>VDFB02000002.1:31883608-31940335 GCA_007258455.2 Sequoia sempervirens
TTTTGTAGAACACGGGTCTTCCAAAAGATCAAGATGATCCTCAACATGATATAGATCCACAAAATATTGGTTCTTCCAGTACAGATCACATGTTAGAGGATGATGATGATGCAGATATGGAAGACACTGAGGCCAATGACAATGATGACGATGACGATAATGATGACGGCGACGATGATGATGATGATGATGATGAGATAGTTGGTGATAGTAACCAGTGACATTCATGATCACATAGACTACATCATGGATCATTGCTAATATATCGTTATGATGACTCTTTTAATGATTACTATCATATGTATCATTTTCACGGCCTACTGTACTATATTGTTGAGTTGTATCATATTGACATGTATCATTTTCACTATATCATTTGGACATGTATCATCTTGACTTGTATCAATTTGAGTTACATAATTTATCAATTTTATTTATATCATTTGTACATGTATCATTTTCACTTATGTCGACTATTGGACATGTATCATTTTGACATGTTTTTGATGTACTGGCATATTTGACTTTCACTTGTTTTAGTTATATATGATGACGATCTTATTAGTATTGACTTGTCAATTTATATATATATATATATATATATATATATATATATATATATATATATATATATTAAAAGTGGTCGATGATTTTTGGATGGATATTTATTAAGTATGATGATTTTAATTTACTGCTCAAGATGGATGTTGTCAAATTCAATTAAATTATAGATATTTGATTCATTTATTTTAATTATAGATGATGATCATGTTACAATAATTATATTGTTATTTAATCATATGAGTTAAATAATTAAATTACATACTCTATAATCATATGAGTTATTTAAGAGGCACGATATATTTAACTAATTAAATTGAAATAAAACATATTAAATTAATAAATAGAAGCAAAACAAGAAGCATTTTTAGAAGAAAAAAGGAAGAAACAATGGAATCCAAACTAGAAGCAATCTTGGAAGCAAAATTTGAAGCAAAACAGGAAGCAAACCTGGAAGCAAAACTGGAAGCAAAACTAGAAGTAAATTTGAAAGCAAAATTGGAAGCAAAATTGGAAGCAAAACCAAAAGCAAAAGCTGGAAGAAAAACTGAAGCAAAATCAGAAGCAAAAGAACAAAATAGCAAAGCAAACTGAAAAAGCAAAAAAAACAAAGCAAAAGTAAAACGGAAAAAAACTTGAAAAAAACAAGAAAAACCGAAAAAAATTGGAGCACAAAACAAAGCAAATGTGGAAGCAAAACTGGAAGCAAAACTGGAAGAAAAACCGGAAACAAAATTGGAAGTAAACTTGGAAGCAAACTTGGAGGAAAAATTGGATGCAAAATGCAAACAAAACTAGAAGCAAAAATGGGAGTAGACAAGGAAGCAAAACCAAAATCCATATTGGGTGCCAATTTCAGCGCCATTTCCGTCGTTACTTCCTGGCGCTATTTTAGGTGTTAACAAAGGTGCCATGATTTTCTGGCAGTAAAACCAGCGCTTGTTCTGGCACTAAAGACGACAGAAAAGTCATCACAAAAATAGACGTTGAACTGACCATGCCTATTTGCGCCGAGTTTGACGCCAGCCAAATTGTCCAACTCATGTGCTCAAAATACACTAAAATCCGGCACCAAAGTCAACGCTAATTGCTTGTTGTGCTATTGTGAATGGAGTCAAATGAGTCCAATGTCCCCACAAGGTGCTCTTGCACCTATCTAACCAATAACTATGGACTTCGATCTATCTAACCCATAAATGTGTATTCGGAGCTACTTGACCCACAAGGGTAAACTTCAACATTTACTATCTGCAAATGTACATGGACCAAGTCACTTGGACCTATCCAACTCATAAACTTGACTTCTATCTAGTCCACCTGCATATCTTGATGAAAGGTCAAAACCCACATATCTTGATGTGACTTCATGTCTTATTGAGTGCAATTTAAAAGTGAACTTTCATAAAATATCCACTTGAGATTGTCTAACCTGCATGATATTCACTTTCCATACAAAACTCTACAAGGTTCCAAGATGCAATAGCAAAACAAAATTCAACTAACTACACTTGGGTCTCATTCTTTCGATAGATGGATGAAAAAATTCTTGTTGAATATATGATGAGATCACAACCTCCATGTGAAACTTCTTATTCTATTTCGATATGCCAAAGAACTTATGAAGTCCAACTTTTGTGAGCGAACCATACTCAAGTGCACTTAACGATATTTCACCTTATTTCTACACAATGTGAGATTTCAAATCGAAACTGACCCTTGTAGATTGGTTGAAAGAAGCTCCAACTTCTCCCCCAAAACTCAAGTCACATAAGCCTTACTTACCTACAAAATGTGGATCACATAGCATCAACTCTAGCCATGTCATGCACTTTTGAAAAGATAAGCACATAGAAGATATTGTCATGAATGTCACCACAATTAGATACCTAGACCATATTTTTCAACTTAGTTGGACCATATCAATAAAACACCTAGAATCAACATGCGAGCAAGACATATCTATTCTAACTTCTTCGAGTTGTCCTTCACATGTGCATGTCTTTCCCATAATTCCATTTTCCTAACAAATGTTCTTCCTGCATGTTGGTTCCGAATGTGTTATCTGCAAGAACGATTAGAAGCACAAGTTCCACTAGACATTACAACTCGGCACCTGAATGCGAACATAGATAAAGCAAAAACTTTGAACTGCAATTGGCTCTAAGACTATAATCTAACTCATAAATCTCACCGTGCTTCTGACACTACTAACCAACATTAACTCTAACCTTGCAACGCTCGCCTTCTCTCGCCTCATGAAATGCTAATACTCTACACACACTTTGTAGCCATAAATAGAGCATGTTGCCAAATTTCTCCTTTTTGAAACTCCAATCTTTACACTCTAAATTAAGGAAACCTTGTGTTGCTTTCTGATTTTCTAAGAAAAACCAATGTAATCACTAGCTAAAAACCGAACCCTTTGCTATAATTTCATAAAGAAACTAATAAATATTTGAATAGCAATATATAAAAAACAATTCTCTATGATTAGCCCTTTTGTGAATACTAAAGAATGGCGGAAATTTGAAACACTTTAAATGATTATTTCTCGTTATATCATTATGTCTAGTGGTGAGAATGCGCAAGCCATGGATTGTACCCACAAATCTCACCTGTCCCTGCCCTCAAAAATCGGTCCATTTCTCTTAGTGAAACCCACTTGACAAACCGCTTCCAACATGAGGTTTTGCAGTATTCAAATTTAACATAGGTTTGCAAATAACTAGTGTTTTACAGTATTTTAACAGCTCGAAAGATAAACAACGGATGATAAACTCTATCTAACATTATCTACAAACCTACGCCTGACAGAAAATTTGTGCAACTTTAGTGAACACCGTGAAAAACATTATCATGGTTCCATAGTTTGTCGGCTCTAAATGTTAGAAGGGAGTATAAATACAGATTTAAACAAATTAAAGTACAAAACTTCTATTAATTACTTTATAACAAGCTTGTTCAGATAAAACGTAGCATGAAAATTCGTTAGAAACAAGTGCCATTACCTAAATTTCAAAGCAGACATGACCACGTATAAATACAAAAAAAATCAGGTTTTGATTCCTGGTCACACCCAAAGTGTGCACGTACAATAGGAATACTAAATGGGCCAGCATGCAAAAACATCTGGTTGAATTTAGGTAGAAATGGACAGGCCTTTGCAACAGCCATGGAGATAATGTATGGTCATAATTTTTAATATGTAAGCATTGCAAATCCACAATGTTCATATTATTAACGTGGGGTTTTTCATATATAAAAAAATAATATATATATATATATATATATATATATATATATATATATATATATATAAAATATTTCAGAATCTTATAGGTTTTAAAACATGTGAAGATTTAGTCCATTTTCATGGATCAGTTATGAGTCAAATAAAAGACCTCTCAGAAGCCTCCTCTGGTATGACACTAAAAATAGCACTTTTTGACCAGAATCTTCAGTTGTTGTCCAGGTATTCGGATACTGAAAAATATCTCAGTTCCGTTTGTCTTTTGTAATCCTATCCATGGTGTATTATAACAGGAAATGTCAGGATTAGCACTGGCGATCTTTTCAGGTTGTTCTCATCTAGCAGATGATTTGCTTTATTCCAGGTTACGTGGAAGTGGGAGGCCATTGATTTGTCTCTATCTCCATGCCTTTTTCCTTACAATAATTTCCCACTTGGGCTATGACAAAACTGACTGCATCTTTCCCAATATTCTATCATGAACTCTCACTGTCAATATCGAAAGTTGCACAGTTAGTTTCGTGCAATATAAAATTAACTTAAAGATTCAAAGTATTGTACCGTTTGGGAATCAGTCACTGTTAACCGTCTGTCGATTCAAATGTTTTTCGTTTGTTCCATTTCTACCAAATTGATGGCAACTATTGAAATGGGACTCTTGACCACACAAACACCATTATAATCTCTGCAACACACCTCCCAATTATGCTAAATCCATAAACAACAAATTGACTTTTACATCAGGTGTTCTGTATTGGAGAAACCCAAAAATACGCAAAATAAACATTATGAGGCATAGCCCTCTTTCATATGGAGTGAGAAAACAGTTTAATTAGGAATGGTGTAGAGTAAAAGGGAGCTGTTATGGCATCCTTCTTTATTGTCATTCATTACGGTTTGGTTTAAACAACATATTTTAAGTTTTGACTTATATAAACGGTTCATTTTAAATCATATTAATAGATGGGTTTTGTTATAGAAACTATTGTTATTTTAAATGTGCCACCTAAACAAGTTAAATCTTAGAGTGTGATGTTTAAGCTTGATCTGTTAAAATTAGAGAGCTTGAATTGACATTTTTCATTCATGAAATAAATGGATCAAAAGATCCTTAAGTAGATGCCATGTATAGAAAGATGTATCTTTTCCATGAGACATTATAACTATGTTACGAGAAATGTGACGACAAGGCTCTGTTTCGCATTCTAACAGGTGAAATATGATTTATGTTTTAGATGGCCATTTCTAAGCTTGTCATGCTGGCTATGTTTCGTGTTCAGACAAGTGAAATGTGATTTATGTTTTAGACGATTGTTTCTAAGCCTGTCATGTCGTTTCTCACTGTTGTAGGGAGTTCACAATTTTTGGATGAAAATGAACAAAAATATCTGCTTTTATTTTTTTTCCTTTTTCTCTTTGTTTGAGATGTTTATTAGGAAGTTTTCTTTATTTTTAAAAAATTCTAACTTAATGGTTGTCATCATGTTAAGTTGCAATTATGATTTTTTCAAAAGTCTTCCTCATCTTTGTCATACAATTATAATTTTATAGGAATTTACTTTATTTTTAAAATCTTTTTCTTTTTCTATATTTTTATTTAATGATATTTTGTTAAATTTTTTATTTTTATTATAAATTATAACTAGCAGTCGCATGCAATGATCAACTGATAGGGTGCACCGCAAATGGCTATTAACTAGGAAGTAATATTTGGAATTGTCTAATTGGTGCAAGGAAGAAAAAGCGTGCTAATAAGGCAGTATGAAATAACGGGAGGTTAGTTCATAGTAGGAGGCGAATCTTATGATTTTGGACTTTACGTAGGATAAAGAAGGTGGAGTAAATTATAATGAAGGGAGATGTTGGAAAATCAATGTATATATTTGCAATGTATCCATATGTATTAAAGTTAAATTTGAATAGCCTAACTTAAACATATTATAAATCACTTAATTTTGACGCAGAGATTATTTTATGTCTTCATTTAATTTGAGCATTGTAAAGCATTATAAACCTGATGTTATAGTTCGCTTGTCTGTTCTTATGATGCAGGATTAAGAACCATTTGCATAAAATGGAAAAAGCGGTCTTTGTGTTTTGACATCAAAATTTATTAGTTGAAAAGTGGTTATGAAAATGTAAAATAAAACTATAGGTCATGTTGAACGAATCTTATTATTATCCATTAATTGTAATTTTAAGTAATTAATCATCAATAACTTTATTTTTATTAATATGTAATATTTGATAATTGTAGTTACAATAGTTATTTAAAATTCACTTTAATTAATAATTTTAGGTATCACAAGATAAAGATAGATCATTGGGAATCCATAGTAAAATAATTCTGAGCACATACAAGATTTTAATAATTTTTTTCTTATAAAATTAGAAATGAAAAATTAAATAAAATTTAAATTTTTAAATAATTAATTTTTTTAATAATAATAATGTCTCCAAAATTTTAGGTACGATATAATTTTAGCTCTATCTTAGTTTTATATTTACTAGACCTAGATGTACATCTATATTTGACCTTTTTGTGTAGGTTAATCAATCAATTGATAGATTATTATTTAATTATCTTAAGATACATATGCATACAAATACATGGCAAACTTGAAGTTCTAGATTAAATAATATTTATGAAAATTATGGAACATTAAAAGATTCTAATTTTTTAAAGAGTTATTAGTCATGCCTTTAATTACTAATATTCAATAAAAAGTAATTCTTTAAAAAAAATTAGTCGATTACTTTAGGTATGACAAATTTTTTCCAATGCTTATGTGACAGTAGATAATTTATTACTTTGATGTTATTTATTTTGATTATTTTTAATTTGAATATTAGTTATGATGGTCATCATTAATGACTTTTCAAAAAAGAAAGATGTTATAAGTAGTATTTAGTCCATAATTTTGGAAATAAAAGCATTATTGTGCGTGTGATTTATGGGTTAAAAGAAGAATGCGATGACATGATACACATATTTTGCATTATTATTTTAACTGAATTAGAAGGTATGCCTTGTTTTGAGGTGACATGAGAAACATGTTATTATAGAGTATGACATGAGAAACATATTTTTCTTCCCTATCACTTTCTATGACATGAGAAACATGTTATTATACAATATGTTTGTTGAAGCCAAGTGTATACAAGGATTTGTGTAGAAATGTATCTATGTAAGAACAAATATATGTCATTAAAAGTAAAAACAGAAAACCTATACTCGTTATTCTCCACACCATATTGGCATCATGAAGCCTCATGGACTCTAGCCAAACCCCCAAGCAAGAAAAGTATGAAACACCCACGGGAAATTTTATGGAGTGTCATCATGCATCACACAATAACAAGTTGGGGAAAATCTAGTGTTTTCATATATATTCTCTCATATTGTTGTGTTTTCTTTACTATGGTAACTTTAAAAAAAATAGGTATCCTGATTTTTGAATGCTTTTGCATGCTTTAGCTTAGTTCCTGAAAATAAAAGACAGGGGTATGTTAGTGGAGAGGCAAGAAAAATAAGAAAAGAAGCATAAAAAGTGAGTATGTGGGTAAAATTGATGTAGACAATGTAAAGCTAAAAATAATTAATAATTTTTACAATTGATTAACAAAATCTATCTATTGACAATGGAAAAGTTTTGTACTTACATGCACTGTTGATGATGTTTAACAAGGGCAAGTTGCATTGGATCGAGTTGGTGGACTATGAAAGAATTTGAAATAGACAATTTACAATACACTAATTTTGTTGAATGTTTATCGTATCTGTGTAGCATTATAACCGAAATAATATAGATATACAATAAAAGAGGTTAGTACTATCTGATGTAAATAGAAAGAGATAAAATGGAAAATTTTGAATACATGGTATCTTGGTAAAGAATTCTCAATAAGTAATCTATTTGGGAAGTTGAAAAGAGAGTTGTGGAAAGAATGACAAATGCAATGGATAGAATAGATTATGTTTGTCGTAGACAAGTGCATGGTAGAATTTGTGTGTTCATGTATATAACCAACAAGAAATATATGATGGTGGAAGGAAAAAGCACTAAACCCATGCTTGTTCTCCTCCCTACCATATTGGCATCATGAAGCCTCACGAGCTCTAGCCAAACCCCCCAAGCAAGAAAGGAAGGTAAGGTCCATGGAAAATCTCATGGACTCTTATCATATATCACACAATAAAAAAGTTGGGAAAAAATGGGTGTTTTCAAACAAGTTCTCTAATATTGTAGTCTTTTTTTTGGTCTGACAAGTTGACAATAATATGTATCCTAATAAAGAATTAACATAATGGGGTCTGAAGATGGATAGAGGAAGATGGATAGATGGAATATATAGAATAGTGTACAATAACTAAAAAGGTGCATCTAACTTCACAATGTGAGTTTAAATGAACCTATATTAAAAATAGAATTGCAATCTAAGGAAGCATATAGTAAAAATGGTCATCGAATTGACAAGCCAATGGTTACATAGACTGCCAACTATTACATAACGCACAATTTACTTTGGGGAACTGGAATTTAAAAGATTATCATAAAAGATATTGATACAACACAAGCAATCTATGTAATAGTTGGCTTGTCAACTCAAAATTCAAGCTGATAGAAAAAATTGAGAAATTATAAAAGAACTATTAGAAAAACACTTTCAGAATCAGAGGTAAATGGTAGATGATCGAAAACCCACATTAAATATATTGATACAAAAAAAGGATTCTATGTAAGAGTTAGCTTCATTTACTCTAACACTTGTCAATTCAAAATCGCCCATATGGGAAAACACTTACCATTCTACTTCTGCTTATCAAGGCAACCAACTCCACCACCATCAGTGCATGTAGGTAGCAAGCTCCACTGCTGTCATAAGTAGCCCTGGGTAGTTTGTTGTAGAGAGCTTGAAATAGATGAGAAAAAAAGAATATCATGAAATATATTGATATAAGATTCGAGCTACATTCTTTGGTAGTAGATATTGAAGACAAATAGAAAAATTGTATAAAAGGTGTTAGAATAACACTTATTTGGTACTAAATATTATAGAAAAAAAGTGAAATTGTATTGAATTCCCTGAAACATAGACATATACATATATGGATATATATATGTATTGAACTCCCCGATCCATATATACAGATCATGAAGACCACTGTGGCTCATTTGAAAATGCAATAGTAATTTATATATACATATGTATATCTAAATAGATGTGTATACTATCTTTATTCGTATTTATGTAGACTGTGATTTTAAAAAGAGTTTAAAATAGCATATATAAGTATTATTTATGTTGTGAGAAAATCGCTACAATACATCCATAACATTCAATGATATAACATTGAGATGTTGTTAATAACAAAGCAATGGTGGAGTATGTGTAACATGTTCATAACACCACAATGGCTCTTTTGAAAATGCAACTAAATCGATATATTTTCTTGCACATGTTGGAGTATACTTTCCCACACTACAACATTGAATATTGCATTTACTTCCTCTTGCACCATCATACCACAATGCTAGGATGCATTAACCCTCACGTACACAAACACTTACCATTCTGCCTCTATGTTTCAATGCAATCAATTCCACCACCACTAACCCACATAATTAGAAAACTTCATGTTGCCATAAACAACCCTGAGAGAATCATTGGCAGCCCCCTAAGGTTTTAAATTTCTGGCTCCGAGAAATTCTATTCACAGTTGGGCTGACAAAAAACCCGATGGAGATTTGAAACAAAAAACCATAGCTAAATGCCAACTATTACATAGATTGGTTGTGTTGTATCAATATGTTTCATGATATTCTCTTGTTCTCATATGTTTGAAGCTCCTTGTAACATAATATTTATTAAGTTGAATTGTCAAAAGAGCCATTGTGGTGTTGGTTTGGTAACAGACTTTTTTAAAAATCGTCGTCCTCAGGTCCGTTTTATAGCAGATTCGAGGGTTTTAAAACTGTTGTGCTCTAGAATTTGTAAGTCGTTTTACATGGGTATTTTGCATAAATGATTTGTCTATAATATTTAATGCCAAGCAATGTAGCTCAAATTTTGGATTAATTTTGTGGCGTTATATGCATTTTGCATAGATTATTGCATCATATAATTGTTTTCATAACCTAAATAAAATAGGTATTATCATAAAGAGTTGGGTTTAAATAATTGATTTGGCAAGTTGAAAAGATAGTTTGGTGATCCCATAATAGTGGTTTACAATTTTTGGCCAAACTGGACACTGAAATTATTATTTTTAACTAAATCTTCACATTCGGGCACCTATAGTGGCTAAACCATGAGGAATTTGTACATGGTGCAAACTAAAGTCTCATCAAATTTTGTTTGTAGATTCTAAAAATATTTTTCAAAATTTTGGAATCAAATTGCACTTCTTTTCCATCTCCACGAAAATTGATTTTTTTGAGAAAACAACATTTTTTAAAAGTGGCCTTTTATATAGCATAACTTTTTTCCACAAAGGATAAAATTTAATTCTTTCAAATTTAGATTTGTAACTCTAATATCTAGTGCTTCCACTTGGTTAGATATTTTTTATTGAATATTTTTTCCTTAATCAAGTTTCAAAGTCAAACGAATTACAATTCTGCAGTACGTATATGGCGTAACTTTTGTATATGTCAAAATTTTTATTTTATTTTTTGTTGGATCAAAGGACTTCAATATTTGGTGCACTCATATTTTCAATTTTTTTTTTTGATAATCTTCTATTTTTCCACATGTGAAGAACAAAGAAATTCATTTTTGATGAAAAACCTATGTTTAATAAAACATAAAAACAAATACATAATGAAACCAAAACATATTAAAATTATATTCATTGGATAGCTTGCTATGAGGAATACCATAATCATTTGAAATAAATTTTAAATGAATTCATTTGATCCCCCAAAAGCTAAATCAAAAGTTATTTTTTATCAGCATTTTGATAGGTGTAAAGGAGACGCATTTATAGGTATGGTTTAAAACTAGCGAGGTTCTATCCAAGGGGGTTTGATCTAAGGTGATTTGATCAAACCCTCTTCAATTGGAATCCTTAAAATAGAACTTTTTAAGGCTTAAATCATTATATTTTCTAAAAATATGTGATTTCAGCTAAAATCTGTTCCTCTCAGGAATTGTAAACCACTATTGTGACAGCACCCAGTTGTATAAGTATGGAGAAATGTAGCTGGTAGAATATAGTATGTTATGTATTTGTAGTAGTCAATATATGATGGTGCAAGGAAAAACCACAAAACCCATTCTTGTTCTCCTCCCTGCCATATTGGCATCATGAAGTTGCATGGGCTCTAGCCAAACCCCCAAGCAAGGAAAGTATGGAAGACCCATCAAAAATTTAATGGAGTCATATCATATATCAGACAATGGTGAAGTAGGGGAAATTTGGGTGTTTTCATATATTATTTCTTAAATTTGCGGTATTTTTTTTGGTGTAACAACTTTAAAAAGATGGGAATGTTAATAAGGAGTTGCTTACAGATAATTTTTTCCATAGGTTGAAAAGATAACTATAGAAACATGGACAAATGTAATGTGTACAATAGACTATGTTTATTGTAGTCAAGTGCATGTAAGAATTCGTGCATGCATGTATATATGTAGCAACAAATATACAATAGTGAAAGGAAAAAGAACAATACCCATAGTTGTTCTCCTGCCCACCACAACAGCATCATGAAGCCTCGTGGGATCTTGCCAAACTGTCAAGCAAGTAAAGTATGAAACACCAATGAGAAATTTCAAGGAGTTTCATCATATATTACACAATGACAAAGTTGCAAAAAAAATTGCATGTTCTCATATATGATTTCCTTTTTCTAGTGGTTTTTTTTTCTACAATAACTTAAAAAAAAAAGAGAATGTTGATAAAGAATTGGGCAAGATGGAACTTGTCTGTAATGTCAATAAATATAGGAAAAGAAAAATATATGGGAGATCTTGTTTCAAAGAAGAACTAATTTCATGGATGAAAAACATAGATATTGTTTAAAGGAAGACATCAAAGAAATAGAAAAGGTTTTGCTTCAAAGCATAGAATGCATACAAATAACTTTATAAGCATACTTGATTTTTGTATGTACTAGAGCACATCTAGCTATGTAGGAAGAAAAGGGTTGAATGTATAACTTAGTAAAATATAAATTTAGAAAACAAACCTTCTTTATGGTTACAACTATGGTCATCTTTTATGTACCAGTTGTTCCACAGATGGACTTCATATCTCCTTGTCCATCTATGCTTGCATCGATCCCAACATGATATCATTGCAAAGAAATATTTTATTTGAATCTATCAAAATATATGTCTTTGGTTAAATGTGTATGGAATGAAAAAAAGACACTGGGAAACAACTTACAACAACAACAGGGGGCGAGACGCTGCAAATTGTGGAGCACAAGACTTGTTAAACCATCCAATCTGCTAGCTAACGAGGGTGGATAGCAAGATTTTACCATTCTGTACCCATTGAATGAGGTAACCAACTCCACCATTGTTGTGAACAGGCTTGGGCAAGCCCTCACAAATTGCATGGAGTGTTATCATATATTAGGAAAAAATGCAATTTACAGAAGACTATATATTTCTGAAAGTAATATACAAGAATCTAGCAAAAGAGTGAAATTCTCAAAAGAGAATTTTGTAGATCAACATTATACATATACATACACATACACATACACATACACATACACATACACATACACATATGCATACATATACATATACATATACATATACATATACACATACACATACACATACATGCATACACATACATATACATAAATATAATATACATACATATACATAGACATATACATATACATATTCATATACATATACATATACATATACCTACATATATACATATACATACACATACACATACACTTTTTTCCCTTCGTTTATTGTTTGTAGTTATCTTTGTGCATCTTTGGCGTTATACGCATTACCATATGAGCAATTGCAGTTAAATCTTATTTCTTTCATCAAAAAAATATGGTTAGGGTTAGTAATTTTTTCACCTCTTCTATTCTCCATGTTTTTTAAGTTCTATTTAATGTGGGTTTCTGATAATATAATTTTAGCTCTATCTTAGTTTTGTATTTATTAGACCTAGATACACATCTATATTTGACCTTTTTTGTCTAGGTTAATCAATCAATTGATAGATTATTATTTAATTATCTTAAGATACATATGCATAGAAATACATGGTAGACTTGAAGTTGTGGATTAAATAATATTTATGAAAAGTATGGAACATTAAAGGATTCTCCTTTTTTAAAGAGTTATTAGTCATTCCTTTAATTACTAATATTCAATAAAAAAGTATTCTTAAAAAAAAGTCAGTCCATAACTTTAGATATGGCATATTTTTTCCAATGCTTATGTGGCAGTAGATAAATTATTACTTTGATGTTATTTATTTTGATTATTTCTTATTTGAATATCAATTATGATGGTCAAAATAATTACACATAAACATATAGAAAAATATATATGTATCCATGTGTATATAAGTGTATATCTATGGATGATCACAAGAGGAATAACATGGTTTGAACATTGGAATATATAAAAAACATATATACAAGTATTATATAGATTTCTCTATTAACCATTTTCACTATTTGACTATTGTTATATGTTTTCCATTGGAGATAATATTGCTATTCAATGATTATGAAGGAAATAAGTGAATTTAGAATACATACACATGGAAGAACTAAAAATTCCAACATATAACAAGAATCAAGAATCATAGTGACAATGTGGGCACCATATTAAAATCAAAAGCATGGGAGCTCAATGAATGTGCAAATATATATGCAAACATAGTAATAAATTACGTTCATATTTGCAAAACACAAGTCTTAGCATCCCATAGTGAGCATTAAGAAGGAAAGACAAGGAGAAATGTTGAAAATTGGAAAAGAGCAGTCAAAGGGTAGGCTCACTAGTGTAGCCTTTTTTTGAAACAGTGGCAAAAATATTTAATATATATATGAGAGCAATAGTTTACACTTTGCTTGGAAATCAAGTTTTGTTTCTTTCACAATTTTTTTTTTAAGTCAGTCCTTAGAATTGTAAGTGTATGTTATGATCAAGGCAATAAAGATATAAGGTTTACAAACAAGGCCTTTAATAACAACAATAGGATCTGTTGTAGACTCAAAGCTATCTTGCAACATGTAGAGGTATTTTACTAGAATTTGTAGTAAACTAGTGGCAACCTCATCAAAAGAAATACACCAAAGGCTGGCTGAATGGTCTTGTAGCTTTACTACAAAAGGTAGTGATAGTTGCATTCCTCAATTTCCATCTGGCAGCTATCACAAAACTAGTCATCAACATGGGGGCATGTACATTTTATTTTGCATTATTTCCCATTAACCAGTAAGGGGCAAGCATGATAACAAAAAGACTCAGTTTTTGCAATTTAAATGGTTTCTTTAAAAATGGCTTCAATAGTATCTAGCAAGCCAAGGCAGTTGTTCAAAATGAATGCAATAGTAACTCTATCATTTGAAGGATGAAGCCTACGAGGTGTAGAAGAAGATGAAACCTTATGTTCTACTTTGATTGGGCCTATGGATCTAAGAGTGTTTGCCTCAGGAATGGAAGGGTTGATGTCAAGGACTGTTGTTGTCGATGTGTTGATAACTTTTCCATTAAAGTAGCCTACACAACCACCCCACAAAACAACTATGACTATATCACCAGAAAGATACATCCGCTCCAAGGCATCACCTTTTTCTTGCCAACTTGGGCCCCACAAATTAACATCAATGAAACAAGCAGAGATATCATATAGTTTTATAGTTCGCCGGATTGTTTCAGATCCATTCTTCCTACAAATAGTTGATATGTACCCAACATGGACTACAATGCCAATAATATCAACCAAACTATTATCACTATAATTGGTTATGTCAGTAACTGGCATAAAGGATGATGATTTTTTGGAACAAAAATGTCATCTTCACAATGTTTTATTGTTGATTTTTTGTCCAAAACAATTTCCAGATTACTATTTAATTTATTGAATTTTTTATTTGCTTCTTTCACCGAACCTCTTGATATTAAATAAGTTGCACCTATCTCAAGTCGACCATAATGTAGTTCAACAATATCATCAAAACAAGTAACAAGAATTTTTGTCCCTCCATATCTATAATGTCAAAACTGAAAAGTTGGCCTTCACCTCTTTGTTTATGGAAATAGTAGATCTCTCTAATATGTGTTACATGCCCTTTCACTGTTCAAACATTTTGATAAATGTTCAAAGCTTTAATAGGGATGACATTTGGAGGACTTTTTTTTTTTGAGGGGATGACTACACACCAAATTTAGGGGTCTATTTAGAAGGAGAAGGTGACTTTGGTCCCAACATTTTCTCTTCTTGCCGCTTTAAGAGATACCTAAGGGTCCCAATGATTTGACAATCTGACATAATCACAACTAAGCTGAATATGATTAAGGCCCTAAAAAATAAGTAAAAAAATATATTGGACACATTATATTAGGCACATACAAAGGAGAAAGAGAATTTAAAAAATAGAGAAGAAACGATGCAACCCACCTTGAATCCTAGACATTTCTACAAATGTAGTCTCACAAACATACGAGGGATCCTATTTTCAAGGCATCTAAAAACAACAAATCATTGCATTTGGAAGGTAGTGTTCCTATTTGCATATGGTGTCCATTAGACAAGGAAACTTTGTATCGCTCAACCTTCCCTTCATCTCTACCAAATTTTTTAAAGGACAAGAGTTGAAGGACCAGAGAGGGAACAACATATCTAGCATTGATGGAACGAATTGCAAATGAAGTCAAAGCTGGTTGTTTCTTTGTAGCCTATAGAGACAAGTTCAATCGAGGAAAATTTAATTCATCACACCAACTAGATAAAAGGAGTAAGGCAAACAATGGATGCAAAGAGATGTTTTTATGTGCTAGAAAAGATCAATACATATGTACTTCCACATCTATATGCTTTACCAGGGTTAGCCATGTGTGTATACACCTAAAGGCCAATAAAACTAGAAACATAATCAATAAAGGGTATATGGTGTGAGTTTCTATATTTTAGAATCTTAAAATTAAAGGAACTGAAAGGTAATGTTCAAGTTGATTACAAAAGAGGAAGGAAACAATAAAAAAATTGCAATAGCTATAAGGAAAAGGAAATATAAAATTACAAAATAAAGATTTGGAGGTTGGTTGATGGTACCCTCAGAGCTGGACTCTACAGCTGAATCTATGGGTGATGTCACCAAATCAATTTTGGGGGGCTCTAGAGACCCATCCACAAAGCCTGATTTCACAAACATAGTTGTGGGAACTTTTAGAGGGAGGAAATGTTGCAATTATAGTTGACTGATTGGCAGCGCTATTTCACAATAAAAATAAAAGATTAATGTATTGCAATGTCCAATGGCAATTGGTAGACAACTTAGAAATATTGATAATCTAGCAACCATTTTACTATTTTGATTAAATGAAAATGGGTATAGCCATTCCACTTTTAATATTGTCCAAACAACATGAGATACAACAAGAAGAATAAAAATGATAAATGAAAATGTATATATCCCTATATGTATATATTTATCTTTGAGGTTGCTTATATATGTATGCATGCATTTTTTTACTATATTTCTATATATACCTATATGTAGATATTTGTTAATGTTGGTAGTTGGTTGCTTCATCCTTTATTATCCAAATAAAAGGATATAAAACAACAAGAATAAAAATGATTAAGTACATATATGCATTGAATTTCTCCTTTGTCTACACATTTAAAAAAACACATATAACTAGATATATATATCCATATGTACACATGTATATATCTATTTATATATACACTAGTATATCTAAATAAATGTGTATACTATATTTATTCCTGACTATGTAGTCACTAACATGCCAAGCAAAGGCCTTTGTAAAAATGGGCATAATGTCAAAGGTGCACAATGACAAGAAGGAACAATAAGCAGAGGGAAAAAGTTTTGCAAGTCAGCAACATATTTTAAACATTGCAACCTATTAAAATATATATGCAACAAGGGACTATTTCCCTCCTTGGAACACAAAAGTAGAATGCAATAGCTGGAATTTACCTATGGGCTATTTGTTTCAAATTTCCATTGATATTTTCATCATCACAGATGTGAATAGAATTCCTTGGCACCGGGGACCAGTTTTCGTCGATAGCCGGTGGGGGAGTTTCTTTGGGTTTTTTATGATGATGTGGAGTTTGCTAATTACATGGATTGGTAGTGGTGGAGTTGGTTGCCTCAATAGACAAGAAGAATAGTAAGTGTTTTCTCACATGAGGGTTAATGCAACCTGGCATTGTTGTACTATGGCACTGGAGGAAGTAAATGCAAAATTTAATGTTGCAGTGTATGAAAGTATACTCTAAAATGTGTGAGAAAATATATTGATTAAGTTGCAGTGTTAAAAGAGCCATTGTGGTGCTATGCTATTTTTAACTCTTTTTAAATCAAAGTCTACATAAATATGAATAAAGATACCATACACATCTTTTTATATATACATGTGTATATATAAATTACTATTGGATTGTCAAAAAATCCATAGTGGTCTTGTTCTGTATATATGGATATATATATTTGCCTATATGTACATTTTTAAATATGAAATGGGGAATTCAATACACACACACACACACACACACACACACACACATATATATATATATCTATATATATATATATGCATATATGTATCAGCCTATATTTCAGGGAATTCAATACAATTTTGCATGAGGGTTAATGTAGCCTAGCATTGTTGTAAGATGGTGTAGGAGGAAGTAAATGCAATATTCAATATTGTAGTGTGGCAAAGTGGGTATGTGCATGATCATCATGGAAAAAATAGGCCCTTAAGTGGCAAAAAAACAAAAAAATCAGAGTTAGGAAACTTGATGTAAACATTTGAATAAGTTATCTATATTATTTCAAAAATATGTAAGAATAGAATCTGTAGAAAATTGAATTTAGTTTCTAAACTACTAGGTTTGTTTTAAAAAAAGGAAATCTATTTGGTGAAAAATTGAAATTTCAATGCAATAGTACTTAAATTTCAAGGAAAAAATAAGAAGTAGGTGTATGTTTGACCACCCTAAGCACAATAAAATGATAATATTTTCTTATAAGATTTTATATATAAGTAGAGGACACATGTCCTAATGTGATGTATATTTTTTTGTAATTTTTTTCCAAGTAAATAATTAATTATGATTTTTTTATTACAACTTTTAAAAAATATAAAAAACTCGTATGTCTGACCACCTTAACTTGGTCAAAACTTCATGAAATTCATTTTTTATTTTTTTAATCCTCTAGTATGCGAAGCATAGAATGTGACACATGTTTTTGATTCAAAAAATGTGATACCATTTGAAAACTATAGATGTTTTTCAGCCAGTCTATCAATTAGGACTTTAATTGTAATTTGAATAGGAAATGAATAATAATTACTTATTAAATTCAAAGTAAATCATAATTTATATTTGTAGAAAGCTGAGAATCTCCTTTAAAAACCCTTTTTTTTCATCAATTTTAGGGAAAAAACAAGTCGTCAGCCACATACCCATCATATTGCCACTTTTTGGCCCATCATGATCCTGCACATACCCAAGTATAAAAAAGTACATGGGAAAAGGCTAGAAAATAGCATTGCATAGCATTAATTTTGATATATAGTTTACATTCCATACCATTCCCTTTCAATGGATTTTAACTTAAATTTTTCAAAAGCAAAGCAAGCAATAAGCTATACAAAATGCATATAGCACCAAAGATGCACAAAGATAACAAGAAACAATAACTAGAGGCCAAAAAACATACACAGACCAAAAAAATTGAAAGCATTGCAAAGGTATAGGTCAATATCATGTTTGTACTTTATACCAATCTACAAAATTTTAGAATTATGAAAGTTAAAAACATTTCTTGTCACAAGGACAATAGAATAAGAAACTCCTAAAGTGTCATGCCAAGCAAAAGAAATACATGAGGACACAATTCTTAATTAAATGCACAAAAACATTTACCTAGCTTAAGATATGAAGAATACAAGAGGTAAACTATGGCAATCAACAACTTGTTACAAAACAAGCAATCTATGTAATAGTTGGCTTGCCAATACAAAATTTGAGCTACATTATTTCATACTAAATATTATAGAAAAATAGAGAAATTGTAAAAGAGTTCTTAGAAAAACACTTAAGAATGATAGGTAAATGATAGATGGTTGAAAACCCACATTAAATAGAACTTTAAGAGAGGTAGGAAAACATACATAGACCAAAAAAATTGAAATCATCCCAAAGGTACATATCAACGCCATGTTTGTAGTTTATAGCAGTCTATAAGATTTCAGAATTTACAAGAGCTAAACCATTGCAATAAACACTTTGTTACATGGAGCTTGAAATAGACGAGGAGAAAAGAATATAATGAAACATATTGATACAAGACAAACAATCCATGTAAGAGTTGGCTTCTCAATTCTAAATTCAAGCTACATTATTTGGTACTAAATACTATAGACAAATGGGTAAATTGTAAAAGAACTATTAGGAAAATACTTAAGAACCACAGGAAAATAACAGATGATTGAAAACCAACATTAAACAGAAATTTTAAATGTGGAAAAATACTCAACTCAAGAGACAGGAAAAAGGTTTAAATTAGGACAAGACCATAGGATGCACTATCAAGAGGATGTATTCTCACTTGTAATCAATCCAAGACATAGAAATGAGTAAATAGAGGATTGATCTAGACCATTTGTCATTATGATAGGATAATGGTTGTTAAATTTTAGATTTTGGGTCAAATTATATGTGAAATTAAGATAAATTAAGCAATAAGAATTTGCATTTACAACAATAAAAATACAACATCAAATAAACCCTCTGTAGAAATGATAAAAGAATATACCTTATTGACATTAAAAAGGCCACAATGGCAGAGCTTATTGGGAATTAAATCTTGAATATTGTATGTTGATCCCCAAATGAAGATCAAAGATCTTGTAATGAAAAACCTCATAGAAGATAAACATTTTAGAGATTATCTATCATATATTTCACCATAGATTTGAAGGCACATCATACATTTTAACAATAATGAATAGTTTGTTATAGGATACTCAAAAAAGAAAATTATAGACAAATAGAGAAATTGTAAAAGAGTTATTAGGAAAACACTTAAGAATCACAGGAAAATGACAAATGATTAAAAACCCACATTAAATAGAACTATAAAATATGGAGAATAGAAGAGGAAAAATATGACATTGAATAGTTTGGTTTGCGGGTCTGGAGGAAAGAATATCACAAAAAATATTGACACAACACAAGCAATCTATGTAACTGTTGGCTTGTCAATTCTATATTCTAGCCACATTATCTGGCACTAAATATTATAGACAAATAGGGAAATTATAAAAGAACTATTAGAAAAACATACATATATACATATATACATATTATACACACACACACATATATATGTATATACATATATATATATATACATACACATATATATATATACATACATATATATATACATACATATATATATATATATATACATATATATATGTATGTATATGTATGTATGTATATATATGCATATATATATACATACATATATATATATATGTATATATATGTATATGTATATATCTATACAACTCACAGAGTCCAAAGCACAACAATTTTGAAACCCTCCAATCTGCTATAAAACAGAAGCGAAGGCAATGATTTTTACAATAGTTTGCTATCAAACCAAAACCACAATGGCTCTTTCGACAATGCAACTTAATCAATATATTTTCTCACACATTTCGGAGTATACTTTCTCATATACATACATACATACATACATACATATATATATACATATATAAACATATATATACATGTATATATACATATATACATACATATATTCTAAATTTGAGCTACATTATTTGGCACTATTTAATAATTTATATAAATAGGTTAATTGTAAAAGAACTATTAGGAAAACACTTAAGATCCACAGGAAAATGACAGATGATTGAAAACCAATAATAAATAGAACTTTTAAATATGGAGAAATATTCAGCTCGAGAGACAAAAAATAGGTTTAAATTAGGACAAGATCATACGATGCACTATCAAGAGGACGTATTCTCACTTGCAATCAATCCAAGACATATATATATATATATAAGCATTAATACTTTTCATTTACAACAACAAAAATACAACATCAAATAAACCCGCCATAGAAATGATAAAAGAATATACCTTATTGACATTTAAAAGCTTGCAATGGTAGACCTTACTGGAACTTAGATCTTCAATATTGTATGTTGATCCTCAAATGAAGATCAAAGATCTTGTAATGAAAAATCTCATAGAAGATAAACATTTTAGAGATTAGCTATCATATATATTTCACCATAGATTTGGAGGCGCTTCATACATTTTAACAACATTGAAAAATTTGTTATAGCATACTGAAAAAAAGAATATTATACACAAATAGGAAAATTGTAAAAGAACTATTAGAAAAACATACATACATACATATATACATATATGTACATATATATACATAGACATACATATATATACATATATATATATATATAAAACATATATATATATATATATATATATATATATATATATATGTATATATAGATATATATATTTATATACATACATGTATATATCTATACAACTCATAGATTCTGGAGCACAACAATATTAAAACCCTCCAATCTACTATAAAACAGAGGCAGAGACAACAATTTTTACAATAGTCTGCTATCAAACCAACACCACAATGCCTCTTTGGATAGTGCAACTTAATCAATATATTTTCTTGCACATTTCAGAGTATACTTTCCCATACATATATATATAAATGTATATATATATATATACATATAAATGTACATATATGTATAGATACATATATAGATACATATATATATACTCTATGCATCTTTGGTGTTATACACATTTTGCACGGTTAGTTCCTTGGTATCTTTCTGATACATTTAGCTTCAAATCCTTACAAAGAGAATGGTATACAATGTCAACAGTATGTGGAAATCAATGCTTCAAAACATAGAAAGATACATATACACACATATATATATATTGAAGGCAAATAGAGTAATTGTATAAGAGGTAATAGAATAACACTTAATAGCCACTAAACTAATATAGACAAAATTTAATTGAAGAACAAACAAAGCATACATATATGCAAATGTATCTATGCATATGCAATGCATTTTCTAAGGAGAGTGTAACGAATGGAAGGTCCAATGCATTTTTTAAAGGAGAGTGTATTGTTGATGCTGCTTATGCTTATGCATCATTCCTTCCTTCATTCCACCCTCCATCTAAAAGAACTTGACTTTATTTATTGCATATGCATAGATACATATACATATACATATACATATACAAATAGAAGAGGTAAACTACGATAATAAATAGTTTGTTATGGGGAACTAAAATAAAGAATATCATGACGAACAATTTGTTATGGGGAACTTCAAACAACTAAGGGAAAAAAATAATCATGAAACATATTGATATAAGACATATAACATGTTCCATCCAAACAAAATAACCATGGTAATTAACAATTTGCTATAAGGAGCTTCAAATAGATGAGGAAAAAAGAAATTCATTAAACATATTGGTACAAGACAAGCAATCTATGTAATAGTTGTAAGAGGTGTTAGGATAACACTTAAGAATCAGACGTAATTGACAGATGAATGAAAACCCACATTAAATAGAACTCGTAAGGCCAATGGTAGCAGTAATCTTTGAAAAATGGGTATAATGCCATAGAATTAATTGAAAATTCGAGCTACATTACCTAGCACTAAATGAAGAACAATTTGTTATGGGGAACTTCAAATAGATAAGGAAAAAAGAATATCATGAAACATATTGATACAAGACATATAACACATTCCATCCAAACAAGATAACCACAAAAAATAATAGTTTGTTATAGGGTGCTGTCACAATATTGGTTTACAATTCCTGAGAGGAACAAATTTTAGCTGAAATCACATATTTTTAGAAAATATAATGATTTAAGCCTTAAAAAGTTCCATTTTAAGGATTCCAATTGAATAGGGTTTGATCAAATAACCTTAGATCAAACCCCCTTGGATAGAACCTCACTAGTTTTAAACCATACCTATAAATGCGTCTCCTTTACACCTATCAAAATGCTGATAAAAAATCACTTTTGATTTAGCTTTTGGGGGATCAAATGAATTCATTTAAAATGTATTTCAAATAATTATGGTATTCCTCAGAACAAGCTATCCAATGAATATAATTTTAATATGTTTTGGTTTTTATGTATTTGTTTTTAAGTTTTATTAAACATAGGTTTTTCATCGAAAATGAATTTCTTTGTTCTTCACATGTGGAAAAATAGAAGATAATAAAAAAAAAATTAAAAATGTGAGTGCACCAGATATTGAAGTCCTTGATCCAACAAAAAAAATAAAATAAAATTTTGACATATACAAAAAAAGTTACTATACGGTCGCTGTGTCGAATTATAATTAGTTTGACTTTGAAACTTGATTAAAGGAAAAAATATTCAATAAAAAATATCTAACCAAGTGGAAGCACTAGATATCAGAGTTAAAATCTAAATTTGAAAGAATTAGAATTTCATCCTTCATGGAAAAAAAGTTATGCATTATACGGTGTGCGTCACTTTTAAAAATGTTGTTTTTTGAAAAAAAAAAAAAAATCGTGGGAGATGGAAAAAGAAGTGCAATTTGATTCCAAAAATTTTAAAAAAAATATTTTTAGAATCTACAAAAAAAATTTGATGAGACTCTAGTTTGCACCATCTTAAAATTCCTCATGGTTTAGCCGCTATAGGTGCCCGAATATGAAAATTTAGTTAAAAATAATAATTTTAGTGTCCAGTTTGGCCAAAAATTGTAAACCACTATTATGGGATCACCCTATAAGGAGCTTCAAACAAACGAGGAAAAAATAATATCATGAATAAAATATGGAGAATAGAAGAGGCAAACTACGTAATCAACAATTTGTTATGGGGAACTGGAAAAAAAGAATATCATGAAGAACAATTTGTTATGAGGAACTTCAAACAGATGAGAAAAAAATAATATCATGAAACATATCGATACAAGATAGATAAATGGAAAGCCACATTAAATAGAAATCCTAAAGCTAATAGGTAGCAATAATTTGTGCAAAATGGGTATAATGCCACATAATTCATTGAAAATTCGAGCTACATTACCTAGCACTAAGCATTATAGAAAAATAGAGAAATTGTAAAAGAGCTATTAGAATAACACTTAATAGCCACTAAACTAATTGTAAGAGGTGTTAGAATAACACTTTAGAATTAGACGTAAATGACAGATGAACAAAAACCCACATTAAATAGAACCGGTAAGGCCAATGGGTAGAGATAATCTCTGCAAAATGGGTATAACACTATAGACTTAATTGAAAATTTGAGCTACATTACCTAGCACTAAATGAAGAACATTTTTTTATGGGGAACTTCAAACAGATGAGGAAAATAGAATATCATGAAACATATTGATACAAGAAATATAACACATTCCATCCTGACAAGATAACCATGACAATTAACAGTTTGTTATAATCAAACAGATGAGGAAAAAAGAATATCATGAATAAAATGTGGAGAATAGAAGAGGCAAACTACCATAATCAACAGTTTGTTATGGTGAACTGAAAAAAAGAATATCATGAAGAACAATTTGTTACAGGGAACTTCAAATAGATGAGAAAAAAATAATATCATGAAACATATTGATATCTAGAAGAAATATGAATGAAAAGTCACATTAAATAGAACTCCTAAAGCCAATACGTAGCAATAATTTGTGCAAAATAGGTATAACGCCATAGAATTCATTGAAAATTCGAGCTACATTATCTAGCACTAAATATTATAGACAAATAGAGAAATTGTAAAAGAGCTATTAGAATAACACTTAACAACCACTAAAATAATTGTAAGAGGTGTTATAATAACACTTAAGAATTAGACGTAAATGAAAAATGAATGGAAACCAACATTAAATAGAACTCGTAAGGCCAATGGGTAGAAATAATCTATACAAAATGGGTATAACACCACACACTTAATTGAAAATTTGAGCTACATTATCTGGCACTAAATGAAGAATAGTTTGTTATGGGGAACTTCAAATAGATGAGGAAAAAATAATATCATGAACCATATTGATACAAGACATATAACACATTCCATCCAGACAAGATAACCACAAAAATTAACAGTTTGTTATAATCAAATAAACGAGGAAAAAAGAATATCATGAATAAAATATGGAGAATAGAAGAGGCAAACTACAATAATCAATAGTTTATTATGGGGAAATGAAAAAAAAGAATATCATGAAGAATAGTTTGTTACGAGGAACTTCAAACAGATGAGAAAAAAAGAATATCATGAAACATATTGATACAAGACAGATGAATGGAAAGCCACATTGAATAGAACTCCTAAAGCAAATACATAGCAATAATCTATGCAAAATGGGTATAATGACACATACTTCATTGAAAAATTCAAGCTACATTACCTAGCACTAAATATTATAGACAAATAGAGAAATTGTTAAAGAGCTATTAGAATAGCGCTTAACAACCACTAAACTAATTTTATCTCCAATATGTCTATGCTTTCATACTAACCCTTTGCATATATATATATATATATACAATTACTCCTATGTTAATTTGCAATTTCTCCTATGTTAATGGGTATAACGCCAAAGATGCATAGAGATAAATTTAACTACAATTACTCCTATTGTGATGGGTATAACACCAAAGATGCACAAAGATAACTACAAACATTAAATGAGGGGTGAAAAAATTACTAACCCTGACCATATTTTTTCACGAAAGAAAGAAGATTTAACTGCAATTTCTCCATCCATACAGAGCCATAATCTCTTTGAAGTCTCCAAAATGGGTATAATGCCAAAGATACAAACATATAGCAGGAAGAAATGAACAATAAATTAATCATTTATTCAAAATACCCATGTAAAATGACTTACAGATTTTAGAGAGCAATAGTTTTAAAACCCTCCAATCTGCCATAATGGAGCCGAAGTTGACAATTTTTAGAATTGTCTACTATCAAACCAACCATGGAGCCAAAGGTAACAATTTTTACAATAGTCTACTATCAAACCAAAAATACAATGGCTCTTTCGACAATGCAACTTAATCAATATATTTTTTGGCACATTTCCAAGTATACTTTACCACACTACAAAATTGAATATTGCATTTATTTTTTCTGCCACCATCATACAACAATGCTAGGATGCATTAACCCTAGTGCGCGAGAAAACACTTACCATTCTTCTTTTGTGTATTGAGGTGACCAACTCCACCACTGCCAACCCACGTAATTAGCAAGCTCCCCATTGTCATAAAAAACCTCGAGGATGTCACCGCCAGCCGGGAGATCTCTAGCACTGACAAATCCTATTCACAGTTTGGCTGACAAAAATCCCAGTGGGAACTTCAAACAAATAGCCTATTGGCTAATTAAAGTTAACATTTATGATCATATTTTATAATTTACTTTTCTAAATGGTGCGGGGGCACCTTGGGGTTTTCATGCCTCCATGAGGATTTTGTCACTTTTTTTTTGTTTTCAAAGTGATCATGATGTAATAAGGTCCAATGGACCATTTTTGGTGTTTTACAATGGTTGTAATTAGTTTACAATGGTTTGTAATAGGTCTCAAATCACTATTGTAAACTTGGTGCATCTAGGCTTAAGAAAGGAAAAAGTTGCCATGATGCAGCCAAGTAGTAGGGATGATGTAATTTATTGTTTTTAAGTGTAATAGGTGTTTCTACGATCAATTTGTATTAAAATGGAGTCCATTGAGGCATTTGAGTATAGGTTGTTATAAGTGATTGTCAACTTTTCCAAATCAAGTGTCATTAGTCCTCCAACAATTCCCTAATTCAAAAATTAGTTGAGGGACGTTGGAAGGAGTTGAAACAAGTTTAAAATTCCTCCTTTTGGTTGAGGAAAGGTTGTTGAATGACTTTTGAGAAGAATTGAATGAAGAAAAAACTTTGTTTCTCTGATTTTCTATATTTTTCTCTGCTAACTTTCTTGGTATAGACAAAAACCTCTCTTTACATGTGTAACTATGACATGGATTGATATAGGGGAGAATTAGCTTTCATTTGGTGGTGATTTGGTGCAATTTCATCAAGGAACAAGGAAGTTATAGTCATTTTTCTGATAGTGGGTCTGAAACCCTCAAAAACTAGGGTTTGATCTTTAAAATGGTTGTAACTCTCCATTCCTTCATGGTCAAAGCCTAATTTTTGGTGGAATGGTAGGGTGTGTAATATATTTCATGATGCAAAATTTTTCAAAGGATGGCATGGAGTTTTGAGGAAGATCTTTGATGCCCTAGGCCTGACATCTCTATGTGACAGGCCTAGAATTGTAGGTAAAAGTCTGAGGTTTGCTAGTTTTGTGGGTGTTGTGGTAATGAGGGTGTTTTGGAATGTTGAAATGTGTTTAATAAAGTTGTAGGAACCTTGTTTGTGGCTTAGGGGTGTTGGAGTGTGCCAAGATACTCAAGTTCTAGCACTTTGCAGCCAAATTAGGCCCCCTTGTGGCGTTGGAGATCAGTCCATTGTGGCTTTCCCTTTTGTTGTCATGTCTTGGGGTTTTTAGGACTTGTAGGGGTCCTTGTAATGTGTATAAAACTAGTGCATTTTGTCTAGTTCCCACTCTTAAGGATTTTTTATTTTGACTGTCCCTGTTAGACAGGGCTATAAGGGTGCATAGGCCTGAATTGGAGCGATGGATGAATGGGGGTTTCTAAGTGTAGAGTCTGGTTGATGTTTCATGTTTTGTCATGTCGAAAGTGTTCAAAAAATTCCCAAGTACCTTGGTTGTGTCTAGTTGTGAGAACCCTTGTTGAGTGGTTAGGTTGTCTCCATGAAGGAATAGTGGAATTGAAGAGTCCACTTAGAGTATTTGAGAGAAGCTTGCCATTAAAGTCATGTCTTCCCTTCATACTCTACATCACTAAATTAATTTAGAAAGTCATTTTATATATAATTTATTTATTTCATAAATTTTAATTTGCATGTATATTTGTTTAGGTGGGATAATTTTTATAATAAATTTAAGTTTTAAAATATATATAAAATTCATTTCTTATACACAACCTCTAATTATTTTTAGTTGTAATTTTTCATTTCTCATTTTTGATAACATAACATAATAGTACATGATAAATATATGGAATGTAATTAAATATTTTTTATATTTTTTAAATGACCATCGAAACTCCACATTGAAAGAAAAGAAGGAACAAGAAGAAGGATATGGAAAAAATGGATTTGTTGAAAATATTTAAAAATTTCCAATCAAAACAAAATTGGAAAGTGTAAAACCCAAGATACACAATATTTGTCAGCATTCTCAATACCTATGTCAAAATGAGAGATTTGGCACAAGCTATGGATGTCCTTCAAATATTAAAGGATGGTTGAATTTTTTTAGACATGTAGTTGATTTGTTGTAATTCACAACTCCAAAAATCACTTGCTTTTTCAACTCCAAAGTGCAATTCAAAGGATAAATAGGATTATAGAAGGGGATTCCCCAACTTCTCCATGTAATTATTTGAGGAATCCTTCCCCTCTCAATAGTTCTATTTTTTTTGAGTTGAGGTCTACTTTAAAATAGGAAAGTAGGGTCAAGCTAATACGAAGCCGAAAATAAGTATGATATATCCTCATTTGTTCGGGTGGGAAAGACACGAATCAATTGGAACCTTAGCACAAAAGGGGGTTTTTTCTTTATTCCATGGAAATAGAGCATACCTATACTTAACATTTGAAAATAAGAGATCTAAGGGCTAGGATGGAGGGGAAGGGATTTATGCAAAATGAAATCTTGGAAGCTCAAATAATGTAACTTAACAATAAGTGGGAGAGACAAAGAGAGGAATTTGAATTGAGAAATCTTAAATATCACATTTTATGTTTTGATTTGTTTTGGTGTCTCATCCAAAATTATATTAGCATCTTCAATAGGGCCCACTTATTAGTTTGATTTTAGATGATCCACCTATACAAGTAAAAGATTAGAGTGTGTTGTTTAAGCTAAAATATTTGAATCACTACTCTAAAACATTTTCAATATCCTAACAACTCCTTTTCAATGTCAATTTTTATGTAGCCATGTGGGAGACTTGTATGAAAAATGTGGAATGCACATCAAGGTGTTTTTATGAGGATTTTTAAATAAATACCTCAAAAAAATGTGGTTTGATGGAATGTGATGATCTTAAGAGTTGCACAAAATATATTTATTGAAGAAGCTATCTTCGAAGACATTTGTTTATCAGTTGAAGAACATCTAATAAAAATTAATATGTGAAATGGTTGTTACAAAAAAAATATTTACGTCAAGTACCATATATTGTGTGTTCTTTGTTTTAGGATATGGAAAATATTTTGATGGAGGAAGATGCATGATTACTATGCATAGTCAAATTTTATATAAAATTATTCATCTTTTGACAATATGTATATCTATTATCATCCCAATGGCATGTTATAGGAAACACGTGGTTAGGTGAAGTGGAAATCAAACATCATTACATATTTATTTAGACTAGTTGACAAACAAAAGGGTAAGAGGAACTACTATTTTAACAAATGTAGAAGCCAACCTTTATCTCTTGTTGAACTATCAACCTTAGTAAGTGAATGGTGAGATAAAAAATATTGTTTAAAGTAGTGCTATGATAAATGCAAGAACAATGTGGGTTTTCCAATTTATAAAAATAATATCTTCATCATGGGTATGATATTAGTAGGGTGTTCTTACAATAATGATGGTTATGAATTAAGATTCCTTTGATATTCCCTCTAAGAAGATTGTGAGAGAACATTAAGGGTCACTTTCAGTTGATGGAATTAGGAAAAATTGGTGATGGATTTATCTTGGCATAAATTATTGATGAAATTGTGAGCCCAATGCTCTAATGATCTATATTCTTCTAAAATTATTGAACTAATAATTATCATACCATTATTGGGTACAAAATTGTGATGTATGTTGATTGATTTTAAAGACCTCGCATCTATGTTTCATTATATTTGGTTGTTGTTTGTCAAATTTTATTGGGCATTGAAAGATGTGTCATGATTTTGTCATATTTATACATCTTATGAACACTTAAATATGATAATAACAATTGTTTTGAAAACCCAATGCTATCATATGGGATCACTTATGCATTTTCCTTATGTTCATATTTAATATAAATGACAAGTGTGGAGATTGTCTAGTCCTTGAACTATACTATTATGAGAATGTGGTGTTGCCCCATGAGCTAAATGAAATAAAAATTTAAGACTATTATTATGAAGTGCATATATTTACATGAAGATTAAATGGATATAGTGTTGCCAATTATCTTAGGTATTGTTCATGCTCAAAGAAAACTTATAACTATTTTTCTATGTGGCCTTGTTGATGCATGTTGTGCTCCATTAAAGACGATGTCATATATGATTATGATACTTGATACCATTGAACCATATTGTAGTGAGACCTCACATGGACCCATAACAAGGATTTTTTCTTAAATTATGGAATGGTGATAATATTTTAACTACTACTATCCTAGGCTTTGATATGACTATATTTATTTTATATTAACTATGTTATTATGCCTAATTTTTGTGCATGGATTTGATTTAAATATTTTTTCCTTATAAGTTCCTATGGTGTAATGTGTGTAATTTAAGATCTAGGTGATATTTCAATAATAATTTAAGTATAATATGGTTGATGATTGGGACCATTTAGTTAGAGGTAGTTCAAGAACCTTGTTAGGGTGTGGAAAAGCAATCAACAAAGCTTGCAAGCTATGAAGTTATTCTAAAATTAGTATTCATATATAGTGAATTGTTGTATTGCTTGGTCTTACTCGGCCCCCCTATTATTTTCTCTATATATTATTATTTATATTTCACTTCTATGAGTAAATTTACTCAAGTGGTTATGAAACCTTAGGCATTGGGACTTATATATCTTCCTTGAAATATTTTTTTGAGGAGAAATACATGGGGCTTCAATCCCATTTAGAAGCGGGTATGTAGGTGGTCCTTGGATGAAAGATTCACCTATGACCCAAGTCCATAAGGAAGGATTAAATAAATAGATATAGGTTTGGAGTTGTTGAGTATATGCAAAAATCTGTAACACAATAAAGATGCCACTTTCTTTTTTATGCCCAAAATGAGCATTCAGAAAGTGCCAAATTTGGCACTCACCAAATGGTTTGGATGTACAATATTGAGGCTTGGTCATTCCAAACCAAATATTTTGAGTACAAAATATGGAAAGCACCAAATTTGCAACTAACCAAATGTGAATCTTGTTATAAGAACACAAAAACCAAAGTTTCTTATCATTTTTCTGCTCTTCAACCTATGACCTACATATTTTTGCTCCTCAACCTATGCTTACAAAAATGCATTGAAATTTTTCACCTCAAGGTTGTGAAATCTTCATCAAGATTCCACCAAGATTTCAATGAGGTCAAAGGGGTAATTATCTCTATTTTTTAGTTTCAAATTTTGATTAAATTGTAGATTGAATTAGGTTTTTATTAAAATTTGTTTTAATTTCTAAGAAATTATATTACATCCTCAAATGCTTACAATCCTCCATCACCTCCTCATGAAGACCCTCTTGAACAAGAACCACAAAAAACATCTCCATAAATTCCTAAACATCCCCTAGGATCACAAGAAAACTTACTAGGACAAATAGAAGATAATAAAAAATAGCTTGAGGAATTAATTACAAGGCTAAAAGATCCTATTGTAACAAACCCTCATAAGACAAGCCTTGTTGGATACTTGAAATCTATTGTGTCTCATGTTGGATCAATGAGTGAAAATTAATTTTTGGTCGAATAAGAGGGAAGAACAAAAACAATTTTATGTAAACAAATGTATAGGAGTGAATTTGCACCCCTTATGCAAATTCCCCTTTTACACTTCCTCACCTTAGAAAACCAAATTCGAAGGAAAAAATCCACATCAACCTACTACCTTCATTCCACTTGGCATATATTTTGTGCATTGAAAGAATAACTGTTGGGGACACCCACGCAGTGCATACATTTATGTGTGGTGTGCTTAAGTTCCTGACGGAATTCCTACATCTGAAGCTTGCAGAGGCGTTACACTTCTCATTGGGGTCAATTTTTAATGGCCCTCTTCGACCAGCCAACTTGAATATGGTCATTTTTCTCATTCTCTCTTCAAATTCACTCATTTTTCATGCATTTCATCTTCTTCACATCCTCTACACAATATCTTCTAAGCACTCAACTTGATCTCTCCAAGCATTCCAGCATTCACTTCTTGCACTCTCAACCTTCAAGCAACACTTTTCACTCCATAGTGGGAGTAACAACACTCCATCAAATTCGTAGAGCAAGTGTGGAACAACACCATTGTAGTAGGGGCTCGAGTCCTCTCATTTCCCCCTCCATTAGCTAGTGAGCTCTAGGTGGAGGTGGTAAGCTTTCTACTCTTCTCCTCTACGATTTGTTTGAGTAGCACATCACTATTTTGTAGTGTTATTGTGTTCTTAACTTTTATTCTTCCTTTATCATATTTCTTTCTACAGTTGCTATCTTAGCTATCTGTGGAGGTGGAAATACCAAAACAGGGGTCTAACTGAGGTAGGGCCCTATACAGCCACCCAACAATTTTCATCTTTCTTGTGTATAGGAGGAAGTATACTTGGAGCTAGCTAGAAAATAGGCTCTTTTGTGAGATCATTCTTGTCACCCTGGCTTTAATGTACTTACTTTATCACATTCATCTATATATTTCTTACCTCATAGTGTTATTTTGTTCCCTTAAAAACCATTAGCTAGGTCATCATTTTGTTTTCTAACAGTTCACATTGTCTTTATGGTCCTATGGTCGTATGAACACTAGCACACCTGAGAGATGACAATGCGTTGTGTTGTTGTCTCAGAACCGCACTTTTATCCTCAAGAAGAGAGCTACATGAGGCATAGTGTTGAACCCGAAAACTGGCTCACCTAGCCACGTTCTGAGTTTCAAGTCTGTAGAGTGATTGAAGGACCTTATAGTCCTCATCATTCTTATACCTCATCTCTAAACACCCCTTTAAGCTGAGGTAAGTTATTCCTTCTTCCTCTTCCGCTATTTAGCTTGACACTTCCTCTCACCCCACTGAGGCACCATCAGATTTTATTCCATGTTTGAGCTTCTTGTCTTTCCCATGGAGCCTAGGTCTGTTTGGTATAATAGGAAGAAAGGCCCTTATGGAGAGTCCTCTATGTCTCGACCTCTGTAGCCTCCTACCGCTCCTACTCCCAAAGTAGTGAACGAGAAGAGGCCCACTACCGAAGCACTTTAGTTGGCTACCCCCACTGCTTCTCAACCTACTCCTACTCCTATTCAAGAGTTTGTTCCTCTACCGAAAATGGTTGTAATGGACACTCCCATGGATGAGGAGGAGCCTTCTATTCCTTCATAGCCTCCGACCTTTGAATCAAAGAGTCGTAAAAACTACCTTGCACATGAACGCAAGCACCGGTGAAAGGATCTCATGGCTGAGCAGACTACCTTACAAAGGAAGGAAGAGTAGATGACCACCCCTGTATCAGGGTCTCCTGTCACATCCTCCTCTCTCCTCCCCTTTGCTTGCATTCAGTCTAGCTCCGTATCACTTCTGGCTTCCATTGTAAGTGCAAATGCGCCTGACCCTAAAAAGGTGCAGGTATTCATCACTCCTTCGGTGGATCCGCCTCTACTAATGTCCCTTCGAGATGTCCAACCTCTCCCGAAACCCATAGATATGACAAATACTTTGGTCGTATCTACTATGGTTCTCTCCTCCTCCTCTTCCCCCACACTTCTTGCCTCATCTATGGGGAGTTCACATCCCTCAATGAAGAAAAAGGTAGAGAGTTGTCCTTCCAGCAATAGAGGACATAAGAGGAGCCCACCTTCTCTGAAAGGTGGTCCTGCACTAGCTTATTATGTCCTAGTGACAGAACTAGTCCCAGATTCCCCCAAGTTCGTCACCACTCCCAAATCACTCAATGATCCTAGCCGTGAATCTTGGGCACAACCTTCCTCATTCATTGAAGTGACGCATGACACTCCTATAAAGTTCATGTTTAACTCTCTAGAAAAGGTTCTAGCCTTGTCGGCGATCTTCACAAAATTGTTGACCTTAGCTCCACAAGAGCTCAATGGAGAGGACCTTGTGGGGCCCTCTTCCTTAGCCCTTGTTGTGAGAGGGTCAGATGCTCCTCCTCTTAACATTCCACCACCGCAAGTTTTTCCTCCTTCCACCTATGATGATCTAGAGTGGGAAGCAGATGACCTCTTGGTCGATCAATGCTAGGATGATGCCTCTTCTTTATATTTAGATTAGATGTGTGTGTGTGGGTGTTGTGATGTGTTCCCCCATCATCGTGCTATGTGTGTCTAGATGACCTTCATCACCCTTATTGGTGCTTGGATACAAGCGTGGTTTTTGTGTTGTAAACCTTCTTCTATTTGTATCATCATTCTTCCATGTTTGTGACTTGATTTTCGATAAATTGGGGATGATGCAAAGTGTTGGGGGCATTTAGGCTTCCCTTCCATGTTGACCCAAATTTTTATTTTTACTTTTTCTTCTTGTGCATTCTTCACACAATCTTATTTAGTAGGGGGTTGATGATAGTTCATTTTATATACTATTACTAGAGACATATATATACTTATGAGTAGTCCTGACCCTGAAATATCAAGCTACCCCTATGCCCTTTGTTCGTGTTTTATTTTCTCTTTTGATTTTCCTTTATCTTTCTCTCTTCTTTGCTTGAGTTGTCCCTCTCATGTGTGACAACACCACTTTGACAACACTTTGATTTTTAGAAAATGCATTCGTTGCCAACAATTTTTTTCTCGAGAATCTTCAAAAACTTATTTTCAAGAATCATATTCTCGACTTGAAACCCTAATGGAATGTGTTTCCTTCATCATGGGTTCATAAAGAAATAATTTTATAACCTTCCTCCAAAGTGGGAACAACTTTGACCTTCCCCACACGTGGGGGCATATTCTTCCTTTCAAATTCCTTGATAAAGTGGACATCTTTCAAAAGGATTCCTTGATTATGAATCAATTCGAGAAAGAAACATCTCTTTCATACTTTTGAGCAACGCGTCCCTTGAGTGGAACCCTTCTTCATGCTAGGGTTCCCAAGCGACCCCTTTGAAAGTTTTCCAACTTTTTGGCAATCTACGTGACTGCCTGCTTACTTTCCTATGTGGCCGCTTTCTGACATGTTCTATCTATAGGTAAACATATCGCTTTACGAGTGTGCCTATAAAGTCACTTTTTGAATTTGTGGAGTATGATTTCTTTGGGTTTCCTCCATGTGAGAGATCTTGAGGGATACCTTCCTTGAAGATCTATGGGTTTGTAAGGTGCTTTCTTGGGTTTCCTTCATGTGAGAGATCTTGAAGGACACCTTCCCTATAGTTCTATGGGTCAGTAGGGTGCTTCTCGGCTTCCTCCATGTGAGAGATCTTGGGGGATGCTTCCTTATAGGTCTGTAGGTCTGTGGGCCTGTGAGGTGCTTACTTCTTCAGGCTTCCTTCATGTGAGAGATCTTGGTGGTTTTCTCCTTATAGGTCCATTGGCCTGTAAGACACTGCCATTCTTTAGCTTTATAGTTCTACAAGGCTATGAAGTTTTTTTCTTATCCTACACTCTCAAGTTTTTTAGATCACATTCTTCTCCCTCAACAGTTCAAGTATACATTTCTAACTCTATTACTTCTCTGATCTACTTTGACCAAAGCACTCATTAGTATTCGTGCTCACTAAAGTGGGGGGAAAATGTATAGGAGAAAATTTTCACCCCTTACGCAAATTCCCCTTTTACACTTCCTCACCTTAGAAAACCAAATTCGAAGGCAAAAATCCATACCACCCTAATGCCTTTGTTCCACTTGGCATATGTTTTGTGCGTCGGTAGAAGAATAAATATCAGGGACACCTGTGCAACATGCTTATGCCCCTAATGGATTCTTGCGTTTGAAGCCTATAAAGGTGTTACACTTCTCATTGGAGTTGATTTGTAATGCCCCTCTTCGACCAACTAACCCGAATATGGTCATTTTTCTCATTCTCCCTTAAAATTCACTCATTCTTCATGCATTTCATCTTCTTCACATCCTCTATGCAATCTCTTCTAAGCACTCAACTTGATCTCTCCAAGCATTCCAACATTCACTTCTTGCACTCTTAGCCTTCAAGCAGCACTTTTCACTCCATAGCAATAGCAACAACACTCCATCAACTCTGTAGAGAAAGTCTAGAACAACAAAATTGTAGTAGGGGCTTGAGTCCTCTCATTTTCTCCTCCATTAGCTAGTGAGCACTTGGTGGAGGTGGTAATATTTCTACTCCTCTCCTCTACGATTTGGTTGAGTAGCACATCACTATTTTGTAGTGTTATTGTATTCTTTACTTTCGTTCTTTCTTTATCATATTCCTTTCTAGAGTTGCTATCTTGGCTATCCATGGAGGTGGAAACACCAAAATGAGGGTTTGACTGAGGCAGGCCCCTATACAGTCACCCAACAATTTTCCTCTTTCTTGTGTGTAGGTGGAATTTTACTTGGAGCTAGCTAGAGACCAGGCTCTTTTGTGAGATCATTCTTGTCACCCTATCTTTAATCTACTTACTTTATCACATTTGTCTATATATTTCTTACTCCATAGTGTTATTTTTGTTCCCTTAAAAACCATTAGTTAGGTCATCAATCTGTTTCCTAATGGTTCACATTATCTTTACAGTCCTCTGGTTGTATGGATGCCAATGCACCGCAATGTCATCCCAGAACTGTGCTTTCATCCTCGAGCCAAGAGCTACCTAAGGAATAGTGTTGAACCCGAAAACTAGCTCGCCTAGCCCTGTTCTAATTTTTGAGTTGATATAGTGATTAAAGGACCTTATAGTCCTCATCATTCTCATCTCTCATCTCTAAACACCCCTTTAAGCTGAGGTAAGTTAGGGCAGCCTTCCACTCTTGGATCTTTGTGACCTAGGGCCTTGAACATGGTTGGTCCCCCTCTATTACAACAAACTATCCTATGAGAATGTAAAGAAAATTAAAATTACAAAATATGACTTGTGTGCTCTCTTCATTGACCCATGAACCAATCAACCATTAGCAACTGGATGCAGGAGGTTTGTAAGGAAGCTAAGGTAGCAGAACAACTTCCTACACTAATCTTGAGAGGAGAATACTGCAAAATTTTTATAGATCTTTAACAGTTATAGAAACTTAAATAGAGATAGACATAAATATCATGCATACCATAACATAGTGATTTATATGGGGAAAACCCTTTCGAGAGAAAAACCCCACACTCGAAAAGTCACCCAATATATTATTCAAAAATCACAAAGAATACAATATACTTGCAAATAAAGCTTCTCACAAGAGTATCACCACTCAGAGATCTAGAGAAAAGATGACTGCTATCAGACTCTCAAAATACATCTCAATACACAGTCATAATACAACACCTTCATAAAATAGGGTTGCCTTCTAGGGAAATTTAAGCCAATAAAATATTAATCGTCAGATATAAGACCTAATGATGAATGGTCCAAATTTATAATAATAAAATATACATAAAATTTGGCTTTCGAGGGAATTTCCCCCAAACCCCTGCCAGGGGGGATGAACCCCATGGATCCCTGTGAGGGGGGGTACCCCCTGCTCCCCCCCCCCATGTTGACGTATCAACAGTACCTTATGTATTTGCAAGGTTGAGACATATTTTCCCAAAAAATCTCCCACTTGTTGAACACCTTGCAACATCAATGGGAGGGTGTAAAAAAATTATCTCTTAATTGTTAGGGGTCGAGAGGCCAATAATATTCGAACACCATCTGAACATCTTTGTGCTCATAGGCTTAGTTAAAGAATCAGAAGCATTCATCAAAGTCTCTACCCTAACAAATTTCACCCTACCATATTTGACCATATCTCTAACAAAATGATATTGTACATCAATGTGCTTGGCCCTAGCATGAAATGTCAGGTTCTTGGCTAGACATATCACACTCTAACTGTCACAATAAATTTTTACTACACCCTATTAAATTCTAATATTCGAACATAGTCTCTTAAGCCAAATGGCTTCTTTACAAGAATGAGTAGCTACCATATACTTTACTTCAGTAGTGGAAAAAGAAACCACATCCTATAGCTTACTCTATTGGATGTTGTGGTTGTGTTGCTAATATGTGGTTTTCATTGATGTCAACAATATTGGTATTAATGTCTTAGAGGTTGTATATGTCGAGGATATTGAGAAAATTGTAATAAAATAAGTTGCAGGTTGTCAGTGGTGAAGTGAAGTTCAGTCTACTGGTGAGTTCAATACATTGATGATCAGAGGTTGTGGATTAAAGGGTTTCTTTTTGAGTATATCTAGTCTATCCACGTTAAGTTTCAGAGATCCGCGTGAAGATTTATTCGTGTTATGAAGATTTGCATTCTAACATTTTTTTGTTGCTTTAGTTGATGTTCCTGAATGAAGGTGATGTGATTTTAGTAAGTTCAGTTGTTGTGAATGATTCTCTAGTGATTCACAATGTTTGTGGATGTTTCTATATCATTCTCTATTTGTGTTGCACATCCGCATTGATCGTTGTGCTAGCAATTCAATATTTTCTCTTGCATGTTCATGCTTTTCATGTTCTTGGCCGACAGGGTGTTGTAGCGTGTTGTGGATCTTCGAGGATTAATTTTTGAAGGTGGTTCATGCTTTAGAATTTAATTTTGGGTCTTCACTGTGTTGTGGCCAACCTTGGTTGATTCACATTAATAATCTTTATTGTTTTGGGCCGATAGTTTGTATTCATTTTATTATTTTGGTAAGGTCGACTTGTAGCAATGCAATTTCTTGTTGCATATATATATAAGTGATTTATTTATCATTTGAAGGCATGAGTATGTAACATGTGCGAGTCCTATGTGTGAATATTGTTCAAATATTTTGAAGGTAGAGCTGAGTGTGAAGAAGAGTGAAGAAGATTGAAGAAGTGTCCATGTGCTTAACCAGAACTGTAATCAAGCATTAGCAAATGCTATTTTTCTCAGTTCAAATCTTGTGGATGTAATTCAAATATTTTTTAAGACAATTTGTTTTCCTTTTGTATTTAATTAGTGAGCTCTAGGAAATGCACCTGAATGCATGTGCATTCCCCATTCATATTTCTTTATACTTTTAACAAGGTATAATCTTGTGGACTGACCTCCACCGTGGTTTTTCTCCTAACAAGGATTCCACATAAAAAATCTTGGTGCTATGTGTGTTTTTGATGTGTTGTTGATTTATGCTTTCATGGTTATTAATCAAATCTAAGAATAAGGTTAATAAGTTGAATAAGTTTGAAATTCTATGATAACTGATTCACCCCCCTCTTAGTTGTCTACCATTGTGTTGCAAACAATTGGTATCATAGCAGGTTCCTTGGAAGAAGTTTAACACCTTGAGGTGATTGAGGATGGCGACATACAAGAAGGATAGTCTGAGATTAGATGGAAGAAATTATTCTCTGTGGAAGACTCAAATGGAGTGCCATCTGAGATGCATTGGTGAACCCTACTAGAGCATTACAAGCAATAGGTATGTTATCCCTCTAAATGGTCCTACTACTACTACTGAGATTAAAGATGATGAGCACAATATCAGTGATAAGGAAGCATTGTTGAGTGCTTTGACTGATTCTGAGATGACAAATGTTATGGATCTAAAGACTGCTTATGAGATCTAGAAAAAGTTGGAAACTTTGTATGAAGGTGATGCTAATGTGAAGATTGCTAAGTTACAAATTTTGAAAGGTAAATATGAAATGTTGAGAATGGGTGATGATGAGAACATTACTACTTTCATGCAAAGAGTGAATGAACTTGTGTGTGGTATCAGATGTGCTGGTGGAAAGTTGGAAGAATTAGAGATTATTGCTAAAGTGTTTAGATCCTTTCCTGTTGCATACAAAGTCAAAGATACTACTATTGAGGAGCTCTAGACTATAACAAATGTAACTAGAGACATGTTGATTGGTAAGCTTACTAATTTTGAGTTAAGTGAATTTGGTGATGCTCTTCCTTAGATAGAATCTACATTCAAGGCTACTACTTCTAGAAGAGATAAACATAGATATGATCTGGGTGAAAGTTCTTCTAGAAAGGTATTCAAGTATGAGGAAGAAATGAGAGAGATTGAAGAAGAAGAGAGGAAGCTAGAGGAGCTTGAAGCACTTATTATCAAGAGAGAAGCCAGAGGAGAAGGTAAGTATAAAGGGAAATTGCCTATTAAATGTTTTTTTTGCAATAAGATAGGTCATTTTGCATCAAGGTGTCTAGAAAGAGTTCCTAAGCCAAGACATAACAAGCCTAGATTTCAAAGACAGTGCTATTATGTTGTTGATGAAGGTTTGATAGATGATAAATCTGATAAAGGAAATGGAAGTGAGGATGAATGAGTATTTATTGCTATCAAGGAAAATGATCCAACCCCTACTAAATCTGTTAGTTGCTCAAATGTGGAGAAATCCCTAGCTACTCGAGTTGAAGAAAAAGATGAATGGGTGATTGACAGTGGATGCTCTCATCACATGACAGGTGATAAAATAAATTTTGTGAGTCTAGAAAAGTATGATGGTGGTGTTGTAAGATTTGGTGATGACAAAGCTAGTGTAATCCATGGCAGAGGATCTATTTCTCTTGATGGTAAAAATAATACTGATGATGTTCTTTATGTGGAAGGTTTGAAGCATAATATTTTGAGTGTTGGACAGATGGTTGAAAAGGGATACAATCTTCAATTCAAGAATGGAAAGTGTAGAATATTGGGGAGTTTTGGAAATGTGATTGCTTTAGGTACAAAAGAAAAAGGTAACATCTTTCACCTAAATGCTGCTAGTAAAAGTTGTCTGATTGCTCAAGTTGATGAAAGTTGGTTGTTTCATAGGAGAATGTGTGATGTAAACTTTGACAATATTATCAAGATAATTTCTACTCAGGCAGTGAGAGATCTTCCTAAGTTGGTAAATCCTACTAGTACTATATGCAAGGAATGTTAGTTAGGAAAGCAAACTAGAATTTCATTTTGGAGCAAACAACATTGTTCAAAAGAAGTTTTGGAACTTGTTCATATTTATTTTTGTGGTCCTTCTAGAATCAAAAGTTTACAAGGAGATAGGTACTTCATGTTACTTATTGATGATTACTCTAGATTGATGTGGGTTACTTTCTTAAGGGAGAAATATGAAGCTTTGGAGAAATTCAAGACTTTTAAGGCTATGGTTGAGACAAAGACATGTTTGAAGATTAAATGTCCAAGTTCAGATATGGGGGGTGAATTCACTTCTCATGAGTTTAATTCTTTTTGTGAAGTACATGGGATAAAGAGACAATTATTTACCCCACAGACCCCTCAGTAAAATGGAGTTGTGGAAAGGAAGACTAGGATAGTTCAAGATTCTACTAGGACTATGATGCTAGAAGGAAATGTTCCTCATACCTATTGGAGAGAAGCTGTGAGTACTGTTGTTTACATCCTCAACCAGGTACAAGTCAAAGGTGATACTGGTAAGACTCTTTTTGAGCTATGGATTGGTCATAAGCCTATTGCTAGATATTTCAAAATATTTGGGAGTAAATTCTATATTAGAAGAGATGAAGAGATAGGAAATCTTGATGCTAGGAGTGATGAAGGAATCTTTCTTGGTTGTTCTACTAAGAGAAAGGCCTACTGGTGCTACAACAAGAGATTGAGGAAAGTAGTTGAAAGTGAAAATGTCAAGGTTGATGAAGACATAACTAGACCATCTAGAACCTATGGATATGATTCAGATGATCATAATAAGAGTTCATTCATAGGAAATAAAGTTCATACTCAAAAAATAGTTCAAATCATTCTGATGAATCAAGAAAATCAAGAGGAATGAACTAGTGAAAGTGCAGAAGAGAGATCACAACAGCCAGAAGTTCAAGAACATCCTAAGACTCCAAGGTATGTAAGACTAAATCATTCAGAAGATCAGATTATAGGTGATAAGAACAAAGGTGTTCAAACTAGGAGAAAAATTGCATAAGAATACTGTCTGATTTCAAAGACTGAGCCTAATAGTGTGAATGAAGCATGCAAAGATGAACATTGGGTGGAAACAATGAAAGAAGAACTACACCAAATTGAGAAGAATAATACATGGATTCTTGTTCCTAGACCTAAGGAAAAAAATGTAATTGGAACTAAATGGGTCTTTAGAAACAAGCATAATGAGCAAGGTGAAGTTGTTAGAAACAAAGCAAGATTGGTATGTAAAGGATATTCTCAAATGGAAGGAATTGACTTTGAAGAAACTTTTTCCCCTGTTGCTAGGATTGAAGCTATGAAAATTTCTTGCTTATGTTGCTTACAAAAACTACAAGGTTTATCAAATGGATGTCAAGTCTGTTAGTGTAATTAATTATTTATTACACTAGCATAAGTTAACTTAGGTCATATATCATTTAGTCCTAGGTTGCATCTTAAATAAATCATTTAATAATGGGGTAATGTCCCCTTCCTTGTTTGTAGGGATAAGATTCCTTCTAGAAGATAAGTTGTCCTTCTAGAACTAATCTCAACATTTAATAATTTTCTAGATAGGGTTCACATGTTGTCACATGTTTTTAGATCATGACACTTGGCAACATCTCATGCATCTTAGGTTTTCTATTTTGCCTATATAATCATGCATTTTGTTCATTTGTAACATATCAATCATATCATATCATCAATATAGAATCTCTATTATGCATGCCTAGTTGCAACACTTTCTGTGTGGTTGATTATCTTTCCTGGCAAGGGTTCTCCATTGAAGATTTTAGAGCTTCAGGGACTGTGCATCCATAATCTCAACATGTTATCAGAGCTTGTCTAGTGAAACATCAACCCTCGATCAAGAAAGTTGGTGTGTGAGATTCTAGCAGGCTTGAAGGTTTCCATTATAGGCTACTTGATTCCACCCAGAGACCAAGCTGATTTCTGAAGTAGATAGAGTCAGATCCGAGCTCACCATTTTCTTTAGAAGGCCTCGAAACCTTAGGATCACCTGCCCATTCATTAAAATCAGATTCATCAACCTGGGAGCCATCAGAGGTATTTTTAGGGTTTGCAAAATCAATCATACTATTCGTACAATTTGCAGCAAAAAATCATCCTGGTCAATTTTCCTCTGAGGCAAAACATTTTTAGTCGTAGGCACTTTTTTGTTTTAGAAAAATTTCACATTTATCTATTTTGTGTGGTAAAAATTAATTATTTTTGGGCATCTCTATAGTTTGTAGAAAAATAAATAGAGCAACCTGCAATATTAATCTATGATTGGAATCATCTATTTCCATTGTGCATTTAAATTCTATAGACTATATTATAATTTTTCAAGCGACATAATTTTGGGGTTGATTTTTAAAAAATAATTGGGTATATTTTTTTCATGGTCGGCATCTAAGGGTATTGATTTGTTAAATCCCGTAAGGGTTTATTTCATCGGCATGCAATAAGGGATTATTTTATTTTCTGCATATTATAGTTTATTGTTAGCATATTCATCTTGATTTTTAATTGCTTTCAAAGCAATATTAAAAATAAAATAAAATTTGTATGGTCAGCCTTATATGACATAGTCTGTAGAAATTTTTGGTTTCATCAGTGGCATTTATCTCTTTGTAGGAAGGTACACTTTTTTGCTGGTTGTATCTGTTGGTGCCTTCTCTTCCATCGACTCAATTGTATTCACTATCGACAACACGTTGTTCTTCCTGCATCCCCAGGCCTGTGCTTTTTATTCCCATGCTGACCACCTCCATCAGCTTTGACTTCTTTGCCAGAAATCTCTGCCAACTGTTTGTCTTGACCAAGGCCCGCCAAATATCTTGCTTTCCCTGGACTCTTCACTGGCATCATCTTCCTGGCCGATTCATCGATGTCGGTTTATGCTGAGATTTCCATGTCGGCCCCAAGGTAATGGTCCCATCAATGACTGGGTGGTCCACTATTTATGACTGGCACCACCATTTGAAGCCACTCTGCCCCAACTACTTTTCCCATGTGTCACTCCACGAGGGAGCATTATTTTTTCTGCCAATATAACCAGTGAGGTTATATTAGCGACCAAGACCTGGTTATTTATTACACTATCATAAGTTAACTTAGGTCATATATCATTTAGTCGTAAGTTGCATCTTAAATAAATCATTTAATAATGGGGTAATGTCCCCTTCCTTGTTTGTAGGGATAAGATTCCTTCTAGAAGATGAGTTGTCCTTCTAGAACTTATCTCAATATTTAATAATTTTCTAGATAAGGTTCATATGTTGTCACATGTTTTTAGATCATGAAACATGGCAACATCTCATGCATCTTAGGTTTTCTCTTTTGCCTATATAATCAGGTAACTTGTTCATTTGTAACATATCATATCAATATCATATCATCAATATAGAATCTCTATTATGTGTGCCTAGTTGCAACACTTTATGTGTGGTTGATTATCTTTCTTGGAAAGAGTCCTCCATTGAAGACTCTGGAACTTCAAGGACTATGCATCCATAATCTCAAGAAAGTCAGCATTTCCAAATGGTGGACTCAAAAAAGAGGTGTATGTAGAGAAACTTGATGGATTTCAACTGACTAATCAGGGAGATATGGTTTGTCAGTTGAAGAAAGAATTGTATGGACTTAAGCAAGCCCCAAGAGCATGGTATGCTGGATTGGACAAGAGTTTGTTGAAGCTTGGATTTAATAAAGGTACTATTGATAGTAATATATATTTCAAGATTGATCATGATAAAGATTTGATAGTTGAAATCTTTGTTGATGATGTCATTTTTGGAGGAGACGATGGTTTGTGCATGAAGTTTGCTGATGAGATGTAGAATGAGTTTGATATGTCTATGATTGGTGAGATGAAATTCTTTCTAGGATTGCAAATTACTCAGTTAGATAAAGGGATCTTCATATCTCATTCCAAGTATGTGAAATAATTGCTAAGGAAATTTGGTATGGAAGATTCAAAGCCAGTCGGTACACCTATGGTGACCGGATGCAAGTTGACACAAGATGATGATTCTCCAAAAGAAAATTAGACTAGATACAGATCGATAATTGGTGGATTTCTTTATTTGAATCAAACTAGACCATATATCATGAATGTTGTATGCATTGTTGCAAGATTTCAACTTGATCCCAAGGAATCTTTAATGTAACTACTATGAAGAGAATTTTTAGATACTTGAAGGGGATAGTTGATTTTGGGTTGTGGTATTCTAAAGATGATGATCTTACTTTGAGTTCTTTTACTAATGCTGATTGGGTAGGTGATGGGGATGATAGAAAGAGTACTAGTGGTGGTGCATTTTTCTTGGGTAAGAAGCTAATTTCATGGTTAAGTAAGAAGTAGAATTCCATTTCTTTGTCTACTACAGAGGCATAATACATTGTTGCTGCTAACAATTGTACTCAAGTATTGTGGATGAAGCAGATGTTGAAAGATATCAGATTTGTGTACGATGAGCCCATTGATATATTCTATGATAATTCAAGTGCAATTAACATTTCTAAAAATTCGGTGTTGCATTCAAAGAAAAAGAATATATCTATCAAGTTCAACTTTTTGAGAGAGAAGGTGAGTGAAAAGGAAGTCAAATTGGAGTATGTGCCTACTAAGGAACAAATTGCAAACATCTTTACAAAGCCATTTCCTAAGGATAATTTTGAGTATCTCAGAAGGAAGCTAGGGGTGATTACCCCTCCTAATTAGAACTAAGATGCATTAAATTGCATCAATCTGTGCATTTCATGGTCATATTTTGATTTGGATTGATGTTGTGGTGGTTGCTACTCAGGGGGAGTAGTCAAATGTTCAGATATGTGGTTCAAAGCTTGTGTGGGGAAAATATATCTTTGTCATTGATGTCAAAGGGGGAGAAGAGTCATGTGAAAAACTATGAATTATCTAAGGAAGAAGAGTCATTTTGGAGAAGAGTTGTTGAGGAGAAAAGAGTTAGAACCTAAGGAGGAGTAAGTGCTGAAGATAGTTGTGTTGATGGTGTTTTTCACATCATGTGTTGCCATCAATGCCAAAGGGGGAGATTGTTGGATTTTTTGGTTGTGTTTTTGATATGTGGTTGTAACTGATGTCAACACTATTGGCATTAATGTCTTAGAGGTTGTATATGTCGAGGATATTGAGAAAATTGTAATAAAATAAGTTGCACGTTGTCAGTGGTGAAGTGAAGTTTAGTCTGTTGGTGAGTTCAATACATTGATGATCAGAGGTTGTGGATTAAAGGGTTTCTTTTTGAGTATATCTAGTTTATCCACATTAAGTTTTAGAGGTCTGCATGAAGATTTGTTCATGTTATGAAGATTTGTATTATGATAGTTTTTTTGTTGCTTTAGTTGATGTTCCTAAATGAAGGTGATGTGATTTTAGTAATTTCAGTTGTTGTGGATGCTTCTCTGGTGATTCATGATGTTTTTGGATGTTTCTACATTATGATCTATCTTTTTTGCACATCTGTATTGATCATTGTGCTCGTGATTCAATATTTTCTTTTACGTGTTCATGTTTTTCATGTTCTTGGCTGACATGGTGTTGTAGCATGTTGTGGGTCTTCGAGGATTAATTTTTGAAGGTGGTTCATGTTTGAGAATTTATTTTTGGGTCTTCACTATGTTGTTGCTGACCTTGGTTGATTCACATTAATAATCTTTATTGTTTTGGGCTGATAGTTTGTATTCATTTTATTATTTTGGTAAGGCCGACTTGTAGTGATGTAATTTCTTATTGCGGATACATATAAGTGATCGCTTTATCATTTGAAGGAATGATTATGTAAAGTGTGTGAGTCCTATGTGGGAATATTGTTCAAAGATTTCAAAGGCAGGTTAGCTTGTGAAGAAGAGTCAAGAAGAGTGAAGAAGAGTGAAGAAGTGTTCGTGTGCTTAACCAAAACTATAATCAGGCATTAGCAGATGCTATTTTTCTCAGTTCAAATCTTGTGGATGTAATTCTAATATTTTGTAAGATGGTGTGTCTTCCTTTTATATTTGAGTAGTGAGATCTAGGCAATGCAGCTAAATGCATGTGCATTCCTCATTCATATTTCTTTATACTTTTAACAGGGTATAATCTTGTGGATTGACCTCCACTGTGGTTTTTCACCTAAAAGGGTTTCCACGTAAAAAAATCTTGGTGTTATGTGTGTTTTTTATGTGTTGTTGATTTATGCTTTCATGCTTATTGATCAGATCTGAGAATAAGGTTAACAAGTTGAATAATTTTGAAATTTTGTGACAATTGATTCACCCCCCCTTCTTATTTGTCTACCCTTGTTTTTCCAACATACTCATCCAACTAATTGCACCACCAAATAAAGTAAACACATAAGCATTGGTGGATCTTCTGCTATCAATTTCACTTGCCTAGTCTGAATCCACATGTCCATGAATATCAAGGGAAATATCATCTTCATTCATATTACTATGATATCAAAAGGAATAATCTAAGGTACTGGACACAAATATATCTAAAGACTCTTTTAACTGCATCCCAATAAACTCTACCAAGATTAGACATATATCTGGAAAGGACTCCCACTGCTTTGGTAATGTTTGGTCTAGTACAAACCATATCATACATCAAAATTCCAACTGCACTATGGTAGGGCACTCTGCTCATGTCTTCCATCTCTGATGGAGATGTTGGACAATTTGAAATAGATAAATTTGTTCCAACTAAAATAGGAACACACAATGGTCTACAATCATGCATATCAAACCTCTATAAAATTGAACTGAAATACTTACTTCAGCCAAGCCATATCTTTCTATTCACTCTATCTTGTTTAATTTTCATCCCAAGAATGTGTTTAGTTGTACTAAGATATTTCATTTCAAATTTAACAAGTTGAGATTTCAGTTCTGAAATCATGCCTTTCCCTCTACCAATAAATAACATATCATCAACATATAATGCAATAAATAGTAAACAATCACCATCAGTTTTATAATAAACATGATAATCTAATTTAGAACATTGAAATCCCAAACTCAACACATGTATCAAATTTCTAGTACCATATCCTAGGACTCTATTTTAGGCCATACAAATATTTCTTCAATTTGCAAACCAATTTACTTTTACCTTTCACCACGTAGTGCTTTCGTTGTGTCATATAAATATCCTCCTCCAATTCACCATGAAGGAAAGTAGTTTTCACATCCATTTGTTCAACCTCTACATCATAAGCAACAATGAGAAAAAGAAAAAATCTAATGGATGCCATTTTTTCAAAAGGAGAAAATATCTCACCATAATCAACACCCTCAACTTGAGAGTAACCTTTTGCAACCAACCTTTCTTTGCATTTCTTAATACTTCCATATGAACCAATCTTTTTCTTGAAAACCCATTTGCAACCAACGGGTTTTCATCCTTCAAGAAGTGGTAGAAGACCCAATTTATCATTATTTTTCAAAGCTTCCATTTCTTCATCCATAGCAATCTTCCAGGATCCTGTATCATTCATACCTAGTGTCTCTTCTGCTGATTTGGGTTCATCCATGTTAGTATTCAAAGCAAAGATACATCTTCAATCATCAGGTGAATACCTTTTAAGCGGTTGTCAATGCCTTGTAAACCTATGAACAAGTTGAGTTGGAGGTTCTCACTCCTCTTCTATAGATTCAAAGCTAGATGATCTCTCCTTAACTTCTTGTCTATTGATGGGCCTAGATTCAACTTTCTCAGGTGTAGAAGGAAATTGAATCACATCTTCCTATTTACTTTGTTCTAGTTGCAATGCAATAGAAGAATGCTTAGTTTCTCAAAAATAACACTTCTAATATGTATTACCCTTTGTGCAATAGGATCCCAAAGCTTGTATCCTTTCACACTATAACTATATATGATGAAGATACATTTCATAGCCTTGTTATCCAACTTTGTTTGCTTTTCCTTTGGCACATGTGCATATGCCTTGCAATGAAAAACTCTAAGATATATTAATGAAGGCTTACAACCCAACCATGCCTCTATAGGCATCTTATCAACAAGAGATGATGTAGGAGACCTATTAATTAGGTAACAAGCAATGGAAATAGCTTCATTTAAAACCTTTGTTCTAGACCAGCACCACTCAACATACTCCTAGCCTTCTCCATCAGTATCCTGTTCATTCTTTCTACAACTCCATTCTATTGTGGAGAATATGGAGTTGTTATTTTTCTATGAATACCATAATCTTTACAGAATCTATCAAAATCATTAGAGCAAAATTCACTACCATTATCACTCCTCAAAAATTTTATTTTATTTCCTGTCTGCAACTCAACCATTGCTTTAAATTCTTTAAATCAACTGAAAAACTTTAGATTTACTCTTTAGAAAATATAGTCATGTCCTTATACTATAATCATCAATAAATGAAACATAATATGTGGATTTACCAATTGAAGGAACACCTATAGGACCAAACACATCAAAATAAATAAAAATTAATACACCACAAGATTTATGAGAACTCGAGTAAAACTAAATGCAGTTTTGTTTTCCATAAATGTAATGCTCACAAAAATCAAATTCAAGATTACAATCAGATATACCTTGAATGAGGTTTTTATTTTTCAAGGTCCTTAGACCCTTTTCTCCAATGTGGTTGACTTTGGTTACATAACATAGTTATCTTTATAGGTAACTTTGATTTAGAAGAAAGAGCACCCTTGGGTACCCAAAATATATGACCATCTACTGAAGGCGAAACCCTCACTTCTTCCACAAACTTTTTTTTCATAGAAGTACCATTGTACTTAGTAGTGAATGCATCAAGCTTATAGAATGTATCATATCTAACACTTATAGAAATCACCATAGCACCTCTAATCATCTTGTATCTTGCATCAAAAAATACTACCTGCACACCTGCATCTATTAGTTTTCTCACAAATAATAGATTCCGTGCTAATTCAGGGATATGCAACACAACATTAATCCTTTTTATTCTACCATCAAGAAACCTGATTTTAACTTTACCATGGCCAACAATTTCTAAATGAGAATCATCACCCAATTACACCTTACCTCCATCAAATTCTTCATATTTGGAAAACCAATCTCTATTAAAGGTCATATGGAAAGATGCACCTGAGTCAATTAACCATGAATCATTACTTGCATAAATTGTCAAAGCTGCAATGAATGCATGACCATCTTCCTTCTTTGACTTAGAATCAAAATCAAATTTCTTCTTTTTCTTCTTCTTTTCTTCTTTGCATTCCTTATGAACATGTCCAAGCTTACTGCAGTTCTAGCAAATAACTTTGGACTTTCCAAGAGATTTAGATCTTCCCTTGGACTTGGATTTATCATGCTTCTCATTCTTCTTTCCTTTTTCCTTAGGTCTTCAATGAACACTTAGGGCCTTCTTGGAACTAATGGATACCTTCCTCCTCATCTCTTTAGAATGAAAAGAACCCACAACATCTTCAGTCTTCAATATAACAAAAGTACTCCCAATATCCATAACAAGAGAATCCCACTAATCAGGCAAAGAACAAAGCAATATCTAATCATTTTCCTCCTCATCCATTTTGACACCAACTAATTCCAACTAAGCCACCAACATATTGAATGCTTCCAAGTGGTCTATAATTCATCCACCCTCTTCCATTCTCAAGGAATACAATTTCTTCCTCAAGAAAATATTATTCACTAAATATTTGGCTTGATACATCTCACCAAGCCTCTTCCATAGTTTCTATGCAGAGGTCTCTTCATGGACATTGATTAAAACAGATTCTACCAAGCACAATCTAATTAGACCCTTGGATTAACAGTCCATAACATCATACTGAGCAGCCTAAGTAGGATCTATAGGCCTTGAAACATTTTGATCAACAACATCCCACATATCTCGATCTATCAATAGATCATCCATCTTCAGCTTCCACATTTCAAAATTATTTCTAGAAAATGTATCCACCTCTATTCTCCCTGATGAACTTTCCATCTAAAAATTCTTGCAACAAGATCACAAAGTGTCTTCTACACAAGCTTTGACTCAAATCTGGATTAATAGTTAAGAAAACCCAACAACCCACAACTGAAACCAAAGGTGATCAGGCTCTGATACCACTTGTAAGGAAGCTAAGGTAGTGGAACAACTTCCTACACTAATCTTGAGAAGAGAATACTACAACAAATTTATAGATCTTTAATAGTTACAAAAACTTAAATAGAAATAGACATAAATATCATGCATACCATAACACAGTGATTTACATGGGGAAAACCCTTTTGGGAGAAAAACTGTACACTCCAAAAGTCGCCCAATATATTATTCAAAAATCACAAAGATTACAATATACTTGCAAAGAAAGATTCTCATAGGAGTATCACCACTCAGAAATCTAGAGACAACATGACCACTATCAGACTCTTAGAATACATCACAATACACAGTTGTAATATAATGCCCTCATAAAATAGGGTTTCCTTCTAGGGCAAGTCAAGCAAAAAAAATATCGACCGTTAGATATAAGACCTAATGATGAATGGTCCAAATTTACAATAATAAAATATATATAAAATGTGGATTTCGAGGGTGTTTCCCTCAAACCCCCGCCGAGGGGGGGGGGGGGTGAGCCCCCCAGACCCTCGCAGGGGGGTACCCCCCTGCACCCCCCACATTGATGTATCAATAGTACATCATGTATTTGCAAGGTTGAGTCATATTTTCCCAACAAGGTTTCCTATCCATTAGTACAACCACAAAGGGATAAATAATAATTTTTGGGCTAGGTGGTGGATGGATTTTGACCATCCTCTATGCAATAAATATGAGGTGCCAAAATATTGTTTGAGGAAACTCTATTGTGAGTTTGTCCTGAATGAGATTCCAAACTATTTTGAATTTCTAGATTTCTAGGGTAGAGGTGGGGGCTCCTTCATGACAAAGTGGGGGCACAATGTAACCCACACCTAGCACTAAGACCATTGGGTAAACCTATAGTGGATCATGTGACTATTCCTTCCATTGAGAATGACTATATCAAGGTGGACACCTTAGACTTCATTAGCTTACTCACTTAGATCCTCATATAGTATGTGAGGCCTCTAGTATAGGGTGATGTGAGTGAGTCTTCTAGGCCTTGAGTTCCAATCCATTCTTTTAAATCTTACGGTGATGTTTATACTTATGATCCTAAGAGTAGTCAAGATGCATCTATGTAGGATACATCAGCTGTAGAGGGGATGGTTATGATAGTTCATCTTTGTTGAATGAAAGATTTGACATTAATACTAAAGTAAATTTTAGTGATTTCATTTAATTTTTTTATTAAATTATTGAACTAATAAACTACCATACCATTATTGGGTACTAAATTATGAGGTATATTGATTGATTTTAAATACCTCACATCTATGTTGCATTGTGTTTGGTTGTTGTTTGTCATATTTTACTAGACATTGAAAGGTGTGTCATGATATTGTCACATTTATACATATTATGAACACTAAAATATGATAATGACGATTGGTTTGCAAACCTAATGTTATCATATGTGATCACTTATGCATTTTCCTTATGTTCATATTTAATATAAATGAGAAGTGTGGATATTATCTAGCCCTTGAACTATACTATTATGAGAATGTCATGTTTCCCCATAAGCTAAATAAAATCCAAAGTTTAAGACTATATTATTATGGAGTGCATATATTTACATGATTGAATGGATATAGTGTTGCTAATTTTCTTAGGTATTGATCATGCTCAAAGATTCAAGTTTATAACTATTGTGGTAGATATTTTGAGGTTTAGAAATTTTCTATGTGGCCTTGTTGATACATATTGTGCCCCATTAAATATGGTTTCATATATGATTATGATACTTGATATTGTTGAACCATATTGTAGTGAGACCTCTCGTGGAGGTAGAACAAGGATTTTTCTTATATTATGGAATAGTGATAATTGACTACTACTATCCTAGGCTATGATATGACTAGATTTATTTTATATTGACTATGTTATTATGCCCATTTTTTGTGCATGGATGTGATTTAGATAGATTTTCCTTATAAGTTTCTATGGTCTAATGTGTGTCATTTAATGTGGGTGATATTTCAATAATCATATAAGTATAATATGGTTGATATTTGGGGCCATTCAGTGAGAGGTAGTTCAAGAACCTTGTTAGGGTGTGGAATAGTAATCAACAAAACTTTCAAGCTATGAATTTATTTTAAAATTAGTATTCATACATAGTGAATTGTTAGATTTATTGGTCTTACTTCCCTATGGTTCTCTCTATAGTATTATTCATATTTCACTTCTATGATGAAATTTATTCAAGTGGTTATGAAACCTTAGGCATCAAGACTTATATGTATCTTCCTTGAAATATTTTTTTGAGTAGAAATACATGGGGCTTCAATCCCATTCATAATTAGGTATGTAGGTGGTCCTTGGATAAAAGATGCATAGGTATGACCCAAGTCCACAAGGAAGGATTTATGAAATAGATCTAGGTTTGGAGTTGTTGGGTATATCCAAAAATATGTAACAAAAAAAAGATGCCACTTTCTTTTTTATGCCCGAAATGAACATTTGGTGAGCACCAAATCTAGTACTCGCCAAATGGTCTAGATAACCAATCTTGTTTCTTGGTGATTTAAAACTAAATTTGGTAAGAAAAAATTATGGTGAGCACCAAATTTGGTGGTCGCCAAATGTGAATGTTGTTATAAAAATACAAAAACCAAACTTTCTTGTCATTTCTCTGCTCTTCAACCTGTGACCTATGTATTTTCTACTCTTCAACCTATGCTTGCAAAAATAAATTTCATGTTTTCACCTTGAGGTTGTGAAACCTTCATCAAGATGTCACCAAGATTTTGAGGAGATCAAAGAGGTAAGTATCTCCATTTTTTATTTCAATTTTTTATTAAATTGTAGATTGAATTAGGTTTTTTATTAAAATTTGTTTTAATTTCTAGGAAATGATATTCCAACCAAAAATGTTTAAAATCCTCCATCACCTTCTTGTAAAGACCCTGTTGAACAAGGACCACAACAAATACCTCTATCAATTCCTATACATCCCCTAAGAATACAAGAAAACCTACTAGGACAAATAGAAGACAATAGAAAATAGCTTGAGGAATTAATTAGAAGGCTAAAAGATCCAGGTGCAATAAACCCTCATAGGACAAGCCTTGTTGAATCCTTGCAATCTATCATGTCTCATTGCAGGTCAATGAGTGCACAAATTTATTTTTTCTACAATAAGAGGGAAGAATAAAAAAAAGTTTATGGAAAAAAATATCCTATGAGCAAGTAAAGAGAAAGAAAATTGACAAATATGACCTATGCGCCCTCTTCACCCAACCACAAACCAATCAACCCCTAGCATCTAGATGCAAGAGATTTCCTATCCATTAATGCAACCAAGAATGGATAAAGAATAATTTTTGGGCTAGATGAGTGGATGGTTTTTGACCAGTCTCCATGCAATAAATATGAGGTGCCACAATAATTTTTGAGGGAACTCTATTGTGAGTTTTCCTTGAATGATATTTCAAACTATTTTGAATTTCTAGATTTCTAGGGTAGAGGTGGGGGCTCCTCACATGACAGAGTGGGGGAAAAACGTAACCCATACCTAGCACCAAGGCGCTTGGGTAGACCTATAGTGGATCAAGTGACTATTCCTTATGTTGTGAAGGATAGTATCGAGGTGGACACCTTAGAATCCATTAGCTTGCTCGCTTAGAGCCTTATACAGTATGTGAGGCCTCTAGTATAGGGTGATGTGAGCGAGTCTTCTAGGCCTTGAGTTCCAATCCATTTTTTCCAATCATACGGTGATTTTTGCACTTATGATCTTGAGAGTAGTCAAGATGAAGTTGTAGGAGTTTATTGTGAACTCCTCAAACACCCCAAGATCACTTGCAAGACAAAATAACTTCCACAAGAGAGAAATGGAAAAAATATCATGCTATCATTAAGGATGCAAGAGTGCCAAACTAAATATGGAAAAGTACATATGAAGCCTTTCTTATATAGGAAAGGAGTGATATAGGATTAGACAAGATCATGAAAAGTGTCTTAATACTATCACATGAGACAACTAAGTCATAACAACCACAATGCAAATACAAAATGCATTAGAGAATTATTAAATTCATAGATAACTAAAAGTAATTAATGAGACATGGCCCCATTATAACTAAATTCTAGAAATGATAACTAGGAAACTTAACTCCTAAGTAAGCTTATAACAATGTGAATAGGTCCTCACTAATAACTAGTTAGGAAATAACCCCATTCACACCAATACCCCCCCATAAGTGCAACTTAGGAAGTGTAGTTATTAAGAAAATGATGCAAAGATGTGTCTCAGCTATGAGGCTATGTTAGGTACCCATGTAAAAGTGCAATGCAAAAAAATATCTCACAAATGGAGAAAAGGATAAAATCTAGTGGGACAAAAATCCTCCCCAAAAGAGAGATGAAATACAATAATGATATCCATCACATATCTAATCAATATCAATCCACACAAAGGATGATAAGAGAGATCACACAATGCCCCCCAGAATGAGATAACATGTTGCAAAGAAGCACTAGAAGCATACTTGTGGAGTAACATTGGAATCCTCAATCTGGAAAGCAAGGAAGTATACTTCTATTTGATAGAAACCATATTAGAGTCACTCAAGGACTCAAGTAAAAATCATGATAAAGAAATAGTAGACCCGATGCCAAGGAATGCTGGAAAACTCTCAAAATGGCACAACTATGGAATCTATGAAGCAATAATTGAATGACAAATGAACTGGAACTGAAATGAAGTGTAGAGAAAATGCGAAAGCTAATGTACACAAAAAGGAAATAAAACATGAAATGATGAATGTTTACATCTTCCTCCATGATGAAAAATAACCTCAAATTTGTGTAGAAGACAAAATCAACTTTCTAATGATATAATTTTTTTGAAAAACAAATGTATGCTCAAGTTATGATTTTTTGAAAAAAGGGATAAATTGTGTCAGCTAACAATGTAGAAATGAACCTTCTAATTTGATTTATGAGAAAATTACTTGTTGCATGCAAAAATTAATGAACACCTAGATAATAATTTGATGGTATCAACAAAACCCCAAAAATATTTTTTCGATCTAGTAAGAAGAAGATGAAAAATACATTTCTTTTCATGACTTTCAACCTATAGAAAAATGACGCATGATGCTTTTTTTGGGTAGCAATTTTCTTCAGATATTCTAAAGATATGTAAAATCTAAATGATACCCAGATGAGATTTCAACCCTAGCTACAAAACCCAAAAATTGTTCTTACAAATGAGTGGAATTTGGATTTCTAAAGAAAAAATGAAAATGGCTCCAATAAAAAACAACTTGCATAAAACCATTGCAAATTTGATAAAATATGTCAGAATTTGACAAAATGAAATCCTATTTTGACTTTCTCAGATGCCTTGAATTCAATGGCGAGGCTCTCAAGACCCCAACT
>VDFB02000002.1:31940435-31972494 GCA_007258455.2 Sequoia sempervirens
CCAGTGGGGATTTTTTTTCAGAATTTTCAGATTTTTTTTTATTGATTTTTATTTTTTCTATGATGTATGATGTAGCCTTAAGATGCAAAAGTATAATTTTGGAAATTTTTAATGATTTAAGATGCAAAAATGCAACCTATATGCACTTTCACTAATGATAAATTTGAAACCCTAGAATACAATTTAACTAATGCAAAATGCAATGCAATGTTAATGCAAGCTATTTCTAGGATGATGATGGACTCCAAATCAGACAAGAAGGTATTCAAAAAAGTGGGTTCACCAAAATGAAACAAATATTTTCATCAACCTCTTGCACCTCTAGGGTTTTTGCACCTAAAAAGGAGAGATACAAAGATCAACATTTCATTCAAGAACAAACCCTTGAGATTTCAATGCAAAGGAGATTGAAATCTGACAAAGGGAGAGTTCAAAGGAATAGATAACAACTAATGAGGATTCACCACCAAGTGTAAACTTAGGAAATGAAAAATGTTTGAAAACACAGTGTAGTATGCAAACATATAATAAATGACCTAGAAATGATCATGAAACAAAACAAAAAACTATAAAATTGAGAGTGTGCACCTGGAAACTTGTAGAGGTTGGGATGGAGATCGAAAATGTTGTCAATCTTGAAATTTTGACCTACTGGGACTCATACGCCATTATGGGCGAGTTAGACCTAGATATGGAAAACTACATTGGAGTCTATTTCATCTAAATAGATATCCAAATCTATAGAAATCTCTAATAAACACCTCCTGTGGGACTCATTCGCCACTACTGGGGGTTGAGTCCCATTTTGTTGAAAAGTGTCCTAGGAACATAATCTTGAACTAAAACTTTGCAAGCCTCTAAAGATGGATGAAATAAGAACTTTCCCACTAATTTCATGTAGATTGGATGGATATTTTTCCCTAGATCTAAGTTTTTGTGAGTCTTGACAACTTTTACAACATTTGCAACTTTATCATTTTGGCATTTTTCTTCAATCTACACACCTACAATCACACATTAAAGAGGGGAAAACTTGTTGATTGTTAGAGGATAGGGATTTTCCTTGGTCAAACCCCTTTTAGGTAATTAAACCAAAATAATGAAATTAAATAATGAAGCATGAACATGAAATGATGCAATTAGAAGCTTTCCATGATGATGGATCTTGAATTTCTGCAACAATGGATGAAGAATCTTCCCTTGAATGCCTTAGAAAACTATCTTCATGACTTAAAATGCTAAAACCCTAGATTTCTTAATTTGAGATGGATAATGAATGATGAATGAAATATTGGGGGTGAAATGAATAGAAAAACCTTATATTTATACACAATTATGCCTTAATTCCTTAAGATACTACAACAAAGGACGACCTTAGGTCTTAGAAAATAAAAACCTACCAAAATTTTGAATTTATTTTGATTTTTGATCCAAATGAGACTCATCCCCCAGTAGTGGCATATGAGTGCTAGAATGGTGAATGGGTCCCACTCAAGGAATTTTAAGTGGGTGTCAGAAATTAAATATTTTAAATGATGTTTATTGGGTTTATTCTCAAAAATACACTTAAGGCTTGTAAGTGTAAAATGAGGCCAATTAAAGCATAAGAAAGGGTCAAATTATTGATGAAAATCCTAGAAAAGCATGAAATTTTGTTACAACACTTTACAACACTTTGAAATAAGGCTTGGTAAGTGATAAAAAGAGATTGTTTAGGTGAAATGTATTAATAAGGTCCTAGAAAAGTGTGAAGGTGTGTTACAACACTTCACAACACTTTTGCAAGGCATCATAAAATTATTATTAGTTCAAGAGGGTCCAAGACCTAATTTGAATGTGTTGACCACATTACAACACTAAATCAAGGCAATGTTAAGTCCATTTTATCATTAATTATTCCCAAATCAAGCAAGGAAAATGCATACTTTTTTCTATGCTACAAAAGTATCTATTTCAAATTTTCCAACATCCCCATTAGAGATGGAAGCCATTATCAAAATGCCTTACCATAGTGTAGTTGGAATTTTGATGTATGCTATGGTTTGTACTAGACCATACATTTCCCAAGCAATGGGAGTTCTTTTTAGATATATGTCTAATCCTGGTAGAGTTCATTGGGATGCAATTAAAAGAGCCTTTATATATTTGTGTATTACCTTAGATTATTCCTTGTGTTATCATATGAATGAAGATGAGATTTCCCTTGATATTCATGGATATGTGGATTCAGACTGGGTAGGTGATATTGATATCAAAAGATCCACAGTACTTATGTGTTTACTTTATTTGGTGGTGCAATTAGTTGGATGAGTAAGCGATAGGGTATGGTTTCTTTGTCCACTACTGAACGTGAGTATATGGTAGCTACTCATGCTTGTAAAGAATCCATTTGGCTTAAGAGACTGTGTTCGGATATTGGAATTTAACAGGGTGTAGTGACAATTTATTGTGGTAGTCAGAATGTGATATGTCTAGCCAAGAGCCTAACATTTCATGCCAGGACCAAGCAAATTAATGTACAATATCATTTTGTTAGAGATATGTTCGAAGATAGTAGGGTGAAACTGGTTAATGTAGAGACTTTGGTGAATGTTTATGATTCTTTAACTAAGCCTATGAGCACAGAGATTTTCAAATAGTGTTTGGAGACTATGAGCCTCTCAGTCCCTAGCAATTAAGAGATTATGGTTTTGTACTCCCATTGATGTTGCGTTGTTGAAAACAAAATTATAGGAGATTTGTAGGAAAATATGTCTCAACCTTGAAAATAGATAAAATTTCATTGATACATGTTGACATGATAGAGTCTGAGGTACCCTTTGTGGGATGAGGGAAATTCCCTTGAAAGACACATTTTATGCATATTTTATTGTTGTAAATCTAGATTGTTTTGTCATTAGATCTTATATCGTGATTGATATTTTGTTGGCTTGAATTTCTAGAGAGGCAACCCTATTTTATAGAGGTGTTTCATTATGGTTGTGTATTGTGATGTATTTTTGATCCTAACCCAGGTAGGACCGAGGAAACACCCTTGAGAGAACCACATTTTATACATATTTTATTATTGTAAATCTAGGCTGTTTGTCATTGGGTCTTATATCTAGCGGTCGATATTTTTATTTGGATTTGGTGACCTATAGAAACCCTATTTTATGGGGTGTTTAATTATGGCTATATTATTTGTGATGTATTTTGAGAATCCATTAGCGATCATGTTGTCTACGGATCTGGTGGTGATACTCCTGTGAGAAGCTTTCGTTGCAAATTATACTATATTCTTTGTTATTTATGAATAATATATTGGGTGGATTTTGGAGTGTGGGGTTTTCCCCATAAATCCTATGTTTTGGTATGCATATTTATGTCTATTTCTAATTTAGAACATGCTTGTTAAAGATCACCGTAAAGAAGTTTTGTAGTATTCTCCTCTCAAGATTAGTGTAGGAAGCTTTTCTGCTACCTTAGCTTCCTTACAAACCTCCCGCATCCAGTTGCTAATGGTTGATTAGTTCATGTGTCAATGAAGAGAGCACACAATTCATATTATTTTATTTTATTTTTCTTTACTTTCTCATAGGATGGTTTGTTCACATAAAATTGTTTTTGTTCTTCCCTCTTATTGCACTAAAAATTAATTTGCGCTCATTGATCCAACATGAGACACGATAGATTACAAGTATCCAATAAGGCTTGTCTTATGAGGGTTTGTTACAATAGGATCTTTTAGCATTGACATTAATTCTCGGCTAATTTTTGTGTCATACCTATTTTGTCTTAGTAGAACAACGTGTTCCTAGGGATGTCTAGGGGCTATGGAGATGTTTGTTGTGGTTTCTTGACAGGAGGGTATTCATGAGGAGGTGATGGAGAGTTGTAATCATTTGGGGATGTAATATCATTTCTTAGAATTAGAAACTTAATTTTAATAAAAAACCCTAATTCAATCTACAATTTAATCAAAATTTGAAACTAAAAAATAGAGATACTTACCTCTTTGACCTCCTTGACATCTTGATGCAATCTTGATGAAGATTTCACAACCTTGAGGTGAAAAATGGTAATGCATTTTAGAAAGCATAGGTTGAGGAGAAAAAAATATGTAGGTCATAGGTTGAAGAGCAAAAAAATGATAAGAAACTTTGGTTTTTGTGTTCTTATAACAACATTCACATTTGGTGAGTTGAAAATTTGGTGCTTTCCATATTTTGTACTCAAAAAATTTGGTTTGGAATGAAAAAGCCTCAAGATTTTTCATCCAAACCATTTGGTGAGTGGAAAATTTGGTGCTTTCCAAATGCTCATTTCAGGCATAAAAAAGAAAGTGGCATCTTTTTTGTGTTACATCTTTATGCATATACCCAACAACTTCAAACCTAGATCTATTTATTAAATCCTTCCTTATGGACTTGGGTCATAGGTGCATCTTTCATCGAAGGACCACCTACATACCTGATTCTAAATGGGATTGAAGCCCCATGTATTTTTCCTCAAAAAAATATTTCAAGGAAGATATATAAGTCTTGATGCCTAAAGTTTCATAACCACTTGAGTAAACTTCCTCATAGAAGTGAAATACAAGTAATAATATAGAGAGAAAATAATAGGTGGCCTAAGTAAGACCAAGCAATACAACAATTCACTATATATGAATACTAATTTTAAAATAACTTCATAGCTTGCAAGTTTTTTTGATTACTTTTCCACACCCTAACAAGGTTCTTGAACTATCTCTAACTAAATGGTCCCAATTATCAACCATATTATACTTATATTATTATTGAAATATCACTTGGATCTTAAATTACACACATTAGACCATAGGAACTTATAAGGAAAAAATATTTAAATCAAATCCATGCACAAAAATTAGGCAACATAGTTAATATAAAATAAATCTAGTCCTATCATAGCCTAGGATAGTAGTAGTCAAAATATTATCACCATTCCATAATTTAAGAAAAAACCATTGTATGGGTCCATGCGAGGTCTCAGTACAATATGGTTCAATGGTATCAAGTATCATAATCATATATGACATCGTCTTTAATGGAGCACAATATGCATCAACAAGGCCACATAGAAAATTTCTAAACTTCAAAAGATCTACCACAATAGTTATAAGTTTTCTTTGAGCATGAAAAATACCTAAGATAATTGGAAACACTATATCCATTTAATGTTCATGTAAATATATGCACTCCATAATAATATAGTCTTAAACTTCTGATTTCATTTAGCTTATGGGGCAACACCACATTTTCATAATAGTCTAGTTCAAGGACTAGATAATCTCCAAACTTGTCATTTATATTAAATATGAACATAAGGAGAATGCATAAGTGATCCCATATGATAGCATTAGGTTTGTAAACCAAACATTATTCTCATATTTAAGTGTTCATAAGATGCATAAATATGACAAAATTATGACACATCTTTCAATGCCCAATAAAATTTGATAAACAACAACCAAATATAATGCAATATAGATGTGAGGTCTTTAAAATCAATCAACATACATCACAATTTAGTACCCAATAATGGTATGATAATTCTTAGTTCAATAATTTTAGAAGGATGGAGACCATTAGAGCATTGGGCTCACAATTCCATCAATAATTTATGCCAAGTTAAATCCATCACCAAATTTTCCTAATTCCATCAACTAAAAGTGACCCTTAATGTTCTCTCACAATCTTCTTAGAGGTCATATCAAAGGTATCTTAATTCATAACCATCATTATTGTAAGAACACCCTACTAATATCATACCCATAACCAAGATATTATTTTTATAACTTGGAAAAACCAACATTGTTCTTGCATTTATCCTTATTTTGGTTTTGGCAGCTATTTTTATCCACCATTCATTTACTAAGGTTGATAGTTCAAATCAAGAGATAAAGGTTGGCTTCTACATTTGTTAAAAGAGTAGTTCCTCTTACCCTTTGTTTTTCAACTAAATTTAAATAAAATATGCAATGATGTCTAACTTTCACTTCACCTAGCCACATGTTTCCAATAACATGCCACCAAGATGATAATAGCTATACATATTATCATTATCTTATATTTTAATAATATAATGTTATTGTCAAAGATGACTATTTTCATAGGTGACTATACATAGTAATCCATGCATCTTCCTCCTATCAAAGAGCTGTTTTCCATATCTCTAAATAAGGCTTTAAATATAAGATTACTTGATGTAGGATATTTTTATCTTTCATCTTGATCTTTATTAGATGTTCTTCAATTGAGAAACAAATTTCTTCCAAGAGATAGCTTCTTCAAAATCATATTTTGCCAACTCTTAGGATCATCACATTCCATTAAACCTGAATTTTTGGTGGTATTAAACATCATATAAAAAAGTATCTTGTTGTGCATGTCCCTACAGTCATTGCAAGAACCTTTACGCCCTGAAGTCCTCCCATATTGCTGCATAGAAATTGACATTGAAAAAGGAGTTTTTATGATGTGAAAATGTTTAGAGTAGTCATTCAAATATTTTGGCTTAAACAACACACTCTAATCTTTGACTTTTATAGGTGGATCATCTAAAATTAAACTAATAAGAATTGGGGCTATTGAGAAGATGCTAATGTAATTTTGGATGAGCCACTTGAAATAAATTAGAACATAAGTCTTGATATTTAAGATTTGTCAATTCAAATTAACTCAATTTGTATCTCCCAACTCTTGTTCAAAGCAACATTATTTGAGCTTGTAAGCATTTGCATAAATCCTTCTCATCTGACTCTTAGATCTCTTATTTTGCAAATTCTAAGTCTAAGTATATCTATCATCATGAAATAAAGAAAAAATCCTTTTGTGCTAAGGTTTCAGTCGATTTGTATCTTTCCACACTTGGACAAAGACGAAGCCACAATAGTGGTTTACAATTTGGAGGAAGGAAAGCTGAGAAAAAATGAAGCTATGGCAAAAAAATTGGTTTTAGGGGTTCGAATGAACCTACAAGTTTGACTGAACCATAAAGGGGTTCGACCGAACTAGGGTTCGACCGAACCCATCAATCACGGGGCCCATATTTCTTGCCCAAAAAACAATAGGGAAAATGCATATTGAGGGGGTTCGAATGAACCCTGGGGATTCGCTAGAACCCCCCTGGTTCTAACAAACCCCTCTTTTCCCTAATTTTTGACTTTGTTCACACAAAAAACCTAATTTTTTACGCTTTGACGCTCAGGTTGAGGATAAAAATGGGGGAATTTCACAAACCCAATTGGAGTTAGGTAGTCCTTGAAACAAGCTATCCAATGAATATAATTTTAATATGTTTTGGTTTTATTATGTATTTGGTTTTATTTAAGAAACCTGGGTTTTGTGTGAAAATAGAGATTCTCTATTAACATGTGGAAAAATAGTAGATTATCAAAAAAAAATTTAAAAATAATGAGTGCACTTCAAGATGTTAGAGTCCCTTGATCCAACAAAAAATAAAATTGAATTTCAAAATATATACAAAAAGTTACAGATTATCACCCGATTAGAAGCTATGTCACCAAGATTATCATTGGTTTGACTTGAAACTTGAGTTAAAGAAAAAAGTATTCAATAAAGAAACTATCTAACCAAGTGCAAGCACTAGATATCAGAGCTGAAAATCTAAATTTGAAAGAATTAGAATTTTATCCTTCATGGAAACAAAGCTATGCGTTATACGGTGTATGTCACTTTTAAAAATGTTGTTTTCTGAAAAAAATCTATTTTCGTGGGAGATGGAAAAAGAAGTGCAATTTGATTCCAAAAATTTTGAAAAAATATTTTTAGAATCTCTGGAGACAAATAATGATGAAACTCTAGTTTTTCATCACATCTTCAAATTCCTCACGGTTTAGCGGATGTCCGAATGTGAAGATTTAGTTAAAAATAAAAATTACAGTGTCCAGTTTGGCCAAAAATTGTAAACCACTATTATGGGATCACCTCAAATGAGGATCTATTATGTTTATTTTTGACTTTGTATCAGCTTGACCCTACTTTCATGTTTTAAACTATACCTCAGTTGAACAAAAATAGAACTATTGAGAGGGGAAGGATGCCTCTAATAATTACATGGAGAAGTTGGGGAATCCCCTTCTATAATCCTATTCATCCCTTGAAATGGACTTTGGAGTTGAAAAAGCAAGTGATTTTTGGTGTTGTAAATTACAACAAATCAGCTACATGTCTAAAAAAAATTCAACCATCCTTTAATCTTTGAAGGACGTCGATAGCTTGTGTCAAATCTCTCATTTTGACATAGGTAGTGAGAATGCTAACAAATGTTGTGGAGCTTGGGCTTTATACTTGCCAATTGTGTTTGGTTGAAAGTTTTTAAACATTTTCAACAAATCCATTTTGTTCATATCCTTCTTGTTGTTCCTTCTTTTCTTTCAACATGGAGGTTGGATGGTCATTTAAAAAATATAAAATGTATTTAATTACATTCAATATATTTATCATGTACTATTATGTTATGTTATTAAAAATGAGGAATGAAAAATTACAACAAAAAATAATTAGAAGTTGTGTATAAGAAATGAATATATATATATATATATATATATATATATATAAACTTAGATTTATTATAAAAATTATCCCACCTAAACAAATATACATACAAATTAAAATTTGTGAAATAAAAAATATATTATATATAAAATAACTTTCTAAATCAATTTAAAAAAGTAAATTATTAAATATAATCATAAATGTTAACTCTAATTACAACTTATAATAAAAATATAATTACTTAACAAAATATCATTAAATAAAAATATAGAAAAATAAAAAGATTTTAAAAATAAAGTAAATTCCTATAAAATTACAATTGCATGACAAAGATTGCAAAGATTTTTGAAAAAAATATAATTGCAGCTTAATATGATACAAATTGGATTAAGTTTAGATATTTTTGTTCATTTTTATCTAAAAATTGTGAATTCCCTACAACAGTGAGAAATGGCATGACAGGCTTAGAAATGGCTATATGAAATCACATTTTACTCTTGAGAACACAAAATAGAGCCTTTTCGTCATGTTTCTCGTAACATAGTTGTCATGTCTCATGGAAAAAATGCATCTTTCCATACATATTATCTATTTAAGGATCTTTTGATCCATTTATTTCATGAATGAAGTATATCAGTTCAAACTCTCTAATTTTAACAAATCAAGCTTAAAGATCACACTCTAAGATTTGACTTGTTTAGGTGACACATTTGAACTAACAATAGTTTCTATAACAAAACCCATCTTAAAATAAATCATTTATATAAACTTAAAACTTAAAATATATTGTTTGAACCAAACCATAATGAATGACATAACAAGAATGCCATGACCACTCCCTTTTACTCTATACCATTCCTAATTAAAATGTTTTCACACTCCATATAAAAGAGGGCTATGTCCCATAATGTTTATTTTGGGTATTTTTGGGCTTCTCCAATACAGAACACCTGATGTAAAAGTCAATTTGTTGTTTATGGATTTAGCATAATTGGGAGGTGTGTTGCAGAGATTATAATGGTGTTTGTGTGGTCAAGAGTCCCATTTCAATAGTTGTCATCAATTTGGTAAAAATAGAACAAACGAAAAACATTTGAATCGACAGACGGTTAACAGTGACTGATTCCAGAACGGTACAATACTTTGAATCTTTAAATTAATTTTATATTGCACGAAACTAACTGTGCAACTTTCGATATTGATTTGTCATAGCCCAAGTGGGAAATTATTGTAAGGAAAAAGGGATGGAGATAGAGACAAATCAATGGCCTCCCACTTCCACGTAACCTGGAATAAAGCAAACCATATGCTAGATGAGAACAACCTGAAAAGATCGCCAGTGCTAATCCTGACATTTCATGTTATAATACACCATGGATAGGATTACAAAAGACAAACGGAACTGAGATATTTTTCAGTATCCGAATACCTGGACAACAACTGAGAAGATTCTGGTCAAAAAGTGCCATTTTTAGTGTCATACCAGAGGAGGCTTCTGAGAGGTCTTTTATTTGACTCATAACTGATCCATGAAAATGGACTAAATCCTCACATGTTCTAAAACCTATAAGATTCTGAAATTATATCTATATGGTATTTTTATATATATGAAAAACCCCACGTTAATAATATGAACATTGTGGACTTGCAATGCTTACATATTAGGAATTATGACCATACATTACCCCCATGGCTGTTGCAAAGGCCTGTCCATTTCTACCTAAATACAACCAGATGTTTTTGCATGCTGGCCCATTTAGTATTCCTATTGTACGTGCACACTTTGGGTGTGACGAGGAATCAAAACCTGATTTTTTTTGTATTTATACGTGGTCATGTCTGCTTTGAAATTTAGGTAATGGCACTTGTTTCTAACGAATTTTCATGCTACGTTTTATCTGAACAAGCTTGTTATAAAGTAATTAATAGAAGTTTTGCACTTTAATTTGTTTAAATCTGTATTTATACTCCCTTCTAACATTTACAGCCGACAAACTATGGAACCATGATAATGTTTTTCACGGTGTTCACTAAAGTTGCACAAATTTTCTGTCAGGCGTAGGTTTGTAGATAATGTTAGATAGAGTTTATCATCCGTTGTTTATCTTTCGAGCTGTCAAAATACTGTAAAACACTAGTTATTTGCAAACCAATGTTAAATTTGAATACTGCAAAACCTCATGTTGGAAGCGGTTTGTCAAGTGGGTTTCACTAAGAGAAATGGACCGATTTTGGAGGGCAGGGACAGGTGAGATTTGTGGGTACAATCCATGGCTTGCGCATTCTCACCACTAGACATAATGATATAACGAGAAATAATCATTTAAAGTGTTTCAAATTTCCGCCATTCTTTAGTATTCACAAAAAGGCTAATCATAGAGAATTGTTTTTTATATATTGCTATTCAAATATTTATTAGTTTCTTTATGAAATTATAGCAAAGGGTTCGGTTTTTAGCTAGTGATTACATTGGTTTTTCTTAGAAAATCAGAAAGCAACACAAGGTTTCTTTAATTTAGAGTGTAAAGATTGGAGTTTCAAAAAGGAGAAATTTGGCAACATGCTCTATTTATGGCTACAAAGTGTGTGTAGAGTATTAGCATTTCATGAGGCGAGAGAAGGTGAGAGTTGCAAGGTTAGAGTTAATGTTGGTTAGTAGTGTCAGAAGCATGGTGAGATTTATGAGTTAGATTATAGTCTTAGAGCCAATTGCAGTTCAAATTTTTTGATTTATCTATGTTCACATTCAGGTACCGAGTTGTAATGTCTAGTGGAACTTGTGCTTCTAACCGTTCTTGCAGATAACAAATCCAGAACCAACACGCAGGAAGGACATTTGTTAGGAAAATGGAATTATGGGAAAGACATGCACATGCGAAGGACAACTCGAAGAAGTTAGAATAGATATGTGTTGCTCGCATGTTGATTCTAGGTGTTTTATTGATATGGTCCAACTAAGTTGAAAAATATGGTCTAAGTGTCTAATTGTGGTGACATTCATGACAATATCTTCTATACAGTGCTTATCTTTTCAAAAGTGCATGACATGGCTAGAGTTGATGCCATGTGATCCACATTTTGTAGGTAAGTAAGGCTTATGTGACTTGAGTTTTGGGGGAGACGTTGGAGCTTCTTTCATCCAATCTACAAGGGTCAGTTTTGCTATGAAATCTCACATTGTGTAGTAATAAGGTGAAATATCGTTAAGTGCACTTGAGTATGGTTCGCTCACAAAAGTTGTAGTTCATAAGTGATTTGGCATATCCAAATAGAATAAGAAGTTTCGCATGGAAGTTGTGATCTCATCATACATTCAATAAGAATTTTTTCATCCAACTATCGAAAGAATGAGACCCAAGTGTAGTTAGTAGAATTTATTTTTGTTATTGCATCTTGGAACCTTGTAGAGTTTTGTATGGAAAGTGAATATCATGCAGGTTAGAAAATATCAAGTGGATATTTTACGAAAGTTCATTTTTAAATTGCACTCAATAAGACATGAAGTCACATCAAGATATGTGGGTTTTGACCTTTCATCAAGATATGCAGGTGGACTAGATAAAAGTCAAGTTTACGAGTTGGATAGGTCTAAATGATAGTAAATGTTGAAGTGTACCCTTGTGGGTCAAGTAGCTCCGAATACACATTTATGGGTTGGATAGATTGAAGTCCATAGTTATTGGTTAGACAAGTGCAAGAGCACCTTGTGGGGACATTGGACTCATTTGATTCCATTCACAACAACACAACAGGAAATTAGCACTGACTTTGGCACCAGATTTTAGTGTATTTTGAGCACATGAGTTGGACAATTTGGTTGGCATCAAACTCGGCGCAAATAGGCATGGTCAGTTCAGTGTCCATTTTTGCATTGAAATTTCTGTCATCTTTAACGACAAAATGAGTGCCGGTTTTACCGCCAAAAAATAATGGCACCTTTGTTAACGCCTAAAATAGCGCCAAGAAGTAATGATGGAAATGGCGCCAAAATTGGCACCCAATTTGGCTTTCAGTTTTGCTTCTAATTTTGCTTCTAGTTTTGCTTTGAGTTTTGCTTCCAAGTTTGCTTCTGGTTTTACTTCTGGTTTTGCTTTTGGTTTTGCTTCCGATTTTGCTTTAGGTTTTTCTTCTAGGTTTGCTTCTAGTTTTACTTTCATTTTTGCTTCTAGTTTTGCTTCCATTTTTTCTTCCAGGTTTTCTTTTGGTTTTGCTTCGAATTTTGCTTCCGAGATTGCTTCTAGTTTGGCTTCCATTGTTGCTTCCTTTTTTGCTTCTAAAAATGCTTCCTGTTTTGCTTCCATTTATTAATTTAATATGTTTTATTTCAATTTAATTAGTTAAATATATCGTGCCTCTTAAATAACTCATATGATTATAGAGTACATAATTTAATTATTTAACTCATATGATTAAATAACAATATAATTATTGTAACATGATCATCATCTATAATTAAAACAAGTGAATCAAATATCTATAATTTAATTGAATTTGACAACATCCATCCTAAGTAGTAAATTAAAATAATCATACTTAATAAATATCCATCCAAAAATCATCGACCACTTTTAATATATATAAATTGACAAGTCAATATTGATAATATCATCATCATATATAACTAAAAGAAGTGAAAGTCAAATATGCCATTACATCAAAAACATGTCAAAATGATAAATGTCCAACAGTTGACATAAGTGAAAATGATACATGTACAAATGATATAAATAAAATTGATAAATTATGTAACTCAAATTGATACAAGTCAAGATGATACATGTCCAAATGATATAGTGAAAATGATACGTGTGTCAATATGATACAACTCAACAATATAGTATAGTAGGCCATGAAAATGATACATATGATAGTAATCATGAAAAGATTCAACATAACAATATATTAGCAATGATCCATGATGTATTTTATACGATCATGAATTCCATTGGTTACTATCACTAATTGTCTCATCATCATCATCATCATCATCACCATCCTAATCATCATCATCGTTGTCGTCGTTGTCATCGTTGTCATCATTGTCATAGGCCTTGGTGTCTTTCATATCTACGTCATCATCATCCTTTGCCATGTGATCTGTACGTCATAGTTTCTAAATCTATATCATGCTGAGGATCATCTTGATCTTTTGGAAGACCTGTGTTCTGCAAAAAAATAACATTTAAAATGAAAAGCTATTATTTATTTCATGCAATAATTTATTTTTCTGTTATATATCTAATATTACAACATATGAGACAAAACCATAATCATATTACATCATATCAAAGTGCACATACCATAATAAAATTTCAAAATAGTTGTAAGAACTAATATTAGTGAGTCAGGACAAACTTTAACTTTCAAAAACAAAGCCAATTAGGCTGGAAAACTTGTCGATCACACTAGCATTTGGTAGAAGAGAAAGAAAGATGACTAGAACTCTAGAGGCCCACCATAATGGATTTTAGTATTCAACCATGAGAGCAGAAGAGAGAGTTGATATCATGTATCAAAACACTTAGCATGCATTCTTCCAGCCAGTGGAGAAGGAGATGATTACTTTTCTTCATTTTAATTTGCATAACCATATCACAGTGTGGGATCCAAGAAGACCAAGGATGTTTAGTTTTATGTCTGGAGGTAATGAATGTGGTCCAAACTTTAGGAGGGGCAAGAAGGTCAATGTATGATCCTAATGAAATTGAGGAAGAACATCAAGAGAGGGACAAGAAAAATAAAATTAATACAGAGCTTCAAGGATTTTTCAAGCGAATAAGAGAGCTATGGGAGTAACCTCATCTAAAAAATTTCGGTATGTGTAGTATCATGATGGGCCAAAAAGTGGCAATATGATAGGTATGTGTAGGGTATGTGGTTGACAACTTTTCTTTTACCCAAAATTGATGAAATGAAAAGGGTTTTTAAAAGAGATTCTCAGCTTTCCACCAATATAAATTATGTTTTACTTTGAATTTAATAAATAATTATTATTTATTTTCTATTTGAATTACGACTAAAGTCCTAATTGATAGGGTGATTAAAAAACATCTATAGCTTTCAAGTGGTGTCACATTTTTTGAATCCAAAACATGCATCACATTCTATGCTTCACATACTATAGGATTAAAATAAATAAAATTGAATTTCATGAAGGTTTGACCAAGTTAAGGTGGTCAAACATACGAGTTTTTATATTTTTTAAAAGTTGTAATAAAAAATTCATAATTAATCATTTAATTAGAAAAAAATTACAAAAAAATATGCATCACATCAGGACATGAGTCCTCTACTTTTATCTAAAATCTTATAATTTTTTTTTATCATTTTATTGTGGTTAGGGTGGTCAAATAGACACCTACTTATTTTTTCCCTAAAATTTAAGTACTACTACATTGAAATTTCAAATTTTCACTAAATATATTTTTAAAATAAATAAATAAACCTAGTAGTTTAGAAACTACATTCAATTTTCTATAGATTCTATTCTTACATATTTTTTAAATAATATAGATAACTTATTCAAAATTTTATGTCAAGTTGCCTAACATTGATTTTTTTGAATTTTTCACCACTTAAGGGCCTGTTTTTTCCATGATGATCCTGCACATACCCATTTTGAACTAGAGTTTGATATATCATTTAGAGAGCTTGGTTTTCATGGAGTTCTTTTCAGAGCCTCTGCTTTTATTGTTCCTACGGTAAACTTTTGGTAGAGTTGGTGGAATTACCTTTCTTAGTAATCACTATTAATGAGATTGAGATTGTTAACCTTGAGAAAGTAGGACTTGGGAAAAAGGCATTTGACATTGCTATTGTTTTCAAAGACTTCAAGTGGGATGCACTTCACATTGACGCCATTCCTCAATCTTCACTTGATGGCATCAAGGAATGGATGAACTCCATGGATATAAAGTATTATGAAAGCAGAACGAACTTGAACTAGCGGCCAATTTTGAAGAGTATTATTGATGATCTACATAAATTTATTGAAGATGGTGGTTGAGAATTTTTGAATATGGAAGCTATTGATTCTGATTTTGATAATTCAGAAGAGTCAGATCGAGGATATGAACCCTCTGATGTAGAAGAAGAATCAAAATCAGATTTCATGTAGCCACCATCAAGAGTGTTACAAGCCAACGAGATGTAGGGAATTCTTATATAAGGATAATTTTAAATGTTGCAGGTACTAGCTTTAATGCCAACTACAATGGCAACATTGAAATTCCCTAGCAATATTTATGTTAAGGAAATTTCCTTTAGATGCAAGGATTCAAAGCACATCAACCATGTGGTACAAATGATTAAATCCCAAAGATGATTTATAGCAATGAAAGAGTCTGAAAAGGAGGAGAGAGTTACACTGGTGACTTAGGAGAAACTTCAACTTTAAAAAAAAAATCCAATTAGGTTGGAAGACATGTGGATTAGGCCAATATTTGGTGGAAGAGGATGAAAGATGATTGGAACTTTGGAGACCCACCATAATGGATTTCGGTATTCAACCATGAGAGTAGAAGAGAGAGTTGATATCATGTATCAAAAAATTAAGCATGCATTCTTCTAGCCAGTGGAGAAGGAGATGATTACTTTGCTTCATTTTCATTTGCATAACCATATCATGGCATGGGAAGCAAGAAGACCAAGGATGTCTAGTTTTATGTGGGGGTAATGGATGTGGTCCAAACTTTAGGAGGGGAGATCTTGATGTCTGCCAAGAGTCATAAAGTCAAATGAATTAAGTTCACCTACATGTCTACCAAAGTTTACTTCCAATTTTTATGACTTTTTTTCTTGATTGTTAGAGTTTACTTACAAATTTGAAATTTATTTATGGTTGTTTTGATGAGGATATGTTCAGCCAATGTGTAAGCACCTTTTGTTTGTATCACAAGCATCTGTGCATTGCAAGAAATCTAATTATCTTTGGTCTACAACTATGTTATCTCACTTATTGGATCTTCTATTTCAATGTTTTATATGGCCTTCTCTGTTTGAGGTAGCACTTGAAAATCCTACCTCCTTTCCTTAGTTGAGAAGTGGATTTGATTTTGGAAATACTACACTTTAAAACTAGCTATGGTTTAAGGAAAGATATTCTAGCTTTGTTGTTGACACCCTCAATCTTCAACAAGGACTTAGATGCATGGACTGAAATGGAAGCTTTCAAACTTATATTTGAATGTGCATAATTTGATTGATTATGGTTTTCACAAGCAGTTGTCTTTACATGACTATTTTGGATTGTCAATATGGGTAATAGTGACTGCATCCTTATCAATGTGCATAATTTGATTGATTATGGTTTTCACAAGCAGTTGTCTTTACATGACTATTTTGGATTGTCAATATGTATAATAGTGACTGCATCCTTATCAAGTTTGGCTACCCTTATTTAGAATGGCTTGGCCTTTGGATTTGATACAAATTTATGCATTGTTATTCCATATTTGTAACATGTAGGACATTTAAGGGGTACAACATATAGAAATTCAATTCTATCATCCAAGGAAAACTTATAGATGGTGTATCAAGAACAATAGAAGATTATTTTATTAGGGTTAATGCTTTCTTCCCCCACACTACTGATATTTTCCCAAAAACATGTTTTTTTATTATTTCAATGCATCTCAAAATTCAATGTATTGATTAACATTTGTTACGCATTTCAGCTATTTATGCAAATGATGCATATATCTTAACTCGATCAATGTTGTTACTTTGGTAGTTTGACTTCTATGAAAACCAACCATTACACATTTCATCTACATCCTTCTACTATTTATTCACGCACATAAACGATCATCTTGTAATCATAAGATTTGAGCGAGCTATTTACTCATCCTACGCATCAATAAACAACTCAACACAAGAGATGAAAATTGACATATTAACAAAACAATATCCAACTAAGTTATTGAAACTCAACTATTGATACCTTGTTCTCCATCCAGAGTACAAAATCGTTCCACTTTTTGTTTTTTAACATATTCTTTCCAAACTGCTCTAGATGGTGGCCATATTTCTACTCCTGTCAAAACATGGCACATGGACTACTCAAACTAATTAATATGCAATCATTTACTTTTTCCAAGGAAAAAAATTATATATATCATTTAACATATTAAATATACTTACAAATGTACAGATCAAGGCCTGTAAACCTTTCTGGCCACTGTGATGCACGACACAAAGTTTCTCAAGCCTAGCCTTGGAGGCCTTGTCCTGAAACATATACTAATTCAATTTAACAATGCACAAATAAAATTTAAATATCGTTTAATAAATTCAATATAATCTTAAGATAAAATTCAAATACTTGCATACTCACCTCACCGGACTTCCTTCATGCATCGAACTTCTTATATGCTCTTACAAGCTCTTTCCATACTTTCACACTTACATCAATTGGCCTTCTTTTCTACCTTAGCTTAGGAGGGGTTTTTTTTATCTTCTTTCTTTGGTTGCACTAAAATCTCTTGCAGCTTTGATACATTTGTAGCTTTATCTTCTTTATAGACCAACCTATGCCAAAATCAGTCTCAATGTCATGGATAACTACTTTTTTGAGTTGCATAGGTATCTATGAGAATGGAAAATTAAGATGGTATTTGAACCGTTGAAGGCATGATTCCTTCAACCTATTCAAAAAATTTTTCCCAGCATCCATCATTCGAACTTCCCCTAAAACCACCTCATATTCTATCTTTGTATTGTAGCTACCGATGCAAGATTGATAACATGGCATGGTGGAAGAAGTATGTGTCTCAGGAGTGGCTGGGACATTGGAAGTATCTACTCCCTATTCCACATTCTTATAGTTTACTGTCACTGATTTCCTCCTAGATATTTCGTTCAATCCAGGACTGGTTGGGGAATCAATTGATTCCCTTTCACACAATTGATTTGTTTGCAATGTTTGAGGGGCATTACCAGATTGTTTTTCTATGTATCTGGAAAGCGTTTTCCAGTCCACATTAACTAATTTGTTCATTTTCTCTACCCCCAATATGGAAGCCAATTCCTCTTTATCTTTGTCAATCTCATGTCCCTATATATATATATATATTTAAATTATATTTCTTCTTTTAAATTTAGAAATAAAAAACTAAAAACTACAATTCCTCTTTATCTTTGTCAGTCTCATGTCCCTATATATATATATTATATTTCTTCTTTTAAATTTTGAAATAAAAAACTAAAAAATTAAAATTCAAAGAAACAATGGAAACATTTACAAATCTATAAATTGACAATGAATTACCTCATTATGGCCAGAGTCTGCTGACAATGCTTGCTTCCTTCTATTGCTTGATATTTTGTGGCAACCTAGGGAAATTATTTTCATCCAATCTATGAAGGAAAATGAAGTACACACTGTCAAATATGAAAATTTTCATCTAGTTTGTGGTATGAAAGTTTTGTTTTGTGGGAAAATATGTTTGCTATGTTTGCTTAGTGTTGATAACCTAGGGAAAATATGTTCGTTGGGTTTGCTTAGTGTTGATAAACTTATCATGAAAACTCTTTCATAATGCAATCTTGCATGAATTTGTCATGGCATCGGTGACTATGGTGCAACTAGGCAAAAGCAAGCGGTTTCTATGTTTATTTTCAGCAATTGCTTAGCAGTGACATGTTCACTCAGTTTGCTTAGTGTTGATAACTTAGGGAAAATATGTTCATTTGGTTTGCTTAGTGTTGATAATCTTATCATGAAAACTCTTTCATAATGCAATCTTGCACAAATTTGTCATGGCATTGGTGACTATGGCATGACTGGGAAAAACCAAGTGGTTTATGCATTTATTTTTAGCATTTGCTTAGTAGTGACCGACCCAATTCCCAGATTTTCCAAACAGTTCACTATTTCCTTGATACCCAAGTTAGGGAAAGAATATAGGGGCATCCTAGCTTTGTGCTAGAATATTTTGAACCAAAGCTCAAATGGGTAGGGTAAATTTTTTTTTTGGTTTCTCAAAGGTTTTACAATTTATAATGATGGGACAATTTAGAGGTTGCCAGGATAGGTTAGGCCACAAACCAGTAAACAATCAATAATTCAAATGCAATACAAAGAGCAGTAAACAATCACAAATTCAATGAAGAAAAAAAATTTGTAACCTTACCTATGGTGTCACAAACTAAATCAAAATTCTCATCAGTTGTTGGTAGCGCCCTACTCTCTTCCTTCGCACGACCTTTTTCCCTTTTTTGTTGTCTAATTTCTTTTTTCACATGGGAATTTTTTTAATTTTTGATTTTGATTAAGTAGTTCGCATTTTAGTTATCATTAGTTAACACCAAAATTTTGGCTGTGAATGTAATATGTTTGGGGTGCCTAAGATAGCACCAAGTGTGCCTAATTGGGCGCCTATCATTGTTGTATAGTGACTATTTTCATGGTTTTGTATCATAGGATCCAAAGTGTTGGAAATAATTCCAACTCTTTCCTTGCTTTTGTGACCACAGTTTCCCTATGGCTCTTCATCAACTCGGTGTGGTAGAGCAATTTTTACCCCAGTTCCACAAGGTGCTTCATCCTTCTTGATGATAGTGCGGTGAAAGCTTCTGTGGCAACACACAAGTCTTCCTTTTGTTCTTGGCGGTGGTGTGGGGACTCTCGCAAGCCTTATACAATTGGTGTGTGGTAGTGTGGTGACCACCGCTATCCCATGACTCCATCAACTCGGTGCGGTAGAGCAGTTTTTACTATGGTCCCACAAGTTGCTTCTTCCTTCTCGGCAGTAGGGCAGTGAAAAATTCTATGGCAACATTTTTATTCACATAGGAGGCCATGGAGAGAGGACGTGGATGACATATAAATACTAAATTGTTGAGAGGAAAGTGAGTGGAAATAGATGAGACAACATAATCTACAGATACAATATAGGTAAGAAGAGAAAGCAACCTCAACCAAAGGAGGAAGGTGTTTATGAATTCACAAATGCTACAACATAGAGGAGATATCATATGTCAAATATATAACTAAAGTGAGGTTTTGTGTTGGATAGCATACTTCTTGAAATGATACAATTGGTGTATTATAGGGGTGAGATGAGGCCATGGCAACAAATCATGTCATATCAAATGAGGATACAACAGATGAAGCGGGACATCAGGTACTCAAATTTTGACTTAACTTAGAAAAAAATGATTTGATGGAATTTTGTGATACATCCATCTTTTTTCATAGTATTATTGAAAATTATAATGTATTATCCAATCTTGACATAAATTAATGCATGTTGATTATTTTAGATGGAGATTGGAGCAAATGCAGAGCCTGAGCGTTCAACTAGCAAAAGAAGAAGATATGTACGTGGACGTGGACCTAAAAATGTTAAATCACATAGACAACAGTGGGTGGAAGAGGATATGACAATGGATACTGCAAACACAACAAATGATTGCACTAAAGAAGAGGAAGGTATATATGTTCATATAGTTTATATTTTTATTTTTTAAGCCATATTTGATTATATTTCTTTGAATTGATACATTTATGATTTATCCAATTGTTTCCGAACATTAAATAATGCTTTCATTTGTTGATAGGTAGAAGATTTTGATGAAACACATACTAATTCCCAAGATCCAACTGGGCTATTGAGATTTAGACAGGATGATCCAAACCATCCTTTAAACCATATCAAGGTGACAAGAGCAAGATTGAAGAGAACACTACCACCTAAGAAATTTGAAGAGATGATGAGAGTTGCATACATTGATGACATGCCACCTAGCTTTAAAGATGATGATCATGATAGTGAAAATGCGGTGCATGAAGAAGGATTGAATGAAATTATTATAGGTTTCTTTGGGGATGGAAACAATTATGACAATAATGATGATATATTGGTTGACAGTAATGATGATAGAAAGGGTAATTACCACCAATGTAATGTTGATGATAACAACATCAAAGACTCCATCAAGCAAGCAACAAAGACACCTGTGTTCAAATCAGGTACAAGTAGAACCTCAAAACTAGTATGCACATTAATATTATTAGAAATAAAGTCACTATTTGGTTGGTGAGACAAATGATTCACTACACTACTGAAGTGAGTTGAAATCTATTTCTTACTTTGCATTGTCAATTGGTGTACATAATTCGTAAACATTCATCAACTTTGTTTATATTTCTTTAAGGGGATTTTAAAACCATATATTGTATATAAACAGTCCTAGTATAGATTGACATATCAAACATGTTCATCATAAGTCAAGCATTCAATTGATTTAATCTATGGAAATCTTACATGGCACTAAACACTAAAATATTCCCTGAAGAGAATGTGTTTCCATCAACTTACAGAGAGGTGTGTCTATTGTTGGTTGAGTTGGGGATTGAATATAAGAAAATTCATTCATGTAAAAATGATTGCATTTTATATAGAGATGAATATGAAAAAAAGTTAGAATACCTTGTATGCAAAGAGAAGAGATATCGTACCGATGTACAAGGTCCTACAGTTCCAAAGAAGGTTTTACGTTACATGCCAATTATACCTAGACTTCAATGAATTTTTTGTTGCAATTCACTTGCACAATTGATGGACTAGCATGCAAAGAATAGGAGTAAAGATGGATTCATGCGAATTTCGGCCAACTCCAAAGCAATGAAACACATAGGGGAAAAATGGCCAACAAAATTCAAAGATGAACCTCGTAGTATTAGGTTTGGTCTTGCAATTGATGGAGTGTGCCCATTCTCTTTCTTGAGCTCAAATTATAGTGTTTGGCGAGTCAGATTGATAGTATACAATATTCCCCCATGGATGAGTGTTAGAAAGGAGCACCTTATCATGACTCTCATTGTTCTAGGAAAACATCAAGTTAAAAACATGGATGTTTATCTTGAGCCTTTTATTGATGAGATTCAATTGCTATGGAAAGGCATAAGAATGTATGACATATCATGTCGTCCATCAAATATGTCCTTCATGTTGTACAGTGTGCTATGTTGGACTATTCATGATTTCCCAGGACTTGGTGTTTGTTTTGGTAAGATAAAATATTTACGTATTTACATTCATAATTTATTTTCATCCCAACTTTCATACTTAGTTTTATACAATTTTTTTTATGTTATTAACATTACTTATTGAATTGTAGGGCTTCACACAAAGGGGATATTTGCATGTCTAAGATGTGCAAAACAATTTCAAGGGTAGTATTCTAAAGATCTACATAAATTTATTTACACAAACAACATGGTTTTTCTACCACTAGACAATAGGTTTAGAAATCACTTGAAGAATCAATTTGATGGAAAATTTGAAAATAGAGGCCCTCCCATGATTATGGGTCCAAGTGATTGTCTTAAGAAGTATGAAGACGTTGAATTGAAAGCTTGGGAGGATTTGTTTGATTAGGGTGATTCATATTTTTTGAGCTCCCTTATTGGAAGGATCTATTAGTATCTCAACTATTAGATCCTATGCACATCTTCAAAAATATCCCAGATTCTATATTTCAACACATATCAAGCAAAGAGGACACCTTGTCTTTAAGGAGAGATATTTCTCTTTCGCATACCAAATTTGATAGAAAACATTTGTAACCAAACAAGGAAAATGTAACTTATGTAGAAGCTCCATGGATTTTGAAAAAAAAGAGCTAGACCAACTAAAAAATGTCATTTGTTCAATAAGGACACCTACTAGGTATGGGTCATCATTGGCTAAAGCTTTTACAGTTGATGGACATATCACAGGATTTAAAACACATGGTTTTCATAATTTAATGAAGGTATTATTTATCAAAATTTAACATTTACTAGTAACATTGATTAAGCACTAAATTTATTTTGATATTTTGTTGTGTGAGAAAAAATTACTAATGACCTTTTCATAAATGTGTTTGATAGCATATCATGCCATTGGAAATTAGGGGGTATTCTTGTCTTACAATTGACTTAAGGAATGCCATAATTCAATTGTCAACACTTACAAGGTATGTGGTTATATGAAATGTTCATGTGTGAGAGACATAGAGATATTATATTGCATTTTAATTTATGACTAAAGATTCATACTAATTTGCTATTCTTCTATTAGGTGGGTGATCTCCAAGGAGATCCATGAATCTGAAGTGCCAAAGTGGAAGAAGGAAATTGCACAAATTCTATGTGTATTTGAGAAGGAGCTCCCTACAAGTTTCATGGACCTACAAGTCCATTTACCTATACACTTAGTCGATGAAATTGAATTGGTGGGTCTCATATCAATGAGGTGGATGTTGTTCTTTGAGAGGTATGAAAATTCCTAAAAGATATGTCCAACAAAAGGCACATCCAAAGGGCTGCATGGCTGAAGGGTATGTACTGAATGAAGCATTTTTCTTCTTGTGTAAATTCCTTGGTAAGGATTTTGAAGATGGCCCACATGTCTGGGATGAAGAACAAGCTTCAGATATTATTGATGGAGAAAAACCACAATCTAATGGTGTTGAAGTACAAACTAGTAAGTAAATTCACGATCAGTGTGGTTATTTTTCTTGCAATCATTAATTTACTCTGTAATTTATTTGTCAAATTAATAGCATGACAATTTGAGTTTGAAATAAAAATTTTGACATGTAATAAGTGTAGACAAAATTTCTTTACTCAACAAGTTCATTCTATACCACATGGACTTTATGAACAAATGGATTGATCTGTATGATGAAAAGAGAGAAGAAGTGTTAAAATAAAGGAGATAGTTTAAGAGATTGAACCCAAGGAATACTCCATTTCCTACTCATCTGCTTGGGGAATGGGGAAAATATTGCACACTTGAATGGGTTACTAAAAAAATTCAAAATCAAATAGAAGATGCAGGTACAGTTTTAAACATAACAAAATATGAAATCATGTCTAGAGGATGTGAAAAAAAGGTATTGTTGGAATTTTACAAAATGTTGTTTCCTTATAGTTTTGACAGTCTTAACTATTTTAATATTCATCATTATATTTGTTTTCACTAAAATAAATGGTCTTTCACAGGTGAGGAAATATCTAGCAATGTGGGCATATGGTCGACATTATCATGTAGAAAGTGTAGACATAAAGAGACGATCCTTTGATTGTGGCATCATGGTTGACTTCGAGCAATCCAATCCATCAAGCTCAAAAGATAAGAATATAATTGAAGGGAATCTACAATATGTTGGGAAAATACAATAAATTATTGAGTTGGATTACCACTCTTTTAAATGTTGTATTTTTAAGTGTAGATGGTATGAAGCATTTGAGAGGACATGAAGACATGATACCCATAGTGGATTGTTTTCTATAGATTTTGCATCGTTCCTATCAGAGGATAAGGAGCCTCATGTTCTACCAATTCATTGTGAGTGGGTATTTATTCAACTCAAGCAAGAAACAGTTGTGATCATTAATCTATCAATTCATAGCTTATTGTGAATATACACATGTGTTTATAAATCAATAAAATTGTTATAACATACATCTAATATATGTATATCATTCATGTGTAGGTATTTTTCTATGAAGATATTTTGGACCGAAATGGATATTTTTCATACATTATGATCCAAGATTAAGGCATGTATTTGACAATGCAGTAGTGGATATTGAGCATAACAATGATGGCGAGAAAAATGAGAGAGGGATTAGAGAACATCGAAGAAAATGACATCCATGATGATGTTGAAGATGGTTATGTTCAGGCACAAGAAGAAAAAAATCCAGAGTTAGATGATGTTATGGAAGACAACAATATGGATGGTATAGAAAATGATGATCCAAATACATCTGGTAATAATATAGATAGTCTACAGTCGAATTTCAATGATGATGAAGATGATGCAAGTCAAGATGAGGATGATGATAATATTAAATACTTGAAAGAACATATGAACATTGACAATGATACACTAGATGACATTGTAGCAGAAAATAATGTTAATGACCAAGACTTCTAAATTTTCAGAATTATTTACAATCCATGTTTAAAAAATGATGATTCTTATGGCCTAAAATTTGAAATTCTTCAGTAATATTATGTTGTACTTGGACAATTGAAAACCTATTTTATTTTCCTAGCAAGTTTTTTTATTTTCCATTATAATTCTAGACCAAACAAAATTTACGGGGATGGCCTTTTACACCAATCTTAGTTTGTATGAAGTTCACAAACTTGTTGTCAAGTAGTAAATTCCTTTCATAGACAACAAATGTAAAGGATTCATTTAAGAAAAGATAAGTAGTCTCTTTTTGAGGGTAATCCACATGCAAAAAGTAAAAAGTACATAAGAAAACAATTGTATAGTAGAAAATCATATTCAATCAATTATGTCTTATTTTGCTTGCACACTTATCTGAAAGACATAGTGTATTCACCATACATTTCCCTTGACAAAGAAAACATGTTCTTTCATTTATTTTTACTGTATATCTCATAAGTGAAATTTTTGTTACATAATGATGCACTGAGAAAATAATATATACAAAAAAATGCAAATAAAATGTTTGAAATTTAACATGCAACCTACTGTGTTGCATTGAAAGGAATCAAGATTAATTGGGAAAAGAAATAAAAATAAAATTTTGATGATTGTACCTACAAGTGAACAAGATATGAAAAGTGTGGACAATGATGGTGTTGAAATTAAAAACCCTGATTCTAATGACATTATTGTTTTACATGTCATTAGAGATAAAGAGCACATACACTTTTATATACATAGAAAATGAAGATTTGAAAATAGTAAACTAAAAATGTAAACACTATAAGATTTTTCCTTAAACAATAACTCACATACTCACTTACAAAAAAGGGTGAAGCATTTTTTATTCAATCTCTATTTTATTTTTAATAGACATAACAATAAAAGAATATTTACAAGTACAAGAATATATACACTGTTTCATAGAAAATAAGGAATGTTTCATAGAATATACAAGTACAAGAATATTTACAAGTACAAGAATATATACACTATTTCATAGAATATATGCACTATTTCATAGACTTCTAAATTTTTAGAGTTATTTGCAATCTGTTGAGTCTCAAAAATGCAAGTTTTTAGACCATAAGAGGGTGCCAATCTCTAAGAGGACTTTAATCCTTAATAAGAACCGATTAAAGTAAATTATTTGAAAGGAATTTAATTCACACCTAACCAGAAACCAATCAAAGCATCCACACAGTAACAACAAATGTGCCCTAATAAATCTTGCAGATTTAAACAACTTGAAAAGACCACTTTGGAGACAAAAAAGCAATAAATAAGCATGAAAATTGACACAAAAATTGAACACTGAAAATGGATTACGAGTTATAATGTATCTACTCCATTATATTGCTCAAAATATACACATACATAACATGAGTTCTTTTGATATGAATAAGTGGATGAGATGGTTTAGTTTCTATTCTAATAGATTGAAATGATGATGATATGATGATCAAAATTGGACCTTGCTTTCCCTATTTGTATGGGAAGTAACAAGCTGCAAGTCTGTTCACAAAAGTTACATCATTTCTTAACTAAAGCATAATTAACATAACATAGAAACTTAAAAATATTTTATTGTTGGATGCACCACAGTCCGTTAATCATCAACAAGCGCTCATGACCACCTAAGATATGTTCAAGGCTCAAGCACCATGTTAATGTGTCCAAAACAACCAAACTCTGAGTACCTCTTTAGACAACTCATGTAAGGAACAAATTAACCTTTGACATGTGATCAATGTAATTCTCCTGGGCATAAGTGTTTGCATTCTGTAGATTGTTTGTCATTTCATTCTCCAATCCAAGAATCCTCTTGAGCTACTTATGCGTTTTCCTGAGTACCTCATCCTCATCATTGATGTCATCAAGGATGCCTGGAAAATATTTTGATATCTCATTTTTCCAAGTTTCCCGATCCTTCAAATCTGTTTCTTCAAAGAAATCTAGCATGGCCATACATGGTGGCTAGCTGAAGTCATTCAATTCATGTGTCAAGATATTTTGGAATTTTTCATGTGTATTCATGAGGCTCTGACATTCTTGGAGAAAATCATTATTATCTCCATCTTTTTCCTTGATATGGGATTCCATTTCCTTCATCCTATTAAGCAGAATTCCATGCTTCACAAGGGCCTTGTATGTTCCACTGTGAGCACACTAGACACCATCTGCATATTGGAACATATCTTTGAATTTCACACAAATTATCCTTGATGCTACTTCAAAAGTATTAGCCTTCAATTTTATTTTTAGTTCTTCCTATTCCTTTTGAGCCTTTTCAAATTTATGCTTCCATTGAGCAGTCTTAGACATGGCCTCTAACACTTTTCTTTCATGTTCAATTAAAGGAGACTAAATCCTTGTAGAAGAGGGAAGCCTATCTTTGTAGTTGGTTAATTCTTGTTTCAACCTTTCATTTTCCTCTATCAACCACTGGTTATCTCTTAATAGCTTTTGGATTTGGGCTTTGGTGAATTTGGCTACATTCACATTCAAGTCAGCAGTCTCCAAGGGATCTATCTCCCTTACTCTTTGCACCAGGAGATGTCCAAAAATTTGATTATGGTCAATGAGAGAAGGCTTCTTGTCTAGAGGGTAATGAGCCCAAATTTGAAAAGTGGTATTATCAGGATTGTACCTTGACCCTATATAGACCCTATCACCTACTTCATTTTTTATTTGCAAAGTTTTATTCTTTCTCTTCAAAAAGCTATCAAACACAATGGTTGAACTAATATCCCACCCAAGAAGGAGCATAACTCTAGCTTCTTGCAATAATGCTCTTCCTCTCTCAGCAGTCATGTTTCTCATTTCCCTATCAAATTCATGTTGCAACTTTTTCAAGGCATAAGTATCTTTCTCAGGGTCAATTTCCTTTAACCTTTCTCTTATCAGTCTTCCTTTATACTCATATATAAAGGACTTAAATATAGGGCTCTACACAAAAGTATCATCTACCACAAATTCTTGACGTGCACGATGCCTCACATCATCTGATGGCTCATCAGAGGCTTCAAAGCTGATCACACTTATTTCCAATGGCATCTCATATTGGGGTATAATAGGAGCATTAAACTGTGAGACTTCTTCTTCCTCCTTAGTGTTATCTTCTTCCATGGATGGCGAACCAACTGAAAAGATCACTTCAATAGTAGGTTGAGGTGATAAGTGATCTAGTGGTGTGATATTTTCTGCTTGCCTCCTAGGACCAATGCCCATTCCTCTTTCAAATACCACAAGTGGTACATCTCTTATCAGTTCTTCTTCATGGAGCATTAACCATTCAATTCTTTCTATGGGATCATGTACCTCAGGGAGAGTGATGGGGAGCCCTATACCTCAAGAGCACTCTTGCTCTTCCCAAGACCTATTATTTGGCATTCTTAGGGTATTCCACTCTACCTTACTTAGGTATTTCTCCTAAACCCCTAATGCCTTATAGGTCTCTCCACCAATTTCAAAATATTCACCAACACTCTCAATTTGCCACTAGGCTTCCCTAGGCTCTAAACTGACCCAAAGTGTCCTAACCACTCCAGGGGCTAGGAAAGGCTATTCTACTATCTCTTTGTTGATTTTAAACCTCATGGATCCATCTCATTATATTCTTTCACCATTCTTCCATTGCTTTCTTGAAAAACTCCATTTTAGGCCTTGTAGCCTTTTGCCCCAACTAGGCCTCCTAGAACCCGTTTTCTTGGCTTTTCTCAAAATGGTCTTAACAACCCCCAAATATTTTTTGATATTATTTCTAATGGTACCTAGGCTTCAATATTTACCAGGTGTAAGGTCTCCCAAGTGGCCGTTCATATGAATGTCCTCATACCTTCCTAATTTCAAGGGTTTTAGCTCCTTTTCCCAACTTTGAGGGCTTCGATGACCTCCTCAACTCTCCTCCTTGCACACACATGTCTAGAACACATGTTCCCACACTCCCATACTCTTTATTGGCACAAACAAATCCCTTTAGCAACTTTCTTTACTGCTGTCCTCTCCATGCCACTAGCCAGAATGTACTTGCACTCGCCTAGTGCTTGATAGTTTCTTCACTTCCCCTACAAACAAAGACTCCTAAACCTGTATGTACATTATTTACATAGTCCCTAGCTTGATTCCAAGTGTCCATGAGAGGAAATCCATGGGAATTCAAGTGGGACTCATTATTCACAAAACTGGCCCAAACTGGCAGTGAGTCCAAAAATCCAAAAACTTGCAAAACCTTAACCAGTTGGTCTAAATGACTAATCTAATGCTAGGTAAAATAATTAAATGACAAAATTGAAACAATAAAAGCATCAATTTATTCCTTTCAATCCATTCTTGACTGGATGAAGGCTCAAACACAAAAATGCACTCAAAAGTTGTTGAATTCCAATCACACAAAAATTCTCTCCAAGTTTCAATTCATGAAAATGAACTTCCAACCCAGGTATTAGGGTTTGGATGACCTTATATACCTTTCTCCCACATGATAGGACCCTTGGGTCGGACTTAGAACAACATTAATGCTATTTTTCAACTTTTAGGCCAAATTGCCAAGGCAACATTGCCAAAATGCTCAAATTGCCAAGATTTGTCTAGGAACTCATAAAGTTCAAGAATCTAAGCCAAACCTACCCTAACACACTCTCAAAAAAAACCTAGGGACTTTATATCATAGTCCTTATTCCCTTGGTGGTTGGCTAGAACCACCTACAAGCCAAAAATCACTAATATCTTCCAAAAGACCTTAAGGTGCTCCTGCACCAGAGAGCCCCTACATAGCCTAGGTTATTATTCACCTTCCAAGCCTCAACCATCATAACCATACTGTAGGAATTCATTCTCATCATGTTTTTTTTCTTCACAATTTCTGATGACATCTTCTAAAAGGAAACTATGCTCATACCCTTTCAATTTCTGAAAATTTTTAGCATCACAAATGTAGTGTTTAGGATGAAACTCTTCCCTTTTGTTTCCAATTGGAAGGCTATAATAATACAGTTTACCACTAACCAAGTCATAGCCTAAATCAAAGACAATAGTGAAATCACCAAAGCATAAAGTGGAAGGCATGAAAGTCTACCTCCCATAGCTCTTTAAATGAATGAAAGTTGAAAATGAAAATTTCCTTATGATCTCTAAATAAGAAACTTTTGCTGGCACAATCTTAGGTAGAAAATAAGGTGCAACTTCAAATCCATAAACCCTAATAATAGTACAATCCCCAAACATGTACCAGTCCCCCCAATTGTGATTTATCCCTACTTCATGACCCATATCTTTTGGTCAAATAAATCTTAAGATCTCTAGGGAGAGGTTGTAGTCACATTTGTGGCCTAGCATCTTGTATAGTGGTTTGAAAAATATTTCTCAAAATATAGGTAGTGGAACCTCCCACACTTGTTGTCCCACACAGATGTCCAAATTTGTACATGCCTTGAATTTCCATCATTATTTGAGTCTTTTATTCTTAATTCCTCACCCCATATCCCCATCACCTACCCTTCATATAATATCATGTGCATGAAAAGAGAATGGTGCTTGAAATTAATGGCTTCACTATAATTCTTGATGATATTGAGGGCATTATTGATGGCCTCAAATAAATACTCTGCATAAACATAGGGTTGAGCATTATGGCTCTAGATTTATGTGGCTAAAATGATGGGAGCAATTGTCATGTTCTCAAGAACATAAATTCCTAGTACTTGACCAACTGAGTAATAAGTGTATTGAAAGTATTCTTCAAACAAAGCCACATAGAATGGGGGCTTATCTTCACTAGAGAACCTCATAGTTTGGTTACCCGCACCTTTAACCCTATGTAGAGGCAATATCCACCTCTTGTAATTTGTTTCCATGGTGTGACATTCTTCCAACAAGTCTTTGATTCATAATTTTGTTTTCAGGGAAGTGTCTAGCTAAAAAATCATGGATATATAATATGGATTTATGACCATGAACTGTGACCCATCAAGCAAATGAATTACTCTCGTCCTCAAATTGTAATTATTTTCCAACACCTTGATTAAATATATGTTCACAAAGATGTTGGGTACTACAAGTTTACCCAAATTTAGATTCCACAAGTTTGACATCGGGCTATGTCAGAATTTCTTCCTATAACTATAAATAAAGAGGTCGTAACCCCTACACAAAGTCCATACATCTCCTAATTTTTTTTGTTTATCTAATAATTTCACACATGATGGGTTAAGCTATTCTATTCTTTTGGATTTTTGCCTAGACCTAGGACACTGATTGATTAAGTCTTGATTCAATTTCCTAGCTTTAGTTTTCTATCTTTTTGCATTTTGTTTTCCTGAGGTTTTTTCCATCTCAACCATAGTAATGCAATGTTTTCATCTACTTACTGAGAAAATACTTTGAGCTAGTCTAGACAACTTACTTGGATAAATGTTGTAAATTTCTAGCTGCCTACCGCCATCCAACTTGGTTCTCCAAATACTTCAATTAAATTCACAGTGATTTCAACTTCTTTGAGGTCGTATTTATCAAATTTTAGGATAGTTCATCTAGCCCTGATTCATAAATGGCGCTCACACCGCCTTTATGATCAAGTT
>VDFB02000002.1:31972594-32112460 GCA_007258455.2 Sequoia sempervirens
TTTCTATATGTTGTACCCCTTAAATGTCCTACATGTTACAAATATGGAATAACAATGCATAAATTTGTATCAAATCCAAAGGCCAAGCCATTCTAAATAAGGGTAGCCAAACTTGATAAGGATGCAGTCACTATTATACATATTGACAATCCAAAATAGTCATGTAAAGACAACTGCTTGTGAAAACCATAATCAATCAAATTATGCACATTGATAAGGATGCAGTCACTATTACCCATATTGACAATCCAAAATAGTCATGTAAAGACAACTGCTTGTGAAAACCATAATCAATCAAATTATGCACATTCAAATATAAGTTTGAAAGCTTCCATTTCAGTCCATGCATCTAAGTCCTTGTTGAAGATTGAGGGTGTCAACAACAAAGCTAGAATATCTTTCCTTAAACCATAGCTAGTTTTAAAGTGTAGTATTTCCAAAATCAAATCCACTTCTCAACTAAGGAAAGGAGGTAGGATTTTCAAGTGCTACCTCAAACAGAGAAGGCCATATAAAACATTGAAATAGAAGATCCAATAAGTGAGATAACATAGTTGTAGACCAAAGATAATTAGATTTCTTGCAATGCACAGATGCTTGTGATACAAACAAAAGGTGCTTACACATTGGCTGAACATATCCTCATCAAAACAACCATAAATAAATTTCAAATTTGTAAGTAAACTCTAACAATCAAGAAAAAAAGTCATAAAAATTGGAAGTAAACTTTGGTAGACATGTAGGTGAACTTAATTCATTTGACTTTATGACTCTTGGCAGACATCAAGATCTCCCCTCCTAAAGTTTGGACCACATCCATTACCCCCACATAAAACTAGACATCCTTGGTCTTCTTGCTTCCCATGCCATGATATGGTTATGCAAATGAAAATGAAGCAAAGTAATCATCTCCTTCTCCACTGGCTAGAAGAATGCATGCTTAATTTTTTGATACATGATATCAACTCTCTCTTCTACTCTCATGGTTGAATACCGAAATCCATTATGGTGGGTCTCCAAAGTTCCAATCATCTTTCATCCTCTTCCACCAAATATTGGCCTAATCCACATGTCTTCCAACCTAATTGGATTTTTTTTTTAAAGTTGAAGTTTCTCCTAAGTCACCAGTGTAACTCTCTCCTCCTTTTCAGACTCTTTCATTGCTATAAATCATCTTTGGGATTTAATCATTTGTACCACATGGTTGATGTGCTTTGAATCCTTGCATCTAAAGGAAATTTCCTTAACATAAATATTGCTAGGGAATTTCAATGTTGCCATTGTAGTTGGCATTAAAGCTAGTACCTGCAACATTTAAAATTATCCTTATATAAGAATTCCCTACATCTCGTTGGCTTGTAACACTCTTGATGGTGGCTACATGAAATCTGATTTTGATTCTTCTTCTACATCAGAGGGTTCATATCCTCGATCTGACTCTTCTGAATTATCAAAATCAGAATCAATAGCTTCCATATTCAAAAATTCTCAACCACCATCTTCAATAAATTTATGTAGATCATCAATAATACTCTTCAAAATTGGCCGCTAGTTCAAGTTCGTTCTGCTTTCATAATACTTTATATCCATGGAGTTCATCCATTCCTTGATGCCATCAAGTGAAGATTGAGGAATGGCGTCAATGTGAAGTGCATCCCACTTGAAGTCTTTGAAAACAATAGCAATGTCAAATGCCTTTTTCCCAAGTCCTACTTTCTCAAGGTTAACAATCTCAATCTCATTAATAGTGATTACTAAGAAAGGTAATTCCACCAACTCTACCAAAAGTTTACCGTAGGAACAATAAAAGCAGAGGCTCTGAAAAGAACTCCATGAAAACCAAGCTCTCTAAATGATATATCAAACTCTAGTTCAAAATGGGTATGTGCAGGATCATCATGGAAAAAACAGGCCCTTAAGTGGTGAAAAATTCAAAAAAATCAATGTTAGGCAACTTGACATAAAATTTTGAATAAGTTATCTATATTATTTAAAAAATATGTAAGAATAGAATCTATAGAAAATTGAATGTAGTTTCTAAACTACTAGGTTTATTTATTTATTTTAAAAATATATTTAGTGAAAATTTGAAATTTCAATGTAGTAGTACTTAAATTTTAGGGAAAAAATAAGTAGGTGTCTATTTGACCACCCTAACCACAATAAAATGATAAAAAAAAATTATAAGATTTTAGATAAAAGTAGAGGACTCATGTCCTGATGTGATGCATATTTTTTTGTAATTTTTTTCTAATTAAATGATTAATTATGAATTTTTTATTACAACTTTTAAAAAATATAAAAACTCGTATGTTTGACCACCTTAACTTGGTCAAACCTTCATGAAATTCAATTTTATTTATTTTAATCCTATAGTATGTGAAGCATAGAATGTGATGCATGTTTTGGATTCAAAAAATGTGACACCACTTGAAAGCTATAGATGTTTTTTAATCACCCTATCAATTAGGACTTTAGTCGTAATTCAAATAGAAAATAAATAATAATTATTTATTAAATTCAAAGTAAAACATAATTTATATTGGTGGAAAGCTGAGAATCTCTTTTAAAAACCCTTTTCATTTCATCAATTTTGGGTAAAAGAAAAGTTGTCAACCACATACCCTACACATACCTATCATATTGCCACTTTTTGGCCCATCATGATACTACACATACCGAAATTTTTTAGATGAGGTTACTCCCATAGCTCTCTTATTCGCTTGAAAAATCCTTGAAGCTCTGTATTAATTTTATTTTTCTTGTCCCTCTCTTGATGTTCTTCCTCAATTTCATTAGGATCATACATTGACCTTCTTGCCCCTCCTAAAGTTTGGACCACATTCATTACCTCCAGACATAAAACTAAACATCCTTGGTCTTCTTGGATCCCACACTGTGATATGGTTATGCAAATTAAAATGAAGAAAAGTAATCATCTCCTTCTCCACTGGCTGGAAGAATGCATGCTAAGTGTTTTGATACATGATATCAACTCTCTCTTCTGCTCTCATGGTTGAATACTAAAATCCATTATGGTGGGCCTCTAGAGTTCTAGTCATCTTTCTTTCTCTTCTACCAAATGCTAGTGTGATCGACAAGTTTTCCAGCCTAATTGGCTTTGTTTTTGAAAGTTAAAGTTTGTCCTGACTCACTAATATTAGTTCTTACAACTATTTTGAAATTTTATTATGGTATGTGCACTTTGATATGATGTAATATGATTATGGTTTTGTCTCATATGTTGTAATATTAGATATATAACAGAAAAATAAATTATTGCATGAAATAAATAATAGCTTTTCATTTTAAATGTTATTTTTTTGCAGAACACAGGTCTTCCAAAAGATCAAGATGATCCTCAGCATGATATAGATTTAGAAACTATGACGTACAGATCACATGGCAAAGGATGATGATGACGTAGATATGAAAGACACCAAGGCCTATGACAATGATGACAACGATGACAACGACGACAACGATGATGATGATTAGGATGGTGATGATGATGATGATGATGATGAGACAATTAGTGATAGTAACCAATGGAATTCATGATCGTATAAAATACATCATGGATCATTGCTAATATATTGTTATGTTGAATCTTTTCATGATTACTATCATATGTATCATTTTCATGGCCTACTATACTATATTGTTGAGTTGTATCATATTGACACACGTATCATTTTCACTATATCATTTGGACATGTATCATCTTGACTTGTATCAATTTGAGTTACATAATTTATCAATTTTATTTATATCATTTGTACATGTATCATTTTCACTTATGTCAACTGTTGGACATTTATCATTTTGACATGTTTTTGATGTAATGGCATATTTGACTTTCACTTCTTTTAGTTATATATGATGATGATATTATCAATATTGACTTGTCAATTTATATATATTAAAAGTGGTCGATGATTTTTGGATGGATATTTATTAAGTATGATTATTTTAATTTACTACTTAGGATGGATGTTGTCAAATTCAATTAAATTATAGATATTTGATTCACTTGTTTTAATTATAGATGATGATCATGTTACAATAATTATATTGTTATTTAATCATATGAGTTAAATAATTAAATTATGTACTCTATAATCATATGAGTTATTTAAGAGGCACGATATATTTAACTAATTAAATTGAAATAAAACATATTAAATTAATAAATGGAAGCAAAACAGGAAGCATTTTTAGAAGCAAAAAAGGAAGCAACAATGGAAGCCAAACTAGAAGCAATCTCGGAAGCAAAATTCGAAGCAAAACCAAAAGAAAACCTGGAAGAAAAAATGGAAGCAAAACTAGAAGCAAAAATGAAAGTAAAACTAGAAGCAAACCTAGAAGAAAAACCTAAAGCAAAATCGGAAGCAAAACCAAAAGCAAAACCAGAAGTAAAACCAGAAGCAAACTTGGAAGCAAAACTCAAAGCAAAACTAGAAGCAAAATTAGAAGCAAAACTGAAAGCCAAATTGGGTGCCAATTTTGGCGCCATTTCCATCATTACTTCTTGGCGCTATTTTAGGCGTTAACAAAGGTGCCATTATTTTTTGGCGGTAAAACCGGCACTCATTTTGTCGTTAAAGATGACAGAAATTTCAATGCAAAAATGGACACTGAACTGACCATGCCTATTTGCGCCGAGTTTGATGCCAACCAAATTGTCCAACTCATGTGCTCAAAATACACTAAAATCTGGTGCCAAAGTCAGTGCTAATTTCCTGTTGTGTTGTTGTGAATGGAATCAAATGAGTCCAATGTCCCCACAAGGTGCTCTTGCACTTGTCTAACCAATAACTATGGACTTCAATCTATCCAACCCATAAATGTGTATTCGGAGCTACTTGACCCACAAGGGTACACTTCAACATTTACTATCATTTAGACCTATCCAACTCGTAAACTTGACTTTTATCTAGTCCACCTGCATATCTTGATGAAAGGTCAAAACCCACATATCTTGATGTGACTTCATGTCTTATTGAGTGCAATTTAAAAATGAACTTTCGTAAAATATCCACTTGATATTTTCTAACCTGCATGATATTCACTTTCCATACAAAACTCTACAAGGTTCCAAGATGCAATAACAAAAATAAATTCTACTAACTACACTTGGGTCTCATTCTTTCGATAGTTGGATGAAAAAATTCTTATTGAATGTATGATGAGATCACAACTTCCATGCGAAACTTCTTATTCTATTTGGATATGCCAAATCACTTATGAACTACAACTTTTGTGAGCGAACCATACTCAAGTGCACTTAACGATATTTCACCTTATTACTACACAATGTGAGATTTCATAGCAAAACTGACCCTTGTAGATTGGATGAAAGAAGCTCCAACGTCTCCCCCAAAACTCAAGTCACATAAGCCTTACTTACCTACAAAATGTGGATCACATGGCATCAACTCTAGCCATGTCATGCACTTTTGAAAAGATAAGCACTGTATAGAAGATATTGTCATGAATGTCACCACAATTAGACACTTAGACCATATTTTTCAACTTAGTTGGACCATATCAATAAAACACCTAGAATCAACATGCGAGCAACACATATCTATTCTAACTTCTTCGAGTTGTCCTTCGCATGTGCATGTCTTTCCCATAATTCCATTTTCCTAACAAATGTCCTTCCTGCGTGTTGGTTCTGGATTTGTTATCTGCAAGAACGGTTAGAAGCACAAGTTCCACTAGACATTACAACTCGGTACCTGAATGTGAACATAGATAAATCAAAAAATTTGAACTGCAATTGGCTCTAAGACTATAATCTAACTCATAAATCTCACCATGCTTCTGACACTACTAACCAACATTAACTCTAACCTTGCAACTCTCACCTTCTCTCGCCTCATGAAATGCTAATACTCTACACACACTTTGTAGCCATAAATAGAGCATGTTGCCAAATTTCTCCTTTTTGAAACTCCAATCTTTACACTCTAAATTAAAGAAACCTTGTGTTGCTTTCTGATTTTCTAAGAAAAACCAATGTAATCACTAGCTAAAAACCGAACCCTTTGCTATAATTTCATAAAGAAACTAATAAATATTTGAATAGCAATATATAAAAAACAATTCTCTATGATTAGCCTTTTTGTGAATACTAAAGAATGGCGGAAATTTGAAACACTTTAAATGATTATTTCTCGTTATATCATTATGTCTAGTGGTGAGAATGCGCAAGCCATGGATTGTACCCACAAATCTCACCTGTCCCTGCCCTCCAAAATCGGTCCATTTCTCTTAGTGAAACCCACTTGACAAACCGCTTCCAACATGAGGTTTTGCAGTATTCAAATTTAACATTGGTTTGCAAATAACTAGTGTTTTACAGTATTTTGACAGCTCGAAAGATAAACAACGGATGATAAACTCTATCTAACATTATCTACAAACCTACGCCTGACAGAAAATTTGTGCAACTTTAGTGAACACCGTGAAAAACATTATCATGGTTCCATAGTTTGTCGGCTGTAAATGTTAGAAGGGAGTATAAATACAGATTTAAACAAATTAAAGTGCAAAACTTCTATTAATTACTTTATAACAAGCTTGTTCAGATAAAACGTAGCATGAAAATTCGTTAGAAACAAGTGCCATTACCTAAATTTCAAAGCAGACATGACCACGTATAAATACAAAAAAAATCAGGTTTTGATTCCTCGTCACACCCAAAGTGTGCACGTACAATAGGAATACTAAATGGGCCAGCATGCAAAAACATCTGGTTGTATTTAGGTAGAAATGGACAGGCCTTTGCAACAGCCATGGGGGTAATGTATGGTCATAATTCCTAATATGTAAGCATTGCAAGTCCACAATGTTCATATTATTAACGTGGGGTTTTTCATATATATAAAAATACCATATAGATATAATTTCAGAATCTTATAGGTTTTAGAACATGTGAGGATTTAGTCCATTTTCATGGATCAGTTATGAGTCAAATAAAAGACCTCTCAGAAGCCTCCTCTGGTATGACACTAAAAATGGCACTTTTTGACCAGAATCTTCTCAGTTGTTGTCCAGGTATTCGGATACTGAAAAATATCTCAGTTCCGTTTGTCTTTTGTAATCCTATCCATGGTGTATTATAACATGAAATGTCAGGATTAGCACTGGCGATCTTTTCAGGTTGTTCTCATCTAGCATATGGTTTGCTTTATTCCAGGTTACGTGGAAGTGGGAGGCCATTGATTTGTCTCTATCTCCATCCCTTTTTCCTTACAATAATTTCCCACTTGGGCTATGACAAATCAATATCGAAAGTTGCACAGTTAGTTTCGTGCAATATAAAATTAATTTAAAGATTCAAAGTATTGTACCGTTCTGGAATCAGTCACTGTTAACCGTCTGTCGATTCAAATGTTTTTCGTTTGTTCTATTTTTACCAAATTGATGACAACTATTGAAATGGGACTCTTGACCACACAAACACCATTATAATCTCTGCAACACACCTCCCAATTATGCTAAATCCATAAACAACAAATTGACTTTTACATCAGGTGTTCTGTATTGGAGAAGCCCAAAAATACCCAAAATAAACATTATGGGACATAGCCCTCTTTTATATGGAGTGTGAAAACATTTTAATTAGGAATGGTATAGAGTAAAAGGGAGTGGTCATGGCATTCTTGTTATGTCATTCATTATGGTTTGGTTCAAACAATATATTTTAAGTTTTAAGTTTATATAAATGATTTATTTTAAGATGGGTTTTGTTATAGAAACTATTGTTAGTTCAAATGTGTCACCTAAACAAGTCAAATCTTAGAGTGTGATCTTTAAGCTTGATTTGTTAAAATTAGAGAGTTTGAACTGATATACTTCATTCATGAAATAAATGGATCAAAAGATCCTTAAATAGATAATATGTATGGAAAGATGCATTTTTTCCATGAGACATGACAACTATGTTACGAGAAACATGACGAAAAGGCTCTATTTTGTGTTCTCAAGAGTAAAATGTGATTTCATATAGCCATTTCTAAGCCTGTCATGCCATTTCTCACTGTTGTAGGGAATTCACAATTTTTAGATAAAAATGAACAAAAATATCTAAACTTAATCCAATTTGTATCATATTAAGCTGCAATTATATTTTTTTCAAAAATCTTTGCAATCTTTGTCATGCAATTGTAATTTTATAGGAATTTACTTTATTTTTAAAATCTTTTTATTTTTCTATATTTTTATTTAATGATATTTTGTTAAGTAATTATATTTTTATTATAAGTTGTAATTAGAGTTAACATTTATGATTATATTTAATAATTTACTTTTTTAAATTGATTTAGAAAGTTATTTTATATATAATATATTTTTTATTTCACAAATTTTAATTTGTATGTATATTTGTTTAGGTGGGATAATTTTTATAATAAATCTAAGTTTATATATATATATATATATATATATATATATATTCATTTCTTATACACAACTTCTAATTATTTTTTGTTGTAATTTTTCATTCCTCATTTTTAATAACATAACATAATAGTACATGATAAATATATTGAATGTAATTAAATACATTTTATATTTTTTAAATGACCATCCAACCTCCATGTTGAAAGAAAAGAAGGAACAACAAGAAGGATATGAACAAAATGGATTTGTTGAAAATGTTTAAAAACTTTCAACCAAACACAATTGGCAAGTATAAAGCCCAAGCTCCACAACATTTGTTAGCATTCTCACTACCTATGTCAAAATGAGAGATTTGACACAAGCTATCGACGTCCTTCAAAGATTAAAGGATGGTTGAATTTTTTTTAGACATGTAGCTGATTTGTTGTAATTTACAACACCAAAAATCACTTGCTTTTTCAACTCCAAAGTCCATTTCAAGGGATGAATAGGATTATAGAAGGGGATTCCCCAACTTCTCCATGTAATTATTAGAGGCATCCTTCCCCTCTCAATAGTTCTATTTTTGTTCAACTGAGGTATAGTTTAAAACATGAAAGTAGGGTCAAGCTGATACAAAGTCAAAAATAAACATAATAGATCCTCATTTGTTCGGGTGGGAAATATACAAATCGACTAGAACCTTAGCACGAAAGGGGATTTTTTCTTTATTCCATGATGATAGAGCATACCTAGACTTAGAATTTGCAAATAAGAGATCTAAGAGTCAGGATGGAGGGGAAGGGATTTATGCAAAATGAAAGCTTACAAGCTCAAATAATGTTACTTAACATTAGTTGGGAGATACGAATTGAGTAATTTGAATTGAGAAATCTTAAATATCACACTCTATGTTCTAATTTATTTTGGTGGCTCATCCAAAATTACATTAGCATCTTCAATAGGGCCCACTTATTAGTTTGATTTTAGATGATCCACCTATACAAGTCAAAGATTAGAGTGTGTTGTTTAAGCCAAAATATTTGAATGACTACTCTAAAACATTTTCAATATCATAACAACTCCTTTTCAATGTCAATTTCTATGCAGCAATATGGGAGACTTGTATGCAAAATTTGGAATGCAATGATTATAGGATATGCACAACAAGATACTTTTTATAAGGAATTTTAATAAATACCTCAAAAAAATTTGGTTTAATGGAATGTGATGATCTTAAGAGTTACAAAAAATATATTTCTTGAAGAAGCTCTCTTGGAAGAAATTTGTTTCTCAATTGAAGAACGTCTAATAATGATCAAGATGTGAAATGGATGTTATAGAAAATATCCTTACATCAAGTACCTTATATTGGGTGTTCTTTATTTTAGGATATGGAAAATAGTTTGATAGAGGAAGATGCATGATTACTATGTATAGTCAAATTTTATATAAAATTAGTCATCTTTTGACAATAACACTATATTATTAAAAGATAATATAATGATAATATGTATATCTATTATTGTCCCAATGGCATGTTATAGGAAACATGTGGTTAGGTGAAGTGGAAATCAAACATCATTGCATATTTATTTAAACTAGTTGAGAAACAAAGGGGTAAGAGGAACTACTCTTTTAACAAATGTAGAAGCCAACCTTTATCTCTTGATTTGAACTATCAACCTTAGTAAGTGAACGGTGGGATAAAAAATATTGTTTAAACTAGTAATATGATAAATGTAGTGCCCCTCCGTCTGTGATGTCCTTGTGTTGCCTCTGTCTCGATTGTAAAGTTAGTGTTGATTGGCATGATTTGAATTGATTCAATTTATTCGGTTTGTGTTTTGAGGTATTAAATAAAATAAAAGTTCTAATACTTTTGTGTTTTTGTCAAATAAAATATTATTAATGTTTAAAATGAATTAAATAAATCAAACTTGAATATTATAATTAAATAAATAAATAAATGATTTTGGAAGTAATGAATAATAGTACAATAAACAAAATTAAATGACTCCCTTATTATTTTTGGAGGATAAAATATTTCATATGCAATAAAAAATAAGATTTTTATTATTATTTCTGTGTGAAATAAATAATAAACATGCAAAGAAATATTATTTGAATTTCAAGTTTCAGTTATGGGGAATGTGAAAATACATTCAGCTTGGAATTGAAGGGGCACCTTCAGTAGTATATTTGTATCTCTGGCATGAGGGTCCAGGGGACGGGGGGAAAATACTTACCCACATTCAACATGGCCTCTCATCTGATGAATACACCATCCATTTTCCATTATTCAGCTTCTCCTGCCATTTCCTTGTTTGGCGAGGTCACAGCCATTTTGTAGCTATGACATCTTCTTCACTCCCGCTCCATTTGCTAACTCTGCTCAATGCATGCCCGTGGAAAGGGATGGAGGCAAATATGTGGAGAAAATTCTAGGTCGTTCAGCATTCCATGATATCTCTTTGGTGTGTTGTGTTGGGCTTGCCTTCCTAGCAGGATCTTGGAGCAAAGAAGTTGGTGTTAGCAGGGTTCGGAGATGCTTAAACAAAACACATAGGTAAGTGACATTTACTTGTTTGGAAGTTGAATCGCATTGTGAATATTCATTTCATATATTAGTTCACTAATGAAGAAAGATAGTTTCAATACATTCCAGAAGCCTTAACCCAAAGTTTTGAAGTTGTGAAAACAAATATAATATTGAAATTGATTGTAGATAGATCACATCCAAAAATAGTGCTTATTCCGGCGTCATCTTCTCTTTTTAATCTGAATGCCAATCTAAGACCCATAGGCCATAGCTGGAACAGGATCTTGTTATGATTAGAAACTCTGCCAAATCGACTCTCTCCAACCTGGGTTCCTTTAAGCTAGTTGATTGGAAAACTCCTGAAATTCTGGAATGATGATTTCATTGTCAAAACTATCTCAGCCACAGTACCTAAACTCAATAGGAAGTCTAAGATTTAAATAACCTGCTGGATTCTGCTGGCAATCTATCACAGTTGCTGCACTGGAAAATAAATATTGCCATTTGTGATGAAGGTTAATTTCCAAACTTGAAACTTAAGTGCGTCTCTGGAAACTCGCCAGCAAACAGAAATAGGTTTAAAAAGGAAAAGTTGTACATTAATTCTCTTTCTCGTAAATCACGTATTTGCATCTCACCTTCCTCCTTTTCCGTCTTGTGGGTAGCAATTGAGATTTGATAATCATGCAAGTAGATGGCGATATTTCCAAATTCCTGTTTTCACTTTCTAATATACTTGGCAACCTGTCACTGTTACGACATTTAGAGTTGAGACATTGTTCAGAATTTAATAGTCTCCCTGAAATCATTGACCACCTTTCACAGCTGCAACTTTTCGAATTGCAAGGTGTAGTAAATTTAACAATCTCTCTGGTTACTTTTAATCCCGTCGGTTCTATGATAATTTGGTTTTAGAATAAAAATCCATTTTGTACATATCCTTCATCATGCAGTCCTCAGACCACGTTCCTTCGAGGCATTCTATCAAACAATTCAAGTGCCTTGTCTTCGTGCATTTTGTACCCATGTCTAGGGTTACAAGATTTTTCTTTACTCCTGTTGATGGTTGTTGCTTGAAAATTTCTGAGTTGTTCAATTAATCCAGTTTGTGCATATCCCACTAACAATAGTGTTGCTAATGTTTATTTAGAGTATTGAATTCCTATCTGCTGCATCTCCCTCAATGATTGACCGATCATAGCGATTGATCAGCCTCCATATGGTATACCATCCTGTGCTTGTTATTCACGTTTTGGCTTGAGAATAATGCTCGCGGTTGATCCTAGTTACCTTCGGTCTGTGCAATGTTTATCACAGCCTGCATTTTGTGAGCTCAACAATATTCATTAATCATGACCATGCCAATAAAGTAGAAATTTACCTTTATGAATAGAAAGTACACTTTGATGTTGAAAAAGAATGCTAGAGTCAGTTCTTGGTCTTATCTTGGGGTAACTGATGGTGGATGATTGAACTTCCTTTGCGCACGGGCTGTGAAGGTTTCTGGGTTGTTGCTTTATACCATATTTGAAAATGAGCAGTTGTTCTTTGAGATATTACTAGCTAGAGTTTCTTTTGGTTCCTTTTTGTATTGCCAAATCTCTTTTGTCAAACCCCTTTCATATTGACGTTTATCGACTAAGGGATCCTCCAACTTTTATTATTGTGAGCAAATCGCTTATGAGATACCTTGTCAATATCTATAAATGGGAGGATCAGTGCTATCATCCACTTCTTTTTGACCTCAGATTAAAAGGTTGTGGTCGTATAAGGGTAGAAGTGTTAATTGATCTTTATGTAGATATTTGTAATAATTGTAGGGTATGGTGATTATACTATGTAATAACGTTATAGGTGATATTTTACCAAGTTAAGTTAGTACCATAGTTTAAAGTATATTTTCACATAACAATATCGTCATATTATGATCTTGTGTCATGGAGTTTATTTCTTTTAAATCAATATTTTGAATAATTGTGTCCAAGATACTTCTATCTCATTAGATTTTAGTTGCAGTCACCTGGCAAGCTATGTGGTGAGAAATGTGATAGCTGTGTTAATATGGAAGTTGTAGAGAACATGAAATGGGATTTATTTCTCTTAGTCCTTGATAAAACATATACGATGATTTATAATTATTGGATTATGGAGGAAGTATGTATTGAAACCTCTTTTGTTGTATGAACTACATCTTATTAAACAAATGGATAAATTCTATTTGAAAGTTGACGTTATTTAGTGAATTAGCATTGAATGTATATGTATGTTTAAGGGTTAATTTGATGTTTCCAATTGGATGTGTCCTCCTTTACGTTTGCTTGGTTTCAAAAATGATTTTATTCCATTGGGTTCGTGTCCTTTTGTGAGTGATTTGACATATCCTTTCATTGTGACTTTTCTTGAGTTGCATGAGTTGGGAATCCTCTTTAATTTAAATTGTGTTGCTATTCGTTAAACCCTGCGTGATGAAGTCTTGGTTTGTTTGGAGTTGTGGGGGTCTTATTAATTGATTTTGTGGTGGAATTTATTGGATACTTATGTGATGCTTGGTGGTGATAAGTTTATGCTTCTTATTGAATGCAGTCTTCCCACTTTTATTATTTTTTTTAATGAAACCTTTAATTACATTGTTGTCATGTTTGTTGATTTTTATCAAAGGTCATTTGTTTACCATCTATACGGGTATCTTGTGAGGAGGAAATTGAGGTCTCCCTTGGATGCCTGGTTGCATGCTTTTACCTCTGTTGTTGAAGGATTGTTTTTGGATGTTTCCGTGTTGGTGTGAATGCCTTTGGAGATTAATTGTGATTCAAGGAATACTTTGTCATTTAATTTGTGTTGCAGTGTAATTGGGAACTCGTGTTTTGTTCATAGTTGATCTTCTTGAATTTCTGTTTTATTTCGTATCAAAGTTGATTATGTAGTCTGGATGGAGTTGTTGATCTTATTTTGGTTTATTCACTCATTATATTTAAATTGAAAATAGTTCTTGTGGCCTTGCGATTTTTTGTTGTCAGTTCTTTGATGGGGAAACCCTAGTGTAAACTTTTTGAGAGTCCCAGAGGCTTGGTTGTTTTATTGTTGGTCAATGTATCTCCTTTTATGTACCTTGATGTGGCAAGCGTTTGGTATCACTATTTTGAAAGGGTTGTATGAAACTTTGTGAGACTCTAATTTTTGTACTTGTTAGCGAGATGGGTAATGCCTCGCATGCTTTTATGTTGTGATTCTTTGTTCAAATTATGATGGTACAACCCTTGGCTTTTTTTGGTTTGATGTTGTTGGGTCTCTAGGGAGAGTGGCTCTAAGTGGGTGGTCGGTGCACAAAGGGGCGCCAGGATAGCCCTTGTTAGAGTGTGAATAATAAGTGAAAACCTAAGTAATTAACTAGGGGGTGGGTAGAATCACATTAAAAAGATAATTGATGCCTCATCCGCCTTTTAGTGCTACCATAGACTAAAGGGGATTGAGAAGGCCGTGGTTGGCATGATCATTGCCTTGTCTTCGCGAAAGGTAACGGTTCCGCATGAGCAACCCTATGGGGCAGTTCCTTGAGATAGGTAGCCTGGATAACCATAGATGGAGGCGGCTCCTAGCGCTTGGTTGTCTGGATAATCCATCAATAGATGGAGGCAGCACCTTGCAATAGGTAGTCTGGAGAATCCATGTTAAGCCATGCGATGACACTCTCCCCTAGTTGCCTAGGTGTTTTACTTTATTGTGTTCCTCTGGAATTATGTTATGGGAGTTGGTTTAGATTGTTGATTGAATGAACTTATATTGATTTATGGAGTATTTCCTTGATACATCTTTGGGATACTTTATGGTCTTGTATGATCTCATTGTTATTTGACTTATGACCTTGTACTCTTTGGTACTGTGATATGATGTTATTGTATTGTTTAATTGCAATTTGGAATTGTACTATGTTTATTAATTCAGTTGATTTGGAAGTGTTTCATGATCATCCTTTGGTTACTTGTTGACTGGTCATTGCTTTGATTTATGTGATGGGATTTATGATTTTAAGTTATTATTTTGACTCTTGGATGTTGTTGATTATGTCATTGTAATCCTTGAGCTTTATGATACTTTTGTACGTTGTTGAGTCTTGTAGTTTCATGTTTGGATGTTCTTGGTTGAGGTCTTTTTCTTGTTAGCTCCTAGCACAGGGGGTGGGTCTTCAGACTCACATGGTCGGGTGGAACGTGCTAAGCACCCCATTGGGTCCCTAGTCAAGGATCGAGAGGTGCGGATTGGTGCTATTGCGGTGACTCCAGAGTTGTATCTATCTTGGAGCCAGTTATGATATTGTGCATCATGTTATCTTGTTGTATGGTTTTTGTACATGATTGGAAACACTCTTGTATCATTGTACTTCTTAAACATTGTACTATAATGTAATGTTAAAATGGTAGTTGTTATTCAATGTGTTGAGTTAATCATAGTTTCTTATCAATGAATTTTTCATGTATGTGTTATATTGGTTAATGTTTATTTTGTTATGGATTATATCTTTGGCTTTTATTCTATATTGTCGTTGTGTGGATCTAAGTCTTGTAATGACTCCTTGTGTACCCCAAGGGATGTATGTGTTAGTGAATTTACTTAAATGAAATTTATGTCATGACTTAATGTGTTTTACATGTATGTTAAGTTAACTTTAAAAAAAAAAATCATGCTGTAATTATTGTGTAATTGTCCTTTGGGGTTCGCACGGCGGGGCGTTACAATAAATGCAAGAACAATGTTGGTTTTTCCAAGTTATAAAAATAATATCTTGGTTATGGGTATGATATTAGTAGGGTGTTCTTACAATAATGATGGTTATGAATTAAGATACCTTTGATATGACCTCTAAGAAGATTGTGAGAGAACATTAAGGGTCACTTTTAGTTGATGGAATTAGGAAAATTTGGTGATGGATTTAACTTGGCATAAATTATTGATGGAATTGTGAGCCCAATGCTCTAATGGTCTCCATCCTTCTAAAATTATTGAACTAAGAATTATCATACCATTATTGGGTACTAAATTGTGATGTATGTTGATTGATTTTAAAGACCTCACATCTATATTGCATTATATTTGGTTGTTGTTTATCAAATTTTATTGGGCATTGAAAGATGTGTCATAATTTTGTCATATTTATGCATCTTATGAACACTTAAATATGAGAATAATGTTTGGTTTACAAACCTAATGCTATCATATGGGATCACTTATGCATTCTCCTTATGTTCATATTTAATATAAATGACAAGTTTGGAGATTATCTAGTCCTTGAACTAGACTATTATGAAAATGTGGTGTTGCCCCATAAGCTAAATGAAATCAGAAGTTTAAGACTATATTATTATGGAGTGCATATATTTACATGAACATTAAATGGATATAGTGTTTCCAATTATCTTAGGTATTTTTCATGCTCAAAGAAAACTTATAACTATTGTGGTAGATCTTTTGAAGTTTAGAAATTTTCTATGTGGCCTTGTTGATGCATATTGTGCTCCATTAAAGACGATGTCATATATGATTATGATACTTGATACCATTGAACCATATTGTACTGAGACCTCGCATGGACCCATACAATGGTTTTTTCTTAAATTATGGAATGGTGATAATATTTTGACTACTACTATCCTAGGCTATGATAGGACTAGATTTATTTTATATTAACTATGTTGCCTAATTTTTGTGCATGGATTTGATTTAAATATTTTTTCCTTATAAGTTCCTATGGTCTAATGTGTGTAATTTAAGATCCAAGTGATATTTCAATAATAATATAAGTATAATATGGTTGATAATTGGGACCATTTAGTTAGAGATAGTTCAAGAACCTTGTTAGGGTGTGGAAAAGTAATCAAAAAAACTTGCAAGCTATGAAGTTATTTTAAAATTAGTATTCATATATAGTGAATTGTTGTATTGCTTGGTCTTACTTAGGCCACCTATTATTTTCTCTCTATATTATTACTTGTATTTCACTTCTATGAGGAAGTTTACTCAAGTGGTTATGAAACTTTAGGCATCAAGACTTATATATCTTCCTTGAAATATTTTTTTGAGGAAAAATACATGGGGCTTCAATCCCATTTAGAATCAGGTATGTAGGTGGTCCTTCGATGAAAGATGCACCTATGACCCAAGTCCATAAGGAAGGATTTAATAAATAGATCTAGGTTTGAAGTTGTTGGGTATATGCATAAAGATGTAACACAAAAAAGATGCCACTTTCTTTTTTATGCCTGAAATGAGCATTTGGAAAGCACCAAATTTTCCACTCACCAAATGGTTTGGATGAAAAATCTTGAGGCTTTTTCATTCCAAACCAAATTTTTTGAGTACAAAATATGGAAAGCACCAAATTTTCAACTCACCAAATGTGAATGTTGTTATAAGAACACAAAAACCAAAGTTTCTTATCATTTTTTTGCTCTTCAACCTATGACCTACATATTTTTTTCTCCTCAACCTATGCTTTCTAAAATGCATTACCATTTTTCACCTCAAGGTTGTGAAATCTTCATCAAGATTGCATCAAGATGTCAAGGAGGTCAAAGAGGTAAGTATCTCTATTTTTTAGTTTCAAATTTTGATTAAATTGTAGATTGAATTAGGGTTTTTTATTAATTTTTTTTTTAATTTCTAAGAAATGATATTCCATCCCCAAATGCTTACAATCCTCCATCACCTCCTCATGAAAACCCTCCTGAACAAGAACCACAACAAACATCTCCATAAATTCCTAGACATCCCCTAGGAATGCAAGAAAACTTACCAAGACAAATAGAAGACAATAAAAAATAGCTTGAGGAATTAATTACAATTCTAAAAGATCCTATTGTAACAAACCCTCATAAGATAATCCTTATTGGATACTTGCAATATATCATGTCTCATGTTGGATCAATGAGTGCAAATTAATTTTTGGTCCAATAAGAGGGAAGAACAAAATTAATTTTATGTAAACAAACTATCCTATGAGAAAGTAAGGAAAAATAAAATAAAATAATATGACTTGTGTGCTCTCTTCATTGACACATGAACCAATCAACCATTAGCAACTGGATGCAAGAGGTTTGTAAGGAAGCTAAGGTAGCAGAAAAACTTCCTACACTAATCTTGAGAGGAGAATACTACAAAACTTTTACAAATATTTAGCAGTTACAAAAACTTAAATAGAAATAGACATAAATATCATGCATACCAAAATATAGTGATTTACATGGGGAAAACCCCTTCGGGAGAAAAACCCCACACTCCAAAAGCTGCCCAATATATGATTCATAAATAACAAAGAATACAGTATACTTGCAATGAAAGCTTCTCACAGGAGTATCACCACTTAGAGATCCAGAGACAACATGATCACTATCATACTCTCAAAATACATCACAATACACACCCATAATGAAAAACCCTCATAAAATAGGGTTGCCTTCTAGGGCAATTCAAGCCAACAAAATATCAACTGTCAGATATAAGACCTAATGACAAATAGTCTAGATTTACAATAATAAAATATACATAAAATGTGGCTTTCAAGGGCATTTCCCTCGAACCCCCACTAGGGGGGATGAGCCCCATGAACCCCCACAGGGGGTACCCCTTGCACCCCCCCTCATGTTGATGTATCAACAATACCTTATCTATTTGCAAGGTTGAGACATATTTTCCCCACAAATCTCCCACTTGTTGAACACTTTGCAAAATCAACATGAGCATGTAAAACCATAATCTCTTAATTGCTAGGGACTGAGAGGCTCATAGTCTCCAAACACTATTTGAAAATCTCTGTGCTCATAGGCTTAGTTAAAGAATCATAAACATTCACCAAAGTCTCTACATTAACCAGTTTCACCCTACTATCTTCGAACATATCTCTAACAAAATGATATTGTACATTAATTTGCTTGGTCCTGGCATGAAATGTTAGGCTCTTGGCTAGACATATCACATTCTGACTACCACAATAAATTGTCACTACACCCTGTTAAATTCCAATATCCGAACACAGTCTCTTAAGCCAAATGGATTCTTTACAAGCATGAGTAGCTACCATATACTCACGTTCAGTAGTGGACAAAGAAACCATACCCTATCGCTTACTCATCCAACTAATTGCACCACCAAATAAAGTAAACACATAAGTACTGTGGATCTTTTGATATCAATATCACCTACCCAGTCTGAATCCACATATCCATGAATATCAAGGGAAATCTCATCTTCATTCATATGATAACACAAGGAATAATCTAAGGTAATACACAAATATATAAAGGCTCTTTTAATTGCATCCCAATGAACTCTACCAGGATTAGACATATATCTAAAAAGAACTCCCATTGCTTGGGAAATGTATGGTCTAGTACAAACCATAGCATACATCAAAATTCCAACTACACTATGGTAAGGCATTTTGATAATGGCTTCCATCTCTAATGGGGATGTTGGAAAATTTGAAATAGATACTTTTGTAGCATAGAAAAAAGTATGCATTTTCCTTGCTTGATTTGGGAATAATTAATGATAAAATGGACTTAACATTGCCTTGATTTAGTGTTGTAATGTGGTCAACACATTCAAATTAGGTCTTGGACCCTCTTGAACTAATAATAATTTTATGATGCCTTGCAAAAGTGTTGTGAAGTGTTGTAACACACCTTCACACTTTTCTAGGACCTTATTAATACATTTCACCTAAACAATCTCTTTTTATCACTTACCAAGCCTTATTTCAAAGTGTTGTAAAGTGTTGTAACAAAATTTCATGCTTTTCTAGGATTTTCATCAATAATTTGACCCTTTCTTATGCTTTAATTGGCCTCATTTTACACTTACAAGCCTTAAGTGTATTTTTGAGAATAAACCCAATAAACATCATTTAAAATATTTAATTTCTGACACCCACTTAAAATTCCTTGAGTGGGACCCATTCACCATTCTAGCACTCATATGCCACTACTGGGGGATGAGTCTCATTTGGATCAAAAATCAAAATAAATTCAAAATTTTGGTAGGTTTTTATTTTCTAAGACCTAAGGTCGTCCTTTGTTGTAGTATCTTAAGGAATTAAGGCATAATTGTGTATAAATATAAGGTTTTTCTATTCATTTCACCCCCAATATTTCATTCATCATTCATTATCCATCTCAAATTAAGAAATCTAGGGTTTTAGCATTTTAAGTCATGAAGATAGTTTTCTAAGGCATTCAAGGGAAGATTCTTCATCCATTGTTGCAGAAATTCAAGATCCATCATCATGGAAAGCTTCTAATTGCATCATTTCATGTTCATGCTTCATTATTTAATTTCATTATTTTGGTTTAATTACCTAAAAGGGGTTTGACCAAGGAAAATCCCTATCCTCTAACAATCAACAAGTTTTCCCCTCTTTAATGTGTGATTGTAGGTGTGTAGATTGAAGAAAAATGCCAAAATGATAAAGTTGCAAATGTTGTAAAAGTTGTCAAGACTCACAAAAACTTAGATCTAGGGAAAAATATCCATCCAATCTACATGAAATTAGTGGGAAAGTTCTTATTTCATCCATCTTTAGAGGCTTGCAAAGTTTTAGTTCAAGATTATGTTCCTAGGACACTTTTCAACAAAATGGGACTCAACCCCCAGTAGTGGCGAATGAGTCCCACAGGAGGTGTTTATTAGAGATTTCTATAGATTTGGATATCTATTTAGATGAAATAGACTCCAATGTAGTTTTCCATATCTAGGTCTAACTCGCCCATAATGGCGTATGAGTCCCAGTAGGTCAAAATTTCAAGATTGACAACATTTTCGATCTCCATCCCAACCTCTACAAGTTTCCAGGTGCACACTCTCAATTTTATAGTTTTTTGTTTTGTTTCATGATCATTTCTAGGTCATTTATTATATGTTTGCATACTACACTGTGTTTTCAAACATTTTTCATTTCCTAAGTTTACACTTGGTGGTGAATCCTCATTAGTTGTTATCTATTCCTTTGAACTCTCCCTTTGTCAGATTTCAATCTCCTTTGCATTGAAATCTCAAGGGTTTGTTCTTGAATGAAATGTTGATCTTTGTATCTCTCCTTTTTAGGTGCAAAAACCCTAGAGGTGCAAGAGGTTGATGAAAATATTTGTTTCATTTTGGTGAACCCACTTTTTTGAATACCTTCTTGTCTGATTTGGAGTCCATCATCATCCTAGAAATAGCTTGCATTAACATTGCATTGCATTTTGCATTAGTTAAATTGTATTCTAGGGTTTCAAATTTATCATTAGTGAAAGTGCATATAGGTTGCATTTTTGCATCTTAAATCATTAAAAATTTCCAAAATTATACTTTTGCATCTTAAGGCTACATCATACATCATAGAAAAAATAAAAATCAATAAAAAAAAATCTGAAAATTCTGAAAAAAAATCCCCACTGGGACTCATTCGCCACTTGGGTGAAATAGTTCCTTTCTACCCTTGAAACTGCCTTTTACAACATTGAAACCCCTATTTCTGCACTTCTTTTTGGTACCATTAACTATCTGTATCAGTTGGCCCTAAGTTTTTGTTACATATATTTCACCAAAACTAGCTTAAATTAGTACATTTCATGCATTGTTTCATTTCAAATTTGCATTCACAACATTCCATTGCATAAGGTAGTCAAAAAATCACCTTGTTTCAAATCTAAAAATTGCATTTCACTTTAAGTCATTGCATTGCACTTTCTTTACCTTTTCATGATAACATACTTTCTTTCAAAAGATGTGGCTTTGATATGGTTAAAAATAGATTGCATAAATACAACATCCCCTCATATGAGTTCAATTTATATTACAACAATAACATCATTAAGAAACATGTTCAAACCATTGTTACAATCCTTTCTATTACATTTTCCATTGGCGAGGATGGTATTGTTGACAATTTCATAATGATCATACTTGTTCTTCTCCCGATACCTCTCCTATTAGTGACAAATGTATCTTGGTGAAAGAAGATACAAGCATTAAAGGTCTTGATTGTCCCTCTCCTCACCCCCCTTTGGAAGAAATTAGAAAACAAGAAAATGAGATCATAGCCACCACTTTTCTTGTCCCAAATCCTTCTCTAAATACTTCCCCTACTTGTAAGAAGCCTTTAAAAGAGGATACGATCGTGAATGATCATGAAAATCACATTGTTAAGAGGATATGTGGATTGAAAGTGACAACCTTATCTCTTTCCTTCCTAATGTCCCTAACATTTTGAAAGGCCTATTTGAACAAAATAATCTTAGTTTTCCTTCTCTTGATGCATCCTTTACTTGTAATGAATATTCTTTACAAAATCTAACCATGGATAAAGATAGTACAAGCTCTCCTACTAGGGAAGATAACATGGAACAAGAGAATGAGACCTTACAGAAAAAGGATAATCAAATAGAGCCTTCTCTAAATAATCCCACTATTGATAATTCAGTCATTGATCATTCCCCTACTTATGATGAAGTCATTTTAGAAGAACCAATTCTTGAATGTCAAGAACATTTGGTTTGTAGTTCTCCTAAAATCTCTCCTTCTAGGGAGGATATCATTGTGCAAGAAACATATAACATTGACAATAACATAGTACACGAACCTAATGAGGCCACATTATACTCTCCTTCACTAAGGGATGTTAATATTATTCAACCTCAACTCATCCTTTACCCCCCTTCACACAAAACTCAAACTCAAAACAAACCTGAATTAATCCTCTACCCACCTAGGAATAATGTGTCACATCAGTCAAGTCATAATACCATTGTTCATACATATAACACTCGAAACAATATACAACTACAACAACCAACCCCAACACCCTTACCTATGCCTAATCCTATCCTACCTAACCCTATCTTACCAGGTCCTCCTCAAGGAAAGGAGTATGATCTTATCGAGCAACTATAGAATATTCCTGCTAAGATATCATTATGGGACTTTATCCAAGCCTCCCCTCACTACCATAGCATGATTCAGAGTGCTTTGCAACAAGTTCCTATCCCTTCCAATGTGGAAATGAGTGACATAGCAACCATGATTCAAGGAATAAATGCTAACATTGTTTTCCACCAAAGTGAACTCCTCTTTGGAAGTGCAAAAGCAAAATGAGGCTTTCCTAATATTATCTCAATACAAATAAATAGGGATAAATCAAACCCTTGTTGAAAATGGCTCTACCCTTAATGTGTGTAGCATAAACCTCTTGGATAGGCTTCATGTGGATAAATAAAAAATTCAACCAGACTCTTTATCTATTAAGGGATTTGACAATGTTGAAAAAAACCACTTGGTGTGATCACTTTGCCTATTACAGTTGGAAAGGCCACATTGGAAACACCAATCTATGTTATGCCATATGATCTCTCATATAATCTTCTCTTAGGTAGACTATGGATTGATGCAATGAATGGGGTACCTTCTAATCTTCGCCGTAAAATGAAATACATCTACAACAACAAAGTGTACATACTCGAAGCTGACCCCAACCCAAATAGTTGCTTAAACATTGAGAAAAACAAGGAAAATCCTTTGGAAATATTAACACCAACTACACAAGTCCAATATGTGCAACAAAAAGACAAAGAAAAATGCATTGAAGAAGTCACAAAGCTATTAGAAGATGATTGGGGTTCCTTAGATTTTGAACATACATTCATGGGAAAGTACAAGATCATAAACAAAGATTCAAATAAGGGACATGAAAATGCAATAATGTCAACACAGAACTCGAAAGATCCTTTGAAAGCATCCACCTCCACCACTTCAAAACACAAGACAACAAATTACACAACAAAATTTGATGATCTCAACAACAAATAAGCACATGATCCAAAATTAATGAAAAAGCTTTATGGAAAAGGTCATGAGCTTATGAAACAACTTGGCTATAGTGGAAAAGGATATTTCTGCAACCTTATAGAGCCTAACACACAAGAAACAACTCATGGTATTGGTTATTATCCTTTGATAGACATAAAAAAACATTCACTTAATATCAACACTATCACAAAAAATTCTTCTAAGTTGACTTTAACAATAGTACATCCTAAACTGATAGACACTAGTGGTCTTGAAAGTTATCCTTGGCAAGAAATGAAACAAACAAAGACATCTTCGCTTAATTCCAATGTAATCTCGTAAAACACTCATGATTTGAATTTGTTAGATTTTACACCCTCCTATAAAGGAGAGAACAAAATCTCACAATCTAAAGAGTCTTGCATAGACATGACATCTTGTGCTAAGCAAGAGAAACCTTTGTCGCATAATAAAGGAACATCTACCATTGATCAAGAGGGTATCTTGTTGAGACTCCTCCAAGATCACTTGATATCCCTTCCTCCAAAAACACGAAAGCAATTCTATTATAAGACTTCCTTCTGTGCCTCTCACAGAGTTCATGGTCATGCCACTAATGAATGTAAGGCTTTGAATAACAAAATTCAACATCTCTAGGAGTGTGGTGCTCTTCATTGTGTTGAAGCACCTAATTCCTCTAATTGATACTTATTTCTATCTTATTCGGCTCACCCTTGTCCTACACTAAGTGGGGGAAAGGGGTTAGGTAGCCTTTTCCTCATATGTCACTTGGTGTTGCCTCTTTTGGCTAGCCGCTAACCTTTCATGAACATAAAGAGAAAACTTGGACTATGGATGACATGCCTTAAGTTGGCTCACATGTGACATATTTCCTTATTCATGACATAGCTTATAGGAAACATATGACTTGGCATAGGTATTTTTGAGTAATCTCTCATGTTTTCTTCTTCTACTTTAAAGAAATTTCTTATAGTAATGATGTTACCAACCACTTTAAAGTAGGGGCATACATCAACACTTATATTTCATTGCGTGATTTTATTTTTCTTGTGATTTCCTCTCTTGGAAACATTAGGCACAATGTTGCCCAGGATGAGACCTTGCATGAGACCATTTTCACTTATCCTCTCTTGGAGACATTAGGAACAATGTTCCCTAAGATGATACCTTGCATGAACTAAGAAAAATACCTTTGAGTGTTCCTTGCACTATTTTTCATTTACAATGTCTATGAGTTTCAAGCATACGAAGTTTTGTTTGCCTCATAGAGCTCGAAGATCATTTTTGTGTGGCGCATTATTAAAAGTTATCAGGAGGTATAACTTTGATATGTTTTGAGTGGGAAGCCCAATATGAGGAATGAACTTCCCCATAGCCACTTGCATGTGTGTGAGTGCATACCAGCCATAAAGTGTATGTGTCTCACCTTTTAGGATTTCTCACCCAATGGACAACCAAGAGTTTCGTCGCCTTAGAGTGAGTATGAATTTTTGGACTAACAACTTAGATCTGATCCACAACATGTTGAACAATTGGTCAAAGCTTGATCCACCTTTATACTTATCTTCCTTCTAGTTATTTCCATTGCATGATCATGTATCTTGTTCTAGTGAAAAATAATTCATCTTGTGCATGTCCTTTTGTGCTTATGTCCTAGGGGCTTGGTTACCTCCTTCATATTTTTTATCCTAGACCATCTACATCGGTACACTTGGACCGCTCTTGAATATCTACTTTAGTGAGTTTGAAGCAGGGTCATCCTCTCACTAAAGTGGGGGCTAAATGTAGCGTAGAAAAAAGTATGTCTTTTCCATACTTGATTTGGGAATAATTAATGATAAACTAGACTTAACATTGCCTTGATTTAGTGTTGTAATGTGGTCATCACATTCACATTAGGTCTTGGACCCTGTCAAACTAATAATAATTTTATGATGCCTTGAAAAAGTGTTGTGAAGTGTTGTAACACACCTTCACACTTTTTTAGGACCATATTAATATATTTCACCTAAAAAATCTCTTGTTATCACTTACCAAGCCTTATTTCAAAATGTTGTAACAAAATTTCATGCTTTTCTAGGATTTTCATCAATAATTTGACCCTTTTTTATGCTTTAATTGGCCCCATTTTACACTTACAGGCCTTACTTAAGTGTATTTTTTAGAATAAACCTAATAAACATCATTTAAAATATTTAATTTCTGACACCCATTTAAAATGCCTTGAGTCAGACCCATTCACCATGTTGGGATTCATTCACCACTACTAGGGATGAGTCCCATTTGGCTCAAAAATCAAAATAAATTCAAAATTTTGGTGGGTTTTTTATTTTCTAAGACCTAAGGTTAGCCTGTGATGTAGTATCTTTGGGAATTAGGGCATAATTGTGTATAAATATAAGGTTTTTCTATTCATTTAACCCCTAATCTTTCATTCATCATTCATTATCCATCTCAAGTTAAACAAGCTAGGCTTTCAACATTTTAAGTCATGAAGATAGTTTTCTAAGGCATTCAAGGGAAAATTCTTCATCCATTGTTGTAGAAATTCAAGATCCATCATCATGGTAAGTTTCTAATTGCATCATTTCATGTTCATGCTACATTATTTTATTTCATCATTTTGGTTTAATTACCTAAAATGGGTTTGACCAAGGCAAACCCCTATCCTCTAACAATCAACAAGTTTTCCCCTCTTTAATGTGTGATTGCAGGTTTGCAAATTGAAGATAAATGCCAAAATGATAAAGTTGAAAATGTTGTCAAAGTTTTCATGAAAAGTTTTCAAGGCTCACATAAACTTAGATCTAGGGAAAAATATCCTTCCAATCTGCATGAAATCAGTGGGAAAGTACTTATTTCATCCTTCTTCAAAGGCTTGCAAAGTTTCAATTCAAGATTCTACTCTTGGGACACTTTTCAACAAAATGGAACTCATTCTCCAGTAGTGGTGAATGCATCCCACTATAGCTATTTTCAAAGATTTCTATAGATGTAGATACCCATTAACAGACTTTCGTACAATTTTCTAGATCTGGGACTAATTCGCCCGAAATGGCGTATGAGTCCTAGTAGGTCAAAATTTTAGGATCATCAACATTTCCAGTCTCCGTCCCAGCCTCTACAAGTTTCTAGGTGCACACTTTTAGTTTTACAGTTTTATGTTTTTTTTCACGATCATTTCTAGGTCATTTAGTATATGTGTGCATACTACACTGTGTTTTCAAACATTTTGCATTTTCCAAGTTTACACTTGGTGGTGAACCCTCATTGGCTGTTATCTATTCCCTAGAGCTCTCACTTCATTAGATTTCAATCTCCTTTGCATTGAAATCTCAAGGGTTTGTTCTTGAATGAAATGTTGATCTTTGTCTCTCCTTTTTAGGTGCAAAAACCCTTGAGGTACAAGAGGTTGATGAAAATCCTCGCTTCAACTTTGTTCCAGCTAAAATAGGAACACATTGTTGGAAGAATGAAATCACTGAGAGGGGGGGTGAATCAGTGATTTATAAAAGTCACAAACTTTTTCAAGCCCAAAAATTTATGTTTTATTTTGAACCAAGAGGACAAATGACTGTATATAAAGAAAACTTGACTTTTAAATCAAAACACCAAATGATAGTTCAAAGAAAAAAATTTACTTGTGGATGAACAATATTGTATTTGCATGAACCATGAATTAAACATATAACATTAACAAAGGTGAAACTTAACACTTTCACATGTATCAGAGCTCACTTTAAATTAGAACCTTTTATGCATGAAATTTGACATAAACATTGGTAGATAACATTGGCAGATATGAAAGACTAATGACTAAAAACCATTCAATGCATTTGATGACACATTAAAAATAGATAAATAAGAGAAATCACACATATAACACATTATATGTGGGTATGTGCAGGATCATCATGGAAAAAATAGGCCCTTAAGTGGCAAAAAAATTAGAAAAATCAGAGTTAAACAACTTGACGTAAAAAATTGAATAAGTTATCTAGATTATTTTAAAAATATGTAAGAATAGAATCTATAGCAAATTGAATGTAGTTTCTAAACTACTAAGTTTGTTTAAAAAAAAAAATCTATTTGGTGAAAATTTGAAATTTCAATGCAATGGTCCTTAAATTTCAGGGAAAAATAAGAAGTAGGTGTCTGTCTGACCTCTAACCACAATAAAATGATAATATTTTCTTATAATATTTTATATATAAGTAGAGAACTTATGCCCCGATGTGATGCATATTTTTTTGTATTTTTTTCCAAATAAATAATTAATATTGATTTTTTTATTAGAACTTTTAAAAAATATAAAAACTCTTATGTCTAACCACCTTAACTTGGTCAAAACTTCATGAAATTCATTTTTTCTTTTTTTTATCCTATAGTATGTGAAGCATAGAATGTGACACATATTTTGGATTCAAAAAATGTGATATCGTTTGAAAGCTATAGATATTTTTCATTCAGCTTATCAATCAGGACTTTAGTCATAATTTGAATAGAAAATGAATAATAATTTCTTATTAAATTCAAAGTAAAGCATAATTTATATCGGTGGAAAGATAAGAATATCCTTTAAAAACCCTTTTAGTTTCATCAATTTTGGGTTAAAAAATAGTCATCAGCCACATACCCATCATATTGCCACTTTTTGGCCCATCATGATTCTACACATACCCATGTCCTGAGTGGAAAACCCTCTTGGGGAATAAAAACCACTCGAAAAATCTTTCTTTTTATTCACTTAGGGAACCAACTCTTTAAAGTTCAGGAGCACCAACTCCACAAAGTTTAGGAGCACCAACTCCACAAAGTTCAAGAGCACTAACTCCACAAAATTTAGAAGCAGCAACTTCATAAGATACGGCAGCACCAACTCCTTTACAATGCAACAACAATTATAGTATTCTATCAGAACCCTAGAAGTGCAATATGCAATCCTAGAATTTCAACAGAAGACAATAAAAAAACTCAATAAGCACATTGAAGAATGTTGTATGAGAATGACAAAATATTCCTTTATACAACTATCTAAGATTTAGAAGGATTTTCAATGTAATATAGTTTCTTGTCACTGTAAGAATTAAGCCTGATGTCTCACAAAATTTCTCTTCATTGTAACCCGAGAAATGCCAAAAACCCATCTTATAAAAATGCAAGATATCCTCTATATACAGTTTATGTAACTTTCAAAGCAACCTCAAGTTATGGTTTCAATGGAAAAGCCTAGATAATCCTTCTTAAACAAACCCTTTAACAAAATAACAACATTTTAGTTACAACCCATAAGTCTTTTCTTGCAAACCAGCTCTTAAACGTTGCTGCCCAGTAATCTTTTTTCTTCTTTTCAAATAAAATCCTTTATCAAAGTTAACAAACTATTTCAGTTATAGCACAAGCCTTAAAAAAAATTAACTTCCTTTACTCATTTGCTTCAAGAAACAATTTTCAACAGAAATAATACCTGTTTTCGATAAAAAACCAAACTAAAAGACAAGTCTCAAAACCTGATAACCATCTAGTTGAGTGAGGATATCTTCTACTATTGTTGCCTTGTCTTTGCCTTCACAAATACAACTTTATCCAGTTTGAAACCTTTCACAAACTCACCAAGCTCAAACAGTGAGCTTATTTTACTATCTACAACACTCGACTAAGAAGATTTTACCAAAAATCTGCATTCACAAAATACCCATGGCAGTGGCTAGGGTTCCATAATTTTGCACGTTGAAATATGAAAATAACTTTGACCTAGTTTTTCCTTTCCTTCAAGTATTTTGAAGACTATCAAAAGTAATAACGCTTTGAAGTCTGATGTCAAAGTCTTCTACCAAGAATGTCGACATACATTATTAATTCACAAAGACTGACGATGCCAAATCATAATCAATCATACACTATCAATGCCAAATCAACAAGCATATGTCACAATAGTTGAAATCAAACAAATTCATAATCCCTTGCACTGCCAGGTCAAAAGAAACCAATATCATATGTTCCTTGACAATACTACCTGATACAATGATCATTAAGCTCGAATAATATTAACTTGTAAACTTTATTGTCAAAACAAGAAAGTTTATGATGTCGATATCACATGACCAGAATGTGACTTTATTCAAACCACAAAGTGAATTTATCCATGTCACATATACAATGAAAATTATCAAATAAGAATTCAAAAAATAAGCTGCCCAAAGTCATCTAACTTTCTAAGCTCAAAAATGAATCTTCCAGTATATATGTTAGCCAGGATATTTATGTCATTGTGCATAGTGTCTAAGATACCTGTTCAATAAGAAAATTTCATCATGTATACCATGTCAAACATCAACAACCATATACCTGATCTGTGATTTGAAATCATGAAAGTAATAAACCTGACTTGTAGCACCCTATCAAAAATTGATAACAATATCAATAACCAACATGTATCAAAAATTGAAGAATGGAAATATGAAACTTGTAATAGCATGCCATGAGCCATGTGTAAAGACCATGTAAATCAGTTGTAATCATCATCTGCCACCAAGATCATGTAAATGTGTCACCAAAACTATCATGTATTACCAAAGCCAGTTTTGTCATCAAGGACAAACAATCACAATAATCAACTAAAAGCCAATACACACAATGGTCTACAATCCTACATATCAAACCTCTATAAAATTGAATTGACATACTTAATTTGGCTAAGCCATAGCTTTCTATTCACTCTATCTCGTTTAATTTCCATCCCAAGAATGTGTTTAGTTGCACCAAGATCTTTCATTTCAAATTTAACAAGTTGAGATTTCAGTTCTAAAATCATACCTTTCCCTCTACCAATAAATAGCATATCATCAACATATAATGCAATAAATAGGGAATGATTTCCATTATTTTTATAATAAACACAATAATCTAATTTAGAACGTTCAAATCCCAAACTCAATACATATGTATCAAATTTATGGTACCACATCCTAGGATTCTATTTTAGGCCATACAAAGATTTCTTTAATTTTCAAACCAATTTACTTTTACCTTTCACCACGTAGTGCTTTGGTTGTGTCATATAAATATCTTCCTCCAAGTCACCATGAAGGAAATCATTTTTCACATCCATTTGTTCAACCTCTAAATCATAAGCAACAACAAGAGAAAGAAAAAATCTAATGGATGTCATTTTTGCAAAAGGAGAAAATATATCACCATAATCAACACCCTCAACTTTCGAGTAACCTTTTTCAACCAACCTTGCTTTGTATTTCTCAATACTTCCATATGAACCAATCTTTTTCTTGAACACCCATTTGCAACCAACAAGTTTTCGTGCTTCAAGAAATGGTACAAGATCCCATGTATCATTATTTTTCAAAGCTACCATTTCTTCATCCATAGCAATCTTCTAGGATTTTGCATCATTCATACCTAGTGTCTCTTCTACCGATCTGGGTTCATCCATGTTAGTATTCAAAGCAAAGATACATCTCCAATCATCAGGTGAATACCTTTCAGGTGGTTGTATATGCCTTGTAGACCTACAAACAAGTTGAGTTGGAGGTTCTTCATCCTCTTATACATATTCAAATCTAAATGAGTTGTCCTCAACTTCTTGTCTATTGATGGGACTAGATTCAACTTTCTCAGGTGTACTAGAAGGAATTTGAATCACATCTTCCTATTTACTTTGTTCTGGTTACAATGTAATAGAAGAAGGCTTAGTTTCTCTAAACATAACACTTCTACAATGTATTACCTTTTGTGCAATAGGATCCCAAAGCTTGTATCCTTTCACACTATAACTATATTCGATGAAGATACATTTCATAGCCTTGTTCTCCAACTTTCTTCACTTTTCCTTTGGCACATGTGCATATTCCTTGCAACCAAAAAATATAAGATGTCTTAATGAAGGATTAAGACCCAACCATGCCTCTATATGTGTCTTATCAACAAGAGTTGATGTAGGAGATCTGTTAATTAGGTAACAAGTAGTGGCAACAACTTCAGCCTAGAACCTTTGTTCTAGACCAACACCATTCAACATACTCCTAGCCTTCTCCATTAATGTATTTTTCATTCTTTTTGCAACTCCGTTCTGTTGTGGAGAATATGGAGTTTTCTTTATTCTATGAATACCACAATATTTATAAAATCTATCAAAATCATTAAAGCAAAATTCACTACCATTATCAGTCCTCAAACATTTTATTTTCTTTCTAAACTGCAACTCAACCATTACTTTAAATTCTTTAAATTGACTAAAAACTTTAGATTTACTCTTTAGAAAATATACCCATGTCCTACTATAATCATCAATAATTGAAACATAATATGGGTATTTACCAATTGAAGGAACATCTACAGGACCAAACACATTAGAATGAATAAAAATTAATACATCACAAGATTTATGCAAACTCGAGTAAAACTAAATGCGGTTTTGTTTTCCATAATGTAATGCTCACAGAAATCAAATTCAAGATTAAAATCAGATAGACCTTCAACCAGGTTTTTATTTTTCAAGGTCCTTAGACCCTTTTCTCCAATGTGGCCAAGTCTCTGGTTCCATAACATAGTTTTCTTTATAGGCAACTTTGATTCAGAAGAAAGAGCACCCTTGGGTACCCAAAAGCCATGACCATCTACTGAAGGTGAAACCCTCACTTTGTCCACATACTTGCTTTTCATAGAAGTACCATTGCACTCAATAGTGCACACATCAAGCTTATAGAATATGCCATATCTGACACCTATAATAATCACCATAGCACCTCTGATCTTGCATTAGAAAATACTACCATCACACCTGCATCTATTAGTTTGCTCACAGATAATAGATTTTTTGTTAATCCAAGGATATGCAACACACCATTAATCCTTTTTATTCTACCATTAAGAAACCTAATTTTAACTTTACCATGGCCAACAATGTCTAAATGAGAATCACCACCCAAGTACACCTTACCTCCATCAAATTCTTCATATTCAAAAAACCAATCTCTATTAAAGGTCATATGGAAAGATGCACCTAATTCAATTAACCATGCATCCTTACCTACACAAGTTGCCAAAGCTATAATGAATGCATGACGATCTTCCTTCTCAGACTCAGAATCAAAATCAAATTTCTTCTTTTTCTTCTTTTCATTGCTTATGAACATGTCCAAGCTTACCACAGTTCTAGCAAATAACTTTGTACTTTCCAAGAGATTTAGATCTCCCCTTGGACTTGGATTTATCACGCTTCCCATTCTTCTTTCCTTTTTCCTTAGGTCTTCCATGAACACTTAGGTCCTCCTTGGAACTAATGGATACCTTCCTCCTCATCTCTTTAGAAAGAAAATAACCCACCACATCTTTAGTCTTCAATATAACCAAAGTACTCCCAATAAACATAACAAGAGAATCCCATGAATTAGGAAAAGAACAAAGCAATATCTTACCATTTTCCTCCTCATCCATTTTGACACCAACTGATGCCAACTGAGCCACCATCATATTTAATGCTTCCATGTGGGCTATATTTTTTCCACCCTCTTCCATTCTCAATGAATACAATTTCTTCCTCAAGAAAATATTGTTCACTAAATATTTGGCTTCATACATCTCACCAAGCTACTTCCATATTTTTTGTGCAGATGTCTCTTCATGGACATTGATTAAAACAAAGTTTTCCAAACACAATATGATTAGACCCTTGGCTTTATGATCCATAACATAATACTAAGCAACCTAAGTAGGATTTGTAGGCCTTGAAACATTTTGATCAACAACATCCCACATATCTTGATCTATCAATAGATCCTCCATCTTCAGCTTCCACATTTCAAAATTATTTCCAGAAAATGTATCCACCTCTATTCTCCCTAATGAACTTTCCATTTGAAAATTCATGCAACAAGATGACAAATTGTCTTCTACACAAGCTCCCACTCAAATCTAGATTAGTTAAAAAAACCTAACAACCTACAACTAAAACCAAAGGTGATCAAGCTTTGATAACACTTATAAGGAAGCTAAGGTAGTGGAACAACTTCCTACACTAATCTTGAGAGGAGAATAGTGTAAAAAATTTACAAATCTTTAACAGTTATAGACACTTCAACAAAAATAGACACAAATATCATGCATACCATAACACAATGATTTACATGGGGAAAACCCTTTTGGGAGAAAAACCCCACTCCAAAATCTTCCCAATATATTATTCAGAAATCACAAAGATTACAATATACTTGCAAAGAAAGCTTCTCACAGGAGTATCACCACTTAGAGATCTAGACACAACACGACCGCTATCAAAATCTCAAAATACATCACAATACATGGTTGTAATATAATTCCCTCATAAAATAGGGTTTAGGGAAATTCAAGCCAATAAAATATTGGTTGTCAGATATAAAACCTAATGACTAACATTCTAGATTTACAATAATAAAATATACATAAAATGTGGATTTTGGGGGCATTGTGTTTGAACCTCCACCAGGGGGTGAGCCCCCTGGACCCCCACAGGGGGATACGCCCCCTGCACCACCCCCATGTTGACATATCAATAGTACCTTATGTATTTGCAAGGTTGAGACATATTTTCCCAACAAGGCCTCCTATCCATTAGTACAACCACAAAGGGATAAAGAATAATTTTTGGGCTAGGTGGTGGATGGATTTTGACCATCCTCTATGCAATGAATATGAGGTGCCAAAATATTGTTTGAGGAAACTCTATTGTGAGTTTTTCCTAAATGAGATTCCAAACTATTTTGAATTTCTAGATTTCTAGGGTAGAAGGGGGGGCTCCTCCATTACAAAGTGGTCACACAATGTAACCCACACCTAGCACTAAGACCATTGGGTAGACCTATAGTGGAGCATGTGACTATATCAAGGTGGAAACATTAGACTCCATTAGCTTGCTCACTTAGAGCCTTATACAGTATGTGAGCCTCTAGTATAGGGTGATGTGAGTGAGTCTTCTAGGCCTTGAGTTCCAATCCTTTTTTTTCAATCTTATGGTGATGTTTGTACTTGTGACCCTGAGAGTATTCAGGATGCATCTATGTAGGATGCATCAACTGTAGAGGGGATGGAACTATGATATAATCTTTGTTGAATGAAAGATTCAACATTAATACTCAAGTAAATTTTAGAAGGTTCATTTAATTTTTTTTATTAAATTCTTGAACTAATAAATTTCCATACCATTCTTGGGTACTAAATTGTGATGTATGTTGATTGATTTTAAATACCTCACATATATGTTGAATTGTGTTTGGTTGTTGTTTGTCATATTTTACTAGACATTGAAAGGTGTGTCATTATTTTGTCACATTTATACATATTATGAACATCAAAATATGATAATGACGATTGGTTTGCAAACCTAATGCTATCATATGTGATCACTTATGCATTTTCCTTGTGTTCATATTTAATCTAAATGAGAAGTGTGGATATTATCTAGCCCTTGAACTAGACTATTATAAGAATGTTGTGTTTCTCCATAAGCTAAATGAAATCCAAAGTTTAAGACTATTATTATGGAGTGCATATATTTACATTAAGATTGAATGGATATAGCATTTCTAATTGTCTTAGGTATTGATCATGCTCAAAGATTCAATTTTATAACTATTGTGGTAGATATTTTGAGGTTTAGAAATTTTCTATGTGGCCTTGTTGATACATGTTGTGCTCCATTAAAGAGGGTGTCATATATGATTATGATACTTGATATTGTTGAACCATATTGTAGTGAGACCTCACATGGAGGAAAAACAAGGTTTTTTCTTATATTATGGAATGGTGATAATTGACTACTACTATCCTAGGCCATGATATGACTAGATTTATTTTATATTGACTATGTTATTATGCCTATTTTTTGTGCATGGATGTGATTTAGATGGATTTTCCAGGTTATAAGTTCCTATGGTCTAATGTGTGTCATTTAACATGGGTGATATTTCAATGATCATACAATTATAATATGGTTGATAAGTGGGGCCATTTAGTGAGAGGTAGTTCAAGAACCTTGTTAGGGTGTGGAATTGTAATCAACAAAAATTACAAGCTATGAGTTTATTTTAAAAAAATTAGTGTAATTAATTACTTATTACACTAGAATAAGTTAACTTAGGTCTTGCATAATTTAGTCCTAGGTTTCATTTTTTAATAAATCATTTAATAATGGGGTAATGACCCCTTCCATGTTTGTAGGGATAATATTCCTTCTAGAAGATGAGTTTTACTTCTAGAACTATCTCAACATTTAATAATTTCCTAGATAGGGTTCACATGTTAGATCATGATACATGGCAACATCTCATGCATCTTAGGTTTTATCTTTTCCTATATAATTAGGCTTCTTGTACATTTGTATTGAATCCAATCTCATAATTTAGATCATAATAGAATCTCTATTGTGCATGTCTAGTTGCAACACTTTATGTGTGGTTGATTATCTTTCTTGGAAAAGGTCCTCCATTGAAGACTGCAGCTTCAGGGACCTTGTGCATCTATAATCTCAACAAAAATTAGTATTCATACATAGTGAATTGTTATATTGCTTGGTATTACTCCCCTATGGTTCTCTCTATAGTATTTATATTTCACTTCTATGAAAAAAATTATTCAAGTGGTTATGAAACCTTAGGCCTCAAGAATTATATGTATCTTCCTTGAAATATTTTTTTCAGTAGAAATACATGGGGCTTCAATCCCATTCAGAATTAGGTATATAGGTGGTCCTTGGATGAAAAATGCGCCTATGAACCAAGTTCATAAGGAAGGATTTAAGAAATAGATCTAGGTTTGGAGTTGTTGGGTATATGCAAAAAGATGTAACATAGAAAAAGATGTCACTTTCTTTTTTATGCTCGAAATGAGCATATGGTGAGCACCAAATCTAGTACTCACCAAATGTTCTAGATAACCAATCTTGTTTCTTGGTGATTTAAAACCAAAATTGGTAAGCAAGAATTATGGCGAGAACCAAATTTGGTATTTTCCAAATGTGAATGTTGTTATAAAAACACAAAAACCTTGAGATTTCTTGTCATTTCTATGCTCTTCAACTTGTGACCTATGTATTTTTTACTCCTCAACCTACACTTAAAAAAATACATTGCCTTTTTTCACCTTGAGGTTGTGAAACCTTCATCAAGATGTCACCAATATTTTAAGGAGGTCAAAGAGGTAAGTATCTCCATTTTCTAGTTTCCTTTTTTTATTAAATTGTAGATTGAATTAGGTTTTTTATTAAAATTTGTTTTATTTCTAGGAAATGTTATTCCACCCCAAAAAATTTTAAAATAATCCATCACCTTCTCATGAAGACTTTTTTGAACAGGGACCACAACAAACACCTCCATCAATTCCTAGACATCCCCTAAGAACACAAGAAAACTTACTAGGAAAAATAGAAGACTAGTGATAACTTTAAGAAATCCCCCTCAAAAAAAGATATAAAATCCTCGCGAATCTTTCATTTTTTTGGAAAAAATATTAATTTCTATTGGAAAATCTTTCCTTTTTTTTCGAAAAAGTATTAATTTCATTGGCAATTTTTTTTGCATCACTAAAATTTCGTAGAAAATTTTGGAAAATCTTGAAAGATAATAGGAAAATGAATTAATTATGATGGTCAATATATCCAATCTAAAAATAATTCTCATGGAAAAGTAGGGGCCCAAGGGTGGGAATTATTGATGGGTTGAAGGGGCAGACTATAATATTTACTTTCCACCATTGTTCTAAAATATAATATAATGGCCCTCATTGTATTCTGCAAGGTAAAATGTACCCATGATCTGTAATTCTCATGGGGCTCAAAATTTCAATTTTAGATCATTGATCTAATGACCCTCGCTATACTCTATAAGGTAAAATTTACCCATAATCTATAATGCTCATGAGACCCAAAATTGTGGGCCCCATGAGCATTATAGATCATAGGTACATTTTACCTCATGGAATACAATAAGGTCCATTAGATCATATTATAAATCAATGGTGGAAACTAAATATTAGAAATATGGTCCTAAAGCAACTAAAAATTATGATATACTATTGGTGAATTAATATAGATTTCTACTATAATTTATAAAATTTGGACGAATGTAATCTAATCATGTATCGAATATTCTGGTGGTTTTTTGAGTTAAATTTTTTACTAAAATAAATTATTTGGAAATTTAAATAAGACTATAATAAAATTTTGTAAAATTGTGGCAATTCAAGTCACATTGTAGCTCAAACTATTAGCTAATTTTGGATTCCCAAATTTCAACTATTAGCCAATTGGCGAATATTAGCCACTAAAAAAATCACTGTAGAAGACAATAGAAAATAGCTTGAGGAATTAATTAGAAGGCTAAAAGATCCAGTTGCAACAAACCCCCATAGGACCAACCTTATTGAATCCTTGCAATCTATCGTGTCTCATTTTAGGCAATGAGTGCACAAATTGATTTTTGGTACAATAAGAGGGAAGAACTAAAACAAGTTGATGGAAAAAACTATCCTATGAGCAAGTAAAGAGAAAGAAATTTGACAAACATGATATTTTCACCTTCTTCACCCAACCACAAACCAATCAACCCTTAAAAACTGGATGCAAGAGGTTTCCTATCCATTAATGGAACCAGGAAGGGATAAAGAATAATTTTTGGGCTAGGTGAGTGGATGGTTTTTTACCAACCTCCTTACAGTAAATATGAGGTGCAACAATAATTTTAAGAAAACTCTATTCTGATTTATTCTTGAATGAGATTTCAAACTATTTTGAATTTCTAGATTTCTAAGGTAGAGGTGGGGGCTCCTCGCATGATAGAGTGGGGGCACAACATAACCCACACCTAGCACTGAGGCCCTTGGGTAGACCTATAGTGGATGAAGTGACTATTACATTCATTGTGAAGGATAGTATTGAGGTGGACACCTTAGACTTCATTAGCTTGCTCACTTAGAGCCTTATATAGTATGTGAGGCCTCTAGTATAGGGAGTTGTGAGTGAGTCTTCTAGGCCTTGAGTTCCAATCCATTTTTTCCAATCATATGGTAATGTTTGCACTTATGATGTTGAGAGTAGTCAAGATGAAGTTGTATGAGTTTATGGTGAACTCCTCAAACACCTCGGGATCACCTGTAAGACAAAATAACTTCCACAAGATAGAAATGGAAAAAATATCATGCTATCATTAAGGATGCAAGAATTCCAAACTGAATATGGAAAAGTACATATGAATCCTTTCTTATATAGGCAAGGAGTGATAGGATTAGACAAGATCATGAAAAGTGTCTTAATCCTATCACATGAGACAACTGAGTCATAACAACCTCAATTCAAATATTAAATGCAGAAGAGAATTATTAAATTCCTAAATAACTAAAAGTAATTAATGAGGCATGGCCCCATTATAACTAACTTCTAGAAATGATAACTAGGAAAATTAACTCCTAAGTAAACTTATAATAATATGAATAGGTCCTCACTAATAACTAGTTAGGAAATAACCCCATTCACATGAACACCCCCCCATAAGTGTAGCTTAGGAAGTGTATTTATTATGCAAATGATGCAAAGATTGGTCTCGAATACAAGGATATGTTAGGTACCCGTGTACAAGTGCAATGTAAACAAATATCTCACAAACGGAGAAAGGGAGGAAACATAGTGGGACAAAAATCCTCCCCAAAAGAGAGATGAAATACAATAATTATATCCATCATATATCCAATCAATCTCCATCCACACAAAGGATGATAAGAGATAACACACAACCCCCCTATAATGAGATAACTTGCTGCAAAGAAGCACTAGAAGCACACTTGTGGAGTAACATTGGAATTCTCAATCCAGAAAGCAAGGAAGGATACTTTTGTTTGATAGAAACCATATTAGAGTCACTCAAGGACTCAATTCAGAATCATGATAAAGCAAAAATAGAACCAATGCCAAGGAACATTGGAAAACTCTCAAACTGGCAAAACTTTGGAATCTATGAAGCAACAGTTGAATGACAAATGATTTGGAACTGAAATGGAGTGTAGAGAAAATGCAAAACCTAATGCACACAAAAAGGAAATAGTGCATGAACTGATGAATGTTTACATCTACCTCCATGATGAAAAATAACATCAAATTTGTGTAGAGGATAGAATCATCTTTCTGACAATATAAAGTTTTTGAAAAATGGATGCCATATGCTCAAGTTATGATTTTTTGAAAAAAAGGATAAATTGTGTCAGCTAACAATGCAGACATGATCCTTCTGATTTAATTTATGAAAATTTAACTTGTTGGATGTAAAAAATAATGAATACCCAGATAATATTTTGATGGTATTAATAAAACCCAGAAATATTTTTTTGATCTAGTAAGTAGAAGATGAAAAATAAATTTATTTTGACAACCTTCAACCTATAGAAAAAATGACGCATGATGCTTTTTTTAGACAAAAAATTTCCTCAGATTTTCTCAAGATATGTAAAATCTAAATGATATCCAAATGATATTTCAACCCTAAATACAAAGCTCATAAATCGTTTTTCTTACAAATGAGTGGGAATTGGATTTCTAAAGAAAAAATGAAAATGGCTCCAATAAAAAATGACTTGTATAAAACCCTTGTAGATTTGATAAAATATGTCATACTTTGATGAAACGAAAGCCGATTTTTAATTTCTCAGATGCCTTGAATTCAATGGAAAGGCTCTTAAGACCCCAACTCGTACCCAACAAAACTTCCATGCCAAGATTGGTGCCTCGGTTCTGGGAAGAAGTCTGTAGCATTGAACTATTGATACCATGTAGGAGTTTATGGTGAACTCCTCAAACACCCTAGGATCATCTGCAAGAAAAAATAACCTCCACAAGAGAGAAATGGAAAAAATATCATGCTATCATTAAGGATGCAAGAACGCCAAACTGAAAATGGAAAAGTACATGTATGAAGCCTTTCTCATATAAGCAAGGAGTGAGATAGGATTAGACAAGATCATGACAAGTGTCTTAATCCTATCACATGAGATAACTAAGTCATAATAACCTCAATGCAAATATTAAATACATGAGAGAATTATTAAATGCCTAGATAAATAAAATTAAATAATGAGGCATGGCCCCATTATAACCAACTTCTAAAAATGACAACTAGGAAACTTAACTCCAAAGTAAACTTATAATAATGTGAATAGGTCCTCACTAATAACTAGTTAGGAAATAACCCCATTCACACCAATTAAAGCTATGTAGGATATATTAGTTGAAGAGGGGGAGGTTATGATAGAATCTTTGTTGAATGAAACATGCAACATTAATACTTAGGTAAATTTTAGCAAGTTCATTTAATTTTGTTTACTAAATTCTTGAACTAAGAAATTATAATACCATTATTAGGTACTAAATTGTGATGTATATTGATTGATTTTAAAGAACTCAAATCTATGTGTGTTGTGTTTGGTTATTGTTTGTCATATTTTATTGGCCATTGAAATATGTTTCATGATTTTATCACATTTATAAATCTAATGAACATTAAAATATGTGAATAACAATTGGTTTGCAAACATAATGCTATCATATGGGATCACTTATGCATTTTCCTTATGTTCATATTTAATATAAATGTCAAGTGTGGATATTATCTAGTCCTTGACTTAGACTATTATGAGAATGTGACATTGCCCCATAAGCTAAATGAAATCAAAATTTTAATATATTATTCTGGAATGTGTATATTTACATGAAGATTGAATGGATATTATGTTGTCAATTGTCTTAGGTATTGATCATGCTCAAAGAAATCTGATAACTATTGCGGTTCTATGTGGCCTTGTTGATGCATGTTGTGCTCCATTGAAGAGGATGTCATATATGATTATGGTACTTGATATAATTGAACCATAATGTAGTGAGACCTCACATGGAGTGATAATAATGTTTTTTCAAGTAAATTGTGGAATGGTGAAAATATTTTAACTACTACTATCCTAGGCTATGATATGACTAGATTTATTTTATATTGACTATGTTATTATCCCTATTTTTTGTGTATGCATTTGATTTAGACAAGTTTTCCTTATAAGTTCCTATGTTCTAATGTGTTTCATTTAAGATGGGTGATATTTCAATAATCATATGTATAATATGGTTCATAATTGGGAACATTTAGTTAGAGGTAGTTCAAGAACCTTGGTAAGGTGTGGAATAGTAATCAACAAAACTTGCAAGCTATGAATTTATTTTAAAATTAGTATTCATATATAGTGAATTGTTGCACAATTTCTTTTTCTTACTCCCCCTATGGTTTTCTCTATAGTATTATTTATATTTCACTTCTATGAGGAAATTTCTTAGGTGGTTATGAAACCTTAGGCATCATGAATTATATGTATCTTCCAAATAAAATATTTTTTAGGAGAAATACATGGGGATTCAAGCCCATTTAGGAGCAGGTATGTAGGTGGTTTTGTTGAATAAATCAGATAATGAGTAGGGGTGAATCAATATCTAAAAAAAAATTAGACCCCTTTGTGACCTTCATCATAGTTCAAACTCTCTCACCAAACTAGAAACACTTTAGTGGTATTGAAATATATAGAAGTTTAAATACTTACCAAGTTTAGCAACATTTAACAATGAAAGATACAACAATTCTACTTCTAACTATTGTAAGAGAGGAGGACCACTGCATGCAAGACCCTAGGTCACAGAGGGTCAAGATGTGAGAGGCTTCCCTAACTTACCTGAGCTAAGTACAATGTTTAGGATTATGAGGATGAGAATAATGATGACTATGATGCCCTACAATCACTCTACAATCCTGAGTTGTAAGGTTGGGGCTAGGCAAGTCAGTTTTTGGGTTCAGCTCTATGCCTTAGGGAGCTCTCTGCCTGAGGAAGTCAACGTAGAATCTGTATGACAGTGTGGCATGTTGGCATCTCTAAAGTGTGTTGTAGTCCATACAGTTAGAAAACAACGAAGACAAGGTTGAACTCACCAAAATGACTATTGGCCTAGCTACTTAACTAAGGCCATAATGTGACAAGTAAATAAACAATATATTCTCTAATATTATAAATTAGAAAAGTGAATGTAAGGAGAGTAAGAAGGATCTCACTGATAAACTTGTTCGCTAGCTGATCTTTCTCACAAAATGTGCACCTACACACAACAAGAGGGAAAATTTTGGGTGGTTGTATAGGGGCCTGCCTTAGTTTGACCCCCATTTAGGTGTTTCCACCTCCATAGATAGCCAAAGGAAATGAGATAAAGAAGCAATAAAGTAAAGAGAACACAAGCGCTATAAGACAATACTATGATACTCAACCAAATGATAAAGGAGAGGAGAGGGGAGCTTACCACCTCCACCAAGAGCACTCAAGGCTGCTTGGGGGAGAAATGAGAGGAACTCAAGCCTCTGCTGCAATGGCATGGTCCCAAATGTGCTCTATCAAGTTGATGGAGTGAAGCTTTTTCTGCTATGGTGTGCTTGGAATTCTTGGAGGTGAGTGAAAATAGATGCAAAAGTGTGAGTATGGAAGCTTGAAGTGTGCAAGAATGAAGGCTTGATCTACTAAAGAGTTGTGTAGAAGTTAAAATGCAAGTTGAAGGATTGAATATGAGGAAGGAAGAAAACGACCATATTTGGGTTGGTCGGCTGAAGGAGGCATTACATCTTCACTGCAAATGAGAAGTGTAACGCCTCTACTAGCTCATCTGTAGGAATCTTCTAGGGATGTAAGCACATCATGTGGACATTTTCACATCGTGCGGGCGTCCTCGACAGAAATGGCATCACTGACACACAAAATAGGCACCAAGTGGACTTCCATCATTGGGCTTAAGTGGAATTAAGCCTCCAACTTTGGTTTTCTAAGGTGGATAAAGGAAAAAAGTGGAATTGCACATAGGGTGAAAATTCACTCTTATACATTTTCCCCCCACTTTAGTTAGCATGAGTACTGGTGAGTGCTCAGTAAAGTAGATCAAAAAGAGAGTAGGGTTAGAAAAGTATATATGAACCGTCGAGGAAGTAGTACTTGGTCTGGCATACCTGAAGGCACAGGAAAAGTGAAGGACTCCATAGCTGCTTAGAACTATGAAGTTGGAACAACAAAGCATCTTGTAGACTCGTGGACCTGCAAGGAGGAAACCCCCAAGATTTCTTGCATGGAGGAAGCCCCAAGGAAGCACCTTATAGGTACTCAATTTTGTAGGGAAGGTATCCTCCAAGATCTCTCTCATGGACGAACCTAAGAAAGTGGACTTTGCAAAGTCAGGAAGTGGCGACATGTCTACTCGCAAATAGAACATGCCAAAAGTGGTGACACGTCTACCCACAAATAGAACATGTCAAAAGATCTACCCATGATAAAACATATCAAAATCAAAATCAACCTAGATAGAACATGTCAAAAGCAGCGACACATCTACCCACGAACATCAATCAGACCTCATGCCATTCTCCATCGTCTAGTCAAAAGCGCGCCTATAGGCAGATCAAGGCTTCAAGGGGCAATCGGGGGGAACATTCCTGCATCAAAAGGAGAAGGGTCCGTGATCTCCAAGTTGAGAACTCACTCATTGGAAATGAAAAAGAAGAGCGTTGTCACACATAGGATGGACAACTCAAGAAAGAAGAAAGAAAGATAAAAAAAAGCAGAAGAGAAAAGAAAAATACAAACAAAGGGCATAGGGGATCGGTTTATGGGTCGATCTGTCCAAGCTCATATAATAATAGGTAACTACAATGCAAGGTGAAAATCATCAATCCCCAACTAGATCAAGAAGAATCATGGAAAACAAAGTAAAAATAAAAATTAAAAAAAATAAAAATTGGATCAACATGGAAGGGAAGCCTAAATGCCCCCAACGCTTTGCATCATCCCTAATTTATCGAAAATTAATCACAAACATAGAAGAATGATGTATGGATAGAAGAAGGTTCATGACACAAAAACCACCTATATCCAAGCACCAACAAGGGTGATGAGGGTCATCCAAGCACATAGAGCATGAGTATAGGGGAACACATCACAATACACACACAAACAAGATCAAGAAAGGGCCTCCTCCTAACATTGATCAACCAAGAGGTCATCTGCTTCCCAATCTAAATCCTCGTAAGGGGAAGGAGGATGAGCCTACAAGGGTGGAATGTTAAGAGGAGGAGCATCAACCCTCCTGCAACAAGGGCCAAGGAAGAGGGCCCCTCAAGGTCCTCTCTCGAGCTCTATGGAGTCAAAGTTAGCGATTTTGTGAAGATCACCAATAGGGTCGAGACTTCATCCACAAAATTAAACATGCATCCCATAGGAGCATCATGCCTATTCTCAATGGATGAGGTAACTTGTTGCCTGAGGTCCACCACTAAGTTCACCAAATGACTTAGGAGCGGTGACAAACTTAGGGGAAGTTAGGACTGGTTCTATCACAAGGACAAAACAAGTCATCATAGGGCCACCTTGCAAGAAGGTGGGCTTCTCTTACATCCTTCATTGTTAGAAAGACCAGCCTCCACCTCTTTCTTCATGGGAGGAGATGAACTCCCCACAGAGAAAGCTAGGGGTACAAAGGAAGGGGAAGAAATAATCATGGCGGATACGACTAAAGTGTTAACCATATCCATGGGCTTTGGGAAGGGTTGAATATCCAAAACAGACATCAGCAAAGGTGGCTCCGTTGAAGGAGTGATAAATACCTATACCCATTTAGGGTTAGGCACATTCAAGCTCACAACAGAAGCTAAGAGTAGATCAGGTTGAAGAGAAACAAAAGGAAGGGAGGAATAAGGCACTACAAGAAGTCCTGAGACAAGAGCCTTTTGTCCACACTTGCACTCATGTACAAGGAAATTTCTATGGCTCTTGGAGTTAGAAGATGGATCCTTCGAAGGGACAGGAGGTTCTTGTTCAACCATAGGAATGTCCACTACAGATGTTTTGGGCGGAGGAATAGTTACCTATACAGGAGCAAGGGGAATAGGCCAAGGCTAGATAGGAAGATTTGACTCGAGAGCCTCAGTAGGGGGCCTCTTCTCACTCACTGCCTTAGAAGTAGGAGCAATAGGAGGTCGTGGATCGAATTCTCTGTGAGAACCTTTATTTCTACCGTATAAATAATACCATGGTTTGGGAAATTCATTAGGGAGATCCGTTATCCTAATCTTGGGCCTACACCAAGGAGGGATCAGTAGACATAGTGGGTATCCACTGGGTTTTCTCATCCAGTACTCTTTCCAGGAAAAGGGAGAGGATGAGGTAGTCCAGGAAAAGGTCATTTTTTCTTTACCTTTATGAGGAGAGGGAGCCATCATAGGCTTCTCTTCTTTCTTCAGGGAAAATGGAACAGACGGTATATCCTTCTCTTTACCTTTGTGGGAAGGAGAGGGAGTCAATGAGAATTTCTCCTTCTCTTTCAGAGAAGTAGTCATTAGTACCAGGTCCTTCTTCTCTTCTCGAGTAGAGGAGGTGACTAATTCTCCTATTGCAGGAAGGGTCAGCTTTGGCTCCCCTTTGCCCCCAGTTTTTTACTTCACATAGTTCCTGTAAAGTAGGTTCATTCTCAGGGTGAGCAGACCGACTAGGGAAGGTCAAAAGTGATCCAAAGAATATCCACCATGAGATACGAAAGGATAGTATCCGGTATCATGCACTACATTCATGACACCCTCATGGGAAAATTTCAAACATTTGTGGATAACAAAGTCGATCCCGTTCATGGAAGCTAACCATGGAATGCCTAGCTTCACTCTAAATAGGTTCGACTCTAGAATGACATCGAAAAATGTGTCAACAGCCCTAGGTTCAACCAAGATGGATAAAGTAATTGATCCATAGGGTTTAAGACTCATACCATCATGAGTACGGATGTTAGATTTCATTTCTCCATACTTTTCCTTTTGTAGTGAATTTAATACCAATTTTTCTTTAGTGATAACATTCACACGGCTCATGGGGTCTATCAAGACTCCTATCACAATGTTACTATTGACACGAGGGGGAATGTAGAGAGGTGAAGGTTTGTTGTTTAAGGGTAGATCATGTGATGTAAATGTAATATTCGATGAACCGGGTGCAGGTGGAATGGTGGAAGTTACTATGAATATGTTTACATAGGCCTTGGGTTGAGAAATAGAATCAATGGGATCAACAATCATGTTAGCAGAGTGTGACAAAAATAGGTCCGTGTATATCTGCAATTCACTATTTTCCTTTGCCACTAATTTGTTAGAATTTTGTTTGTTCCCATCGAGATGAATGGTACTATCCTCGATGTGGTCTTGTATCTCATGATGCAATCACATATAGTGTTCAGAATCATGTCCATTGGCATGATGATACTGACAGTAAGTGCTCCCATCATACCAATTAGGGTAAGGTTCCTTAATAGGTTCAAGGATCGAAAAAGTTATGATCTTATCTGTCAAAAGCTTTTGTAAGATGGAAGTGTAAGATTCTGACAACTTTGTGAACTTCTGGTTGTATTTGAGGTGGTTGTCATCGACAACAGCTACTACATTCGTAACGAATTTTCCTTTCCCAGAGATTGATATGATGGATTTTACCTCAGAACGGGAACATGAAGAGGATCTCTCAAACTGAGCAACTGTCTATTCATACTTTTTTAAAGCTACACATAGATGCACGAAAGAAGGGTATTTCATCAAGGCGAACTTCTCTTGCCAAGGCCTTTGTAAGTTCCCTATGAATAACTTTTGTATGTCAGAATCAAGTAGCTGATAAGAGATTTGTGAATGAAGCACTTGATAATGCGCTATGAAATAAGTGATCTTTTCATTGTCTCCTTGCTTACATCAAATGGGATTCGAGGTCATCTTTGGCCTGATGTTTACTTGGAATTGTATAAGAAACTGAATTACAAGTTGATCAAATGAGAAACTAGAATTGTCAAGCAAGGAACAGTACCACTTGAGTGTTGTGTCCTTGATGGATCAAGGGAATAGTTTAGCCATCAAGACATCATGATGGAAGAAGTCAGTGTAGAGAGTGTTAAATGTAGACATGTGCATCTGCAAATCTCCCTTACCACCAAACCTCTCAAATTTAGGGATCTCCATTCCTTGAGGGAAGAGAGTGTTCAAGGTGGCAACCGACAATGGGCTATGTCAGAAGAAAGGATGGAAGATAGGTTGGGCCGAGGCTTGGGAAAGGCTCACTAACTAGCTCTGCATCTTACCGATGTTTTGAAGCAGAGTGTTCAGAATAGGGTCGTTAGAAGATAAAGGGCCAGAGGAACCCCCTCCAGAACCACCACCGGTATGAATTCTACCAGAGCCACTACCAAAGCCACCGCCACCAATAGGGTCTTTGCCAAAACCATCGCCACAACCTCCACCGAAACTGCCTCCGCTAGCACTACCTCCGCTACTAGATCCACTACCACTACCAAAGCCTCCACCACCCATTCCACCAAGACCTCCACCACCAGAGGTGATACAAGGGGTAAAGCTAAAGCCCAATAGGACCTTATTCACCTTGATAGTTTTTGATTGATTGGGGATGGAAGGGATGCTAATGGAAGGGATCGCATCAGCCATGTAGATAGAAGTGGGAGGTATTGATACCCCTAATTGTCCCTCATACTCTTCAAAGGTGACTCCTTGTGCGAAGCTAGAGTTGCTTGAAGGAGCTTATGCTTTGGCAATACCAAAGAGACTACTTAGAAGCTCTACGCCTGTTTGATCTTTACCCATCATATGCCTTAGTTCACTAACAACATGAGCGGCTCTAGCCATCTTCAGGTTTCTTTCCAAATGGATTTCAAGGTCACCCAACCCATTCGCAAGGGCAGATACATATTTAGCAGGGATTTGAACGACCTCATGCTCATCCACCGATGATGTCATGGGAGATACAGGAGGAGTGGGAATGTGATTAGTTTCATCAATGAATCCCATCTCATTGCTTGATAACTGCTCCTGTGTAGCCAAACTAATAGCGGGACTAGAGAAAATACCTATAGAAAGACCAATCGAGACCTTCATCCTATCCATCAGGAGGTGTCATACACTTCTCCTTACGATATGCCCAGAAGTCATGGACTGGGTTGTGATGCTCACAAACCTTCACAACACTCGAGGTCACAACAGCCACGAAGTATCTAATGGAAGTTTCAACACCAATGGATGAACAAACATTGGTTCATGTTGGGTTCAACAAAAATGTAAAAGAGGGGGACCACCGCATGCAAGACCCCAAGTCACAGAGGGTCAAGATGCGAGAGGCTTCCCTAACTTACCTCAACTAAGTATAATATTTAGGATAGTGAGGATGAGAATGATGAGGACTATGATGTCCTACGATCACTCTACAGTCCTGAGTTATAAGGTTGGGGCTAGGTGAGTCAATTTTTCGGTCAACTTTACACTTTAGGGAGCTCTCTTCCCAAGGACGTAAATGTAGACTCTGGATGACAACGTGACGTGATGGCATCTCAAAAGTGTGTTGTAGTCTGTACTGTTAGAAAATAGCAGAGACAAGGTTGAACTCACCAAAATGACTAACGGCCTAGCTACTTAACTAAGAGGCCAAAATGTGACAAGTAAATAAATAATATATTTTCTAATATTATATAGTACAAAATCAAATGTATGGAGAGTAAGAAGGATCTCATCGAGAAACTTGTTTCCTAGCTGATCTTTCTCACAACACATGCACCTACACAGAGCAAGAGGAAAAATGTTGGGTGGTTGTATAGGGGCCTACCTCAGTTAGACCCTTGTTTAGGTGTTTCCACCTCCATAGACAGCTAAAGGAAATGAGATAAAGAAGCAATAAAGTAAAGAGAACACAAGCACTACAAGATAGTACTATGCTACTCAACCAAATGATAGAGGAGAGGAGAGGGAAGCTTACCACCTCCAGCAAGAGCACTCAAGGCTGCTTGGGGGAGAAATGAGAGGAACTCAAGCCTTTGTTGCAATGGTGTGGTCCCAAACATGCTCTACCAAGTTGACAGAGTGAAGCTTTTTCTGATATGGTGTGCTTGGAATGCTTGGAAGTGAGTGAAAATGGATGCAAAAGTGTGAGTATGGAAGCTTGAAGTGTGCAAGAATGAAGGCTTGATTTGTTGAAGAGTTGTGTAGAATTTGAAATGCAAGTTGAAGGACTAAATATGAGGAAGGAAGGAAGAAAATGGCCATATTCGGGTCGGTCGACCAAAGGAGGCGTTACAACTCCGCTGCCAATGAGAAGTGTAATGCCTCTGCTAGCTCAACCGCATGAATCTACCAAGGACGTAAGTGCACTGCACAGATGGCTACGCATCGTGTGGGCATCCCCGATAGAAATGCCCCCACTGACACACAAAATAGGCACCAAATGGACTGCCATCAATGGGCTTAAATGGAATTAAGCTTCCAACTTTGGTTTTCTAAGGTGGATAAAGGAAAAAAGGGGAACTACACATAGGGTGCAAATTCACTCTTATACAAGTATGGGTGAAATCACAATATTGTGACTCACTTTTTTCCCAAGATGGACATTTACATCAATATTTTTAATTGAATCTTCATCTTTGAGACCTATAGCAACTAAACCATAAATAATTTGAATATGATGTGAACTAGTGATTTGTGGCAATTTGTGTGTAGATTCTAAATTTTTTTTTTTCAAATTTTTTGAAATAAATCATGAATCTTTCAACATCTCCTTTAATAACTAGTTTAAGACAAAAAAAAACATTTTTAGAAAGTAACGTTTGTATCGTACAACATAACTTTTTTTCTATAGAAGATTAAATTCTAATTTTTGGAATATAGATTCTAAACATCAATATCTAGGGAAAGGATATTTTTGCATAATTTTTTGTTGCATATTTTTTAAAAAAATTAATTTTTGAAGTCACTGTAACTATAATTTGGACATACATGTGTGTCATACAACATAAATTTTTGTGTATATATATTGAAACCCAATTTTTCTTTTTGGGTGAAACAAGGAAATCAATATCTAGGGAATGGGTATTTTTTAATTTTTTTTTACAATGGTTTACTATTTTTCCACCTCTACACAACAAAAAGCTCGATGTTCAGAGAAAAACCTATGTTTAGTAAAAGATGAAAATTAAATACATGATAAAATGAAAATATATCTAACCTATACTTGTTGGAAAGCTAGTTTCAAGGGCTACAATCTTGAAAAATATAATTTTTAAATGATTTTATTTAATCCCTCAAAAGGTAAAGAAAAAGTAGTTTTTGGCCAGTATTTTGATAGCTATGAATGAGACTCCATTGTGGGTATGATTTAATACTATAGGGGTTCTATCCAAGGGGGTTTTATCTAAGGGGGTCTTATCTATCCCTCTTCAATTAAAACCCTTTAGATGGAGCCTCTCAAGACTTAACTCATTATTTTTTCTAAGAAAAATGATTTCAGGAAAAAATTAACACATCCCAAAAGTAAGACACAGTATTGTGGTAGCACCCCTATATTAGTAGCAAAGAAAGATGAATTGAATAATATACATGCATAAGAGGACACCAAGTTTACATAGAAAACACAATGAGGGAAAAACCATGGTGAGATTTAACTCACAATATAAAGGCTCACTACCAAAAAGGACTTTAAAAATATAGCACACTACCTTAGAGAAAGATGGGGAAGGACTTACAAAACTAAATTTAACACAACTTTACCTGGGAAAGATAAAAGGAACTGATGAGATTCACTATCTCAAAGCAGGATACAAAAATGATTTAGAGAATTTACAATATTTGTCAACATATCACACTACTAACTAAGGCATTCAAGCACATATAATCTTTCTTTCAAACACTTTCATAGTATTTATGTTGGATATTCAATATACTTTACATTCACACTTCTTCACACTTATTCAAAAATCCATAGTTCTTGCATCCAAAATTCTCTTGTATTTATATCCATTGAAAGACCTCAAAAAATTAATTAGGTTGGCCAAGAGAGATTACAAATAATAAATTCAACAAGTCAGACACACAAACATAATGTGGTCGTATCTAGAAGATAAAGAGGACCAAAAATAATCTTATTACATATTCCAATGTGATCCAAAACAATTCACACACTAACACACAACAACCTAAGTCATCAACATGGATTTAACATGTAGATGAAACATGAGGCATATAACTAGTCAGCCCAAAAATATACTTAACTAAATTTACTTAGTGTGGTTCTAACAAAGATAGGTTAGGACCCAAATATATAATAACATGACTTCATATGAAAACCCTTAAACATTTAGCACAAGCAAGAGAATAAGCCCTACCGGCCACATATCCACAAGTAACCAAAAAATACAAATCAAAAGACATTGAAACACTAAAAAGACCAATCAAAAATGTGTAGATCACATGGGGATCTTCCATGAACATCCAAAAACACTTCTTTCATACTATCATCCTACCAACATCTACCCCAGACCAAACAAGAATAAAATACTTCATTCCAAAAACATAGAATACATAGTCATGAGATATTACATTAATAACACATGAAATTACAACTAAAATACTAAACAAACATTAGGAACACATTTACCAAGTTGCAAGAGAAAAGAAATCAATGCAGAGAAATGCAAAGCATCTTTTGGACCAATCTAGACAACCAACAACATTGCCAACCTTTTGCAAATCAAAAAAATCTCCTTGGAAACACTAGTGACCTAAAAATATAAGAATACAACATCCACATATCACTAACTTTGAATCCAAAATTGTAATACCATATCTTCAATAGCACAGGAATGCAGAGCATTCTTGGAAATAGACTTCAATGCAACTTCATAGAATGGAATCTTTTAACAACTTTTAGAGGCTATAACTTTCTTTCAATAGCACATGCTTCATTAGGAACAATAGGAGAGAGCATGGAACATACTATAGAACATCAAAAACATCTCTCCACTATTAGCAACACTTCTAATCCTCATCTTAATATATCATTATGAAACCAACTCTGTTGATAGTAATAATACTTAATACTTCATTGATAACATCAAGCAAGTCATGAAATCTAACCATGAACTTCAATAACACCACCATACATCAATGTTAGCCCAAACTAATTTTTTTCAATAATGACAACCAAATTTAAGCATCAATCACTATAATAATGACATCAGAGACTTCAAAATCCAACAATCTCCCTTCTCAAGTGTGAACAATAATAATAGCCAAAAACAATACACCAAGTATTGTCATCAACCACTACTAGTAATCTCACAAACATATATAACAAATGAGCACCAAGTATTGACATCAATGACAACAACTTCAAACAATCTCCCCCTTTGGAATTGATGGAAATGCATGTCTTCTCACTATCCCCCTTTGAAAGCAAGGAAAAATGGCAACCCACACTTGCATATAGAAGCCAACAACATATTCTATGATTTCAGGACAAAGGTTCAAAGATCTTCAATTGAAATAGTAGCACATACTCCCATTTTGACCAACAACACTTCTTCTCAATGCCTACACAACTACATCAAACTCCCCCATACTACCAACTCCCTTGAGAGGTAGCACACATTAATCCAAGAGAAAAGGATATGACATTAATTCTCCCCATGGAAAGATGCACCATCTATGCATCTAGTTAGAACAAGGAGGGGTAGTAACCCCTAATTTTTTTTGGAGATATCCAAAATTATCCTTTGGAAGTTCCTTTGTGAAGATATCTATAATCTGATCCTTGGTAAGTACATAATCCATTTTTACTTCATGCTTTGTAACCTTCTCTCTTAGAAATTGGTACCAGATAAAGATGTGTTTAGTTCTTGAATGCATTACTAGATTCTTGAAATATTAATTATACTGACATTTTCACATAATATTGGAATGGGTTCATCATATACTACCTGCACATACTTCAAGGTCTAATTCATCCAAAGCACTTGGGTGCAGAAAGATGTTGTAGTAATATATCCAACCTCTATTGTGGATAAAGATACTGAGTCCTACATTTCACTAAACCAAGAGACCAATCAATCTCCTAAGAAAAATGCATTGCCACTTGCACTTCTTCGGTCATCCACACATCCTACCCAATCAGCATTAGTATAGGCACTTAGAGATAAGGTATTATCCTATTTATACCTATGGAAATGAAAAAAGTGTCCCTTTTCCTTACTTAATTTGGGAATAATTAATGTTAAAATGAACTTAAAGTCACTGTAATCTAGTGTTGTGATGTCTTTTACACATTCACATTAGGTTCTGGGCCCTTTTAAGCTAAATAAACCTAGCTTTTCCTTGATTTAGTGTTGTAAAGTGTATTCAATTACAACTTCACATTAAATTTGGGACCCTCATAAACCAAATGGACCTAATATCACCTTGATATAGTGTTGTAATGTGCTTTACACATTCACATTGGATTTAGGGCCCTTTTAAGCTAAATAGACCTATTTTTTCCTTAATTTAATGTTGTAAAGTGTATTTATTTACACCTTCACATTGATTTTTGGGACCTCTTTCATTTATGACCTTCATATCATCATTAATAGGCCCCTGAGACCCTATACTATGCATCTCGAGTCTTATTTCAACTGAAATCCTAACAAGATCAACAAATATACTTAATTTCTTAACTCCCCGACATTTTCTCCACTTGAAAAAGGCTTGGTGGGACCCATACGCCACCTTGGGCATATGAGTCCCATCCAGATGAGACATATATGCCACAAGTGGCGTATGAGTCCCATTTGTCCCCTTTTTAGGTTTCTGAGTTATAAATCAATGTTTTAAGTTCAAATTTCATGAATGTCGGCTTCTAGGATCTAATAAATGGGAAATTAGATGGATTTCCTATATAAAAAAGGTCTCAAACAATTATTTACCTAAGCCTTCATGATATCAACATAAGCTATCAAGAGTTAAGCAATCCAAGACTTCATAAGAGTGTCAAGAGAGTTCACAAGAGCATTTCTAAGGCATTTAAGGCAAGAATTCTTCATTTTCTGCAAAAATTTAAGATCCATTATCATGTCAAAGGCATCAAACATCAAGCATGCTATTGAGCTAGTGTTGTGATGTAGCATTGAAGATCCATTTGTAAGCATTGTTTTATATCCATATTCAATATCAAGATCTACATTCCACATTGCCACCTCATGTTAGATTGTTGATTTACATCTCAAGACATCATTCAAGGTATCATTGTTCATGTTTCATGTTTCATGTTTATGTTTCATTTTTTCATCACAAGGTTTAATTACCTAAATGAGGTTTGACCAAGGAAAACCCCTATTCACTAACAAATCAACAAGTTTCTCTCTCTCTACATGTGATTGCAAATGTAAGTATCTTGGAGCTTGAATATCCTCTAAAGATTGAGTTGCAAGGTTGAAGAAAGCTATCAAGTTGTCACAAGGTTGTCTTCTTCATGGAAAGTCACCTATAGGTTGCAAATAAGAGTTTCAGACCCATAAAAAAAGTGTGGAAGGGAAAGCATATATTGGAGGCATGATTTGGGTCTTAACCCTCCAGAAAAGTAGAGTGCGGTTGATACGCCACTTGTGGCATATGAGTCCCAATATAGCATATTTCCCATATTTTAGGAGATTCAGATCATACACTCTTAGATTCTAGTTTTGGCACAAAAACCCAGGGTTGGGACTAAATCATCCAAATTGGTGTATTAATCCCAATGGAAATCAAACAATAACTTTTTATGGTTTTGGAGCTTGTTTTGACCTTATCACTCTTCCAAGTGTACCTATTTTCATTTCAAGTTTGATATTCTGCATTTCAGTTTCATTTCCTAGGTCATCTAGTTAGGTTTTGCACGGTACTTTGCGTGATTCATTCATCTTTTGTTTTTCCAAGCCCTGTCTTGGTGGTGAACCCTCCTTTAGTCATTAATCATACCCTAGGACAACCTTTAGCAGATCTCTTTCCTCCACTCCATCCTTTGATTGAGATCTCTAGGGTTTCCTTGAGTGAAACAAGATAGTGAAATAGGAGGAGCCCTATCTCCTCAAAGATAGAGAAACCCTCTTCCCTTTTTTTGTTTCATTTTGGTGAACCTACATTTAGAACATCTTAATTCTGATTGGGAGTGCATCATATTCCTAGATCTAGCTTACATTAATTTTTCATTAGGGTTTGCATTAGTTAATTTGCATCTAGGGTTTGAAAAAATTTGTATTAGTGAAAATGCATATAGGCTTCATTTTTTGCATCTTAGATCATTCAATTTCACTAAAATTCTAAAATTGTAAATATTTTAGACATCATACAAGTTAGAAACATAAGAATCAACTCAAAATTTGTTGAAATTAGTTAAAAAACCCTAATCGGGGACTCATACACCCCTTTGGGTGATTTAGTCATAATACAAGTTATTTTTCCTATATTTTGGGAATTTTATGTTGTGTATTTTTTAGCATTTGAACTCTTGAAAAACCTTGACTAGGACTCATATGCCCCTCTAGGTGAATTAGTCCTAGATCATCCCTAAAACTACCTTTTACAACATTGAAAACCTTATTTCTACACTTCTATTTGTTGTCATTAGTTATTGGTTTCAATTGGCTAAGTTTTTGTTACATGCATTTCACAAGATCATGCTTAAATCGGTTCATTTCATGCATTGCTTAATTTCAAATTTACATTTACAACATTTCATTTTTAGATTGTTGCATAGTGTAATCAATACATTACCTTGTTTAGGATCTGAAAGTTGCATTTAAACATTTCATTCTAGTTCATTCCTTTGCATTTTAAGTCTCTTTCCATTTTAAGTTTGTATAGATTACTTTTCACAAATGTTAGTATCTGTATTTTCCAAATTTGCAAAGAAAAAGTTAGTCAATAAGAATCTTCGTCATTCATTCAATAAATTTCCTAGTTATGAGAGTCTCTTAGTGCAAGAGTGAAAATGTTGATGCTTGTCTTAAACCCACACCCCCTCTTATATCTTCTATTTTTGGGAATGATGTGATAGAAGAGGATACAAGCATAAATAACCATGACGATCATAATTGTTCTTCTCCTGATAATTCTCTTGTTAGTGACAAACGTATCTCAGTGAAAGAAGATGCAATCATTGAGAATCATGAAAATCTTTCTTTCCCTTCTCCTCCTACCCCTTGGGAAGATATTATAACACAAGAAGATGAGATAATTGCAACTACTTTACTTAGTCTAAATTCATCCCTCAACACCTCCCCTAATTGTGAGAATGCTTTAGTGAAAGAGGATACAATTGAGAACGATCATGAAAATCACATTTGTGAGGAGAACAATTGGATTGAAATTTATAACATTATTTCTCTCCTTACTAATGTCCCTAACATTTGGAAAGACCTATTTGATCAAAAATATTCGATCATTCATAAGCATGGAATCATAGTTGTCCTTCTCTTGATGCCTCCCCTATTTGCAATGAAGTTACTTTACAAAACATAATGATGGCATGTGATCAACCTCTTAACTCTCCAACTAGGGTAGAAATTATGGCACAAGAGAATGAGACTTTAGAGAAAAATTATGAAATCATAGACAATCATGGCAATCATATTTTTTCTTCTCCTAGTATCTCTTCTAGTTGTGAAGAAGATATTTTGGTGTTAAACAATCAAGCAAGTGAGAATTATGATATTTCTATGTCTCTCTCCTCCTAGGGAAAACATTATTTAACAAAAGGATGCCATCATTGATAAACAAGACAATTCAACCATTGACCATTCCCCTACTTGTGATGAAGTAATTTTAGAAGAACCAACCTTTGAATTTCATGAACACCTACCTTCTAGTTCTCCTAAAAACTCTCCTCCTAGGGAGAATATCATGGTGCAAGAAAATGATAACATTGACAATAGTGATATAGTTTCCTTAGATGAATATGATGAAGTAACATTAGACTCTCCTTCACTAAGGTATGTTAATATTATTCAACCTCAACTCATCCTTTACCCACCTTCACATGAACCTCCAACTCAAAACAAACATGAACTTATCATTTACCCACCTAAGAATAATGTTTCACAACAACTGAGTTATAATACTATTCCTCATACATATAACACTAGAAACAATCCACAACCATGAAAAAAATTTCAACATCCCTCCCATCACCTAATCCTATCTTACTCAGTCCTCCCCATTTTCCTTCACAAAGTGGAAAGGAGTATGATCTTATTGAACAACTTAAGAGTACTACTGCTAAGGTATCCTTATGGGACCTTATTCAAGCCTCCCTTCATTATCACAACATGATTCAAAGTGCTTTACAACAAGTTTGTATCCCTTATAATGCACAACCAAATGACATAGCATCCATGATTCAAGGAATAGATGCTAACAATTTTTTCCACCAAAGTGAGCTCCCTCCTTTGGAACTGCAAAGACAAAATGATGCTTTCATGATAATAGTTACCTATGATGGATGGGGAATAAAAAGAACACTTTTTGATAATGGCTCAACCCTTAATGTGTGTAGTGTAACCCTTTTGGATAGTCTTGGCATGGATAAATCAAGAATTCGACCTGAATCTTTATCTATTAAGGGATTTAAAAATGTAGGAAAACAACCACTTGGTGTGATCACTTTTCCTATTACAGCTGGAAAGGCCACATTAGAAACACCAATCCATGTTATTCCTCATGATCTTTCATTCAACCTTCTTTTAGGAAGACCGTGGATTCATGAAATGAATGGAGTGCCTTCTACTCTTCATTGTATAATGAATTATGTCTACAACAACAAAGTGTACACAATCGAAGCTGACCCTGAACCAAAAAATTCTTTAAACATTGAGAAAAATAAAGAAAATCATTTAAAAAAATTGACAGCAACTACAAAAATAGAACCCATGCAACAAAAAGACAAAGACAAACACATTGAGGAAGTCACGAAGCTATTAGAAGATGATTAGGGTTCCTTACATTCCACACTAACATTCATGGGAGAATACAAGATCATAAACATAGAATTTAAAAATGGAAAAGAAAAAGTGGTAATTTCAACACAAAATTTAGATGACCCTTCAAAAGCATCCACTTCAACCACTTTAGACAAAGAAATAAATTACACAAAAAAATTTAATGAGCTTGATTATGAACAACCACTGAATCCAAAAGAAATGAAAAAGCTTTATGGAAAAGGTTATGAACTTATGAAACAACTTGGATATAGTGGAAAAGGATTTGGTGCTAGAGAACAAGGTATTTGTGTCCCTATAGAGCCAAACACGCAAGGAATGACTAGTGGTCTTGGTTATTTTCCCTTGAAAGAAACCAACAATCCTTCACTTAATATCAACACTATTACAAAGGAATCCTCTAAGCCAACTTTAACATTAGTGCATCCTGAATTGATAGACACTAGTGGTCTTGGTTTTTTTCCTTTGAAAGAAATGAAAGAAACAAGTAAATCCTAGCTTAACATCAATGTCATCATGCAAAACACTAATGATTTGAATTTGATAGATTTTACACCCTCCTATAAGTGAGAGTACAAAATATCACAATCTAAAGAGTCTTGTGTAAGTATGACACCTAATAATAAGCAAGAGATATCTTTGTCACAAAATAAAGGAACATATCTTGCCACTAATCAAGAGGGTATCTTGTTGAGACTCCTCCAAGGTCGCCTGATATCTCTCCGTCCAAGAACACAAAAAAATTTACTACAAGAGTTCATTTTGTGCATATCATAGAGTTCATGGTCATTCTACTATGAATGTAAATCTTTGAGTAATAAAATCCAACATCTTAAGGAGTGTGGTGCTCCTGCTTATGTTGAGGTACCTAATTCCTCTAATTGATATTGATTTTCACTCTAGCATGTTTCTCGTCCATCATTTCGGCTCATCCTTGTCATGCACTAAGTGGGGGAAAGGGGTTAGGTAGCCTTGTCCTCATATGTCACTTGTCATTGTATCTTTTGGATAGTTTACCATCTTTCATATATAAGAGAAAGCTTGGGATGTGAACAACATGCCTTAAGTTGAATCGCATGTAACATACTAAGTTATACATTTTGGGGGAAACCCCTTACCTTTTCATGACGTAGCTTATTGGAAACATATGACTTGGCATAGGGTTTTCCAAGTAAACTCTCATGTCTTCTTCTACTTTAAAGAAATTTCTCACACCAATGGTGTTAGCAACAACTTTAAAGTGGGGGAATACATTTACACTCATGTTTCATTGTGCTATTTTCTTTATTCTTGTGATGTGTCATTTTCTTGGTGGTGTTATTGGGTTTGATTTCCTCCAAGAGCATAATATTTCTTTGACTTGTCCTATTTTGGAGACATTAAACATGATGTTCCCTAAGAAGAGACCTTACAAGAAATAAGAAAAATCCCTTTGAATGCACCTTACACTATTTTACATTTACAACAATTGTTATATGGTCACCTTGCATAATACACTTTGCTTTCCTATGGATCCATCCTATTTGTTCATGAGTTTCAAGCACCTTGTCAAATTTATCAAGAGTTATATCTTTGGTATGGTTAATGTATAATGAGAAGCCTAAATGTGGGTATGACTTTCTCATTATATAGTGAGAAGCCAATACAGAGGCATGACTTTCTCACTAAGCCACCCTTTGGATACTCACCTAGCGAACAGCCTGAAGTTTTGTTTCCTTAGAGTGAGCTTTCATTTTTGGAAAAATAGCTTAGATTTTATCCACATCACGTTGGAAAAATGGTCGAGGCTTGATCCATTTCTTTTTGTTTTTGATTGTTTTTGTTTTTCTTTCTTTTAGTTATTGACATTGCATGATTATGTATCTTGATGTTGCATATCATACACCTTGTGTGTGTTCTTTGTGCTTATGTTGGTTTGATGTAAGATCTTTGATCCTGGGGGCTTAGCCATCTCCTTTGATCTTTGTTATCCTATACCATCTGCATTGGTACACTTGGACCCCTCTTGAATGTCTACTTTAGTGTGAGTTTGAAGCAAGTTCATCCTCTCACTAAAGTGGGGGCTAAATTTGGCAACAAAAAAAGTATCCCTTTTCCTTACTTAATTTGGGAATAATTAATGTTAAAATGAACTTAATGTTGCCTTGATCTAGTGTTGTGATGTGTTTTTCACATTCACATTAGGTTTTGGACCTTTTTTAAGCAAAATAAACCTAACTTTGCCTTAATTTAGTGTTGTAAAGTATTTTCATTTACACATTCACATTAAATTTAGGACCTTTGTAAACCAAATGGACCTAATTTTTCCTTGATCTAGTATTGTAATGTTTTTTACACATTCACATTGGATTTAGGACCCTTTTAAGCTAAATAAATCTAATTTTGCATTAATTTAATGTTGTAAAGTGTATTTATTTACACCTTCACATTAAGTTTTGGGCCCTCTTGCATTTATGAACTTCATATCATCATTAATAGGCCTCTAAGACCCTATATTAAGCATATTGAGGCTTATTTCAATTGAAATCCCAACAAGATCAACAAATATACTTAATTTCTTAACTCAATATTTTCTCCACCTAAAAAGGCTTGGTGGGACCCATATGCCACCTTGAGCATATGAGTCGCATCTAGATGGGACCTATAGACCACAAGTGGCATATGAGTCCCATTTGACCCATTTTTAGGGTTTTGATTAGGAAATTGGGGTTCTAAGTTCAAATTTCATGAATTTCGGCCTCTGGGATCTAATAAATGAGAAATTGGATGGATAGCCTATATAAACAAGGTCTCAAATCATTATTTACCTAAGCCTTCATGATATCAACATAAGGTATCAAGATTTAAGCATTACAAGACTTCACAAGAGTTTCAAGAGAGTTTATAAGAGCATTTCTAAGGCATTCAAGGGTAGTATTCTTCATCATTTGTTACAAAAATTCAAGATCCATTATCATGTCAAAGGCATCAAGCATCAAGCATGTTGTTGAGCTAGTGCTTTGATGTAGCATTAAAGATCCATTTACAAGCATTGTTTCATATCCATATTCAAGATCAAGATCCACATTCCACATTACCACTTCATGTTAGATTACTGATTTGTAGAAGTTGAGAAAGCCAACTTCACAAACCCCGAAGATCACCTGCATGCAAATAACCTGTCACAAAAAGGAAGAGATGGAGACAAAAAAGCAAGGGTGCTCTACAAGCTTCAAGAGAGATTGCATTAGATGAATTGAAATAATACAAAGAGATCAATCCTTAAAAGGAGATCATGCAAAACCTAAAAGTAACCCTAATAGGTAGACATTTAATAATTAATATAATTATTAAATGTCACAATATGCAAACTAAAGTGAAATATTAAGAGAGGAATAAAGGTAACTTAATTAACATAATTAAGTTAAAATATTTACTCTAACACCCCCCCTTAAGATGAGCAAGAGTGCAGCTACAAACATGAGCAAGAAAGCAAAGGTAACTGCAATGCATGAAAGCAAACAAGGGTCTCGAATACAACCAAATCTCTGTAAAGTGGAGAAATAGAGAAAACCTCATGGGAAAAACTCTACTCCAAAAAGAGAAGAAATACATGAAGAACATCACTGAAGCAGAAGAAGCTGCAAACAACTGTCAAAAGATGACTGCTATGTTGCTAAAGAACCTCCTCTAAAGATAGGATGATGAGGATCAAGAAGACAATAATCTGCATGAGTGCCCCCAACGACACTACTCGAATCAGATGGAAAACAAAGGAAAACACCTAGAATGAAGATACAAATGGCACAAGTACCAATAATCTGAAGATCACAAATCAACTGAGAATGGAAGATTTATTCCAAGGCGAAACCAAGGAAGCATTAGCACGAATAGTATAATACCCCCCATAATGCTGACTGGAAGAGCCTGACAGAGCCACTGAAATGTTGTGTAACACCCTATAGTGCATGAAGGAGAAGAAACAATATCTGAAAAGTGCACAAGAAATTACCTTGAACTGAAAAAGTGGTGTGCAAAACAAAGCACACATGCATGAGGCTGGAATCATATGGATCCACTATCGTCATGGAGGGACACTCACCAAACAAAGGTGTGATGGAAAAAACAAAGGCAGTACACAACCCCCCCATGGCACTTTATAATATAGTGCGAGTACAAAATATGGCACAACCTGATGTGCAAAATCCCCAAAATACATGTACAATAGTGTGGCACTTTATCTCAGTGCGGTTACATAGAAGATTGCTTACAAATGATGCTCAAAATGCCCACAAAAGACAAAAAATTGGAAATACATGAAGAACAGCCAAAAATGAAGCATCCCATGCAAACAAGAAGTTCCCAAGAGCTAATATGTCCAGGTAATTCACCAAAGTGTGAAAACACATAAAACTGAATAAAATATACCTAAATAACAATCTGGAAAAATTTTGTGGATGGAACTGAAGAACTCTGAAAGATGGTTCCAACGCCGCTAAGAGCACAAAAAACGGAGAAACTGGTCAAAAGTTATGAGCTCGGGACTGAAAATAGCTCCTTTGAATTCAACTAGCTATATAATGTACCAACAGAAAAATGAAGTGATGAAACCCACATCACTAGAAATTTAATGGAATCAGCTTTCCAACGATATCTCGTTTGCCAGAAAACGATATCGTATGCCCAAGTTATGGCCTCTGGAAGAAAATAGCTCTAGAGGGGGAAAAAACACAATGCTGGATTAAATTTGACGTCCGTATGGCCGTCGCAGCAAAAATCTCGGCCGAAAATTGACAGTCAACCGGCCGTCGGTGCACATGCATAATTGGGCTTATTAAAAAAAATGTTTTTTTTTTTTAAAACAATTAAAAATTTACAAATTTAATTTTTTGTTTAAAAAAAATTAATAAAAAAATTGAAGACCCATGTGGCAGGGGCGGTACTCCTACACAGGGCTCTGTAGGTACGGACCTGCGCAGGGTACTTCTGTACCCTTTACCCTTTTTAAAAAAAAAAACAATAAAGCTTATAAATAAAGCTTTTTACTTTTAATTTTTTTTTTAAAGCTTGTTTTTTTCAAAAAAGATTTACATTAAAAAAAATCTGTGAAATTTTTTCAAATTTTTTTTACCTCGGACTACGTGCAGATGGTGAACAGGGTCATACAGGTAAAAAAAAATTTGGCTCAGAAATCAACTAAACCAAATATAGGCGAGTTTACAGTCGATCTTTAGGTTTTTGGCCGCTCCGGATGCAATGGTGAGGTCCGTTTGGGTTCAAAATGCTTTGAAAATCGAGCACCTTTGGATCTGGCAAAAAAACCCTTTTTTCAAACCTTCATAGATCTGACAAACGGAAGCCAAATTTGACAAAACAAAGGTCAATCTTGACTATTCCAACAGCTCTGGATTCAATGGAGAGATCTGATTTGACCTTGGATGCACTGAAAACGCCCACCTCTTGGATCAAAAAAGGAAAACCCCAAACCCTTGAAGCTCCAAAAAATCCTTCAAAACACGAATAGGAAGCAGCAAGTCTGGAGCTCTGATACCATGTAGAAGTTGAGAAAGCCAGCTTCATAGACCCCGAAGATCACCTCCATGCAAATAACCTGTCACAGAAGGGAAGAGATGGATAAAAAAAGCAAGGTGCTCTACAAGCTTCAAGAGAGATTGCATTGATTGAATTTAATAATTACAAAGATCAATCCTTAAAAGGAGATCATGCAAAACCTAAAAGTAACCCTAATAGGTAGACATTTAATAATTAATATAATTATTAAATGTCACAATATGAAAACTAAAGTGAAATATTAAGAGAGGAATAAAGGTAACTTAATTAACATAATTAAGTTAAAACCTTTACTCTAACATGATTTACATCTCAAGACATCATTCAAGGTATCATTGTTCATGTTTCATGTTCATGTTTCATTGTTTCATCACAAGGTTTAATTACCTAAATGGGGTTTGACCAAGGCAAACCCCTATTTACTAAAAAATTAACAAGTTTCTCTCTCTACATGTGTGATTGTAGATCTAAGTGTCTCAGAGCTTGAAAATCCTTTGCAGATTGAGTTGTAAGGTTGAACAAAGCTATCTAGTTGTCACAAGGTTGTCTTCACAGAAAGTCACCTATAGATTATAAATTAGAGTTTTAGACCCAGAAAAAAAAGTGTAGAAGGAAAAGTAGAGATTGGAGGCTTGATTCAGATCTTAACCCTCCAAAAAATTAGAGTAGGTGATATGCCACTTGTGGCTTATGAGTCCCAATATAGCATATTTCCCAAATTTTAGGAGATTCATATCATAAACTGTTAGATTCATGTTTTGGAATAGAAACCCTAGTCTAGGACTAAATCACCTCAGACTACCATATGAGTCCTAGTATACATCAAACAATAATTTTTTCATGGTTTTGGAGCTTTTTTTGACCTCATCACTCTTCTAGGTGCACCTTTGTTCATTTCCAATTTGATATTTTTAATTTCAATTTCATTTCCTAGGTCATCTAGTTAGGTTTTGTGTGGTACTTTGCATAATTCATTCATCTCTTATCTTTCCAATCCCTAGCTTGGTGGTGAACCCTCCTTTAGTCATTAATCATACCCTAGGACAACCTTTAGTAGATATATCTCCTTCATTCCATCCTTGGATTGAGATCTCTAGGGTTTCCTTGAGTGAAACAAGACAGTGAAATATGAGGAGCCCTATCCCCTCGAAGATAGAGAAACCCTCTTCCCATTTCTATTGTTTCAAAACCACTAGCCATAATATGGAGTTCTCTTTAAGTATCTAAAAAATTCTTGTCATTTCCTTTTCATGATATTTCTTAGGATTAGCTTGAAATTTGGCAATCAAACATACCACATGCATAATATTAGGTCTAGAAGTAGTTAGGTACAATAAATCTCAAATCATAGACCTATAAAAAATCTGATTAAGTTTTGAAGACTCATCATATTTTCTGAGGTGATAGCTAGCCACCATAGGGGTAACCACTAGTTTGGAATCCTCCATTCCAAACTTCTTCAACACATCTCTCACATGTTTATCTTGAAAAATAAAGATACCATCATCTTGTTGAACAATTTGAAGCCCAAGGAAGAAATACAACTCACCAATCATTGACATCTCAAATTCCTTTTGCATCTCCTCTGAAAACCTTTTACACATATCATCATTTCCACCAAAGATGATATCATCAACATATACAACTGCAATCAATAGCTTGTCTTCTTGAACCTTAATGTAAATATTTCTATTAGAAGTACCTTTCTTGAATCCTTGCTAAAGTAAGTACTTATCCAATCTAGCACACCAATCTTTGGGGGCTTTCTTCAAACCATAATTTTTTTTTTGTGATTTTGAAAACCATGTCTAGATCTTCTAATAACTAGAAACCATCCAGTTGCTCAGTATATACCTCTTCATCTAGATCACCATTCAGGAATGCTAACTTTACATAAATTTAATATACCTTAAATTTCTTATGAGTAGCAAGAGAAAGAAATATCCTTATTCCCTCCATTCTAGCTACCAAAGAAAATGTATCATCAAATTTAATACCTTCAACTTTTGAATATGTCTTGCAAATCCATATGGATTTATTACTCACAACTTCACCATCTTCATTTAGTTTTTTCTCGAAAACCCATTTTGTTCCTGTGAAATTCTTATCAATAGGTTTGGGAACCAATTCCCATGTCTAATTCTTCTCTATTTGATCTAGTTCTTCGATTTCCTTTATCTAACCATCATCTTTTCTAGCATTAGCAAAGTTCTTGGGCTCCACTTTTGGCAACAAATGCAAATTTACTTGCTCATTTTCTCTTACAAACATTCTCCTAGTCAACACACATTCATCCTTATCTCCAATGATCTAATCTACATAATGATTCTTTTGGACATACTTTGTTGGAGTTTTTAGAGTCTTCATTGGTTCTGGTTCCTTCTCTCTCTTCTAATTCTTCTTCTTCTTCAATCTAGGGAAGTATATCAGATCTGAAATCCTTTGGTTTTAATGAAATTTGACACAAGTATTCATCTACTTTGACATTTTTACTTTCAATATTTCCCAATATTTTTTTGTAGCATTTGCATTCCTTGCTCTTAGTTGAGTAACCAAGAAATATTCCTTCATCACACCTTGAATCAAGCTTTCTAAGGTCTCCTTCACCTCTTCTGATGTAGTATTCTCTTCCAAAAACTCTAAAGTATTTAACAATGGGAGGCCTTCCATACCACATCTCATAAGAGTTATTAGTGATATTAACCCTCAACTTCACTATGTTAAGAAAGTAGATAGTAGTGTGAATTGCTTCTTTCCAATACATGTCAAGTAGATCAACATCCTTCATCATAGCTCTATCCATTTCTTGAAAAATCATATTCTTCCTTTTGACTACCCCATTCTGCTGAGGGGTTGTAGGAGTAGGTAGATGTCTCCTAATGACATGATCTTCATAAAAAATTTCAAATTCATATGAAGTAAATTCACCTCCTGTATTTTACCTTAAAAATTTGATCTTAACATCCATTTCATTCTCTACTTTTTCTTTAAAAATCTTAAACTTATCAAAGGATTTTGATTTCTCTCTTAAGAATGTAACCCAAGTCATTCTAGTGTAATCATCTATAAGAAATATAAAATACCTTTCACCTTGTTGACTCATTATCCTTGTAGATTTGCATAGATAAATGTGGATCATCTCCAATGGCCTTCAAATAGAGTACTCCTTTCTTTTGAAACTAGTATTTGTTTGCTTTTCCATTTGGAATTATTTGCACAATGTATTTGTAGGATTGATTATCTTGTGCATGTCTCTTACTACATGATAGGAACTGATCTTCACCATATTATCAAAGTTGATGTGACCCATTCTTTTGTGCCATAACTAGCATTTTCTATACTGAGATAATAAGAAAATTCTTTAATTAACCTCCTTTAGATGATATACATTACAATTTTTCCTTGTTCCTTTAAAAGCTAGTCTTTCATACCCTGCCTTTCTAATCTCACAACCATTAGCATGAAAAGTAAGGTTGTATCCCTTGTTGCACATTTGACTGAAACTAAGAAGATTATTATTTATTCCTTTGACATAGAGGGGATCTTTAGTTCCTTTCTTTCCATCAATGGTTATATCACCTTTTCCACATATTTGTGTTGACTTATCTCCACCAAACATAACAGCTCCACCATTAACCTTCTTGAGATAGATGAACTATCTTTTTTCACCAGTCATATGGTGAAAACAATCATTGTCAATCACCCAAGTATTTTCCTCTTTCTTTGCATGAAAGGAAATCCATACTAGCATTGATCTTTCATTGACCTTATTATTTTGCAAAGTGTTGGACCTCTTACATTCTTCAATAGTGTTCTTTCCTTTCAAACCCATAAATAGGATTTCATAATTTGAACCATTATCTTCTTATTTAGAGGAAAAATTTCTCCCCTTAGAATAGAAACTTCTTTTTACCTTCTCTCTTTTGTTGTCATCAACATATTATTTATAGGGGGGGCATTTGGATGTAAAATGACCAATCCTTCCATAATTGAAATATTTGAAAGGTAACTTACCTTTGTATTTTCTAGTGCCTTTCTTCAATCTTCTCACAAAGTTTTCTTCAACCCCATCAATGTCATTATTTTGATCAACATCATCATCTTCAATCTTTTTTGTACCTACAACACACATGCCCCATCTAGATCGAGGACCCCCCTCTTTCCGTTTTCATTCTTGCTGGGTTGTTTTTGCTCTCATCTTGTTTTGTGTTCCCCTATTTTTGAGCTTAAATTGGTCACATGCATTAAAGTCATCAAATTCCATCTAAACAAAATCACCTACCTCAAATTTCACTAACCCTTTGGAAACTGTGGAAATTGTCCTGCAGATTTACGTCTTCCATTTGTCATTGTGTCCTCCAAGCCCAACGGACCTACATCTGTGGGTCTCCTTATGCAGACTGCCATTATCACTTCACCACTAAGTAGATTCCTTCCTACCATGTTCACCCACATGGTGGGTCCTATAGCTGCCTTCACCATCCAGGTCTTTGTTGATTGTCCAACTAAGCGAGGGTTTCTACACCTCACCTTCCCAGGGTCCGATGTACCAGCAATTAATGCTCACCATTAATGGTGATTTGCCTATAAATAGAGGTGTCTCAATTGTCATTTTCACCCTATGATTTTTGAATTTCAAAGGAGAAAAAAATTTCCCACCCGCGTAAGTTTCCCCCATCAAATTCAAGCCAAATTTGCTTAGATTATTTGAGTGATTTCAAGGTGAGTTTGTGTTGTCTTCTTTTACCAATAATTTAAACTGTTAAGAATATTTTTGAGGTTAGGGTTTGAGAATTTTTTAAAATATCTAAGGGATGATCCCTAATTTATCCTAGTAATGTCATCAAAACCTTCTACTACTTTTGGCCCCACACTGGCGAGTTGCCCTGAGCATCCCAAAAACTATTAAAGTCTATCAAAATCACACGTTTGCATTTGTGTATAACCTCATTCCAGTGAGACTATTCTTTAGTGGTGTGAGCACCCCTATGGTTCATCTTGTAGGCCTTACAATTCCTATTTTTTGTCACCCAAAAATATTGAAGTTTAAATGGCTAAGTTTGTGAGTCCATGTATAAATCCTTGTGCGAAACTCCACCTATGGGTAGCCCCTGTCTCATTGCCGCTCCAATGGTGGTTGAACCTTAATGTCATCCTACATTGCAGGATCCATCTCCATTGTCACCGTGAGCAAACTGAACACAACACACATTGAAATTTGACTAAGTCCAAAAATTTTGTGAGCCATTGCATGCAGTTCACCATCGCCCAACTGCCATTCTTAATAGAAAAAATCTCACATTGCCTCACCTTGCAAACTCCACACCCACTATTTCCTTCCCAAACTTTAGGGTCTTTAGCAAAATTCTAAGCCTAAAATGTGCTTGTGGTCCTGATGATGTGGGTATCCCTCATTGGGGAGTCGTCCTCCCTTCACTACTATCTAACAACCAATCACCCTCATCCTTCCACCAAGCAAGCTTCGCAGGAACCTTTTCCTTTGTGCTAAACTTCAAAGCTGATTGGTGAATCTTACAACAACTAACCCTCTATGGGTCCACCTAGGAAAACTTCTACTTGTAGGTGTCCCTCATCTTGTTTTTGTTCTGTCATAGCAAAAACCCAACAAGCCTTCCAATGTACGACATCCACACTACCACACTCCGTGAGTATTAACTTTGAAAATTTTAAGAACATGGTAGGAAAATTTACCCTATGGGTTCCACCATGTGGAACTCCACACACAGGTTGTCGATCACCCAACACCATTCCTTAATGACATATATTTAACATCCTTCTCATCGACGACACCTGCATTACTCATGCCCGTGCAAGCCAGAAAGGGCCAATGCTATGAGGGAAAACAACTGAAGTACCATATAGCCTATTTTTGTACATTCCCCAACCACTTCCCAAGGAATTCACCCATCGAAAATGCCATGCAGGAATTTCCATGCGGGTGGTCACTTGGGGACTTCCCCCTTCCCTATGTTATTCCTTAATGAATTTATTTTCAATGGCTTCCGCTTAGGGGAAACCTGCATCCCTAGGCTCGTATTCTTGTAAATGACTCAAACAAGCTCCAAAAGGTGAACTATGAGGGATGTTATGTTGTTTTGAGAATGTATGAAGGGATCTAACATTGAATTTGCAGGATTTGACTAACATTTATCTCCCTAATCTATCAAAACACTTACTACACCTTTTGCATGCATAATTATGAAACCTGTTGAGGGATCATTAGGGAAGCTCATGGGAAAGGACAACAAGGGATGGAAGCTTGTAAGAACACCTAGAGGAAAGGAAGAAAAAGAGAAAAAGAAGTATCAATTTCATAGGGTAGAGTGCACCTCTAAGCTTTCCTCCAACTAGGATTCAATCTCATATACAAACCTAGGGCATGTGAATATTGATGAATTCAAGAAAAGGGTGATGGTCAATCCCACCACAGAGGATGCATAGAAGATAAAGGAAAGTGGCCTTGAAAATGTAGTTGGCTTCCCTTCGGTGTTGGTTGCTCTTGAGCTAATCATGGTTGCCCAGAGTGTTACCACTCTAGTAAGAAAATAATTGGTAAGGATTGAAGAGTATTGGTGGAATTGTCTGCCAAGACTATTGGAAAAACATTTGGCATCCCAACATTTGAAAAGATGGAGGTAGAAAAGGAGTTTTCTCAAAAGGTTTGGCAACAAGACCCTCTTGGATGAAAAATAATGATCAATCAAAATTGGTTGAAAGACAAAAGGGGTAGTTCCAACAAGGTGCCTCATAAGTTATATAGGAGTGATTTATTTTAGGAATACCATGATCTAGTCACTCTTCTGAGTCAAGTGATGGGCCTACTAACTGCTACATTCTTCGAAGAGTGGATTTTCTACTTTGTAGAAGAAATCCTCTGAGGTGAAGATAAATTCCACTAGGCTAAGATGATAAGTGACAACCTGTATAACCAGTTCATGGCAGTGAAGAAGACCTCCCAGTTTTATATGACTTCATATCTAGTCTATCTCCTTGTAGTGAAATTCCCATACAAAGGACTCTTTTTTGTAGGAACATTGTGGACTAGGAAGGGAGAACTCAAAGCATATGATTTCTATCCCTAGTTGCAATACATGATTTGAAAAGGGAATACAAAACAATAAATGATTCCTTCATCAGGCATATAATCAGACTCTTAGGAGGATATTTTTAAAGAAGAGTAACCCTCAACACCAAATATGTTATAAAAGGTTTTGGGTATCTATTTATTCAATTCCCAAAATTTAACTACATGAAGGTAGAAGGGTTCCCAGGAAAACCTTGTCGATTGCCATTTTACCCTAATGACCAGATTATTTTGTTGGAATTTTCACAATAGCTACAAACTACCCATACATTGCTAAGTGACAAGCATCGAGCTAGGGTGCCATATCCCCTAATATTCAGGTAGGGAATGTACTCATGCCTTGCTACCCAGTGTGCTGAATACTCTGAAAATGAATTGGAGGAATATAACATAGATCAAAATACAGATTAAGGAAGAGTTGATCCTCATGGTTAACTGAAAATGTAAGTTGGGAGATAATACTCTCATCGCCCTCATGTTGAAGACTTCTAGGCCAACTATGGAGATGACAAAGAGGTTCAAATGCATCATTATATGAGGATGAAAACTTAGGTTGTAAATTCCATTAATCTATTTCTTGTTCTTGATCAAGTTGTTGAGGATGATAACATTATGGATGCAAGATACCATGCCTTGTCTGATATTCCCTTGCCATTCATTGATTGGAATGAGTAAGAGGTCATCAACCTTGACATTCTCACTCAACCCATTGAACACAAAACTAGGTAATGGGTAGATGGAAAAATTTCCCAACTGAAAGAACAACTTGCAAAATTGACATACGGGGAGCTCCAAGACAAGCTTGAAAGTGAATTTGACATGGTGGTTCCACAGGATCATCTGGTGAAGCTCCCAAGTCCACACCCACTAATCAATCTAAGAAGAGGAAGGATGAACTTGAGAGCAAGCCCAAACAAAAGGTGTACTCTAGGAAGACGAATGAAGTCCAGTCATCCAAGATGACAAAGAGAACAGGGATATTTGTGCTTGAAATTCCAACGATTCAAGAGGAAGATCCTCAACATGAAGAGGAAGAAGAAACTAAGCAGCCTCACTCACTTCCCACCACTTTTTCTCCTATTGATGTTGTCATTGTCACCACTCCTCCACCTTCTACTTCCAAATCCTTTCCATCTCATCTCCACCCGTTGTGGACATATTGGTCCATGACACCTTTGCCTTTCCTACTACTTTAGTAATGGTATTGGACTCTTCCTCTTTGACTACTTCTCCACTATCATCTTCCTCACTCCTTCCTCCACTAGCTAATTTTTCCAATCTGCCACCTTTTATACCATCGACATCTATGGAATCACCCATCTTGCTACAAGATTTAACATCATATATGTAGAATGTACCCATTGAGCTCTGTAGAGTAATCATTGACCCAAAGGTCCAAGCATTAATTTATCAACTCGTTGCTACTTTACCTCTCCCTCCCATGCCAATCAAGCCACCAAAGATGGAAGTGACAATGCAAATATTAGAGGAAATAAAGAGAATAAGCACATAGCAACACAAAGAGATTGTGAGGGTCATAACTGAGGAGCATGAGGATTCTAATAGAGATGATAATTTTGAACATCTAGAGGGTGGATTAAGTATAAAACTAGACAAGATAGCTTGTGATGAGGAAGGACCACAAACTTCTGAAGAGGAAGGTGTTGAGGGTCTTGACAAGAACTATGGTGGAGACATCATACCAAAAGCTAGATGAAGTACCACCATAGGAGCACTGCTCTAAGGAAGAGAAAGTGGATACAAGTCTGGATGTAAAAATAAGTGAGCAACCTTCATAAACTACACAAGATAAGGGCCTAATGCAAGAAGAGATTCCTTCAGAAAGGGATGAAGGAAAGGATAAAGAATAAGAGGAGATAAAAGAAAAGAGCACTAAGCCTCGACAAAATTTTGAAATTGAACATAAAGAAAATGAAGAGAGGGCATTGCAAGAGGAAAATTACATTGAAGAAAATGTAGCTTCCATTGATCCTAATACAAGAAGGACTACACCAAAAGAGGAGACAGATGAGGAGGAAAAGAATGATGAAAAGGCTCCTAGTCATGAAAAATATCAACGACAAAAAGAAAAAAGAGAGGAAGGTGATCATGAATCACCAAAAGGTTAAAAAGAGGTTCGTGCATGGTTGGAACAAGTAAAGAAATCTCTAGTGGTCGCTGATCTAAAGGTGAGATTAGAGGCAATACTGTCTAGAGAGTAGATAAAGACCCGAAAGGTGAAGTAGCCTAAAATCTGATCCCACATCATGGTTGACACTTCTAGGTCTCAAACATTGCAAATTTCCACCCTAGTAGCAAGAAAAGATGTCAGAACCATTCAAGGGAAATACTACTAGATATCCATGATAAACCTAGGCCCAAAATCTCGTGAGTAGAAAATGGATGATCTTTAAGGATCAGTGTCCACCATTATACAATAGATGAACAAGGACCAATCCGCCAAAGAAGAGTTGAAAGCATAAGTGGTGGACCTCACTGCTTACATTCAATAGTGGACTTCCACTAAGGAAGAGATTCCAATGGAATCACCTACACCTGCTCTCTTGTCCAAAGAAGAAATAAATAAGATGGAAAAGATGAAGAACTGTACCAAATCCATTGTGGATTGGTTCAATAGAGTGGTTTATAATGGTGATATGGGCATCCTTCATGCAACCAAAGTGTAAAATAAATTTTAGTGTTTGTAGAAACAGATGGAGGATATGATAAACACCTACAAGGAGTTCTTCGAGCTACATGGATGATCTTTAAGGATGAGTGTCCACCATTATATAGTAGATGAACAAGGACCATTCCACCAAAGAAGAGTTGAAAGCACAAGTGGTGGACCTCACTGGTTACATTCAATAGTGGACTTCCACAGGGGAAGAGATTCGAGTGGTATCATTTGCGCCTACTCTCTTTTCCAAAGAAGAAATAAATAAGATGGAAAAGATGAAGAAAAAGACCAAATCCACTATGGATTGGTTCAACAAAGTGGTGTATAATGGTGATATAGGAATATGTCATGCAACCAGAGTGTACAATAAATTTTGACGTTTGTAGAAATGGTTGGAGAATATGATAAACACCTAAAAGGAGTTCTTCAAGCTATATAGGATCACCCATCCTAAGTTGGAGAGCATCCTTAATATTTCTAAGGAAACTTGGGAAAAGGAGCTAGATCTACCAAAGGAAGATCATTGCCTGGTTGAAACATGGAAGATGAATCTCGATTACAAGAAGGATATTTTTGAGAATTCCTTATGTGAAATAGAGCTTGATCATAAGTGGATTTTTTAGCACCATACAGATAGTGGAGATTATCTAAAAATGATGACTGACTATGAAATGCCCACTCTAGAGCTAGATCTAGAGAAGATCAAGCTATTATTTCACAAGATAGAATAGGGTACTAGGGACATGCTATCATCGGATTTCATAGATTTCGTTGCAAGGGCTTTCACTCAGTTTGAGAAAATTATAAAGGCTACACCAAAGTGTACCAAACATTGGGAGAAAATCACTGACAAATTCAAGAAGATAGCCTTTTAGATCATCAAATCTAAGTTATCTGAGGAGAAGAAGCTCATAGTTATGATCGGAAAGTTCATTGAGTATGCAACCTTGCAAAAGGATGTTGGGAAGCCTATCATCAATGATGAATATTTGTTTAAGTAGTTATAAAGGTTGAAAAAGGCAACTAAAAAACAAAAACAAGTACAAGACAAAATAGACTAGAAGACAAAATAGGGGAAAGACAAAAATTATATTATATATTGTAATATATTCAAGGTAGGTGAAACCCTAAGTGAAAATGAATCTTTTCCATTCATTTCACTTTTTGAAATCTAAAATAGGGAAATCCTCTCATTTTCAAAGAGAGAGATGAGTTGTTGTGTAAAGACATGCTACAAAAAATATATGAGAAAAGCATTATTTTGATGGTTTCTTGTGTTTTTTTCTCCATGTGTTCATGAATCTATCTACAAATATTGCATTTCAGCTTTGTTATTTTCAATTCTTAGCTTATGTTAGTTAGTAGTTCATTGCTAAAATTTAATGGTGGATGTATGCTACTATGTTTGATGCATTTCTAGCTCATACTTTTAGCTATTTGTTGATGATAAATGGTTGTGTAAAGTTAGTTTGAGTTTATATATAGTGTTGCACTTCAGGTCTACCGTTATTCATGCTTTAATGGAGAATGAACAGTCTAAAAATATGTAATGAACCTTTGAATATTGCACTAGTTTCATGAGACTGTGGGCTATCCCTAGTTAAGTGGAACTTAGTTTTAGGGAGTCTGTCCACTATAGCATCCTCCATTGTTACTATTCATCCTTAGTTGTAGGTATAGAAAACTTCTAACTCCATTCCCCTTTTGCTATTTTTTTGAAATTTGAAGTTAAAAAAAAGTTCTAGTATCAGTGTAAAGCCAAATCTGATGAGCAAGAAGGAGTTTAGCTTGCTATTTTGAACTTACAACAACTGTTCATACATTTATAGAATTTATAAAACTCCATTTTCAAACCTAATTCTCCAAGCTTAGTGAGCCATAAAGGCCTCCTTGTGATTACCAACAAATCACATCAATCAATTGAACTATTCCAAGCATTGTCATGACTTGACACCTGAGAGACCTTGGGGTAATTTCTAAAAATTAGTTATAGAAATTACCTTTCATGAGAGACATTACACTTGTGCTTTGTCTATGTTGAGAAGTGAAAAAACACCCATCAATAGAACTAGTACTAGAAGGAGGGTCAGGCTAAGCTGGATCGAATTGGGTCATTCTCCCCTTAAAGGTTCATAGAGTACTTAGGACCAGACCAGACAAGGGATAATTTCAAGAGCTAAAAACCCCTACTAAGGCTAGGAGAGCCAAGAAAGGGGAAGCATCAGCTTTAGCCCCACCCACTCGACCTTTATCTCCTCCACCTCCTTCCATCCATCCATCTCCACCATCTCCTTCATTCCAAATAACATTTTCACCACTCACTTCCCACACCCAAAGTGCTACCCCAACTGTTGCCTCATTTCAACCCCAAGTTACTGTAGCACAACAGTTGCCACCACCACCTCCCCCAATGGCTTGGTTGGGTAATAATCCATTGCCCCTATCCTTCAATGACTACCACAACATGTCGAAGAATCCAGAAGGCTTATGCACCAAGTTTTATCCACATGACTCACAAAGCACAACATAGGAGCACATCAAGATCTTCTAAATAGAATTAAAGGATATGCAAATCGAACACAAAGATGTGACTTGTAGGATCTTCCCTTACTCATTGGTGGACAAAGCATTTTATTGGTACATCCATCTACCAACTAGATCTACAACTTCTTGGGATCAAATGAAGAACACTTTTTTACAGAAGTTCAAAGTTCCTATCAGCCCCATCAAGTTGTATCAAAAATTCATGTCTATAAGAAGGGAGGTCAATGAGCTAATCAACTCATTTAATGATAGATTTAATAGGGCTTACATGAAGCTACAACCACCTAATGTAGTTGATGATCCTTTAGCTAGGCTGGTATACTATGCTCTCTTGGATAATCTTACATCCACTTTGGTTAAGAGGATGCACCAACCACCTGCGATATTGGTAGATGTATAGGTAGAAGTAGTGAAAGAGAGTATTGACTTGGGAGAAAACATTGTAGGTTCATTTCCCTCATTGTGGCTAGCTGCCAACCCAACTCAAATTCAAGGGATTACTCATGCCTTGTCTCATTAAACGCCATTGTTGAACCAAGTACCATAGATGTTGATCATGCCACACCCAAGGCATCCACTAAATCAAGCTCCATCGGTACCTCACTACTTGCAGACCTTGAAACAATAGGCTTACACTCAACAACCCCAAGTGCCTACATACTTGCAAAATTTAGAATTCCCAGCTACCTAGTAGAACCAACCTATGATGCAATCCATTCTCCTTCAAAATTTAGTGCCACCTCAAACTAATGCAGAGAAGGATCGGATCGAAGAATTAACTAAGTTAGTAAAGAAGCTATCTAGCAAGATGACTCATCTGAGGAACCAAAACAACCAACTACAAGCTTCTCAAAGAAGCATCCAAGCCAACCTCAATCAAGACAATCATGACTCTAGTACATTCTCGAGCTAGAATTATGAAATAGGCCAAAATTTGGGAAAAAACTTTGAAAGAAGGCCATCACAAAGGAAAAATAGAAATTGGAACACTAGTCCAAATAATGGAGGTATTTCCACAGCTCTTGACCAACCAAGTGGTGTAGACAAGTACAAAAGTAGATTTTATTTGGCTGAGGCTGCCAAGTTATTTGGATGGTGTCAAATTCACAAGACCAACAGGCATTCTGAGTTGGATTGTTTGAAGTTCCAAACTGTTATAGAAATATTTCAAGTGGAAGTCCAAAATGTTGTTGATGGCTCAAGCTACAAAGACATTGTTCCATTAGAGCCATATGATTCCTCAATGTTGGAGGTCAAAAATTCTCCCTTCCCACAAAGTGAAATCAACTTTCTCAAGAATTAGGCTATGGCTAAGAAGGGAGAAGCGAAAGAGGTAAGTAACGAGAGCTCTTTATCTCAACTCTTTGATTTAGTAGATAAGGGTCCCATTGATGAGAAGAGCCACGTGGGGATGAAGTCCATATGTTCCACCAAAGAGCAACTCCTTACAATTTAAGAAATAGGCAATTAGTGGTCCTTTTACAACCTTTACTCCTCCCAACAATTTTAATACTCTTGATCCTAATTCTAGCAATAATCTAACCTATCCCCACGTGCCTACTCAGTATTTCAATAGAAATAGGCAACCAAATTAGACTCAAGATTAGAATCAGACACAAGGTTGGCCCACTAGCCCCTCCCAAAGAACTTTCTCTGAGGTAGAAGTTGAAAAAATGGGGGAATGTGTAGCAGATGAATTAAACAAGGTCAAAGTGAGTTTATCAACCTTTGAATTATTAAGGGTTCCTGCTGTTAGAAATTCCTTCTTTAGTTCATTGAATCAAACCACTCCATTGAAATCAGTTCAATAGGCCTCTACAAAGAGAGTTTCATTTGGAACCATTGATAATGATTCGGTGATCAAGGAAATCATAGGGAAGAAGCCTGATCAGCCCCCAAACCAACAAACTAGTAAAAATTAGTCATCGGACAAGCCTCCAACCAAAGAGTATAGTCAAGTAAAAACAAAGGATAAATACAATGATAAGGACAAGGCTCAAGTGGCCTAGGCTAATGTTTCTGTAGGGAAGTTCCAAGGGAGATTGAAAACCCTTCCTTTCATGTTGAGAATTCACATCTTTGGAAAGAATATATATAATTGCTTGCTAGATTCAAAGGCATTGGCCAATGTCATGCCCTTCATAGTATTCCAAGAAATAGGGATAACCCCAACTCTGTCCAAGCATAAGGTGACTCAGTTAGACAAGACAGAGGTGAACATTGTTGGGGAAATTAATAGGATCCCTATGCACATCATAGTTGATCTGAGTGTGCAACAAGTGATTGATATCCAAGTAGCAGATATCCCAGACACATATGGCATCATACTGGGGAGAGACTTTACGCACTATATGAATGGCTATGCCACAACTGACTACTCACATCTATGGTTGTTGTGGAAAAGGGTTGCCTAATCAAATTTGCATCAAATGAGAACCTCGAATGAAATTCATGATCATGGAGTACTACAATACCAACAAGGTGTTTTTTGTAGAAGCAGGATTGGGAAATTATTTCACTATTGTCTACCAAAATGAGGAAGAAGGGATAGAAGAGGTCATTGTGCTATGTAATTCCCTTACCAATTTGACTACTCTTCCTAATAGCATGAAAATTTTGATTGGTTATGAGGATGAAGAATGTCAAGAAGATGGCCACCTTGGATTGATTGATGGTTTCCGAGAATTCATGCAAAAGTGCATGCAAGACTAGCTCATTCTAGGAGCTAGGATGGATTTCAAAGAGTTATTGCTACCTAGTTGGTGCAGAGTGCATGATGTGGCTCATTCTGAATTTGAGTGCTGCCTGTGCCAAACAATGATGGAACACATTAAAGGATAGTTCATTCCAAAAGAGGGAATGGGAAGGAAACAAGATCAAGGCCAACCTAGGTGCAAGTACCCATCTAGAAGTATAGAGACAAAAGTGCAACCAAGAGAAGATGTCCACTCCATCAAATTCAAAGGCAAGAGTTCCCCCAAGTTTTGGACGTTGCGCTACGACAGATCTAAGTCCAAGCAAGGATCGAGAGCAGGCTTCGAGCTTATCATTCCTATAGGTAAGAAATATTTTGCTACCCATAGATTATAGTTCTATTGCACCAATAATGTAGCAAAATATGAACCATTAGTCCATGGGTTACTAATGGCATTAAGGAAGAAGGTCAAAATGTTGCAAGTCTTTAGTGATTTTCAATTAGTGGTTAAAAAAGTTAGGAAATTGTACTCTTGTAATGATAGAAGGTTGGAAAACTATAGGCACAGGGTATGGGATCTCATAGAAGGGTTGGATGCATTAAATATCTAGCTAATCCCTCATAGAAAAAATTAGATTGCTGATGCCTTAGCCCAGGTAGCCAACACCTTATAGCCCCTCTCATTGACAAGCTTAAAGAAGTTTACTGTATATATCACCTCTACCCATCAATACCCAATAATTTTACTCATATTCAAGTTTTTAATGATGATAAGCAAGTTCTTGACTTTATCACCGATTTAGATGTATTTGCATCAAAAATAATTGATGAAGCAAAGCCTGAAGAAGCCGAGCTTGATATAGAGGGAGTAACCAATTTAAAAACCAACACCATACCTCGAGGCATGGTTCAACTAGAGATGATATTTTATTTGGATCATATCAAGGACTAATATCACTAGACTAAGAAGGAATCAATAGATAACCAGTGTGACACTTACAACATGGGTACTACAAAAGAGGTTGAAAATGTTTTCATTGGAAAAGTATGCACTCCAAAGGAAAGAAAAGGGATTGTTGACACCCTACACACTTATCATGATGTGATTTATTGGGGATATGAAGACTTTAAGACATATGACACGTCAATTATCACTCATACCATTCCCCTTAAGCTAGATGTGAGACCAGTTGTGCAATGTCAATGCTTGATTAGTGTATTGTTGGAACCCATTATTTTCAAGGAAGTGTAGAAGTTGCTTTCAACTAGAATCATCTTTCCCATTTGAAACTCCACATTGGTGGAAAAATTGGTCTTGATCATAAAGAAGAATGGAGAAATCATATTGTGTGTGAATTTTCAGAACTTAAACAAGACTTCTGAAAATGATGACTATCTAGTGCTCTCACTGGATGAGGTATTACAAATTGTAAATGGGTCTCAAATGATGTTGTTTCTTGATGGCTACTCTAGATATAACTAGGTGATGGTGCAATATGAAGATCGACATAAAACAACAGTTGTTATGAAGTGGGGAATATTTTCTTACAAAAGGATGTCATTCAAGTTAATCAATGCAAGTGTGATAATTTAGTGTGCCATGGACATAGCCTTCAAATATCTCATCGAAAAGTGCATCATCATATACATGGATGACCTCATTATTTTTTCAAAGAAAAGAGGAGACCACATCTTTAACTTGTGCAAAGTTTTCCAAAAATGTAGAGAGTTCAGCATCTCATTTAACCCAAAGAAATTCATCTTTGGAGTGACTGAGCGAAAACTACTAGGACACATGATTTCATAGAATGGAATCTCCATAGTTCTAGAGCGCATACTAGACATCTTGAAAATTCAACCTCTAGGAAGCAAAAAAGAGATGAAGTCCTTTTTCAAAAAAATCAACTTCGTTAGGAAGTTCATCACTAGCTTCGTAGAAATAGTCAAACATATGAATGTCATGCTCAAGCAAGATGCCAAAGTAGAGAGGGCATCAGAAGCTAAGCAATATTTCGAGGAAATTAAGAGGGTTATTATGGATGGTTCAGTGCTAGTTATCCCAAACTATTTGAAGCCATTCTACATCAATTCTTTTTCTTCAGATCACTCATGCGCCAACATGTTAACATAGAAGGATGATGAAGGGAATGAGCACCCAATTACTTTTATGAGTATTCCATTGAGGGATGTTAAGTTGCATTATCACAATGTGGAAAAGAAAGCATATGTTTTGGTATGAGGAATCAAGAAATTCAAAAATTATATCCTATGGAATAAAGTGTTTTCCATTGTTCTAGACCCAGCTATAAAGACCTTTGCTAATGCATAATGAACTAGGAGAAAGAAGAGAAAAATAGGTCACATTGTTGTAGGAATATGACATGGAAATTCAACCCATCAAGTTGGTCTAGGGACAATCCATCACTCGCACGATGGAAGAAAAAAACCTAAGCTCATGATGAAGCAATATTAGTTGGAGGATGTTCCTCCCAATGAATGGTATGAGGACATTGTGTACTATTTGATTAACAATAGGTGTCCATCACAGTTGCAAGGAGTCTAGAAACATGCCCTAAGATTGAAAATTAATAGCTACATACTACAAGGATTTGTATTGTACAAAAGGAATCACGAGGGAGTTTATCTCATATGCTTGGGAAAGGTAGAGACAACCCAAGTGTTCAAAGAGTTTTATGATAAGTTTGGAATTGGTCATGGGTCTGGTCCCTCAACAACGGGCATTAGATCCTACGAGTTGGGTAATATTGGGTGACATTATTCAAAGATTCATACAACCATGTTAGATCATGTCATGTTTGTCGTATTTATGCCACCAGGGAAAGATACATTTTTGTCCCACTGCACCTAATTGTTGAGGTAAGGACCTTCGCTCAATGGGGTCTCAATTTTATTGGTCCAATAAACCCACCATCCTCTACAAGCCCTAGGTATATTATGACCACTACTGATTATTGAAATAGATGGACTAAAGCAATTGTTTGTAGGCAATGTACAACTGAAGTAGTTGCTAATTTTATGGAAAGCTTTATTTTAAACTATTTTGGTTGTCCATTCTCCTTGGTCTGTGATAATGGTCCTATATTTGCTTCCCTCAAATTTACTATTTGGGCATTTGATTATGGAATTATGCTTAAATTTTATTCTAATTATTATCCCCAAGGGAACGGCCTAGCCAAATCCACAAACAAGAACCTATTGACTATCATTTGAAAGCTGCTTGATAAGAACACAAAATATTGGCATGCCCAACTGCATTTTTCTCTATGGGAAGATTGCACATGTCATAAGGCATCCCTAGGAAATTCACCCTTCCACCTCGTTTATTGCATAGTGCCTTTTTTCCTAGTCCAGCTCAAGATTCACATGCTTTAGTTCATCAATACCTACTATGAGGAAGGAGAATGCAATGAGGTTTGCTTAGCTGAGTTGATTCATTTGGAAGAAGTATGTACCCAAGCTATAGAAAATTTCACCAAATATCATGGTATAGTGAAGAGATGGTTCAACCACTAAGCCAAGGTTAAGGCCTTTAGGATCGCATATTTGGTCCTATGTTGGGACAAGTCCCATGAGAAGAAAGGGGGATATGACAAATTTAACAAGCTCTGGCTTGGCCCATTTCAAATTTTTGAGATCTTAGAAGATAATGCCTTTCGCCTTAAAATGCTCACTAGAGAGGATGTCATATTTCCTGTCAATGGGTAGTACCTCAAGCATTATTTCCTTGTTTGAGCTATCGAAGCTCACCCTTTGTATATAGTTGCATGTAGTTAGGATAGGTTTTTTGTCTTGTGTTTTTCTTTTTTTTTCTTTCATTCCTAGCTTTCGCCTTGTTGAGGGTGTTGTCTAATCTTGTTGTGGTGGTCATGCTCAGCCTTGATGAAGGGCTCACTTTGTTTCACGCTCCTTGTGTTCCTTGGATAAGTCTTTATTAGTTACCATGAGTTTCTATCCGCTTCTGTGAAGTGGGTTTCCCCTCTTTAACTCTGGCTTGACCTAGGAAAAAACCCTTATTTGAATCCCCTCATGTCTATCTCACATTACACATGATATTCATCTTAAATAATCTTGATGAGCTATACAATAGTCATCATGACACCACAACAAGTGAAAAATCTTAAATCTACTTCAATGACCACTGTAATCTCCAAACCCACTATAAGCTTCATTGCTTATACAGTTGAATAAAAGAGCATCAGAAGGACAATATAAAGAAAAGAAAGAAAAGGAAAATATTGAAAATAGGCAACTGTGGGTGTATGAGAAACTCTATTGAGGCTATAGATGCCTAGTTGGCAATAGAGCAATGTTCGTGTGGATCGCAACAACAACTCTATCAGGGCTATAGACACTTGACTGGCAGTGAAGCGATGTCTAGGTTACTTTTGGGATTAGATTACCTACGTAGATTGCCTCAACTGATTGATCATTGTCCTCTGTGGTTTCTGAAGGAGAGGAACGAATTCACTACACACACTCCTGAGATATTTTGTGATTTGATTCAACTAAGGATTTCGTCCTCCTTTTTTAAGTCTTTAGTTTGTTTGGGGAAACTGGCTCCTAGTCTATGAAACTAGATATTCTAGGTTCTAGATGAATCCTTACCCTTAAAATGCTCAAGAGTGTTCTCCCAGTGGAGTCGCCATTTTTTGTGCTTGAAACACACACACCCCGTCCAGACTGAGGATCCCCCTCTTTCGATTTTCATTCATGTTAGATTGTTTTTGATCTTGTCTCATTTTCTGTGTCCCTATTTTTGAGCTTAAATTGGTCACATACATTAAAGTCATTCAAATCCATTTGACCAAAATCACCTAGCTCAAATTTCACTAAGTCTTTGATAGTTGTGGAACTTGTCCTACATATTTTCATCTTCCATTTTTCATTACATCCTTTAAGCCCAACATACCTGCATCTATGGTTATCCTTATGTGGACTATCATTATTGCTTTACTACTAAGTAGCAACCTTCCTACCATGTTTTCTCACATGGCAGGCATCATAGCCACCTTCGCCATCCAAGTCTTAGTTGAACGTCCAATCGAGTATGGGTTTTTGCACCTCACCTACCTAGGGTCTATTGTATCAACAATTAATGCTCACTATTAATGGTGATTTTCCTATAAATAGAGGCATCTCAGCTGTCATTTTTACCCTGTGATTTTTGAATTTTGAAGGAGAAAATAGAGTTCCCACCTATGCAAGGTCTCCCCATCAAATTCAAGCCAAATTTTCTTAGATTATGTAGACACGTAAAATGTACTGATTGATCCTATACACCTGATCTTGATTTTACTAACTCCATTCTCTTAATTAAATAAATCAATTTTATCTAGTTAAGTCATTATCTCCCTCTGATTAAATAAATCAATTTTATTTAATTAGCTTCTATAGTCTCTCTTTAATTAAATAATTTTATTTTATTTAATTAAATCTCTAAATTCATTCTATTAAATTAAATAAACTAATCCTTATTTGATTTAATCTAACACCATCTTCTTTAATTTAATAAATCAAATCTTTATTTAATTAAGTCTAAATCCATCATTCCTCTCGTTTTGATTTAAATTAATCCAAAAATCTAAGTCAAAATGGTCAAATCAGCTAATATCCCTCTTCATTAATCAAATCTTGATTAATGCTAATCTTAATCCATCAAATCCTCTAGCTTTTGCAACTTTCTCATGAAAATAATTTTAAATCTCTTTTTTCATTCAAAAAGGAATCAAAGGATGGAATATTCCTCAAATTTGAAATCTCCCCCCAAAAGTACTTGTCCATCCAACAAGGCATTAAAGGCCTCTTACATGTCCTTTTCTTGAGCCAAGTGATATTAACTCCATCTTTCATCTCATCTTTCAAGCCATATTTTGAATTTCAAATTTCCCCCTCTTTGCACATTGCCCAAAATATACTCCATCTCTCTTCAATAGCGTGTTGACAAGTGGTGCTTTATCATTGGTTTATCTTTAGTCCCGCATTCATCCTATTCTTCAATCCTCTATCCTTATTTGTTATAAATAGAAGCCTCCTCTATTGAATTTGATCATCCACAATACATGTAAGATCACCATGCTCATTTGGATCCACAATCTTAGGCATTTTCATCCACAACTTCATGCAAAGACATTATCTTGAGATTTTGAATTTTCCCATCCATTGTTCATCCATTTTCTCATTTTCATAGTTAGGTTATGTAGGAATTCAACCAAGAAGCATCAAATCTTTATCAAATCATCATTCAAGCTTACAAGGGATTGGGAAAGGTCCATTTTCCACATCAAAATGGCACCAATTCCCCCATGGGATTGAGAGTTTGTTGCATTAAATAGGATTTGATAACTTTTGTTTGTGTTCTTCATTCCATTTCTTGTTTTGTGCATTTCAAATGAATTATATGGGGAATGTTGATTTAACTTGCATAATAGACTAAGAATGTGTTGTTTGATTGTGTTTGTGTAGGTCTAACATTGACATTCATAGATTATTCATGAGATTTCAAGGTTTGTGTTGTCTTCTTTTACTAGGAATTTAAGCTGTTAAGCATATTTTTGTAGTTAGGGTTTGAGAATTGTTTAAAATCTGTAAGGGAAAAGCCCTAATTTATCCCAGCAATGTCATCAAAACCTTCTGCTACTTTCATCCCTGAACTGGTGATTTTCCCCCAACATTGTAAAACTCATTAAAGAAGGTCAAAATCACACATGTGTGTCCATGTGGAACCTCATTCCACCACAGTCATTCTTTAATAGTCGGAGCACCCTTTTGGTTCACCTCACAGACCCTACAGTTCCTATTTGTTGTCACCTAAAAATATTGAAATTTAAATGGCTAAGTCTGTGAGTCGATGCAGGAATCCCTATGTGAGACTCTGCTAGCAAGTGGACCTCATCTCATTGCCACTCCATTACCAATTGAACCTTAACGTTGCCTTGCATTGCGAGCTCCACCTTTTTTGTCTCTGCAAGAAAATCAAACCCAACACATGTTGAAAATCAGCTAAGTCCAAAAGTTTTGTGGTTCATCATGTGTAGTTCACCAGTGCTTTGCCACCATTGTTAACATCATAACTCTCATGTCTCCCTTCCTTGCAGACACTGCACTTGTTGTTTCCTTCCCAAACCTTTGGGTCTTTCACAAAATTTTAAGCCTAAAATGTGCATCTGGGCCTGTCAATGTGGGTATCCATCATGGGGGATCCATCCTCCCTTCACCACTATCTAACAGTTGATCACCCTCGTGCTTCCACCAAGCGGGCTTTGTAGGAACCTTTTTCTTCATGCTAAACTACAAATCTGACTAGTGAATCTCAGAAAAATTGACCCTCTATGGGTTTGCCTAGATAGACTTTTTCTTGTAGGTGGCCATCATCTTATTATCATTCCCTCACAGTGAAAACCCAACAAGACTTCCACCATGCAGCCTCCGTACTACCCCACTCTATGAGTATTAACTTTGAAAATTTCAAGAACATGGGGGAGAAATTTACCTTGTGGGTTTGGCCATGTGGAACTCCACATGCAAGTCATCGATCACCCAATGTTGTTCCTTAGCGGTGAGCTTTAACATCCTTCTCATTGATGGCATCCACATTGCTCCTTCCTGTACAAACCAGAAAGGGCCAATGTGATGAGGGAAAATAACTGAAGTACCTTATAGCCTATTTTTACACATGCCCCAACCACTTCCCAAGGAATTCACCCATCAAACACACCATGTAGGAATTTCCATGCGAGTGGCCACCTATGGACTTCCCCCTTCCCTACATCATTCCTTAATGACTTTCTTTTCAATGGATTCTACCTAGGGGAAACCCACATCCCCATGCCCACATTCTTGTAAATGAATCAAACAAGCTCCAAAAGGTGAACTATGAGAGATGTTTTGATGTTTTGAGAATATATGAATGGATCGAACACTAAATTTGCAGGATTTGACTAACATTTATCTCCCTAATCTATCAAAACACTTACTACACCTTTTGCATGTAGAATTTATGGAACCTATAGCGGGATCATTAGGAAAGCTCATGGGAAAGGCCAACAAGGGAAAGAATCCTACAAGAACACCTAGAGGAAAGGAAGAAAAAGAGAAAATGAAGTATCAGTTTCATAGGGTGGAGTGTACCTCTACGCTTGCCTCCAATTGGGATACAATCTCATATACAGACCTAGGGCATGTGAATATTGATGAATTCAAGCAAACGGTGATGGTCAATCCCACCATGAAGGATGCATCGAAGAAAAAGGAAAGTGGCCTTGCAAAGGCAATCGACTTCCCTATGGCATTGGTTGCTCTAGAGCTAGTCATGGCCTACTAGAAGTGTTATCACTCTAGTAGGAGAATAATTGGTAAGGATGGTAGAGTATTGGAAGACTTTACTACCAAGTTGATTCGCAAAAAATTTGGCATCCTAATATTTGAAAAGAGGGGGAGGTAGAAAAGGAGTTTGCTCAGAAGTTTTAGCAATAAGACCCTCTTGGATGCAAAAGAATGATCAATCAAAATTGGTTAAAAGACAAAAGGGGAAATGCCAACAGGGTGCCTCAAAATCTATATAGGAGCGATTTCTTTGAGGAATACCATGATCTAGTCACTCTCTTGAGAAGAGTGATGGGCCTACCGACCGCTACGTTCTTTGAAGAGTGAATGTTCTACTTTGTAGAAGAAATCCTTTGAGGTGAAACTAAATTCCACTAGACTAAGATGGTAAGTGACAACCTGCATAACCAACTCATGGTAGTAAAGAATAGCTCCCAATTTTATATGACTTCATATTTGTTTTATGTCCTCCTAGTAAAATTCCCATACAAAGGACTCTTTTGTGCAGGAACATTAGGGACCAAGAAGGGAGAACTCAAGACATATGATTGCTATCCCTAGTTGCAATACAAGAATTTAAAAAGCGAGTACAAAAGAGTAAATGATGCCTTCATCGGGCATATAATCAGACTCTTGGGAGGATATTTTGAAAGAATAGTAACCCACAACACCAAAGCTTTTATAAAAGGTTTTGGGTATCTATATATTTAGTTCCCAAAATTCATCTACATTAGGGTAGAAGGGTTCTTAAGAAAACCCTACTGGTTGCCATGCTACCCTAATGATAAAATTATTTTGTTGGAGGTTTCTTAATAGTTACATATTTCCCATACATTGCTAAGTGACAAGCATCAAGCTGAGGTGCCATATCCCCTAACATTTAGGCAGTGAATGTACTCATGCCCCACTGTCTAGTGTGTTGAATACTCTAAAAAGGAATTGGAAGAATATAACTAAGATCTACATACAGATAGAGGAAAAGTGGATCCTCATGATAAACTGAAAAAGAAAGCTGGGAGACAATATGCTCATTGCCCTCATGCTAAAGACTTATGGGCCAACTATGGAGATGACAAAGAGGTTTAAATGCATCATTATTTGAGGATGAAAACTCAATTTGTAAATCCCATTAATCTATTTCCCGTACTTGATCAAATTGTTGAGGATGATAACATTGTGGATGAAATATACCATGCCTTGGCTGATATGCCCTTGTCAATCATTGATTGGAATGAGGAAGATGTCACCAAGCTTGATATTCTCACCTGACCCATTGAACACAAAACTAGGTAATGTGTAGATGGAAAAATTACCTATCTGAAAGAACAAGGTACAGAATTGACATATGGGGAGCTCAAAGATGATCTAGAAAGTGAAACTGATAGTGGTGCCACCGTGGCATCATCTAGTGCAACTCCCAAGTCCCTGGCTGCTACTATATCTAAGAATAGAAAGGATGCACCTAAGCACAAACCCAAACAAAAGGTGTAATCTAGGAAGGTGATCAAAGGCCAGTCATCCAAGAGGAAAAAGAGAATGGGGAAATTTGTGCTTGAAATACAAACCATTCAGGAGGAAGAGCCTCAACATGAAGAGGAAGAAGAAACTAAGCAGCCTCACTCACCTCCCACCACTTATGTTCCCACCACTGCTACCATTTTCACCACTCCACCTTTTGCTTCCAAATGCATGCCCATCTCATCTCCACCCACTGTGGACATATCAGTCCACCTCACCTCTGCCTTGCCTACTGCTCCAAAATATGTATTAGGCTCTTCCTCTTTAACTACTTCCCCACTATCATCTTCCTCACTCCTGCCTCCACTACCTAAATTTTCCAATCTATCACCTTCTATGCCATCGACATCTATAGAACCACCTGTCTTGCCACAAGCTTTCACAGCATATATGTAGAACGTACCCATTGAAATCTCTGGGGTAATCCTTGATCCCAAGGTCCAAGCATTAATGGCTCAACTTATTGTTGCTTTACCTCTCCCTCCCCCACTGACCAATCCACCAAAGATGGAAGTGACAATGCAAATCTCAGAGGAAATGGAGAGACTAAGCACAAAGCAACACAAAGAGGATGTGAGGGATGTAATTGATGAGCTTGAGGATTCTGATAGAGGTGATTATTTTAAACATCTAGAGGGTTGATTAAGTATAAACTTAGAAAAGATGGCTTCTGATGAGGAAGGACCATAAAATTATGAAGAGGAAGATGCTAAGGGTATTCATAAACACTATGTGGTGGAGACATCAGACGAAGAGCTGGATGCAGAACCACCATGGGAGCACAAAGGAGTACACCTAGAGGAGTAGTGCTCTAAGGAAGAGAAAGTGGACACAAGTCTAGATGTAGAAATAATTGAGAAACCTTCGCAAACTAAACAAGATAAGGGCCTGATGCAAGAAGAGATTCCTTCGAAAAGGATAAAGAAGAAGAGGAGATAAAATAAAAGAGCGTTGAGCCTAGGAAAAATGTTGAAATTGAACATAAAGAAAATGAAGAGAGGTCACTACAAGAGGAAAATGTCATTGAAGAAAATTTAGCTTCCACCGAACCTGATATAGGAAGGACTTGTTAGAACACAATGATCTAATGAGAGGGGGTGAATCAATAGATATTAACAATTTGAGTTCTTCAACCCTTTTGCAGATTCAACATTAACTTCAAATGTGTAAATTGAAATACTAATAGATATAATGGCCACAAGCACAAGAGAGATCAACACATAACACAATATGTATGTGGAAAACCTAAGATGGGAAAAACCACGGTGAGAAATGCTGCTAGGATCTACTGTCCTAATCCAGCCTCACAAGCTTCAAAGTTTAGTTACAATGTTTAGGGCTACAACCCAAGGAAGCAACAACTCCTTTTTTAGAAGCTACAACTTCAAGGATGCTACTACACCCTATTCTAAGATACAACTCATTGAAAAATGGAGTCTACAACCTTGTACAAAGTTTTGCAATATACTATGCATAAAATAGTTCTACAAAACTTGAGATGCATCAATACAACACATAATCTCTTTCTCTCTCTCTCAGTTCTCCTTACTCCACTTTAACCAGCTACATGAGTTTTTAGATTTTGCATTCTATTACAGTTCACCTTCCTCTATATCTAGACACTCTTTTCATTCTACATATCTCAATAATTCCCCTCATTCAATTCATATACATTGGAATCACTGATAGGGTTTTTCACCTACTTCCATAATTTTCAAAGCATCATGCCCAACACATACTGTCTAGCTTGTTATAAGTCACCATACCTCTGCATTGAGTCACACAACCTTTTATTCTGTAATAGATAATTTTCTAAGAATAACATTCTATCAGACCCTAGAATCTGATATGCATTTAATGCATTCTTGCGATCATTCGGTCTAATTTGATCTTTAAATATATTTGCAAACTGTGCCACCACTTAATAGATAAAATCTTCATTTACATGGTCGCTAAGATAGTTGGAAAAATTAATTCTTTCTCTTGTGTCAGTTTTTAGACCAAACCCTCATTTACACTTGTCACATACTCCTATCCTATTTCTCAAGTGCTCCCCACCATGCATGGAGCATTCATGTCACTGCCGCATAGTTGACATCACCATCCACACATAGAAGGTCTACCAAGACACACATCCACCACTTGTGCAATTCTAGAGCATCGAAAGGGAATCTACAATATTCTCAACAAGTCTCCCAGAAAAGACTTAAATATTAAACTCCCAACCTCCAAGTGGTCCCCACATCTGTTGGCATCCAAGTCACCACCATATGCTATCATCACCATCCATGCAGACCGGTCCCACCAAACCATCAGCTTGTCGCTCAATCGAAGAAAACAAAAACTTCACAACCCCCATTTAGGGGTTAGGAAATTCCAAAACACCGTGACATTGAAGGAGATCGGCTAGTCGAGAAGTTAAGAAACTTCTAAACTCTGCGACAAGGTTCCAAGGTAAGAATCTGTAGTGATCCTACAACCAACACACTGTCACCAAGTTACAAACATTCAGAATCCTGCGACATAGGTTAGAAGGTTCAAGATATGGGCAATAGGCTGACAATGAAGACCAACAAAGGGAAAAAATTCCAAGTATTTAATAGAGGTTGAAGCTAGTAAAGAAATTTGGCTCTAGACCGAGAGCAAGAACCAATGAATGCAAACATCTCCATTGAAATCACGACCTGCACAATACCTTTCTAGAAAGCTCTCAAAAAAACTAGTAATTATGCCAACAATCTCCCTTACATGATTTTCACTTTTGACATCAATGAAAACAATAGTCCAACAATCTCCCCCTTTGGCATTGATGGAAAAACTCTAACTGTTTGATCAGGTACCACTAAAACTCAACACCAATGTGATTAACACACTGTAACACTGCAACTCCCCCTATTATATACATTTCCTCTCATCTATTTATCATCTCATATATTTAGCATCACATTTCTCCCCCTTTGACATCAATGGAAAAGGGTGCACGCCCCTTGAAGAAAGGCTTCAATTTTGAATGCTACAACCATCAAGTCATTAGAAATGATCCAATTTTGAATTCTACAATTTTCATGACTTGATCACATTTGTCTTAACCAGGGTTGAATAACTAATCAATGAAGTGCCCCCTGGATACATGCCCTATCACTAGAGATTAGTGATATGAAGTGGGAGAAACTACTCCCATCTTTTTCCTCAAGTATTCAAATTTCTCTGTATGAAGGGGTTTTGTAAATATATCATTCACTTGTTCCTTGGTGGGAATATACTCCATGCAGACTTCTTTATCTGCATCTTTTTCTCTGATGAAGTGATACTTGATGATATATGCTTTGTTTTGGAGTGCATCACTGGATTCTTTAAGATATTAATTGCACTTGAATTGTCACAAAGAATCAAAATGGGCTCATTGTACTCTAACTTGATGTCCTTTAATGTTTTCTTCATCCATAAGACTTGAGTGCAACATGCAACTATTGCAACATATTATGCTTCTATAGTAGAAAGAGTAATAGACTCTTGCTTTTTGCTCATCTAGGAAACCAATTTGTTCCCCAGGAAGAACACTCCTCAACTGGCACTCTTTCTGTCATCCACACTACCTACCCAATCTACATCTGTATATTTTGTTAATGTGACATATTTGCATTTGGAATACCATAAACCATATTCAATATTACTTTTGATGTATCTAAATATTCTCTTTACTACATTGATGTGTGATTCTTTTGGTTCTTCCTAAAACCGAGATACCATACAAACTACTTGCATTATATCAGGCCTTGATGTAGTTAGATATAATAGACTTCCAATCATTGATCTTTACAAAGTCTTATTTGCATCAAGTGACTCATCTGATTTATTAAACTTGCAGCCAGTAATCATGGGAGTATTGGCTGGTTTACAATCCTCCATGCCAAAATTTTTAAGCATTTATTTTGCATACTTCATTTTTAATATAAAAATACCTTTACCAGTTTGTGTAATTTGCAAAACAAGAAAAAATTTGAGTTCTCCTAACATGGAAATTTCAAACTCATCTTGCATGTTTTTGGCAAATATTTTTCACATTACATCACTGCTACCACCAAATATAATATAATCTACATAAACTACAACAATGAACATTTCCTTACCCTCAGATTTGAGATATAGATTGTTATAAACACAACCTTTCTTGAATCCTTGTTGTTGTAGATATTGATATAATCTTGAATACCAAGCCCTTGGTGCTTGCTTCAAACCATACAATGATTTCCTCAATTTGCAGACATAATCATCATCCTCTAACAACTAAAAAACTTCTAGAGTTGCTGAATATATACTTCCTCTTCAAGGTTTCCATTTAAAAATATAGATTTGACATCCATTTGATATACCTTAAAACCTGTATACACAGAAAATGCAAGAAACATTCTAATAGCTTCTAATGGTGCAACTGGAGCAAATGTTTCTTCAAAATCAATTCCTTCTACTTGTGCATATCCTTTGCACACTAATCTTGCTTTGTTTCTGACCACAACTCCATCTTCATTCAGCTTGTTTCTGAATACCCATTTTGTGCCAATTATATTCTTGCTTGATGTTCTAGGAACCAATTCCCAAGTTTTTTTCTTCTCAATTTGATCATCCTTTGCAAGTCTCATTCTAATTTTCACTTCTGCATTCTTGTCACTGATTATCTTATTTGCAGGATGATCTTTTTGTGCATATTTTTTAGGAGAACATTCAACCTCTTGCTCATTCTCTTCTTCTTTTTCCTCCTCTTCAACTCATCCACCTATGTCATCTTCATCTAACTCACTTTCAAGATTGTTTCTGCTAGGCTGACCCTGATTTGCACTTTCATCAACCTTGACATGTACACTCTCTATAATTCTATGCAATATTTTATTACAACACTTATAAGCTTTTCCTTGGTTGGAATACCCCAAGAATATCCCCTCATCACATCTTGACTCAAAACTTCCTAAGTTGTCATCTTCTCTTTTAATATAGTACTTATGCCAAATACCTTGAAATTCTTGACTAATGCAGGCCAACCAAACCATAATTCATATGGCGTTCTACCACTGTTAGATCTTATAAGTACTCTATTCTAAATGTATATAGTAGTTTGTACTGCTTCTTTCCAAAATGTATCTACCAAGTTTGCCTCATTCAACATAGCCCTTGCCATCTCCTTCACAATTTTGTTTCTTCTTTCTACCACACCATTTTGTTGTGGTGTTCTTGGGGCTAAATACTGGCACTTGATTCTAGGATCTTCACAATATTCCATGAATTCTCTTGACATGAATTCTCCACCTTTTTTTGACTTTAGACATTTGATTCTTCTCCCAGTCATATTTTCTACCAACTTCTTATAACTTTTAAATGATTTAAAAGCCTCATCCTTCTCCCTCACTTGAGTCCTTAATTTGTGCATCTTCCTAATCCTTAGTTTCTTTAGCCATGAATAGAAATTATCTTTTGTCATCTCTCATTACAAGGGCATGGCCTTGATCCTCTTCTGAACAATCACCGACATCAAAAACTTCACTTTCTTCATTGATGTACAAGCTCTTCTTCTTTCCAAAGTTCTTTCTTTTAGGATAGAATTCTTTCTTCTTTCTACTATCAAATTTTTGGTTGGAACTATCTTCTTTACCATATGGACACTTTGAATAAAAATGACCTATTCTACCATAGTTAAAACACTTAAGAGGGAGCATACCTTTATACTTTTCGGATTCTCTTCTTAGCCTTCTTATGAAATTTGGTTCTTCATCATCAGTTTCTTCATAATCAGATGCAATGACAACAACTTTTTCTTTCTTATCAGCTTCATCTTTGTCTTTCTTGACAACCTTAAATGCAACTTCTCTCCTAGATGATTCAATACTTGGCATTCTCATCTCATATGCAGTAATTATGCCATGCACCTCATCAAGAATAAGTTTATCAATTTCTCTTCCCTCTTCAATAGCAGAAATCTTGGTATCATATTTAGTTTTCATGGACCTAAGAACTTTCAACACAACATCTTCTTCTTTCAGATCTACACCATATCCTTTAATGGAATTTACCACATCATCAACTCTCTGAAGATAGTCTACAATATTCTCTTCTTCGGTCATCATCAAGCCTTCAAATTTTTCTCTCAGCACTTGTAACTTTGCCAACTTCACTTTGGTGTCACCTTCATAGATTTTCTTAAGTTTTTCCCAAACATCATAAGCAGTTTTACAATGCATAACTTTGCGATGTACAAAGTCAGACATATTGTTCATAATAATAAACCAAGCTTTAACATTGTCCTCATGAATCTTCTTTGCTGCAAGATCAATAGGAATGGCAGTAGGAATAGTATATTGGGTCTCAACACATGCCCATACTTCAGTTCCAAGAGAGACTAAGTATCCTCCCATTAATGAGCTCCATTTAGCATAGTTTTTTCCATCAAACCTAGGTGGCTTGTTTGAGCCTTCCTAAAATTCCATTGTGTTCACCTATCCAAGATCTACCTGAGCTGGTTAAGTTTCTCCTAGGGAACCTGATGCTCTGATACCAATTGTTAGAACATAATGATCTACTGAGAGGGGGGTGAATCAGTAGATAATAAAAAAATTAGTTCTTCAACCCTTTTGTAGATTCAACCTTAACTTCAAATGTGTAGATTGAAATACTAACAAATATAATGGCCACAAGCACAAGAGATATCAACACATAACACACTATGTACATGGAAAACCCAAGATGGGAAAAACCACGGTGAAAAATGCTACTAGGATCTACTGTCCTAATCCAGCCTCACAAGCTTCATAGTTTAGTTACAATGTTTAGGGTTGCAACCCAAGGAAGCAACAACTCCTTTTTTAGAAGCTAAAACTTCAAGGATGCTACTACACCCTATTCTAAGCTACAACTCAATAAAAATGGATTCTACAACCTCATACAAATTATTGCAATATACTATGCATAAAATAGTTCTACAAAACCTGAGATGCATCAATACAACACATAAGCTCTTTCTCTCTCTATCAGTTCTCCCTTACTCCATTAGAACTAGCCACATGAATTTTTAGATTTTGCTTTCCCTTATAGTTCACCTTCCTCTACATTCAAACACTCTCTTCATTCTCCATATCTCAATAATTCCCCTCATTCAATTCATATACATTGGAATCATTGTTAGGGTTTTTCACCTACTTTGATAATTTTTAGAGAATCATGCCAAACACATACTGTATAGCTCATCAAAATTCACCATACCTCTACATCGAGTCGCACAACATTTTATTTTGTAATAGAGAATCTACTAAGAATAATATTCTATCAGATCCTAGAATCTAATATGCATTTAATGCATTCTTGCGATCATTCAATCTGATTCGATCTTTAAATATTTTACAAACTGTGCCAACACTTAACAAAAACAAATCTTCATTTACATGGTCGTTGAGATAGTTGGGAAAATTAATTCTTTCTCTTGTGTTAGTTTTCACACAAAAACCTCGCTTACACTTTTTATAGCCATTTCAGATCTCTGCATTTGAACTCTAGCTGTCGATTTGTTCCTTCACGCCTTCATCTTATGATCAAAATTCACTGTTGTGTCTTTAAACCCTAACCGTTGGATGATCGCTCACTTAAACCACCGTCGTCGATCTATCATATCATCCAGTCATTGGGACTTCACTTTTTATAGCCATTTTAGATCTCTGCATTTGAACTCCAGCCATCGATTTGTTCCTTCACACCTTCATCTTATGATCAACATTCACTGTTGTGTCTTTAAACCCTAACCGTTGGATGATCGCTCACTTAAACCACCATCATCGATCTATCATATCATCCAGTCATTGGGACTTCATTCAGACTCCCACTATTACAAGCAAGTCACACCAATATGCTTGCCACGTTATCTAACTAGGCCTACAACCTACATGTCATCACCACATCATTCACAACACTAAGGCAAAATGACATATCAAGCAATCATTCATTTCCATCTATTAACCATCGTAACACTCGTGTCCCACAGTTGGCATCATACTCCTATCCCATTTCTCAAGCGGTCCCCACCATCCACACAACATCCATGTCACTATTGTATAGCTGACGTCACCATCCATGTAAATAAGGTCCACCAAGACACGTGTCCATCGCTTGTTCAATTCTGGAGCATCAAAAGGGAATATAGAATATTCTCAACAAGTCTCCCAGAAAAGAGTTAAATATTAAACTCCCAACAAAGGGGAAAAACACCAAGTCTTTAACAGAGGTTGAAGCCAACAAACAACATTGTCCCTAGACCGAGAGAATGAACTAATGAATGCATACATCTCCATTGACATCATGACCTGCACAATACCTTTCTGGAAAGCTCTAAAAAAAACTAGTAATTATGCCAACAATCTCCCTTACATGATTTTCACTTTTGACATCAATGAAAACAATAGTCCAATAGGAATACACCAGAAGAGGAGGAAGATGAGGAGGAAAAGAATGATGAAAAGGCTCCTAGTGATGAAGAAGATCAGCCACAGAAAGAATAAAAAGAGGAAGGTGATCATGAATCACCAAAAGGTTAAATAGAGGTTCCCACTTGGCTGGAACAACAAATAAAGAAGAAATCTCTAGTGGTCACTGATCTAAAGGTGAGATTAGAGGAAATAATGGCCAAAGCATAGACAAGAACCTGAAAGGAGAAGTAGCCTAAAATTTGATCCCACATCACAATTGATGTTTTTGGGTCTCAAACATTACAAAGTGCCACCCCAATAGCAAGAAAAGATGCTAGAACCATTGAGGGGAAAGACTACCAAATATCCATGATCAACCTAGGCCTAGCATCTCATGAGTAGAAGATGGATCATCTTCAAGGATTAGTGCCCACCATTATACAACAAATGAACAAGGACCATTCCACCAAAGAGGAGTTGAAAGCACAAGTGGCGGACCTCATCTCATACATTCAACAATAGACTTCCATAGAGGAAGAGATTCTATTGGAATCATCTACATCTACTCTCTATTCAAAAGAAGAAATAAATAAGATGGAAAAGATGAAGAACTGGACCAAATCCACTGTGGATTGGTTCAATAGAGTGGTGTATAATGCTGATATGGGCATTTTCCATGCAACCAGAGTGTACAATAAATTTTGGGGTTTATAGAAAAAGGTGGAGGATATGATAAACACTTGCAAGGAGTCCTTCAAGCTATATAGGATCACCCATCCTAAGTTGGAGAGCATCCTCAAGCTTTCTAAGGAAACTTTGGAAAAGGATCTAGAGCTACCAGAGGAAGATCACTAGCTAGTTGAAACATGGTCGATGAATCTTGACTATAGGAAGGGGATTTTGGAGAACTCCTTGTGCAAACTAAAGCTTGATTATGAGTGGATTTTTTTGAACCATACGGATAGTGAATTTTATCTAAAAATGATGATTGACTATGAAATGTCCACTCTAGAGCTAGATCTGGAGAAGATCAAGCCATTATTTCACAAGAATATGGAAAAGGGCACTGGGGACATGCTATCATTGGATTTCATGGATTTTGTTGTAAGGAATTTCACTCAGTCTAATTAGATTATAAAGGATACACCAAAGTGTACCAAACACTGACAGATTCAAGAAGATAGCCTTTCAGATCCTGAAATCTAAGCTATCCAAGGAGAAGAAGCTCATAGCTATGATTGACAAGTTCATTGAGTATGCAACCATGTAGAAGGAGGTTGGGAATCCTATCATCAATGATGGATATTTTTTGAAGTAGTTATAAAGGCTTAAAAGTTAGCTAAAAGAAAAAAATAGCTACAAGACAAAATAGACTAGAAGATGAAATAGGGAAAAATACAAAAATTCTATTTTATATTGTAATATATTGGGGGTATGTGAAACCCTAAGTGAAAATGAATCTTGTCCACTAATTAAGAATTAATATTTTACATTCATTTCACTTTTTGAAAACTATAAATAGGGGCATCCTCTAATTTTCAAAGAGAGAGATGAGTTGTTGTGTAAAGATATGTTGTAGAGAAGATATGAGAAAAGCATTATTTCTATGGTTTCTTGTTTTTTCTTCTCCATGTGTGCATGACTCTATCTCCAAATATTACATTTCAGCTTTGTTATTTTTAGTTATTAGCTTATGTTAGTTAGTAGTTCATTGTTGAACTTTAATGGTGGATGTATGTTGTTGTGTTTGATGCATTTCCAACTCATACTTTTAGTTGTTTGTTGATGATAAATGATTTTGTAAAGCTAGTCTGATTTTATCTATAGTGTTGCCCTTAAGTTCAACTGTTAATGGTGCTTTAATGATGAATGAACAATCTGAAAATCTACAATGAACCTTTGAAGATTGCACTAGTTTCATGAGATTGTGGGTTGTCCTTGGTTAAGTGGAAGTCAGTTTTAGGGAGTCTATTCACTGTAGCATCCTCCATTGTTACTGTTCATCCTTAGTTGCAAGTCTAGGAAACTTCTAACCCCTTCCCCTTTTGCTAGTTCTTTGAAATATGAAGTTAAAACAATGTTCCAACATTAGTGTAAAGCCAAATATGATGAGCAAGAAGGAGTTCTAGCTTGTTGTTTTGAACATGTAGCAACCATTCATTCATTTCTAGAATTTATAAAACTCCATTTGCAAACCCAATTCTCCAAGCTTAGTGAACCATAAAGGCCTCCTTGTGATTACCAACAAATCACATCAACGAATTGAACTATTCCAAGCATTTTGATGACCTAACACTCAAGTGACTTAGGGTGATTTCTAAAACTTAGTTGTAGAAATTACCTTTCAAGAGAGACATTGCACATGTGCTTTGTCTATGTTAAGAAGTGCAAAAACACCCATCATCAATCTTTTTGTTAGCTTTAAATACAAATTGAATTTTTGGAACATATTTATCAAACTCTCTTATTTCAAAGGTAGTAAGAGCACCAAACATTTCATTAACTAAGAAATAATCCAAGTCCTTAGATTCTTCAATAGTAGATACATTATGACTATAGGCCTTAGGAAGAGATCACAAGACCTTATTCACAATTTTATTTTCTTTTACTTCCCCACAAAGACCAATGATGCTAGAAAAAAACTTCATGTACCCAAAGAATATAACTTGCAATATATTCATCCTCGATCATCCTTAGATTCTCAAATCTACTCTTATAAATTTACATCTTGGCTTGCTTTACTTGTGTATCTCCTTCATAGATACCATTAAGCTTTCCCCATAAATTCTTAGTAAAATTGCAATTCATCACATTCAAAAATTCTAAATTAGCCAATCCACACAAGAGAGCATTCTTAGCCTTGGAATTACACTCATATAGCCTAATTATAGCTAGATCTATTGGAGTAGAACAAGCAACATAACCATCCTTGACTAATTGTGAAACCCCAAACCCTGGAGAGTTTAGGTGGCCTTCCATTCTCAATTTCTAGAAATCATAATTAGTCCCATCAAACCTAGGACCCTTGTATGATATGTGTCATCCTAGATATTTGCCTCAAGTTGTTAAGCTTCTTCAAAGGAACTTTCCTCTAATACCAATTTTTGAACAAACCGAATACTAGGAGAGGGGGTGAATCAGTATCTAGAAAAAAATAGACCACTTTGGAAATTAAGACCTTTAGCATAGTTCAAACTCTCTAACAAAACCAAAAACACTTTAGTAGTATTGAAATATATAACAATTTAAATACTTAAAAATTTCAACAACCCTCAACAATGAAAGATACAACAATTCTACTTCTATCTAAATCAATAACAAAGAAAGATGAAGCAAAGAACACATATGCATAGGAGAACACTAGAATTATGTGGAAAACCTAATGCAGGAAAAACCACAATGAGCTAACTCATAATATAAAGGCTCAATGTCAAAAAGGACTTGAAAAATAAGGTGTGCTACCTTAGAGAAAGATACAAGACTTGCAAAACTAAATATAACAAAACTTCAGGGGAAAGATATGAGGACCCGATGAGATTCACTATCTCAGAGAAGGATACAAAAATGATTTAAATAATTTACAATATTTTTCAACACAAAACTCTACTACTAAGGCATTCAAGAACATTTGATCTTTCTTTCAAACACTTTCACACTTTTTCTAGTAGATATTCAATGTATCCCACATTCACACTTCTTGCATCTAAAGTGTTTTTGCATTTATATCCACTGCATAACCTCAAAATACAATTTGATTGTCCAAGAGAGAATACAAATAATAAATTCAATAGGTTAGCCACACAAACATAATGTGGCCTTATCCAAAAGATAGAGAGGACCAAAAATAAACTTATTACATCTTCCAATGTGATCCAAAATCTTTCACATGCTGAAACACATCAACCTAAGTTGAGAAAAGGAAATGTGTAGATGAAATTGGAAGCACATAACTAGTTAGCCCAAAAAAACACTTCTAACTAAATTTACTCAATGTGGTTCTAACTAACATAGGTTAGGACCTGAATCTATCATAACACAACCTCATATGCTGATGCAAACCCTTAATAATTTAGCACAAGAAAGAGAGAAATCCCTATCAGTGACATATCCATAAGTAATCCAAAAATACAACTCAAGACATAATGCAACACTAGAAAGACCAATTAGCAACATACAAGTCATATCGGGATGTTCCATGAACATCCAAAAACACTTCCAAACACTTCTTTCATATTGTCATGCCACCAACAGCCACCATAAACCAAACAAGAATATAATACTTCATTCCATAAACATAGAATGCATAGCCATGAGATATTAAATTAATAGAACAACTTGCGGGCCACTTCAACCATGAAATTAAAATGGAGACACTGAACACACATGTAAAACACATTCAACAAGCTATATGAGTGAAGAAATCAATACAAAGAAATGTGGAGCATTTTCTGGACTAGTCCAAACAACCAACAACACTACCGACCTTTTGCAATTCACAAAATTATCCTCAACAACACTGTTGACTTGAAAAAATAGGAGTGTAACATCCACAAAACATTAACTATGAATCCCAAATTGCAAGACCATATCTTTAATAGCGCAAGAATATAGAGCATTCTCCCAAATTTCATTTCAACTTCAAGGAAAAAAAACCTTTCAACAACTTGTGGAGGCCAAAAATTTCTTTTAGTAACATAGGCTTCATTAGGAACAACATGAGAGATCATGGAACATACTGTAAAAAATCAACATCTTTCTACTATTAGCAATACTTATAATCCTCATCTTAATATATCATTATAAAACCAAGTATACTGACAATAATAATATATAATACTTCAGCCCCTATGTGGGTGAAGCTTCCAAACCTGGAATATTTGGATGAAGAAGTGTTTAAGGCAGTGGCTAACTCATTTGGGTGGCTAGTTTCTATTGGCGAGGCCACTCTCTAGAAGGCATCTTGTCATAGCAATATTTTTTGTTATGATTGACCAAGATGTTGTGATGCCTAAATTTTTTCACCTTAACTCAAAGGTGGGCTTCTAGAAGCAACATATTGTTTTAAAAAAAAATCCATTTGCATGATTCAAATGCAAAAAAGTGGGTCACTGGGATAAGGACTGCCCTGCTAAGGTGGTTCTGCCCAAGGTTGTTTCTCAAACTAAATTTTGGAAGGTTAAGGAGGCTAAGGAGACTTTGGCTCCCCCAAAGCAGGATGAGTCGGTAGCTGGAAAAGTCTTGGAGGGTGAAGCTAATATTGAAGATCTCTCTATCCCCAAACCTAAGGGAGACAAGGAGATTAAGAAGTTTGTGGATGAGGCTGCTGGCTAGTCTATGGAAAAGGATGTGAATCATGTTTCAGATACTTTTTTCTCCCCTAAACATCCTATTCTAGAGCCCATTGTTTCCCCATCTTCTCCCCTAGATCGTTTGTATAGACTTGTGGGTAGAGAGGGTGCTTTGGTGGTTGTAGATACATGGAGTAAAGATGAAGAAAGTTATATTTTAGTGAGGGGTAGAAAGAAGAATTTCTCTACTTCTCCTCCCCCTCAACCCCACAAAGATGTTACCACAAGAAAGCAAAAAGTGGACTATGTGTCCAAACAGAGCAGTTAGGGAAATCCTTTCTATAGAAAAGTAGGGAGAAGGACTACAAGTGAGATATTATGGAAGGGGTTCAAAAAAATATCTTTGAATTGTGCTCTAAGAGAATCCCCTCCTCATGCAAATGAAGATTATTTCTTAGAGTATCAAGGGGTTGAACATGTTGCAGATATGGGCTAGTTTGATGGTGTTGTCATTAATGTTGTCATTGATGTCAACACTATTTAGTATGTTGCAGATTGTACATGTATGGTTGAGATGCTATTGAGATATGGAGCTATCTTTATGGCATTGCAGATATGTTGGTTTGATGAGTTTCCAAGTGCTTTTGAGAAAATTAATAAAGAAGAGAAGTTAGAGTGTTGAGTGTGTTCAGTATGTGCTCCGATACATGCTCTGCATTTCTCCTGTATTGATCATATGCCTATGCAGATCTGAAGATATGTTGATGGTGATCTGATGATGATACAGTTTGAGTTTCATTTTTTGGTGAGATGGTACATAGAAGTTGTGTCCATTGGTATATGTGTTTTACCAACAGAGTCAGTGTTCTGTGGACTAGGAGAAATAAGTTTTCTCTGCATTTCTCCACTATTTTGTTTTAGATTGTGTGGATCTGGTAGATGTCTTATGAATGTCTTTCCTATGCTTTGGCAAAGAGGTTTGGAGTTTGGTGATCCGAAAATCATGTTGTAGTATTTTTGTGTGTGTCTACACAGTCTGGATGGACTAGTGAAAGAAATTCAATAATTGAAGCCTATTATTTTTGCTGCAGATGTATCTGGAATATTTTGAGATGTATTCTCATGCATAATGAAATGTGTTGCATCATTTTTGTGTCATCTTCTTGTTGGGAAGGGTGTGCATCATTGATAATTTGTGTTTTCATTAGGTTTGGCCGAACTAGTGTTTACACTTCATTTGAAGAATAAAATTTAAATTGAGGAAGTGTGTAGAAGTGTGCCATAGAAAAATGGCCTCTTGTCATTTTCATGGCCATTTAGGTCTTGTTTCATGATGTTTGGTCCATTTTTCTCTGATTTTATATTGTAATGTGGCTTGAACATGCATATTTATGTACTAAAATTCAAATATTGACATCTTGTGAAGGTGTTGTGAAGTGTTCTAAAACATTTCTACACTCTTCTAGATTCTATTTATTACAATTCACCTAAAAATCACCTTTTCATCACTAATCAAGTCCTATTTTGAAGTGTTGTAAGGTCTTGTAACAATATTTTACACTTCTCTAGGCTTAATTTCACTATTTACACCTTTCTTATGCTTTATTTGATCCCTTTGTGCCCTTATAATCCTTATATTAGTGCATTTTTTAATGTAAACCTGATAAACAATATTAAATGTGACTTAATTCCTAACACCCATTTTCAGGTCCTAGGTGGGACCTGTTCATTATGGGTGGCGAATGAGCCCCCCTTGGCTCCAAATTCAAAATATTTTAAATTTCCTTTCAGATTTTTATTCAAAATCACTTGATGTTGGCCTGTGATGGGGTATTAACAAGTTACTAAGGCACAAGTGTGTATAAATAAGTGATTTTCACCTCATTTTACATCTCCTACAATCACACATCATATCCAAGTAATCTTTTCATTCACTCAAGCATTCAAGCACTTTACAACATCAAATCAAGCATTCAAGAGCATCCATTGACACAACTTTGGATTTTCTTCAACAAGGGTTTGGTAAATTGATAGCATTTGCATGTTATTTGTTTATCATTCTCTTTCATTTCATTATTTCATTAAGGGTTTGATTACCAGAGTGGGGTTTGACCAAGGCAAACCCCTATTTGCTAACCCTCAACCATTTTCCCCCTCTTGCATGTGTATTTGCAAACTTTTGTGTACAAATTTAACAAGCATTTAGGTGTTGAAGAGTGGTCAACAAGTCAACTAGGTGCTTCAAGTCAAATCAACCATTTTTCAAGCTTGGAGAAGACATTTTGTCTATTTCCTACAAAATTGACTTCGGCAACCTGACAAGCAGACATTTCTAGATCTGGTGTTATAGAGAGTTGGATAGTGTGGTTGTGTTTCTGATATTTGGTTGTCATTGATGTAAACACTATTAGCATTAATCCATTAGAAGCTATATATGTTGAGGATATTGAGAAAATTGTAATGAAATGGGTTCTAGGTTGTCAATGGTGAAGTGAAGTTTAGTATATCAGTAAGTTTTGTACATTGATGATCAGAGATTGTGGACTAAAGGGTCTATTTTTTATTGTATCTAGTCTATCCATGTTGAGTTTTAGAGATCCGTGTGAAGATTTGACCGAGTTATGAAGATTTGTATTCTGACAATTTTTTTGTTACTTCAATTTGTGTTCCTAAATGAATATGATGTGATTTTAGTTAGTTCAATTGTTGTGGATGCTTCTCTAGTGATTCATGATGTTTTTGGATGTTTCTAGATCATGCTCTATCTTTGTTGCACGTCTGCATTGATCGTTGTGCTTGTGATCTGAGATTTTCTCTTGCATGTTCATGTTTTTCTTGTTCTTGGCCGATATGGTGTTTGTGGCGTGTTGTGGATCTTCGAGGAGTAATTAATTGAAGTTTTTTCATATTGGAGATGTTGATTTGGGTCTTCACTAAGTTGTGGCTGACCTTAGTTGATTTTCATTAATAATCTTTATTGTTTTGGGCCAATAATTTATATTCATTCTATTATTTTGTTAAAGTCGACACGTTGGGATGAAATTTCTTATTGTGGATATATATAAGTGATTGTTTATTTGAATTTATGTAAGCCAATGGATGTTGAGTGTGTGTGTATGTGTGAATACATTTATAATCATTCAAAGGTAGAGCAGAGTGTGAAGAAGAGTGAAGAGTGAAGAAATGTTCATGTGCTTAACTGGAACCATGATCAAGCATTAGCAGATGCTAATTTATCAGTTCAAATCCCTATGGATGTAATCTGATTCTTTTTGTAAGATAGTGTGTCTTCCTTTGGGCTATTAGTCTTATTGTAATTAAGTAGTGAGCTCTAGGAAGTTTGCACGAATGCATGTGCATTCTGCATATTTCATTTCTTTATAATTTTAATAGGGTATAATCTTGTGGATTGACCTTCGCTGTGGTTTTTCCCCTAATAGGGTTTCCACGTAAAAAGAATCTTGGTGTCATGTGTTGATGATTTATGCTTTCATGGTTAATAATCAGATCTGAGAATAAGGTTAATAAGTTGAATAAGTTTTAAATTTCTGGGACAACTGATTCACCCCCCTCTCAGTTGTTTGCATTGTGTTGCCAACAATTGGTATTAGAGTAGGTTCCTTGGAAGAATTTTAATAGTTTGAGGTGATCCGGGATGGCGACATACAAGAAGGATAGTCTAAGATTTGATGGAACAAATTATTCTATGTGGAACACTCGAATGGAATTCCATCTTATATGTATTGTTGAAACCTACTAAGCATTATAGGTAATGGGTATGTTATTCCTCATAATGGTCCTATTACTACTGCTGAGATTAGAGATGTTGAGTCTAATATCTGGGCTAAGGAAGCATTGTTGAATGCTTTGACTGATTCTAAGATGAAAAATGTTATGGATCTAAAGACTACTTATGAGATCTGGAAAAATTTGGAAACCTTGTATGAAGGTGATACTAATGTGAAGATTGCTAAGTTGCAGAGTTTGAATGGGAAATATGAAAAGTTGAGAATGGGTGATGATGAGAACATTACTATTTTTATGAAAAGATTGAATGAACTTGTGTGTGGTATCAGATGTGTTGTTGGATAGATAGACAAATTAGATATTGTTGCTAAAGTGCTTAGATCCTTGCTTGATTCATACAAAGTCAAAGCTAGTGCTATTGAAGAGATTTGAACTATAACAAATGCAACTAGAGATATGTTGGTTGGTAAGCTTACTAATTTTGAGTTGAGTGAATTAGGTGATGCCATTCCTAAGGTTGAATCTGCATTTAAGGCTACTACTTCTGGAAGAGATAGACAAAGATATGATATGGGTGAGAGTTCATCTAGAAAGACATTCAAGTATGAGGATGAAATCAAACAGATTGAAGAAGGAGAGTTGAAAGAGCTAGAAGCACTTATTGTCAAAAGAGTACCGAGAGGAAAAGGTAAGTATGAAGGAAAATTGCCTCTTAAATGTTTTTCTTGCAATAAGATAGGTCATTTTGCATTGAGGTTTCCATAAAGAGCCCCTAAACCAAAACATAACAAGCCTAAATTTCAAAAGAAGTGTTACTATGTTGTTGATGAAGGTGTGACAGATGATGAATCTGATAAAGGAAATAGAAGTGATGATGAATGGGTATTTATTGCTATCAAGGAAAATAATCTTGTGTCTACTGAATCTACTAGTACAAATGTGGAGAAATCCCTAACTGCTCAAGTTGAAGAGAAAGATGAATGGGTGATTGATAGTGGATTTTCACATCACATGACAAGAGATAAAATTAAGTTTGTGAGCCTGGAAAAGTATGATGGTGGTGTTGTGATATTTGGTGATAATACAACTAGTGTGATCCATGGCAGAGGATGCATTTCTCTTGATGGTAAGAATAATAATCATGATTTCCTGTATGTGGACAGATTGAAGCATAATCTTTTGAGTGTTGGTCAGATGGTTGATACGGGTTATAATATTTAGTTCAAGGATGGAAAGTGTAGAATATTGGGGTGTTCCAGAAATGTGATTGCATCAAGTACAAAAACAAGAGGTAATATCTTTCACTTGAATGTTGCTAGTAAAATTTGTTTGATTGCTCAAGTTGATGAAAGTTGGTTATGGCATAGGAGAATGTGTCATGTTAATTTTGATAATATTTTCAAGATAAGTTCTACTAAGGCTATGAGAGATCTTCCTAAGTTGGTAAAGCCTACTAATGCCATATGCAAGGAATGTCAGTTGGGGAAGCAAACTAGAATTTCATTTTGAAGAAAACAACATAATTCAAATGAATTGTTGGAGCTTGTGCATACTGATTTGTATGGTCCTTCTAGAGTCAGAAGTTTACAAGGTTACAGGTATTTCATGTTGCTTATTGATGATTATTCAAGAATGATGTGGTCTACTTTCTTAAGGGAGAAATATGAAGCACTAGAAACGTTCAAGATCTTTAACACTATGGTTGAGACAAAGATGGGTCTAAAGATTAAATGTCTGAGATCATATAGAGGTGATGAATTCACTTCCAGTGAGTTTAATTCTTTTTGTGAAGAACATGGAATAAAGAGACAATTATCTGCACTGTGGACCCCTTAACAAAATGGAGTTGTGGAAAGGAAGAATAGAACAATTCAAGATGTTGATAGAACTATGATGTTGGAAGGAAATGTCCCTCATATCTACTAGAGAGAAGCTATGAGTATTGTTGTTTACATCCTCAACTGAGTAAAAATCAAAGGTGATACTGGTAAGACCCCTTTTGAGCTATGGACTGGTCAAAAGCCTATTGTTAAATATTTCAAAATATTTGGGAGTAAATGTTATATCAAAAGAGATGGAGATATACAAAATTTTGATGCTAGGAGTGATGAAGGTATCTTTTTGTGTTATTCTACTAAAAGTAAGGCCTACCAGTGTTACAATAAAAGATTGAGGAAAATGTTTGAAAGTGAAAATGTCAAGGTTGATGAAGACTTAGGTACACCATCCAAAACCTATGGATATTATTTTGATGATCATAATGACTATACAAACAAAGGAAATCAAGTTCAAACTACAAATCAAGTGTAAATCATTCCAATAAGTCAGGAAAATCAAGAGGAAGAAGAAACTAGTGAAATTACCGAAGAGAGAACACAAGAGCCTGAAGTTGAAGAACATCCTAAGAAGACTCTGAGGTATGTAAGATTGAATCATTCAGAAGATTAGATTATAGGTGATAAGAACAAAGGTGTCCAGACTAGGAGAAATATTGTAGAAGAATACTGCTTGATTTCAAAGACTAAGCCTACTAGTGTGAATGAAGCATGTAAAGATGAACATTGGGTTGAAGCAATGAAAGAAGAGCTACTTCAGATTGAGAAGAATGATTCATGGATTCTTGTTCCTAGACCTTAGGATAAGAATGTCATTGGAACTAAATGGGTCTTTAGAAACAAATTGAATGAGCAAGGTGAAGTGGTTAGAAACAAAGCAAGACTAGTATGCAAAGGATATTCACAGATGGAAGGAATTGATTTTGAAGATACTTTTCCCCCTATTGCTAGAATTGAAGTTGTAAGATTATTTCTTGCTTGTGCTGCTTACAAAGAGTACAAGGTTTATCATATGGATGTCAAGTCAGCTTTTCTAAATGGAAAATTGGAAGAAGAGGTGTATGTTGAGCAACTAGATGGATTTCAATTGACTGATAAGGGAGATATGGTTTGTCAGTTGAAGAAAGCACTGTATGGACTTAAGAAATCCCCTAGAGCTTGGTATGCTAGATTGGATAATTATTTGTTGAAACTTGGATTTAACAAAGGTACTACTAACAATAATTTGTATTTCAAGAATTATGATAAATATTTGACTATGGAAGTCTTTGTTGATGATATCATTTTTGAAGGAGATGATAGTTTGTGCATGAAGTTTGCTAATGAGATGCAAAGTGAGTTTGAGATGTCAATGATTAGAGAGATGAAATTATTTTTAGGATTGCAAATTACTCAGTTGGAAAAAGAGATCTTTATATCTCAGTCCAAGTATGTGAAATAATTGTTGAAGAAATTTAGTATGGAAGATTCAAACCAATTGGTACACCCATGGTGATCGGATGTAAGTTAATAATGGATGATGTTTCTCTGAAGGAAAATTAGACTATATATAGATCAATGATCGGTGGATTTTTGTATTTAACTCAAACTAGACCTGATATCATGAATGTTGTATGTATTGTTGCAAGATTTCAAGCTGATTTGAAGGAATCTCATGTGACTACTGTGAAGAGAATTTTTAGATATTTGAAGGGAACAATTGACTTTGGCCTGTGGTATCTTAAAGATGATGATCTTAATTTGAGTGCCTTTATTAATGTTGATTGGGCAAGAGATGTAAATGACAGAAAAATTACTAGTGGTGGAGAATTTTTCTTGGGAAAGAAGTTGATTTCATGGTTAAGTAAGAAGAAAAATGCCATTTTTTTATCTACTACAAAGGTCGAATACATTGTTGATGCTAACAATTGTACTAAAGTCCTATAGATGAAGCAGATGTTGAAGGATATCAGAGTTGTGTATAATGAGTCTATTGCTATATTATCTGTTAATTCAAGTGTTATTAACATTTCTAAGAATATGGTGTTGCATTCAAAGACAAAGCATATATCTATTAAGTTTCACTTTTTGAGAGAAAAGGTGAGTGCAAAGGAAGTCAGACTGGAGCATGTGCCTACTAAGGAGTAGATTGCAAAAATATTTACCAAGATGTTGCCTAAGGATATTTTTGAGTATCTTAGAGGGAAGTTAGGGATGATTACCCATCCTAATCAAAACTAAGGATGCATTGCATTGCATCAGTCCATGTATTTCATAGTCATATCTTGATTTGGATTGATGTTGTGGTGGCTGCTACTCAAGGGGAGTAGTCAGATGTTCAAATGTTCATATATGCGGTTCATAGTTTGTGAGGAGCTAGATATCTTTATCATTGATGTCAAAGGGGGAGAAGATCATGTGAAAAATTTTATGGGAAGAAGAGCCTTATGGGAAAGAAGATCATAAGAAAGAGTTGAGGAGAAAAGAGTAAGAACCTAAGGGGGAGTAAGTGTTGGAGATAGTTGCATTGATGGTGTTTTTCAAATCATGTGTTGCCATCAAGGAAAAAGGGGGAGATTTTTGGATATTGTGGTTGTGTTGCTGATATGTGGTTTCCATTGATGTCAACACTATTAGCATTAATCCATTAGAAGTTGTATATGTCAAGGATATTGAGAAAATTCTAATGAAATGAGTTTCAGGTTGTCAATGGTGAAGTGAAGTTCAATATGTTAGTAATTTTTTTACATTGATGATCAAAGGTTGTGGACTAAAAGGTTTTTTGTTGAGTGTATCTAGTTTATCCACATCAATTTTTAGAGATCCACTTGAATATTTGATCGAGTTATGAAGATTTGTATTCTAACAAGTTTTATGTTACTTCAGTTTGTGTTCCTGAATGAAGATCATGTGATTTCAATTAGTTCAATTGTTGTGGATGCTTATCTAGTGATTCATGATGTTTGTGGATGTTTCTAGATCATTCTTTATCTATGTTGCATGTCTGCATTGATCGTTGTGCTCGTGATTCAAGATTTTCTCTTGTGTGTTCATGTTTTTCTTGTTCTTGGCCGATGGTGTTTTTAGCATGGTGTGGATCTTCAAGGAGTAATTAATTGAATTGTTTTTATATTGGAGATATTGATTTGGGTCTTCACTAATTTGTGTTGAACCTTGGTTGATTCGCATTAATAATATTTAGTGTTTTGGGCCAACAATTTATATTCATTCTATTATTTTGTTGAAGCTGACATGTTGGGATTAAATTTCTTGTTGCAGATATATATAAGAAATTGTTTATTTGAATTGATATAAGCTAGTGGATGTCAAGTGTTTTTGTATGTGTGAAAAAAGTTCTAATCCTTCGAAGAAAAAGTAGAGTATGAAGAAGAGTGAAGAAATGTTCATGTGCTTAACCAGAACTATGATCAGGCATTAGCAAATGCTAATTTATCAATTCAAATCCCTATAGATGTAATCTAATTCTTTCTGTAAGATAGTGTGCCTTCCTTTGGGTGGTTATCCTTATTGTAATTGAGCATTGAGCTCTGGGTAGTGTGCCTGAATGCATGTGCATTCCCCATATTTCATTTCTTTATACTTTTAACAAGGTATAATCTTGTGGACTCACCTCCACCGTGGTTTTTCCCCTAATAGGGTTTCCACGTAAAAAAATATTGGTGTTATGTGTTGATGATTTATGCTTTCATGGTTAATAATCATATTTGAAAATAAGGTTAATAAGTTGAACACATTTTAAATTTATGAGACAACTAATTCACCCCCCCTCTCAGTTGTCTGCATTATGTTGCCAACAAAAGAGTTGTCTCCTGATTTCTCAAAATTTTGGGAGAGGACTGATTCACCACCAGTGGTGAATGAGTCACACCTTAAGACTAAAAATATGGGTTTTGTCAAATTCTGGATCCCGACAGTTAGAAACTAGTTCCCAATAATTTTCACTAGAAGCAGGACTAATTCGCCACCTAGGGCGAATGAGTCCCATTGTCTATTTTTTGTGATTCTAGACAACATTTCAAAGATACTAGATTCCTCAAATCTTGCCCAGGTGCACTCTGATTTAGCCTTTCTCTTTCTATTTTATGTATTTATTCATCTTTTAGTTCATTGTTTGTATATCATAGTGTGTTTTCAAACATATCATAATTCTTAAGTTTTGCATTCAAATTCAATCATATAGATCACTTAATTGCACTTATTTCATTACATTTAGCTTAAAAAACATCATACATTTCCTAATTTGAGTGAACTAGATAGATTTTTTGGCCCTACTTTCTCCTTTTAGGTGAAAAACCCTAGACGAGCTAGAAAGGTGCATGGTGCCAAAATTCTATCATTCATTTTGGTGAACGTGCATTTTGAACACTTTGCATTTCCAATTTCATTTGCATATTGCATCCTAGATTACACTTGCATTAACATTCAATTAGGATATTGTTTTGTTCTTGCATTCTACGAATTCTCATATTGCATTAGTGAAAGCTTTGCTTAGATTTCCTTTTTGCATTGCATATCATTGAAAACATTGAAAAATCTGCATTCTACATCCTTAACTGAAAAGTATTAGAATCACATTAAAATTTTTGAAAAACTCAAAAATATCTCATACTGGGACTCATTTTCCACCCTGGGCGAATCAGTCCACTTGCAATTTTTAAACAACACTTTCTGGCATTTTTCTAACATTTTCCTTCATTTATGTTTTCTGTAGTTGCTTGTTAGTTATAGTTGGAAAAATTTCTATTATTTGCATTTAGAACTCCTAGATTTCCTTGCATTTTCCTTCACCCTCTTTTGTGGTACTTGTATGAGTGTTTGGTGCCCCATTGATAATACTTTAGTGAGACGAGGTTCTAGACTCATGGCTTCATATAATAACACTTTCGTTGTGGACCTTGGGATCTCAAGAGCATCTACTCCTAGTATGGACAATGGTGCATTAGGCATGGACAATACCACATCTATTCCTTCACCTTTCCATCCAATGAATGTTGACACACAAAACAACTCCATCCCACAAGAAAAGGTAATTAATATCCATGAGTATTTTGTACACTTACAACAAGACTTATCACTCCAAAACATTTCCACCACTGCCATACCTATGATAGAAAACCTTCATTGTTTGATTGAAAGTGATGATGGCTTACAAGTTATAAAGAAAATTGTTGAGATTTACAATAAATATGCCTCCTCCACTTCCCCATCCACAAACGTTTTTGTAAGCCAAGGAGGACCTCGCGTTCCTCCCCCTTCAACCATAGGATCTATACCAACTTATACCACTCCTCATGTTACAATAACTATGCAATAGGTTAGTCATGTGGCTCCTTCTTCCACAATTCCAACTACCATTCCTAGTTATCTTGTGGCATCACAAGTCCCTTCCACTACCTTCACCCCTCTTAGTGTTCCTTTCACTTCTCATCACATTACATACACTCCATCATGCTTTTCTCTTCCACCTCAAACCACCCACCCCGATCCCATTATTACAAAAATCCTTAATATTGTTTCATCCATGCAACAAAAAAATTTGACCATTAGCCAAATTCAAACTACTCCACCCACATATCATGTTTGTAGTAGCCCCTTATCCTTAGAAATATTAGGCACACAGATGCCATAATGGATGGAAATTCCTAGGTTTGAGAAATATAGAGGTAAAGGAGACCCTATTAACCATGTCAATGCTTATACAACTTTATTCAGTGATTTTGTCCTTGATGATAAACTCTTAGCCAAACTTTTTCCTAGGACCTTGAAAGATATTGCATTAGAGTGGTTTTCCAACTTGCCCAATCATTCCATCTGATCATTCAATCAATTTTTTGATGCTTTCATAAGTCACTTTCAAATTAATATGACACCTAAAAAGATAATGGCTGACCTAATGTATTGTAGACAAAATTCCGATGAGAAAGTCACTGATTTCATTTCACGTTATCAGTCATTATATGCTCAAGTGGATGTCAAAATTCCTAATTCACATCTACAAAATATGTTTATTGAAAACTTACACACAAACCTTTAGGATAAGTTAACTATGATGAAATTCCCTTCATTCATGCACTTATGCACAACCCTGTGTGAATACCATGACTCGGTTTTAAGTCATGATTCAAAATCCACTTCTAACCAAGCTGAAAAGCCTAAACACAACAATCAAACCAACAATAAAAAACTTTGCAAACCAAATAGAAGATTTTTATAGTTCAATCAACCTCCTCAACCACAACCAAATCCACCTATTCCAAGTCAAGTGGTAGTTGTTAAAGCAATGATGCCTTATACCTATGGGGACCCGAAGAGACAATTTACTCCCTTACCTGATACCCTTCAAAATACAATGAACCAATTGCTCTAGCAACAAATTATCACCTTTCCTACTGTCAAATCGCTTGATACCACCAAAACTTTACCACCCACCTTTAAACCTAAAGTTTATTGCCATTTTCATCACCAAAATGGCCATGACACTGAACAATGTAAGCATCTCAAACACTTAGTTCAAGACCTCATTGATTCGGGTCGTTTGTCCATTGCATGTGTTAATGATCAAGGTAATAAGTTTGTTGCACCCCCTAACCAAAATTTAAAAATCTTTACCAATCCCAAGCCTAAACATAATATTTCATTTGTCAAGGCCAGTGAACCTTCAAACCCTCAAGTCATGAACGTTAATAAAAATTGTGAACAACATAATATAACTCAAAATGTTACCCAAGTTAATCCTATGGATGAACTTGTGGGTGCAATAGAAATAATCCATCGTAAGATCCCAAACAACAAAATTCTTTCTATCACCTTTTCTTCTAAAGATATACTTCAAAAACTTCTTGATGGTCCTCTTTACATAGCCAGTAGAATCTATGATAAACCCACCAATGGGATATTAATAGATCCCGCCTGTGGTGAGAATGTGATCACGGAAGAATTTCTAGTATTACATGATTTATATCAAGATGACTATAATAAACCAACCGCATGGATTAAAACACATACTAGTTTTGTGTGCCCTATGATCAGATCAATCGTACTCCCCTTACATATAGGACCCAAAACTTTAGAGGTAACATTTTCAATTATTCCACAATCAGATCAATTTCGTTTGTGGCTAGGCCACCCATGGTTGTGCTCAATGAAATTGGTCCCTTCAGTTGTTCACAAATGTTTGAATTTTCCACATGGCAATGAAATATTTACCATACACCATAGTGGCTTTCATCCATTATCATCTAAAGGTATTTTTACCTTAAAATCCTTTTGGCCCACACCTATGGAACCCATCACCCCCCAAAAATATTTATTTTTCATAACCTATCAAAAATTTAAAGCCAAACACATAACTGAATTATCTCTTCGTAACACATCCCGTCAACTTCCACTCCTCCTATCAAAGATGAAACTATGCTTCAACCTAAGTCCAACATTGAACAAACCATACAACCACATGAACAACCACCCTTAGACATTTCCCCACCATCATTTAAACAACCAAGAGAAAATGAAACCAATCCTGGCATACCTCCTCGCATAAAACAAGTGTATAAAGCTAAAGAGAAAGTGATTCAACCATCCTCTTCGGTTTCTTCTATTCTTCCCCCTTTGGAACAAGAAGAACCTATGATAAATCAATCCGTTCTTACACCTGAACAAATTCAAAATAAAATTAAACACAACCGCAGTGCTCAAGAGTGTAGGCATCATCATCATCTCCTTGCTCGTCAGTCTTGAATAGAAGAAAATCAAGAAAATCAACCTCTACCTTTGATAGAAGAAATGGATGATCACCCTCCTTCTCCTGACCCACCACAGGATAGTCTAATCCAACATTCACAACAAAATGAACCAATCCAATAACCACAACTTTTGATACACCCTTCCTTGGAAATCACCCTTCTCCCTCCCATTGTCATCAATCTTGATGATGGTGATGATGAGGAGATCGCAAAAATAGATGAAGTACATAATGATCTAAACTCTTTATTTTCATCTACCATGAGGTTAAATGAATATCTTCTCAACCAAGTGAGGAACCTGATACATCTCCTAGTTTGGTACTTGGATTTCTTCCTTTGGAAATCCAACCACCTTCGCAATACACTGAACATGATTGGGAGGTAGATGACTTGTTAGATGGTTCACTTGCATTTGCCTTACTAGCCCTTTTACATTTTTTCTTTGTTCTTTCTTTTGTTATTGTATGTGCATCTTGTGTTCCCCCATATCATGTGTTTGATATTTTCTCTCTCATCGTACACTTCTTCTATCTGTACCTCTCTTCTTCTATAAGGCATACATTGTCTTTTTCATTTTTGTTTTGTGTTTTCCTTTCGGGGATCACGCAAAGCGTAGAGATGCCCTATGTCTCTTCCATGTTGACCCAAAAAGGTCCTTGTCTTTTTTCTTTTTTTTTCTATTTTCCTTTCAGGGATGACACAAAGCGTAGAGATGCCCTATGTCTCTTCCATGTTGGCCCAAAAGTTCCTTTGTCTTTTTCACCTTTGTTTTTGTTTTCCTTTTGGGGATGATGCAAGGCATTGAGACCTAAAATGGCTCCTTCATGTTGACCCAAAATATTTTTCTTTTCTTTTATCTTTTTCATTTTCTTTTTTCTTTTGTTTTCCTTTTGGGGATGACGCAAAGCATTGAGACCACAATGTCTCTTCCATGTTGACCCAAAATGAACTTTTTTTTTCTTTTGTTTTCACTATCTTTTTGTCATTCTTCCAATTCTATGTGCTTTCGGGAATGATGATAGTTCCAATATCCTTACAAAACATTGCAGCAATGAATATACTAACCCCAAATCCATAGATCCCTTTTGTGTTTGGTGTGTTCTTTTCTGGGTGGGAAACCTCCTTTTATTTTTCCTTCCTTTTCATGTACATGAAGTAGCCTTACTCATAAACATATGACTTAGCATAGGGGCTTTCCAAGTTGGCTCTCATGTCTTGTTTTCCTTTTGCATTTTTCCCTTGCTACTTTAAAGTAATTTCTCACAGAACGATGTGTAGCAATTCCTTTAAAGTGGGGGGCATACATTACCATTAATTCATTTGCATTCTTAGTTCCTAATGTAGCCTTGTTGTTTCATATGATGTGTTTGTCACTTTGTGGATGACATTGGGTACGTTGTTCTTCATAAGTGTGATCTATCTTAGCATATTAGATTCCTCTTGGTGGCCTGATGCTACACATTGCATCCCCTAAGTTGTGAATATTTCATTCTTTGATCAGCCCTCTCTTGGAGACATTAGACACAATGTTCCCTAAGTGATAGACCTTGCATGAACTTAACCAGACTCCTTTGAACATCTTTTACACTTTTTTACATTTTACATTTTACATTTTTCATTTTTTCCACCTTACATAACACAACTTGCATGCCTATGGTACCTTGCTCTTTGTTCATGATTTCTAAGCATACAAATCTTTGCTTGTCTCATGAAGCATGAACTGACATTTTTCTTTGTGGCACCTTGTTAAAGTTATCAAGAGGTATAACTTTGATATGGTTGAGTGGGAAGCCCACTCAGCAGCACGACTTTCCCCACAGCCACCTTTGTGTTTGTGAGTACATACCAACTAGTGTATGTATTTCACCCTTTTGGACTTTCTCACTCAGTGGACTGCCATGAGTTCTGTCACCCCAGTATGCATTCTCTTTTTCAAACAATTAGCCTAGACTTAATCCACAACTAGTTGGAAAGACGATTGAAGCTCAATTCATTTTCCCTTTCAATACTTGCGCGTTCCTTTGTTCTTATGTTTATTTTTCCATGGGATCTTCATCCTAGGGGCTTGATAATCCCTCTTGATCATTGTCATTCCATCTTTCTAACGTAAGCGCATTTGAACCCTCCTCTAGATGTTCATGGCTACTTTAGTGTGAGTTTGAAGCAAGTACATCCTCTCACAAAAGTGGGGGCTAAATGTGCCATAGAAAAATGGCCCCTTGTCATTTTCATAGCCTTTTAGGTCTTGTTTCATGATGTTTGGTCCATTTTGCTCTGATTTCATATTGTAATGTGGCTTGAACATGCATATTTATGTACTAAAATTCAAATATTGACATATTGTGAAGGTGTTGTGAAGTGTTGTAAAACATTTCTACATTCTTCTAGACTCTATTTATTACAATTCACCTAAAAATCACCTTTTCATCACTAATCAAGTCCTATTTTGAAGTGTTGTAAGGTCTTGTAACACGATTTCACACTTCTCTAGGCTTAATTTCACTATTTACACCTTTCTTATGCTTTATTTGACCCCTTTGTGCCCTTATAAGCCTCAATTAAGTGCATTTTTTAATGTAAACCCGATAAACAACATTAAATGTGACTTAATCCCAACATCCATTTTCAAGTCCTCGGTGAGAGCCATTCACCATGGGTGGCAAATAAGGCCCCCTTGGCTCCAAATTCAAGATATTTTAAATTTCCTTCAGGTTTTTATTCAAAATCACTTGATGTCAGCCTATGATGAGGTATTAATGGATTACTAAGGCACAAGTTTGTATAAATAAGTGATTTTCACCTTATTTTACATATCCTACAATCACACATCACATCCAAGCAATCTTTTCATTCACTCAAGCATTCAAGCACTTTACAACATCAAATCAAGCATAAATCAAGCATTCAAGAGCATCCATTGACAAAAATTCAGTTTTTCTTCAACAATGGTTTGGTAAGTTGATAGCATCTACATGTTATTTATTTATCATTCTCTTTCATTTCATTATTTCATTAAGGGTTTGATTACCAAAGTGGGGTTCAACCAAGGCAAACCCCTATTTTCGAACCCTCAACCATTTTTCCCCTCTTTCATGTGTATATGTAGACTTTTGTGTTTAGATTTAACAAGCATTTAGGTGTTGAAGAGTGTTCAACAATTCAACTAGGTGCTTCAAGTCAAATCAACCATTTTTCAAGCTTGGAGAAGACATTTTATCTGTTTCCTGAAAAATTGACTTCAACAACCCAACAAGCAAACATTTCCAGATCTGGTGTTACAAAGTTGTCTCCTAATTTCTTAGAATTTTGGGAGAGGATTGATTCACCACCAATGGAGAATGAGTCCCACCTTAAGACAAAAAAATATAGGTTTTGTCAGATTCCAAATCTTGACAGTCAAAAACTGGTTCCTAACAGTTTTTACCAGAAGCAGGACTAATTTTCCACCCAAGGTGAATGAGTCCCACTATTGATTTTTGTGATTCCAGATTCCTCAAATATTGTCCAAGTACACTCTGATTTATCATTTCTCTTTTTATTTCTACATTTATTCATCTTTTAGTTCATTGTTTGCATATCATAGTGTGTTTTTAAACATATCATAATTCTTAAGTTTGCATTCAAAGTCAGTCATATAGATCACTTAATTGCACTTAGTTCATTAAATTTAGCTTAAACAACATCATACAATTCCTAATTTGAGTGAACTAGCTAGATCTTTTGGCCCTACTTTCTCCTTTTAGGTGAAAAACCCTATAAGAGCTAGAAAGGTGCATGGTGCCAAAAATCTACATTTGAAGAAGATTCAAGAATATTATTTTTATGTTTTGATTGGTCCAATCTTATTCCTTTCCACTGTAGGAATTTAGAGTTGCCAACCTGAATTTGAATTTATGAAACGATGTATTGTGGCTAACCTTGGTAAATTTTTCTAAGGTTGAGAATGGTATAAAAGTAAGGTGAGTTATGAAGAATTGTATTACAGTCTGATGCAAAGTGATGAAAGTGTGCATAAATCATAAGAGTAGAAGTGTGTGTGAGTGAGTCATGATAGCATTTTTTTAGTGTGCTAAAAGTAGTGAATTGAAGGTTTATGTAATCTTACAAATGTGCTTTAATTGTTGTGGTGGATCTTTTGTTCTCTTTTTTATTTGTAGGCAGTGAGCCTCCCTATTGGACAATGAGTCCTTTGTAGGCAGTGAGTCCTCTTTTGGGCAATGATCCCTTTCTAGTGATTCTATGTATTCAATTTATCATCTTTATATTGTGAGTTAACCCTCACCGTGGTTTTTCCCTTATTGGGTTTTCCATGTAAAAATTGGGTGTTCATTGTGTTGATTTACTTTTTGTTATATGTGTTTCATGCTCATATGTAATAAAAAAATAGTGTGGTTGAAGATTTGATAAGTGATACAGTCTTAAGTTTGAATTTGTGTGACAATTGATTCACCCCCTCCTCTCAGTTGTCTTGTGCCTATTTAACAAAATAATGTGCACAAGAAGGAGCTCTTGAAGAACTTGATCTAGGACCATAAGCCAGACATTTTGCTAATTCAAGAAAGAAAAAAATGCAAATTGATAAGTTGGAAGTTTTAAAGAATTTCTTCTTTAAGGATTGTGGCTTTCATGGGGTTAGCTCTAAGGGAGCTTCGGACGGCATTGCTACCTTTTGGAATGCTATGTTGTTGGAGGATGAAAATATTATTAGGAGAGCGACTTCTAATTTCTTTGATCATCTACTTGGGGATGGTCTTGTGTGGGACCAAAATAGTGTGGAGGATTCTTTGGAAGTTATCCCCCATCTAGTTTCAGAAAACTTGAATAGGGAGCTTACTGCCATTCCCTCTACATTGGGAATAAAGGATGTGGGTTTTTCTTTTGAAGGGAATAAGGCCCCTGGGCCTGATGGCTTTCCTTTTTTTTTCTTTCAATCATGCTGGGAGATTGTAGCGGAAGATATGGTTAATTCCATTAAGGAATTATTTGGCTCTAGAAGATTACTCAGAGATTTGAATGCGACCTTCATTGTCTTGATCCCCAAGTTTGTTGATGCTAATAGCTTTAGTGAGTACCACCCGATCAGTCTCTATAACTCCATCTATAAATTTTTTTTAAGGTGCTTGCCACTAGATTGAAAAAGTGTCTCCCTAATCTGATCTCAAAACATCAAAGTGGCTTTGTTCAGGGATGCCAAATCCTATATTCTATAATAATTGTTCATGAACTTCCTCATTCTCTTAATGCTAACAAGAAGTTGGGCTTCTTCTTGAAACTAGATCTTCTCAAGGCTTATGATAGGTTCTTGATTGCGATTTTGGAATTTGGTTTATGTCAAAAGTTTCTTCAAATTTTTGAACAACTCATCTCAACACCTTATTTTGTTGTGTTGGTGAATGGGTCTCCTTCTCCTTTTTTCTAGAGTTCACATGGCTTGAGGTAGGTAGATCCTATTTCTTCACTACTATTCATCTTGATGGCAGAGTCTCTTGGTAGAAATATCCAGAAGGCTCTATCTAATGGGTCACTAAAGGGTCTTTCCCCCTCTTCCAGATGGGAGCCTATTACTCATCAACAATTTTTTTATGACACTATTTTGATGAGTGAATCCTCTACTCGTGAAGTCAGAACTATGAAGGGGTTGATTAATGCTTACGAGAAGGCTTTTGGCCAACATAATAATCTTCCTAAGATTCAAATTTTCTTCCTTAACACCCCTGAAGCTCTACAATTAAATCGTTCCAAGATTCTTTCTTGTAATAGGGGTGAACTCTTATCTACCTACCTGGGGCTTCCTTTGTGTATTTCTAAGAGTCTAGATTCTTTTTGGCTAGGTCTATTGGACAAGTTTAGTAGAAATATTTCGGGTTGGAAAGGGGTGCTTCTCAGTTAGGAAAAGAAGGTACAACTCATTTCCTCCACTCTTTATAATTTTTCTTTGTATGCAATGAGTCTTTGTAGAATTCCAGTCAAATTTGAGGATAAAATAGAACAAATCATGAGAAGATTTTTGTTGTCGAGTGTTGAATCCAAAGCTAGAATTCCTCTTGTGGCTTGGGAATTGGTTTGCAAGCCAAAGAAATGGGGTGCTCTAGGAATTAGAAACTTAAAAGCATTCAATAAGGCATTATTGTCAAAGAATGTTTAGAGGCTCCTCAATTGGGAAGTTGGTTGGGCCTCTCTAGCTAAAAACAAATATTTGCATGGTTTTGGGAGAACCTAGAATATGCTAACTTTTGATGATATACCTTTTGGTTCTTGTTTTTGGAGAAATATCATACCTTGCAAGGACTTTATTGCTAATGGTGTTAGGTGGCTATTGGGCGATGGTACTAGAATTCTTTTTTAGGAGGATGCTTGTTGTGATCCTAAACCTTTGATCAATTTACCCTAGGCCCCTCCTATTGTTCCTATTTGCAAATGTCTCTTTGGCCTTAGGGTGGCTAATTATTTTCAAAATGGGGAGTGGAATAATTTCTAGGATTGTCACCCATCTTTGAAGGTTTTAAAGGATTTCTTGTGCAATGTTCATATTCCCATTTTTCCTAGACCAGATAGGGTTGTTTGGGCTCCCTGTGCTAATGGTAAAGTTTTAGCGGCCTTTTCCTTTTTTTAGTTCATTGGAAAAGCCTAAGTCTTTTCCTTTCTAGGGGAAATTATGGAATAAGATGTTGATCGCCAAGGTGAATGTTTTCTTTTGGCTGCTCATGCAAGGTAAAGTATTAACACAAGATAATCTTTGTAAAAGGGGATTTGCAATTCTAAATAGATGTGTTCTTTGTGAAGATGATGTTGAGAGTGCTTTCCATATCTTCCTTGGGTGTGATTTATCCTCTCTTCTATGGAGTAAATTTATTGACCTATGGAATTTGGATTGGGTCTTCCCAAAATCCCTTGGTAATTTTGTTGACTAGTGGAAGTGTCCCTCCACCTCCTCTACTCTTTGGTGGCTTTGGGATCTTATGGCCCAGCATATTGTGTGGGGAATTTGGAAAGACCACAACAATATAATCTTTCATGATTCTAAACTCAAAGTTAGTAGCTTTTTCATCAAGATTTGTTAGGTGATCTTGGATAATTTTTCTCTCATTGGGTCTAAGTCATCTCATTGTGCCCCATTTGCTTGTTTGGCTGGTGATAGAGCCCTCAAAATTATTCATATTTTGAGACCTTTTGTGCTTGATATTAGCATGCCACATGTCACCCATTGGTATGGGTTTAAGGTTTTACTTAGGTAACCTGGTTGCCTAATTGATCCATCTATAAGCCTTTGGCATTTTATTTTTGTGTTGACTGATTTTCTCAGTTTCTGGTGACATAAGTTGTATTCTGATCCTTCGTTACATGTTCCTTACCAACCCCTTTAGCTTAGGTTATTTGGTCATTTCCTGTGGCAAGGAATTTTAATTCTACCAAGGTCAGGTTCTAATATTTTGGCTCATAAATGTTTTAAGTTTAAGTCATTGATCTCCAAGGGTAAATCCTTGTCAGCCTAGTCAAGGACCTCTTTTATGAATAACTTCATTGCATGTGTAGGTTTGAGGATCACAAGATCGTAGGATTCAATCTGAGCCACTCCCCACTGACTCATGCATTCTAAGTGACAACACTTTATTTATGACAAGGTCAGCAAAATGTTAACACATGTTAGATCAAGCATGTAGGCCCAACCATTGTGTTTCATTCCAATGTTTGAGATTTTAAGATCAATGGTGATGGTTGAAAGATGAAAGATGATCACCACCATTCCCCGCCAGCTTGCAGAAAAAAGATGTAGGCTCATTAAAAGTAGTGAGACCCGTGAGAAGCTGCCACGTACACTCTACAACTACTAGTGGGTGGAGCCCAAAAGTGAGTGAAGAAGGTCCATTTGGTATGTTTCTATTGGCCATTTTTCCAGGTTGGAGTAGCGATGTAAATTCAAATGTCATTGACTCAATCTGAGTCATTTGAGAAGGCCATCTTAGCTGAAAATTGATGAGGCACATTCAAAGTTGTGAAGTATGCCCGTTGCAATTGTTTCACTTCATGCAAGTGGGAGTAAATGACAGAGGTGACTTGTAAACTTATTCACTTCCCTTCAAAATTTGTGTATATGGCATATTCTTGTCAATTTGGGATCTGAATTCATGTTCAGGGTGATACAGAGAATTGAAAGAACCAATTTGTAGAGGTCATTCTGGATGGTATTAGGGTTTATCACAATTGAAAGTTGTAAGTACAACAAACACAATTTTATGCTTTTTTCAAATTCTTGAATTAGGGCTTACTTTCAATTTGCTTTTAGATGAATGTGTTTATTGCTTTGAGTTAGGGTTATTTTTTTTTTAAAAGGCCATAACCCTATGAAATCTTCTAGAATTAACATTCATTTTGAGTCATAGGTCGCAATTAGGAAGTCGATAGTTGAAATTCTTCCTATTAAAACCCTGGTATATGTAAAACCCATGGCTCCCAAAGTATAGACTACCACTGTTGGCATATGATGGTTGTGGACATGAATTTTGTATTCTGGTGTTATCATTGATGGCAACCATAGTTATCTCTAAGGTCCACAGTTTTGTATTTAGTCGTACCAGAAGAAGAAGTGAAATTTGTATGTTATTGATAGTATTATCAGCTGAACAGGATATTCAGTTCTAAACTCTCACTAAATCACTTTTCTTGGTTGTGTAACATTGAATGTGTTTCCTTGGCACAGAGAGAGCATACAATTATTGAATCTAGCAAAAGTATTATTGTGGCTATAGGTCTGGTTGGACATTCTCTATCTATTTGCTATGTCAAGCCAACTCAGTGAAATATTGTATACTGGATGTATAAAGGTTAATAATTGTTGTTATTATCCTTTTGGTTGTTCAATTATTGGTCCCAACTATTGTTTGGCCAACTTGCTCAGGTCCACATAGAATTTAACCATTATATGGGATGACTAGTTACCAATTTTGTTAAGTTTTGTGGAAGCCGAATTATGGCAATGAAATATTTGTAAGTGGATATATATATGTGTTTTTCCATATCTTTTGGATAGGTGTGAGAGGTGTATGTGCAATTTTTTTTATTTTCTAAGAAGATATTAAGCGATTTCATGCATAGTTTCACTTGCGCATAAATATTTTTGTGGGTGAACATGAGTAGAACGGGGCAGAAGTTCTTCATCAGTCATCAAGGCAAAAGTTCATCACCAGAGCTTAACTGGAACTGTAATCAGGCATTTGTAGATGCTATTATATCAGTTCACTTTCTTTTGGAATTATTCCAATCTCTTTTGTAAAGGTAGTGAGCCTAATTTTGAGCAATGAGCTCTAGGAAATGAGGCTGAATGCAAGTGCATTCCCCTTATGTAATATTCTCCTTGAGTATACTTAGAATTACTTGTGGATTGGCCATCCACCATGGTTTTTCCCCTTACAGGGTTTCCACATAAAAATCATTGTGTTATGGTTGCGTGGTTTCTTATTTTTTGTTTCTGCATATTATTATTGATTGAATGTGTTAGAAAAGTTAAAAAATAAGGATAATAGAGTTAAAATTAGTAGAACACTGATTCACCCCCCCTCAGTGTTGCTAGTTTCCAACAATTGGTATCAGTGCTAGTTCCTCAAAAGAAGCCTAATAGCTTGAGGAAATAACATTTAATGGATACAAGTAGTCTACAACAACAACTATTGGTGGCCTTAGATGACCTTGATCAGTCAAAATCTGAAATTAGGGAACTATAAGAAAATCTAGAAAATGTAGAAAAGTTTATCCAGACATTAAAGGACAAGATCATTGAATCAAGGGAGAAAAGAAAGGAGTTATTTTGTCAACTTAAGAAGAAAAGAAAAAGTTGTGAGGATGAACAACTTAGTCAAGTTTCGAAGGAGAAAATAGAAGAATGTGAAAAGCTTGATCAAGAAAATGCTACCTTAAAGCATGAAACAAAATCCATCATGATGAGGATGACCAAGGAATTGGAGGACAAAAAGAAGAATGAAGAAAATCTTGCTCAATCCCTGAAGGAGAAATCAAAACAATGTAGCTGACTAGAGAATGAATTAGAAAAAAGCAAGAATAATTAAGAAGAGTTTGAAAAATAGCTTGATGATCTAAGAAATGAACTTGCTACTACAAATGAGTTCAAAGAAAAATTTAAAGCAAGCCTAGCTAAACTAGATGAACTAATTAAAGGTCAGAGAACTGATGGTGATAGACGAGGTCTTGGATATGAATAAGGAGAAAGTTCTAGATCCAAACAAAGGGGATTTGATCAAAGGAAATATGCAAGAAGACCATTCAGACAAAGAAGCCAAGCAAATGGACCCAGGAGGAATCCAATAAGACAACCTAATGCTCAAAAATTTAATGGATATTGCTATGCTTGCAATAAATATGGTCATATGGATTCTCAATGTAGAAGTAGGATAAACACAACAAAGCCATCCTTCTCAGGTCAGTGCTTTAATTGTTACAAATATGGTCATAAGTCAAGTGAATTCAGAATTGTGATGTATAACCTACACATAGATATCAAGTGCTATACATGCAATAGATTATGACATGTTGCTAACCAAAGCAGATTTAGACAAATTCAATGGAACAATTGGTCCAACCAAAGGAATGTTATTTGCTATAATTGTAATAAACCTAGAAACATTTCCAGAGCCTGTTGGAACAAAAGAGGTCCAATAAGATAGGACAAGCAACCAAATGCCAAAGGAAAAGGAAATATCACTAGGGATGAGATCAAGAAGTAGATGTAGAAGAAATGGGTGAGGAAGAACTCATCTACAGATGCAAATCAACCTACACTTGAAACTGCTTCTGGTAATACATCTGGAAGTTAACTACAATCTTTGCCATAGGGGGAGTTGTCAGGAAAATCCTTTTAATCCCCTGCAAGTGGCTTACACATAAGTGTGGATGAATCCAATAGAAAATAATTTTATTTTTAGTGGTTGTGGATTAAAGCAGTCATACCAATGAAGCTTATCGAAGATCAACATTTGAATTATTTGCCCCAAAATATAAAAATCTATAAATCTGCAAAATTAGGGAAAGAGAATTTAATGTGAAAAGTAAAAAGTTAGTGCAATAAAAAGGGGTCTCTTTCACTTTCATTTGTCACTTTTGCATTCAAGTGAAGGAAGTTTGTAGAGCTCCTGGTGATTCTTGCATAAGTGGAAGAAAGATTCAAGCGCGAGCAAGGGTTTGTGAATCATTCTTCATTTTCATCTTCAAAAGGTATTTTCAGTAAAAACCTGTGAATTTTTGTTCTTCAAATCATGGCTACCCCACTGCTTGTGGAAATTAAAGATAGGCCATGCCCCAAATTCAAATTGCATCTGTACAAATTTGTTGAGACTGAACCCCTAGGTGCATTTTCTTCCATACTGTATGGAGTATTGGATATAGAGGATGTTAGGGCTTATGTGCATGCAAGCATTGAGGATTTGGGTAGTACTCAATTTTTAGATCTCTACACTAACCATATTGTACAAGAGGATTTCTCTGTGAAGCCAAAATTCCAAAACCTAGTCGATAAGAAATTTGAGCAGTTTGCAAAATTCCCTATATTTGAAGAGGATGATTGGGTTTGATATGTTCTAAGTAGAATGCATGATGAATTCCTATGGTTACACATACCCTTCAAAATTTCCAAAGAGGCAATCTATGTTGTAATGGGTTTGAGTTCGACTGGTAGACTTCCAAAATTGAAATCCATCAAGAATGAAGATGTAACTAGATCTACTGGCTCTCATTGGGACAGAAGGGCAATGAAAATAGAGAATATTACCAAGATTGATGTCAAATTTTCTTCAATGATTATTGGATGCAAAGTCTACCACTCAAGCTGGGATAATTTAGTATCTGAAACTGCTATCTACACTGCATATGAAATGGTAAAGGAGAACATGGATTATGACTTGTGTGAAGTGTTAAGAGGCCAACTCTTGGATAATGTCAAGAGGATAAAGAAGGATAAGAAGAATATTTTCAAGTTCAACAATCTGTTAATCTACCTGTATTTTTACTTCTTTGGTGAAGTTCCTAGATTCGGTAAAGTCTAGTGGAGGAATGATACTCTTGTTACAGTGAAAATTTGGGACATTTTGATCAGTGTTGGTAACCGGGAGGTCCATAATACAATTCTCTGGGGACATTTCAAAAACTTTCAAATTCAAATGCATGCTAGAGAGAGAATACCTAAAGCCATTGTAGAACACTACAAAGATTCCATATGCTTCATGGTTGATATTGACCTATGTTACATGGAGGTTGTTAATCCTAGAATAGTTTGGATCATGCTGATGGGATATGAGGTGGATGAAAACATCTTGAGAATGTATATTGAACATTTGATAAGCTCACCTCTTAATACTAATGAAGAGAGGTTTGGTACCTATGCAGAAAAATTCTGCAAGTCCATTTAGATCTAAGAAAACATACATGTATTAGAGAGGTAAGGAAGGAAACTAAAAATCTTGTAGTAGATTTGGGCATTCTAGATGAGAGACTGAGGGAAGTAAGAAGGCAATGAGAAGAAGCACAAGCTGCAAAAGAAGAGGAGAAGGGAAAATCTGTTGGTCCAGAAACCTCATCTGCTAGAGATACAAGGAGGAATCCTGCAACTCAGCCAAGTAAGGAAGAACCTTCTAGGAAAAAGAAGAAATTGAAGAGTTCAAGAACCTATGAAGTTGCATTTGAAGAGGAGGAGGAAGAAGGAACTAATTTAGAAGAGATAGTTAGAGAACTGAAGGAAACTGGTGCTCATGAAGTTAAGTTGAATAAGAGGAAGTCCACTGAGAAAAGTAAAGGAACACAAAAGAAGCTTAGAATTTTCCAGACCAACATGTTAGTAGAAGAGGTTGAAAAAGTTGTTGTGGATGATGGCAATCTACAACCCTTGTGTAATCTATATGATTTCTTTGATGACTCTGGTAAGAAAACTCTAGAAGAAGCTACTTTCAAACATTTAAATGTTTTCAACAAGACTCTAGTTGAGATCATGTCTGGATTTCTTACAAGCCTATACAAGGCCCTAGAATCAAGAAGAGAATTTGCTAGATTTGAGGAAGAAAATTTGAGAAAAAAGGGTTCTTGTAGATCTATGTTCAGAAATGGGTATTGAGGAAATGGACTCAATTCTTCTGGAAATCAAAAATCAATTCAAAACAAAATCAAGGGTCAATAAACCTATGATTGGGGATACAAAAGTAGTAATAAATGAGACTAAGGAAATTCTAGAAGAATTCCTATCAAAATAAATGGGAATGGAAAGTAAGAAGTTGGCAGAATAAATTCCAGCTAAAGCAGTAAATGAAGGTAATAATACTAAAGAGGTAGAGGTGGTAGGAGATGTAAATGATAACATATTTGTTCTTGAGGACAATTTGACTCCTATCCTTGAAGACATTGAAATACTTGTAGAAGCTAAGGAGCCATCAGTAGAAATTGCAGAAGAGAAGGTTGTGTCTGTTGAGGAAAAGGAACCTTCACTAATCACCCTGGAAATTTAAACTGAACCAGTCAAGGGTAAACTGTCAGAATCCACTCCCCATAAAGGTAAAGAATCTAAATTGAAGCAAATCATAGATTCAGACTCTGAATTTTATGAAAATTCAATCAATTTTTCCACTCTATCCCCCATTCAGATGATAAAAGTTTCCAAGATAGCTCAAGATAAGTCAAATGAAAGAATACTAAAATCTCACATTGAGGACAGTGAGTTGTTGAAGCTCACCTATAAAGTCCTACAGAAATTGCTACCACCACATGCTTTGGATCCATTAGGATTCACATCCGGTGAGTTGAAAAAGTTGATAAAATTTGTTGACTCCCACTTCAAATCTTTTGAGGGCTCAGCTTTAGTCAAGGTAAGGGAAGAATTTAAAGAGGATAGACTTGGTAATCTAATCAAGCTGATAACGAGGGACAAAATATTGTTGGAAACATGGGTGCAACACACTCAGCAGGCTATAACTGAAGGAGGTAATATCTATAAATCCTATCTAATTCTATCAAATTTTACAAGTGTTAATGAAAATAAAATAAAGGATATTGAGCTACAACTAGTTGCAATGTCAAATAGTTTTGATCCTTTGGCTAGCAGTATTTGTCACTAGGACTATCAGGTGTTACCCCTCCTTGATCAAATGAAAATTCTGAGGCTTAGAAATGAAAAACATCATTACTAGAGTGTGTGATCTAAGGGGATTGATTAGTACCAAGATTGAGATAATGGAAAATGCACTAAAAGAAGCAAGAAGTGTTGTTACTGCCTCAAATCCTACAAGTTTGGAAACTGCAGAAACATTGTCCTATCTTCTTTATGGACACGTCTCAATTTTGGAGAGCCTGAAGAGTATTTGGGATTTGACTCTTAGGGACTTGAAAAAGGTCTTTGCAAAAAAATTTCAATTTCTGTAAGTTTCCATATAGTATGTGTACAAGTTCTGCACCCCCAATTTTTCCATTGATGTCAAAGGGGTAGAGGAGGTATAGTGAAAAATATTTTAGGGGGGAGTAATAATTTTGAAGATCTACAATATTGAAGTATTTAGTATTGTGTGTACCTGTAGCATATTATCTTCGACACTTAGTCATTTGTCACTAAGTGTTGCCATCAATGCCAAAGGGGGAGATTGTTGGCATATGATGGTTGTGGACCTGACTTTTGTATTCTAGTATTGTCATTAATGGCAACCATAGTTATCTCTGAGGTACACAGTTTTGTATTCAGTCGTACAAGAAGAAGTGAAATATGTATGTTATTGATAGTATTATCAGTTGAACAATATATTCGGTTGTGAATTCTCACTGAATCACTTTTCTTGGTTGTGCAACGTTGAACGGGCTTCTTTGGAACAGAGAGAGCATACAATTATTGAATCTAGAAAAATTATTCTTGTGGCTATAGGTCCAGTTGGACATTCTCTATCTATTTGTTATGTCAAGCCAACTCAGTGAAATATTGTATACCAGATGTATAAAGGTTAATTATTTTTGTTATTATCCTTTTGGTTGTTCAATTATTGGTCCCAACTATTGTTTGGCTGACTTGCTCGAGTCCTCATAGAATTTATCCATTATATGGGTCAACTAGTTACCAATTTTGTTAAGTTTTGTCGAAGCCTACTTGTGGTGATGAAATCTTTGTAAGTGGATATATATATGTGTTTAACCATATCTTTTGGATAGGTGTGAGAGGTGTATGTGAATTTTTTGCAATTTTCTAAGAAGAGATTAAGTGATTTCATGTGCAATTTCACTTGCGCATAAAGATTTTTGTGGGTGAACTTGAGCAGGACAGGGCAAAAGTTCTTCATCAATCATCAAGGAAGAATTTCATCACTAGAGCTTAACTGGAACTATAATCAGGCATTTGTAGATGCTATTATATCAGTTCACTTTCTTTTGGAACTATTCCAATCTCTTTTGTAAAGGCAGTGAGCCTTATTTTGAGCAGTGAGCTCTAGGCAATGAGCCTGAATGCAAGTGCATTCCCCTTATGTAATATTCTCCTTGAGTATACTCAGAATTACTTGTGGATTGGCCATCCACCATGGTTTTTCCCCTTATAGGGTTTCCACATAAAAATCATTGTGTTATGTTTGTGTGGTTTCTTATTTTCTATTTATGCATATTGTTATTGATTGAATGTTTTAGAAAAGTTAAAAATAAGGATAATAGAGTTAAAATTCACAGAACACTGATTCACCCCCCCTATCAATGTTGCTAGTTTCCAACAACCACCTCTTCGACCCAGTCCAAGTCATTCTCCCAAGATGTAATTGAATTGCTTCCCCCATCTATGAGTAAGAAACTAGAAGGAAAGGCCTTGTTTAATGGCCCTACTATGAGAGAGGGAGTGATAGATAAAGCTTGCTTCATAAAGGATGTCAAGGTACCCTACACTAGATGGCAGTTGATTCAACATTGGTTTAGAAATAGGAACCTTGGAGCTCCTCCCAGTAATCCTTGGAGGTTGGATATGGGAAATGTAATTGTTCCCAATGTATACATGGATGTTGATCTTTTGAAGGATATCACCTCGAAGTATGAACTAGTTTCCAGGGTGGTCAATACATTTGATGGGGTAGATATGGTATGAATAATCTAGAAAGAAATTGAAGAAATTTTTAACTTGCATGAGTGAAGTCTGGATATGGTCCCTTTGGAAATGGATGATATTAGAAAAGAATAAAACAATACCAAGGTGTTAATTAGAACAATGATTTTTCCTTTGCATACTACAATGAGTAGCACTGGGAAACACAAGAAGCAAATTAAAATTGATGACAAGGAGCTCGAGCCTTTCCCAATGAGCTATTTTGCTAGCTATTTCAGAAAGACTGTGTATTCTCTATACCAAATCATTGGTTCTACCCCACCTGGCACTTTATAGAAAGAATACAATTATCTAGCCACACATTTCCAACACCCACCATACAACATTTCCTATGATTATGGTACCTATTTGGAAGAACATATCCACAAAGGCCTACTTGAGATGAAGGAAGGAAAGCAATGGGTAAAGTTCTGGTGGTATTGGCTATTGATGCATATGTTTTTGCATAGGGGACGAAAGGTTTTTGAAAAGGATATCACTTTGAGAAGAAAGGAGAAGGTGTTGACTTGCATGTTCGGTGCTAGACTCGAATTATGGATAAAGATGACAAGAAATACAATTTTTTAATGTTATGAAATGATTTTGCATCCAAGATAAGGAGGTCCCTGATATTTGAACCACCAAGAATTCCTAGAGAAATTCATGAGTTCTTGAGAGCCATTGAGATGAGACCAGACTTGAATTTGAGTCATAATTGGGAGATTTTATTTTATATCTTGAAAAGACGATTTTTAGGGTATATGCCAATGGTCTGGACCCATATGTCTTTCCAAGGGATGTTCCTTTGAGGATAGAATTCCTTGAAATCATGAGGCAGCTAGGAGCTTCAAAAATAGTGCATCTACCTGATACAACAAGGAAATGATCATTCTTTCCAGAGTGGATAGTGTTTTCTAATTATATTTTGGTTAAGGGGCATGGAAGAAAATGGTACATCTATTGGAACCTTACAAGTTGATGACTATGCACTCGAGGAATCATGATCCTGAAGGTTTCATTAGTAAGTGAAAAGAAAATAAGAAAATGGGTACTTTTGTGCATGTTTTTTATTATCCTAAAGATTTCATTAGGAATGTTTTTAGCCCTGAAGACCAAGATGAAAGGAAGGCTAAATACCTTGCTTATAAGAAAATAGTAGAAGAAAAATAGAAGGACCCCTAATATAATCCTCTTCCAAACATATCTAATGAATTCAGTAGAGTCATGCATGTTATGGACAACTTTGAAAGTGTAGTGGGTATGTTAAGGGAACAATGGGAAGTCACAGATAAAGTAAAGGAAAGGATGGTAGAAGAAGAAGTTGAAGTGACATTGGAAGAGAGACCTACATACCAACCACCCAAGCAATTAATAATTTATTCCAAGAGGAAGAAATCAATAGACGAAGAATGAAGCTTGCCAACCCCAGTTACTTTTGAGGGGACAAAGGTAGATTCTCCTAAGAATACATTTCCATCACCACCAACACAGGCTCCTTTGTTTGTGATTGATCTTTATTCTCCCCCTGCAAGCCCTGTCCCTCCTAAGCTCCCACATTTAAAGAAGTAAAGGACTAAAGTAAGAGGAGTGGTTGACTACTCTGATACAGAGGAAGATGACATTTATATCACTCTAGAGGATATGCAACTAGGAATGCCTCCTCTTGAAAGGGAAATTGCCTCAAGTTCAGGACAGAGCAATCTCAGATTGGGAAAGCTTGACATTAGCAGTCTAAATATTGTAGATGACTTAAGAGTAGAAGCTTGTAAGGGGTTTATGGAATATGATTCCTTTATTGAAACATCTGCATTCAAATATTTCTAGTTGAAATCTAAAACTATAAAATATGCAGAGAAAGTGGCCATTGAAAGGAGTTTGCATCTAGAATTGCCTGAAAGTGTCATCCAGGAAAATGTGAGAAGCATTATGAAGAATGAATTTCAAAATATTAATGCCCAGGAGGGTAGAGAGCATGTAAAGAAGACTGGTGTGCTACTGTTACCAGAATGGAATATTGTTGACACTATTATTCTAGATGCCATAAGGAGGGTTGAAAGGCCTCTGCTACAAATAGAAGAAGAATTGGAGATGGCACTCCAAGGTTTAGCATTTAGTGAGGATTGGGATGCATTGGAAATATGTTCATTATCTGTAGGATCCAGGAAACTAGCCCTTATAGAGCCATCATATCTAAGTGGAAAATTTCTTGTGAAGAGAGTTATTGATACCCCAACTTTGGAGGTAGTTGACATGGTTGTTAATGTTTCTAGGTTCACTAAAGCAACTGTGGAAATTCTCACCCTGGAGAGGGGTGATTTGAATAATAAATGCTAAGAACTTCTCAATGAATATGACAATAGCCAATAGAAGGTAGTTGTATTAGAACCTGAGCTAGCATTCTATAAACAAAGGGGAGAAGTGCAAAGAGAATAGGGTCAGCCCAACTCAAGTCACCCACCTCTGATGTCTCTAGTTGCATCTTCTCAACATTCACCTCTAGACCAAGCCTTAGCAATGGTACCATATGGTTTGGGAAAAGGATCACTCTCAGTTGAGGAATCAAGCCAACCAGGTCCCAGCTCGTCTAATCAACAAACAAGGGAGCAACTTCTTCTGCAAATTGAAACATATAAGGGGTTGTTGGAAAAGGATTAGGGCACAATGTATGAAAATGTATCAAAAATTGTTCATACTATTTTGAAACATTTGAATGAGAAGATCCAGGTTAGAATGAATAGTGTGAGCAATGGGATTGTCCCAAAGGGACAAAAATTTAGCCATGCCAATCTTGAATAAGTGGATCCCAAGAGTTGAGAGATTAAAGTTAATAGCAATAGGAGTTGGCCAACATGAAGATAAATATCCCCATGTGCTTCTGACCTATACATTTGTGTGTGAACTGAGTGAGAAAAATTTTCAAGGATACATAGCTCCATTGGAGCAAAAGATAAGAGAATTAATTGCTCAATATGATTTTACAGATTTGTCACCATTTCCAAATATTATGCTCACTAATTATCAAGTGAAATCACTACAAGTATGGAAGAAAGAGCTAGATAAGGTTATAGATTCCCAGGTGAATGAATTCTGTAAGGAAATTGATATTAATGTCTTTAATGAAACATTAAGAAAGTTGACGTTTATCATTAGCTTTCTAATCCAATTTCGTGATCACCAAGTACTCCCCATATAGGAAGACATTAGATAAAGTTATTGATTTCAACTAGCCATCTGATGAGGAATATGAAGAATGGGGAAGAATATTTGTTGGCCGATTTGGTTTGTAGACATGGATGTGAAATGTATAATTGGTCAAGTATTTTATAGGTCTAGCCTCCGAGGTTATAATGTATAAAATATATGTTTCATAGGAAGGTATCAGTTATTGATGATGTGGAATGTTGATTGAGATGTAAATTCATTTTTTGTCTACATCATTTTGTCATCTTGCTCGATAAGATGGATGTTCTACGATGAAGAAAATATTCTTTTTGACATGTGCTTTTGGGAAGGTAAAGTTGTTCCATATAACAAATGTAAATAATATTTGTCTCATATGCATTCCCTCCATTTTGTAGAATGAAAATATAACTGAATTATGGAATACATTTTGTAGTGATCCAATTAGAATGTGACATGTGTACGTTTGGCCTAAAGCTTTTTTTGCTCCCTTGTTTTATAAAAGGGAATCCAGGGCCATTTTTGCGGGTCTTTTATTGAATTCTAGAGTTGAATTGTGAAAATTGAGAACAAAAAGCGAATATGTTTAGTCTTTATCTAATGTTTTGAGTCTAGGTAGCATATTTTGTTAAATACATAGTTTCTGAACATATTTGAATGATAATGGAGATTTATTGAGTCTATAGTCTCTCCATTTGGATTGTGTATATGAATTATTAATGAAATTTTGATCAAATGTCATTTCCTTAATTGTCATTGTTTCACACTTTGATATATGTTTTAGTTTTAGCTCTTGTTCATAGAGTGAGTTAAAATGCTTGAATCAAATCATGAATTCATATGCATGTTCATTGGATTTAATAAGTAGTTTGTAGAGTTTGTTTATAGATTTGTGAATCATAAAGGGATGTCACTTAGATCTTGAATGTTCAGAATTAAATAAACCGTATATTGAAATTTGCTCAGACTCCTAGCCCATAAATAATGGCATTGATCCTGATATCTTTAAGTATTTCCCATGGTTCCAATTACTTGACTTAAGAACAATCTTCTAAAATAATCACCAATCTATCTTTTAAGTTGTTGTAGTTTGTATTATCTTATTTTCTCGACTTAAGATGTATAATTCATTCAAGGAAATGCCAACTTCTTGGGTAATTTATTCTTATTAGTCATGGGTGAAAATATATCTTCTTGAATATGTAATTTTTATGTGAATTAGTTGAAGAAGTTATATAATATACATTATGGGATCACCTTCCTGGGTTTTGCAGAGCCCAAAGTGCAGGAGATAAAGCGATTGATGCTATATCTCGTTCATTGGCCAATTATCTTGCAAGTATATGAGAATTGAGTTGGGAAAACTCATAGGTATTTGGAAGGATCTGATTGGTTCATTGGAAACAACTAATAGCTTGGAATGACTTATTGGTGATTTCTAATTTGAAGATCCCCTATGTTCCTTCTAAGATCTCTAATTCCATCTTAAATGCTAGATTGAGCACTAAGTGGAGGCCATTGCCTTCAAGATTGGTTAAAGTTAATTTTGATGGGGAATCCAAGGGTAACCCTAGGCCTATAGGTTGTGGGGGGTGTTGAGGAATGAGGATGACAAGATCTTAGGCATGATAGCACTCCTATTGGGAAATTAGATAAATCATTGTGTTGAGGTGCAAGCTATTTTTATAAGCATCAAATATGTTGTGGATAGGGGTTACTCTAAAATATGGGTTGAAGGTGACTCTTTAAACATCATCAATTATCTATGTGGCACCCATAACCCCAACTGGAATGTTGATCAATTAATAAAGGATACTATAATTATGTTAAGTTCTTGTGAAGAGATTCATGTATCTCACATTTTTTGAGAAGGTAATTCATGAGCAGTTTTTTTCACCAATGAGGTAGTCTTGAGCTAAATGAGTATCATGTGTGGAAGGAAGGCTCTCTCCTTCCTGAGAAAGCTAGGATCTTAATGAGAAATGATGGTTTTGGTTGAGCCTATGAGGTTGTATCATTTAATCTCTAGTACCAATTCTCAACTCACACACTTTGTGGGTTTTGTTTGACTTGCTAGCTATCAGACGAATGCTAATTGCAAGGGTTTTATACTTTTGGTTTCTAAGGAAATTGAGAGGAAATAGGAGTAGAATTGAGCTTCATTCTTGTGTGAGCCTGAGGAAGAAGAAGAAAATTTGGAAGATTCTCTAGCATGGGAATTTTACACCATTCTTAGAAAGATTGCATGGGCATGACCCGAATGGTTCAACGAAGTTTGTTTCTTGTTGACATAAACAAAAAATTTAGATAAATGGCTTGGTGGTTGATATCAATGAGGAGTTGATTGCTACTACGATTGGGTTGTTGATCATTGGACATAAGTTCTATAAGGAGAAGAAAATTAATGAGGAAGCAATGGCTCAATTCTTCAAAGACGACGAATGAAAAAAATTATTAAAATGGAAATTTGGGGCTATGAGCAAAAGTCTCTCAAGAAGTTATGGTGAATATTATGGAGGAATTTGCGGTATGTGACTTTGGAAGGAAGGTTCACTGCAATCCTTGGCCATCATTTTATTATTTTAAACCATTTCAGACATGGGCTATTTATTTCCTTTCAATTTTTTCTATTGTCTTCCATGGAGGTCTCTATTTATGCTCACTTAAAAAATAGGAGGGCTCTGGTCCTCCATGAGGGTCTTATTCTTTTAATCATGGAGCATGTTAAATCCCTTATCCCTACCTCTGTAATTAAGGGTAAGGAGAATAGTTTGAGTGAAGCTTTTGGATCTTCTAGATTAGATACCAACATTGTTGAGGAAGAGGAGTGGAATGAAGAAAACAAGGATGGGTCCCTAGCACCTGTGGAAACCTACTCAAAAAAGAGGAATAAGGCTAACCTTAAAATTAAACAAGAAGCTAAGCACCTTATTCTGAATGAGTCGGATTCCCATTCTGATAGTGAGGATACAATGGTGGGCTCTAGAAAATACACACCCAACAATGAAGCTTTGGACTTTGGCCAAGGTGACACTAAGGTTTATGGTAAAGAGGAGGGGCTAGAGGAGAATGTGATGACAACATAGGCAAAGGATAAGCCAAGAAGGGTTTCCAAATGTATTACCAAGTTAAAGAACTAGGCCTCAAAAGATATGGTTAAGGATACCACGGTGCCCTGTGAGGAGAAGGATTTCGAAGAGAAGGTAGTGGAAATCAATGACCCTGGTTTGTAGCTCTCCCAATGTGGATCTGGAGGGGGAGAATAAGTTTCAAGAAGAGGAGGATGCTAAGTAGAAGCATGCAAAGTCAGAGCCTCTAAAGGTAAATCCTCTTTTTTTAGGACTTTTCCTATCTCAATGATGTTTCCACCTCCATGTTTGAGCTTCTTGACATGGCAAGGGTAGGGGACACTAGCACTTTCAAATTAAAAAAATGGACTCTATAGAAGTTTAATAAGGTAAACATTAAAATAAGGGGTTTGAAGAAGAATTTGAAGAATATTCTAAAAGGCTCGGCTTTGGATATTCTGTTGATAGAATTGTGGATCTGAGGATTCATACCATGATTTTAAATTCCTATGCACGAAGAGCGCTTGGCTGGTTTAGAAGCCAAGATATTGGAGACCAATGTGGATATAAAGAATCTTCTTCATGCTTGTCACATTTTAGTGAAGAATAGTGTGGACTCTTTGGAAGTCCTATTTCATAAATTTAGTGAGCTCAGGGAGGACCAACTATATTTTTCTAAGTTAATAGACAAGGATCACTCATCCAAAGGTAGAGGGAAAAAAGGTGTGAAAGATGATGGTAAAGGCCCTACTGCTAGAGGGACAGATGACTGGAAGAAGTCCTTTGAAGCTGAGAAAAAAGAGTTGTTGGACATGACTGAAATGCATAGCATCCAGGAGCTTGAGGTGGCCAACACCTTAAGCAGTATGAAATAGTGTCCTGTTTATTTATTTTTCTATTTGTTTTGTGCTTTTCTATTGCTGGGTCTTAATTTCTTTCCTATTGTTTTGTCATTTTGTTGTTGTTGGGTGATGCTGATAGTTCACTATTTTATCTTTCAAGCATCATCTTGTATCTTTTGATGTTTTGTGTTTTGGCTAATGTTGGTGTTTTAATGTAGTATCTCTTGAGCATCATTTTGTACCTTAAGTTTTAAATAGTTGCAAGTCCCTTCAAAACCTAATTTTCTCATATAATCAAAACATCAGAAAAGTCATGACCTCCAACCATGAACTTCAACAAAAACACCATACATCAATGTAGCCCAAACTGAATGTTTTCAATAATGACAACCAAAGCCAAGCATCAATCACTACAACAATAACATCATAGACTTCAAAAGCCAAAAATTATGATAGCCACAAATAATCCACCAAGTGTTTTCATCAACCACTGCCAACAATCTCACAAACATATGTATCAAACTCACCAAGTGTTGA
>VDFB02000002.1:32112560-32139075 GCA_007258455.2 Sequoia sempervirens
CATCAAATGATAAATTTTTTTTTGTCTTGTAACAAGAATGTAACAAACAATGGATTCATAGATGCCAAAGCTATGAATAGAAAAGGTCCCACATTGACTCTCAAAGCACCCAACATGAACAATAACACACCATATGTTTCCAACCAAGTAGCTAACATGGTCCAAAATAATCAAGAGTGGAGACCCCCAAGACAACCAAGGCAATACCCATGGAGACAATACACTCCTTTACCAAAACCAATTGAATCTATCCTAAAGAAGCTAGTACAATCAAATGTTAGACAACTCAAAGAGCCCAAACCATACAACCCAGGGCAATTCAAACCATCTTGGTGGGATGACCATTCCTTTTGTGACTACCATTGTATCAAAGGGCATAAGACCTCATCATGTCATCAGTTGAAGAACATGATTCAAGACCTAATTGAAAACAATACCATAGAGGTTGAGGGATAACAACAAACTTCTAATAAAGACCATATGATTTTCAAGAATCCATTGCAAGACCATGGTTTCGAAAAACACTCTAGTTCGGATCAAAAGATAGACAACCATTCCAATTATACCAATGCCTCTTTTGACTACACAACTATTAACCACATTCAAGCTATTGACAATCATGTTAACACAATCACTATTAAGAAGTAGCCTGAATGCATTGTTACTACCCACAAGGCTAAGGTTACCATATCTAGTCTTCCTCCAAAGTAGCCACAATCTAAAGCACAATACAACCTTGTTGACCAATTGGGCAAGAAAAACACAAAAATTTCCATCCTTGAGCTTATGCACATATCACCTAAACACAAAGCTATCCTCGATAAGGCTTTGCAAGAAACCTCTGTCCTTACTGACCTGGATGTCAACTAATTTTAAGCCATGGTTGGATACTTGGCCAACTCCCACCATGTCTCCTTTTCTATCCAAGATTACTTTACACCCAAGTCAAACCATAATGACCCATTACACCTTGAGATCTTCATCCACAAACACAAGGTCAGATGAGTCCTAGTAGATGGCAAAGTTGGATTGAAAATTTTCACTTTAAAACTGGTGAAGGAATTGGGCCTCTCTGAAACATGTGTGGATACAACTAAGAGCATTGTCATCAAAGCCTATGATGACAAAGAGCATTCTTCTAAGGGTGTTATGACACTTCCTATCAAGGTTGGACCTATAGTACTAAAATCCACATTCCAAGTCCTAGATCTTGAACTACCATACAACCTACTCCTCAACCAACCATGGATGCACACCATGAAAGTTGTTCCATCCACATACCATCAATATTTGAAGTTTCCTTACAATGGCACCTAAATCACAATCATTGGTGATCCTAACCCCTTTCAATATTACATAAAATTTGAGGGGGTCTCTAAACACCAAGTTCCCATAAAGTGTGAAGCTACAACATCCACTCCATCCAATTATGTTGATCCATCCACTCTAACTAAATCCTCCACATTCACCATTCCATCCATCGATCCCAAGATTCAAATCCAAGACCAAGGTTGTGGGGAGTATCATATGAACACTTCCTACTATATCACTAAGCTACCAAAGTCTCCAAAGTCCTATGGCAAGCTCGTCTAAAGATGGAACCTAAATTTTTCATTAAAATTCATCCCACCACCACCTTCACAAACTGGGGAAAGTTAAACAAAGAAGACATTAATGATATCTCAAATTGGATTTACAAAGATGAGGAAGTTCTGGAGCCACTACTGATAGAACAATATGGTAAAGGCTTTGAGCTCATGAAACAAAAGGGTTAAAATAGAATCAGTGGACTCGACATATATAAAAAAATGGAATGAGAGAACCCTTGATGCCTCTTAAATGGTCAAAGAACTCAATACTAGGATTTGTAACAATTAGGATTGGAACTTCAAGTACTAAGGTGCTTTCAAATATGAATGTGAGTGCTTTGAAAGGCATTGAGACATCTAAAAATCCTATCGACATCTATTATAGTGACACTAACTCTAATTAATATGAGTGAGATTCTTGTACCACCAATGACTATGAGCTCAACCATGTCTTTCATGAGTCTGATAGACCCTGTCCATCCTTTACTAACCTCATGGATATTAATATCCATGTCGATTCCTTTCATGAACCTGACCCACCAAAGACCAAAAAGAAAGAGCATGGATAGAATCCTTTTGGGACCCCAATAATCACTTCATCTTTACCCTATCCACTGATTACCCATCCCTGAGTAACACTGATGATGGCATTTCCCTCATTTACCCATAATTGATTGATTGGGACCAACAAGTTCCACCCACTTTGGACATATTTGAAAATGATGAAGCCATCACTGAGTTCATTGGACTACATGAAGGCATACCACATGGGGACCATAAGGCTAGTTTCACTATAAATCTTGATGTTGCAGCATATTTCGGTGAGACTATCTCACCTTCTAGTCACAAAAATGACAAAAATAAAATAAAAATGAATGGTCTTTAGGTGAAAACTGCAAGGTGCCTTCTAACCAGGAAAAAGTAAAAATAAAGGATGTATCCAAGGGCGAAAACCTCTCTAAGGCACCCAAGGATGGAGGGTTGGACTTTCTCCCTATTAATCAAGAGAGATCCTCAATGTTGATTGAAGAAGTAATGGAAGTCAATATAGGTACAACATAGAATCCTAATATTGTTCTCCTTGCAACCTCCCTGACAAAAGATGAAAAACCAAAATTTCAAGACTTTTCATAGAACATCAAGTCAATTTTGCATGGTCTTATGATGATATACCTAGGTTAGACCTTGCATTAGTCCTACATCATTTATTGTTGCTTCCATGCAAATCCTATCAAACAAAAGCTTAGAAAAATACATCCTCAGATAGCTCTATCGGTCAAAGCTAAACTCAAGAAATTATTGGGTGTTGGTTTCATAAGACCTATTGACTATGCAAAATGGATCTCAAACCTTGTACTAGTGACCAAAATGAATGGAAAAGTCTGTATCTGCATAGATTTTTGTGACTTGAACAAAGCATGTTTGAAGGATGACTTCCCACTTCCTAATATAGACATCATAGTAGACCTAACGATAGGCAATGATATGTTGTCTATCATGGATGGCTTCTTAGGGTATAATCAAATCCATATCACTCCTAAAGATCAACAAAATATGATGTTCACTTACCCATGGGGTACGTACAGTTAGATTCCATGCCCTTTAGACTAAAAAATGCAGGCACAACCTATCAAAGAGCTATGACCACCATATTTCATGATCTCATACACACATTGATGGAAGACTATGTTGATGACCTTTTCAAAAAATCCTTAACATGTGGTGATCATTTGAGAGTCTTGGACAAAATTTTAAAAAGGCTTGAATAATATAAAGTCTCTCTAAATTATAAGAAATGTGTCTTCATTGTGACATCAAGAAATCTCTTAGGATACATAGTTTCTCTTAGAGGCATTAAAGTGGACCCGAAAAAAGTAAAAGCTATATTAGATATGCCTCCCCCTACAGGGATCAATCAACTCAAGTCATTGCAAGGCTAACTTCAGTCCATCAGATGCTTCATTGCATAGCTTGTTGATAAATGTCAACCTTTTCAGTATTTGTTACACAAGGGAGTTCCTTTTATATGGATATACAAGTATGAGGTAGTTTTTCCATAGATTAAAGATTACCTCATGACACCTCCTATTTTGATGCCACCAATAGATGGTAAGCCCCTAATCCTTTACATATTAGCTACCACTTCCGAACTGATGGCATTACTTGCACAAAATGATCATGACGACAAAAAATGAGTGATCTATTACATTATCCGCACATTGGTTGGGTATGAACTCAACTATAGTCCTATTGAATGTGTTTGTCTCACTGTGGTTTTCACCACTTAGAAACTAAGACATTACATGCTAAATCATTAGACAAGACTGGTGGCTAAGATATATCCTCTCAAATACCTACTTAGCAAGGTAGCATTGACAAGACGGTTGGATATGTGGGTCATGATACTTAGTGAGTATGACATACAATATGTGGAACAAAAAGAAATAAAAGGATAGGTTATCATAGACCAACTTGTTGATGCACCCATAAAATATAATCACCCTTTGATTTTTGATTCCCTAGATGAGTCAATATTTGCATTAGACATTGGCGCAACATGGAAGTTATACTTTGATGGCTCATACACTAGTCATGGATCATGTGCGAGAATACTATTCATCACCCCTCAAGGTGATACTATACCCAAATCATTAAAAATAGTATTCCCATGTACAAAAAAACATTGTAGAATATGAGGCCTTACTAACAGGGTTGTGCATGGCTATAAAATGGAAAATTACAAGTTTGCAAGTCTTTGGTGATTCACAATTGGTCATTCCAAAAGTCAGCAATGACTATGACACTAAATGCTAGAAACTAACCCCATATAAAAGAATGGTTTATAGTTTTAAACTATAATTTGCAGATATTACTTTTTTCCAAATCCCATAGATAAAAAAAAGGCAGTTGACACCATGACCACCATTAGATCTCTCTTGGATATTCCCAACAATATGTCATAGTACGAGTTCTTAGTTGAATAGTTGTTGGTCCTTTCCTTCGATGTCCCAAAATCTAAGATGGTGTGTGAAAATTTTGGTCCCAATTCCCCATGGTACCAAACCATTTATAACTATCTACATTCCCATACATTACCATCTAACCTATCCAATAACCAATAAAATTCCTTCCTTCATAAAGCCACTCACTACGCCATCATCGGTGATACCCTATATAGACGTGGCCTATAAAATACATTACTCAGATGTCTCAATACTAACAAAGAAAAAAATACCTTATGTGAAGTACACGAAGGTATATGCGAAGCCTATTCTAGTGGTCTAACTCTAGCTAAAAAGATCATGCAACTGGGATATTACTAGCCTACAATGGAGCAAGATGCCTATCACTTTGTGAAGAAATGTTGATAGTTCCAAATACATAGTGATCCCATCCATGCACCTACATAGGAGCTATAGCCAATCACTTCACCATGGCCCTTCACCCAATGGGGACTGGACCTCATAGGAAAAATTCATCCCACCTTATCTAATGGCCACAAATTCATTATCACTACAACTGAATATTTCAAAAAATGGATTGAAGTCATTCCCCTAACATACATAACAAGTAAAAAGATCTCCAAGTTCATCCTCAATTACATCATATGTCGGTATGGTGTCCCACAATCCATCATCATTGACAATAGTCATCCCTTCAAAAATTAGGATGTCCATGAGTTATGTGAGAAATTCCACATCTAGCACCGCTTTTCCACACCATATTACCCACAATGTAATGACCAAGCTAAGGCATCCAATAAGACCAAAATCAAAATACCTAAAAAGACTGTCAATGACGCTAGTCGTGATTGGCACATTCAACTTAACCCTGCCCTATGGGCGTATTGTATGATCATCCGAACACCCACCAACACCACGCCATTCGCCCTAGTCTTCGATTTGAAGGTTATGCTTCCTTTAAAGGTATTCCCTAGTCTTTGGTAAGGATTCTCATGGCACTCTATCATGATGTGTGTATTATGATAAAGCCAACTCTAGTATTAACAAGGATCACAATGACAGATCAATTAGTTGTATACAAGCACTATGATCTTAACAAAAAAACTACTTCATAAAGGTCATTATTGGCATATCATGGCCCTAGTCTCTACATCAGCACCATCAATGGATTTAGAACATTTAGTGATTAGCTAAAATAGCAAGGCCATCCAAAAGTATCAAAAATACCAAAAAAATTGAAAAACCAAAAAATTGTCACCTTGATAAAAACCTGGCAAACATGCATCTTGGTGACACCAAAAAAAATAAAAAATAAAAAATCCAAGAAAAAAACTAAAGAGAAAAATTCCATCCAATAGTGAAAACCATTTTTATGGTGCTTTGGATAAGTGTCATGATGAAAACCTAGCAAACATGTGTCATGTGTAAAAGCAATTATCTATGTGGACCATTATACTTAGGGGCAAGTTGTATCATCTCCCATGAATTTCTCATGAAATTTTCATCTATCCATCTAAGTCCTATCATTTCCATCCATCTTCCCACCTACTTTGATCTTGATAAGGACTGAGGTATAAACATAAATCATGCTTTGGGAAAACTCTTGACATGTCTATCCTTTGGTCATACACTATTAATGAAATATAATTTCATAGCCTTCATAGCATTATCCAAACCCATACCTTAGAGAAAACAAATTATTCCTATGTGATATAGTCCTTCATATGATAATTCTTTCACTCGATAATCCTCATGTCTCATATATTTTACCAAAATCAATCCATTATCCTTCCATACCTATTTCTAGGCTTGTATTTTCCTTGTCATTGGTTTATAGATTCTAATCTGCTTATCCAACATCCTTCCATCATCTCATTCAATCCCAAAAAGAAGTCATTCCATATGCAACAAGCCTAATCCATATGATCTTGCTATGCAACCTATTACATCATCCAAAACATTCCTTGGTTTTGTTCCTAGCCTTGCTGCAAACCTTGGTCCTTTAGTCACATTATCGTCATCCTCATGGTGTTTTGGGATTTTTCCTTCTCACATCAAACAACGTCATCATCATCATCATCACCTATCAATTTTTTTTACCTTGACTAGGGGCAAGATCATGTTTGTCCTAGGATTCTTGTGTGTGGTTTCTCGCGTGCTTATAAGCATCATCCATGTGTATTTATCATGATCCTTATAGTTACCATCCATAATAAATTCACCGTCACTCTTTCTATGTCATCCACAATAAGGGTTACCCATTCTAATCCTCGATAACTTGCTCCTACACCTGACTGGGGGCATATCCTTGAGTCTTCACTAGATCCTACACTTGCTGTTGGAGGTCACTATATCCAAAAAATACAAAAAAATCAAATATTCACAAAAAATGACAAAAACATCACAAAAATCCAAAACACAAAAAAATCAAAACATTTGAAAAGTACAAAATAATTAAATATTCACAAAAAAAGAAAAAAATATATAAAACTTCAAAATCCAAAAAAATCAAAACACATTAAAACTCAAAAACATTTAGATAAATTTCAAAAAATCCCAAAAATAGAGTCAAAGTCAGTCATTTCAGTCTTTTTCATTGTCAAACTATGTTGCCTCTATGACTGGACATAGGCAAGGTCATCTGTCAATGTGCCCCTGAGGCATTAGGTTAGTCCTTTAGGTGTTGTCAAATAAAATCATGATTTGGTCATTTTCTCATTGAAACATTTGTCAATGGTCATGTCAAACTACGAGGTCTCTACACATTGCTACATAGGCAAGGCCCTCTGTTGATGAGCCCTCGAGGCCCCCTAGGTCAATGTTTTAGGGTTCATTGGGTTAGTCAAAATAAATGGGACCCTATCAACTCTGACACAAAATAATCATTTGAACTTCAAACATAAATCCTAAATCAATAAGACAAGAAAGCCAACAAGTCTTTAAGTCAAATCAGTCATTTGTCAAATCAATCAAACCAATCAAATCGATCAAAACCAATGGTCTTATACAGGATGTGTCCTTCTTGAAACCAGACCTTGTCACTATCACACTTTGTCATTTTCCTTATATATGTAGTTACATGATTGAAACTAGACTTGACTTTTTATACGATATGTTTCTTATCTTGAAACCAAGCCTTGTCAAAAGAGTCTACCCATCACTCACTCCATCCCTTAACACACTAGAAAACACTTATTGGAAAATAATTTGAATGACTATTGACCTTGTTGGTCTATTTTGTCTTATCTTTTCGATTTGCTTCAGTCATGTTACTAGCCACCTTGAGGATGTCCCATGAAGGATTTAGAGGAGTGATGATGTCTTATGACTAAACTTTGTTTTGATTGTTGTTTGTAGTTTGTCTTGACAAAAAGACTAGGGAAACTTTTCCCTTAGTACATGAGTTAGGACATTCCTTTTCTGCGACTATCTATTTTACAGATGGATGATCTTGCACACCTTGGTCTATGTCATACCATGGCGTTTGTTGTCCTTTCTCACATTTTTACCACCCAATGATGATTAAGTGAAAATCCTAGTATAGAAAAAAAAATCTTTAAATTGTCTCAATTAATGGCATCCTAACATTTCATTAATGTCATGCTAACATCCATCTTTTCTGTGCTAACATTCATCTTTTCCAAAATAACATTTCTTCTATCCTACATCTTCATCATCCTTATATGTTTTCCTCTATCCTTTTGTCCTTCATCTTCTAGTCCTCTCATCCATTTCAAGAGAAAACTCGTGTTCTTTAAACCTACATGTCCTCTCGAGGGGGCATACCTCTACCTCCTTGTCATTCTTCCTTACACTAGGGCATATCTTTTTCTTTGACACAACCCGATAAACTACATTGTATCAAAGAGGGGAAAATTTATATATTAAAAAATGTCCTAGGCTGCCTAGCACCATTTTTCCATTGTCTAGGGTCATATTTCTACTATTAATTAAATAATTCTTAATTATTTAATTAATTCATTTAATTAATTTATCCATTACTCTTGATTAACTAAATAAATTATATTCATTTAATTATGTCACTAATGTTCTCTTTCCTCTATATAATTAAATTTAAACTTTATTTATTTAATTATTACCACTTTCTACTATAGTTAAACAATTATGTCAATTATGTCAATTATTCATTTTAGCCTCTTCTAACACAAATTAATTAAATCTTATTTAATTAATGACTTGCCTTTTCACTTACCATTTTGAATTAAATTGTCATTTAATCAAAAAGATAACTTTAATTTTCCTTTTGTAATTAAATAATGTTTCCATTATTTAATTATACACTTTCCACTTCGAACTAATTGATTTTATGGGAAAATCATTCAATTTCCTCATTCTCCTTCACTTTCAATCTTATCCATCGTGTCTCATATAATTTCGGCCATTTATCGAATTAATGTCTTTTTAATCTTGACCATCTATTTAAACTTATCTTTTCTATAAAAGACATATATATCATTTTCATTTTATCAATATTAGAAAATCCAAAATTAGGCTAAGAAAATTAATCTTTGATACTTTGCTAGGCATAGACATAGATTTTTAATTGCACTTATAATATGAGGGAATTAGTTACCTAGAAGCAAAGTGGAGGACGATAATAGAGGTGATTCAATGGAAGCATAAATATTTTGGTAATGACGTTTCATTATTTTATGTTTTATGCTTTCTTCTATGCTCTATCACTTGATTATGATTTTTAGGATTTAAGTTTAATGATTTGCAATCTTTAATCCTAGTTTGATTTTCCTAGTCATAAACTATGGACAATGACCTCTACTACTTAATAATCACTCAGTAACCAAATATTGAGAGACTCAAAATATAATAAACATATATTAAAGTAATGGCCATCTCTATCATCACAAGATTAAATGTGTATGTATCTAGATCCCATTGCTCCATAAGTGTCATGAGCATGGCAGGGTGGAAGAAAATATCTAGGAGCATAAACAACCAATATAGCCCCACCCAATGTAATAATGCATGTTCCTTAGTCAACTTAGAAGTAAGAAAAACACCACTCCCTCAACATACTCTTGCATAGTTGATAGAAACTAAAATTAAATATATATTTATCTTATTCTACATTTCTACATTTCTAATTTATGAAAACACTCAAAAACTTAAATTTTCTTGGTTTTTCTTAGATGCTAGCACCTCAGATGGATGACAACATTCACTTTGAATGTCAATGTTCAAGCTATAATTTTGCATGAAGGTTAGACCCATGTGCACAAACTGGACGCTAGTGTGACTATCAAATGCCATCATGTGTCATGTTGCACCCTAGCTAAAAATTGATTAAAATAACATGAATTTTTTACTCACCTCACTCATGGCCACTCCTTTCTCAACTCTCTAATGGAGCTCATCCATCCAAGGTCATCTAAAATCATGTCTATGAGGCATTTTCACTAGCTAATCACTATAAACTCTATGAAATCACCTTTAAGTGAATGAATAGTTTAATTTCTAATATATAATTAAAATTTCATAAAAAATTAAAATATTTTTTTCTTATGGAAAAATAACCTTCATATTTTTTCCTCTATAATAGCTAAAAAAACACGAGGGAGCATCTATTCACCATCTCTCATAAATTCTTCCAATTTTTCTTCTTTGAAGGATTCTTCTCTCCATAATAGTTTCCTCAAATTTTAGGAAACTAATGCATTTCAATTTTGTAAGACATTTATAAATGTTATCAATGAAACCCTACAAGATTTTGCATTGAACATTTTGGAGCATTACCAAACTCAAGCTTGGGAGCATCACTAGTCTGATTGATAATTTTATGTGTGCTTTATAGTATCCTTTTCAAAATATATTAGTATAAATTCATGCATTTCATTATCTACTTTAGCATAGCTAATTTCTTAGTATAATTAGCTTGCTAAAGTTGGGGAAAGATTTATTATCGAAAACTGCATACTAGTATAATTTCACACTTACACCTTGAAATCCTGCCTAGATTTGAAAATTAATAATAAATTTGTATATTTCAAAACAAAGGATTATATTATAATTAACTCATAGCCCAAAATTTAGTAGAATTCTCTTAGATGATAGCACTACATGCAGATGTTTACATGTTATGTTGATGTCCAACAAATTATTAAAATTCAAAGGCATGCTTTCCACATGGGTCCATTACTATTCATGTCATAACATCCAAATGGGAAAGTGGTGCCTCTTCTCACCCATTCAAACAAAAAACCCTCTTTTTCCTTATTTTTCACGTAAGTTTTACTCTCTCATGCAAGTAGCTCTTTCTTTCATTTGGAGAAAATTTGTTGAAATATCCACAATCATTGTTGTAGTCTTGAAGTGAGCACTCTTAACTATCATGATCCTTGTCTCTTACAATAGTTGAAGCTTCCAAGCTAGTATTCTATTGCCAAATTAATCATAACTATCACAAGGGAGATCTTGAGTTGTTGGTAATACTCTCCAGTGCCCTGTTATTATTTTTCACTTGTAAAATAATATATTTTTACTTAAATATATCTATTTACTATTGTTATCAAATCTATTTATTTTCAATGGTGGTTTACCTCGTAGACCAAGGTTGAGACCATTATCAAGAATTTTATTTTATAGTCACTTTTAATCCTTGATGATTTAAGAGTCTTATTTTATGATATTTTCCTTTGGTTGTTTGTGGAGGTCGAAAGACCAAAATGGGGGTTTGATTGAGGCAAACCCCTAAACACCCCCCAATATTTATTTCATCTTTGTGTATGTAGGCCAAGATGTTTCTAATAGCCAAAATGAACATTCTAGAATGTTCAAAGGTGACTGGTGAAGGATGACAATGCTACATGAGGACATTAGTTCTACATACTAGTGTCCAAGGTAGTGAGCTCCAACATTTAGTATTAGGTTCATTTATATATTCTTTTGTATTCCCATTTGGAAATAGAATTTCATACAAGTCTATCATTCCTATAACTTAATATTTGCACATTATTCTTATGTTAGCATATAAAAAAATAATTTTTAATTTTAGCATATGGTGTTTCCTACAATTCTATTTGGAAAATTTAATATTTTTATACATAAATAGTAGAATATATGTAATATTTTGAGGTAATATAAGGATTTCTTGGTTTAAAGTAGTTATCTTCATTAGTATCAAATTCCTTACCTTCAATAATATGTTAGTGCTAGATTTTTAATAACTAGGGAACAATGACTTGAATTTAACAAAAGTAGTGAAATAGGGACCTAAATGTTTAACTCATTTATAGAAGCTAAATATTGGGATAAGGCCTTTAAAAATGTGATAAATATTAAAACCATTCTTATTAGAACTTCAAATAATTCCTTTTCTACCATCTTAATGAAGGTATTATTGTGTCATGTAAAGTGTTTTAAGTTATTTCACTTGCCATTATAAAATATGTTAGGATGTAGATGTAGGAATTCACACTTATTCTAGGATGGTATAGTATTTACTTCATTTCAGAATCTAAGTTTAATAAAAATACTATGGTTTTCTTTGGCTAATGGGAAAAATGAATTATTCTTGTTTATTCCTTGATGTTTTATATGATTCTATACCATGTCTTAACAAATGAGAGGAGTAGGGATATTTGAAACCAAATTGCTAATCCAATTTATGGTCAATGGAAGGAAAAAGGGATTTTTTAATTTCTTACTAGGTAGTTTAAGCATATTCATAGGGTATGCCATGTGGAACGACATAGTGAATCACTAATTATCTTGTTTCTTTCTCTTCTAATCAATATTTCAAATAGAAAATAGTAATATTTTGTTGTCTACAAGAAATAGTTGTTGCAATAATAAATACTTCTTTGGTTACTACAAAATAGACAATGGTTGAGCTCTTAAGGCACCCTGAATATATTTCTAAAGTATGTAAATAAATTGATGTACTATTTGGACAAGGAAAAAAGTAGAAGTGTTCAATTTGGTGGACTTGAGAATATTGAGGTAAGTGATTAAAGTATCCAACCTTCATCTCGTGTAAGGATTTCTTATCCCAAAAACTAGGATCCTTATCAATACTTATTCATTGGAAATGAACTCCATAGGATGATCAAAACCTAATTATTTTGAACTTCAAAGGTTCAATACATATGACAAGGACCATGTGGAATTCAACAAGATTGATTCTATAATTATCCCATTTCGACCAAGAAGGAGAGATTATTTAGGGGGAACTCTAGGAAATAATACAACTTTCTATTGGGTTTGGCTCATTTGATTCCACTTTTAATATTTTATCATCTTTCCCATAAAAATTTAGAGGATTCTAACATAGTGAAATCTTAAGGATGTATAGAAAAAAGTGTAACCCTTCAATCAAATACGAGACCCATACATAGGATCATTAATTTTTTTTATTTTTTTTATGTAAAAGGAATGATGCCTATATATATCATATATATCTAACATAGTGAAATCTTAAGGATGTATAGAAAAAAGTGTAACCCTTCAATCAAATATGAGACCCATACATAGGATCATTAATTTTTTATTTTTTTTTTATTTATAGAAAATAGAAGATACAAAATTTGAATTGCCATCATAGAGACTAGCATTGTTTTTCATTACCTAGAAACCTCTAGCTGCCTATCTGATAAAACATGACACTTCAGGTAGTTTCCATTGACATTTCTAAGACTAGACAACATAAAATTAATACTTCAAGCTTACAGGAGCCATGTCAAAGCTATACAAGCTGATAGAATTTACATCAAAACCTTATAAAAAACTTGATTTTCCTTAACAGTATATTGGATTTGATTTTCCATAAACTATAGCCAATAGTATACTAGACTTGCCTTGACAATAAGCATATGAAATTACAAAAAGTTAACATAATTTTCAACTTGGCTCATTCCTTCATGCACGCTAGCTCGATATAATTCTGCCCTTGACCTTCTACGGATTCTATATCCACTTGCACTAAAGGAACATTCAACATAGGAGTCGCCATTTGAGTATAATTCACCTAATAGCCATTCAGTTGAAGGTGGTGTGCATGAGCCCGAAGAAATGCAATAACATAGTACTTTTCTTTTATGTTAATATCCATGGTGGTGCAAAGATAATTCAAATTTTTCTACATTTCCCTTAGTAGAATTCTATCGCACTTATGCTCAAAGGCTAATTTTATGGAATCATAAATTTCAACAAACCCTCGACACTGCTTAAGATATTTCTTGGGGAAAAGACCTCCAATAAAACCCTTTCCTTTAAAAATATCATATTCTTGAACACCCCTTAAAAGAGCATTGTCAGCCAAGAATTGATCTTTCACAAATTTATCTATAATTTCCTCTAAATCACCTAGAGATTAAAATAAATCCATCAAATTTGAAAGAAAGATGGACAAAACCTAGGAAGGAAACAACACCCTTTTAGCTTGTGGACTGGTAATTTCGATTCCTAGCATCGTGTGTACACAATCTTAAACTGTTAAACAGTCCAGATTAAGGATTATATTCAAGTCTTTATGCGAAGAAATCCTCCGGAAGGCCTTTCGTAGACTTGCACCTTCATGGGCACTCAAAAATTCTACAGATTTTACTTCATTTTGCCTCCTCGCCGCCTTCTCTTGCTTTTCTCTCTGAACTATTAAACATGCTTGAACACCACAGCTTTCCACGGCTTCCCAAATTACAAATAGAGAAACTACAAAACACTCAAAAAAATGCACCAAATGTTAGGAGGAAAGCAATTTCAAATGAACAGCCAGTGAAGATAACAAATGATCATGTGAGGATGCCATTCAATTGATTACTATTGTCACATCCCTGTATGCCATTAAATTCTGCACAAATCTCAAGCTCTCAAAACTCATGTGAAATCAACTCCCAAAGATTATAAGGAGCAAATTTAAGCCGAGCACATTTCTTTTAATAATGAAGTACCTATACCTACAAAACACACATTAGAATAAACCTATCTATGAAATGATGACATTTTCTTGAGATACGTCTTTTCACAATGCTTGATAATAATATCATGTAGGCCTTTGAATTAAACCTTTATGGAAATCATAATCGGTATTATGAATAACTGATTTTACATGCCCCTTTAAAGTTATACTTTAGAGTGAATGCACATTTGGAGATGCAAATTATAACTTCTCAGCTGACAAATCAGCTTACAAGTTACCAATCGGCCATACACATAACACCCTTTTTACCATTTAAATTTAAATTTATTTTTCTAACAAAATTATTGCAGCCAACTTAGAATACTTCTTAATAAGATTACTATCTCCTAAGATTTTCAGAACCTGCCACTCACAACCCATATTAAAGATGGTCAGCCAACTTATTGCCTTCATGATGTGTGGGATTTATTGAAATGTGGTTATCAATATCCAAACTTTCTTCAGTATGTATTTAAGCTTTCAATTCTAAATACTTTGTTCCTTATCAGCATTGATAATTAATAGGGAATCACCCTCAATATGAATTCTTTGTAACCCAAGTTTACCTGCTAGGTTCAAACCATGAAAAAGTTCCCGAACCTCTCCTAAGTTATTAATGCCATTAGAGAGATGTATTGATTTAGCAGCTATTAATGTACCTTTACAATTGTGGATACAAACTCCTGCCCTTAATATACCTGGGTTACCTCATGACACTCTATCAAAGTTGAGTTAATAAAAGTCCTGAGGAGGATGCAACCATTTTATAATATTTCTATCAATCTTATGATTGAATGGATTATGGAAAGCACCTTTGAAAGGTAATGATATGTATTCCCATTGTTGCAAAGCACATCCATCCCAATTTGTAAATAGAGAGGATACATTTTTATGAGTTTGAACATAGGAATTTGTAACCTCTAAGATGACCTTCTCAATTTTGATCTTAATAGATGTTGTATTGAAGAAGTTTCTTTCCTAAATATTCACCAATTTCTTTCCCACCAAATACTCCAAATCATTTATTTCCCACTAAATACTCCAAATCACTATTGCTGGAGCTATCTTCCATATGCTTGCAAATAGCAATGATTTATAAAGAACTAGTCAAGTTATAAATAGATCCCACAAAGATTTGGATAATAGGAAAGAAATGCATAATTTCCCTTTCATAAAGTCCCAACACTCCTGAGCCATTGAACAATGCACAAATAGGTGATCCAAAGTTTCAAATACATCTTCACATAGAACACATCTAAATGGCTCTGCAATCCCCATTTTATCCATCCTATCACTTGTCAAAATTTTATTTCTTAATGCCAACCATGCAAAACTGCCCACCTTAGAAAGAATAATTGGACTCCAACAAAATGAATATGCCCAATGTGATTGATTTTGAATTTCATTACAAATGATTGAATTATAACCCTTTTTGACTAAATAATTCCCATTTTAGATGGTTCCCAAACTATCTTATTTGGACAAACTGATCTAAAAACAATCCTATTCCTTAGTACTTTCTACAACACAATTTTTTTATTAGGGGATATTGGCACAAATGAAAAATCCTTCCACACAATAGTCCCTTTAACAACATCTTGACCTATAAACGGTCCTACTTATGAATCACTTAAAAAATTTCCTAGATTCACCTATGGATCACATATTTTATTATTATTGATCATTGACAAATTGCATGTAAGAAAGACCATAGAAACAAGCATTCAGAGCATAGATAGAAGAATGAAAGAAACAAGATTTGATAATGGAGTTCACCCAATGATCGGGATACATCTCTAGGCTTGCTCAACTGCAGTGTTGTTTTCCATTAATATGATGTTGAACCATAGATTTTTGGGACCCGAATGCTACTCTAGCACTTCTAGGGTTTTCACCTAAAAGGAGAGAGATTGGGTCCAAAAATGCTAATGGTTTATTCAATTTAGGATGTTTGTATGTGATATGATGTAAATGAAGTTAACTAAATTCAATTGATTGATTGAAATGAGCTAAAATGAATGCAAATTCGTAATTAAAGCTATGTTTGAAAATACACTGTGCTATGCAAATAACTATGTAGAATGAAGAAATTGAAAGAAATATGCAGAACATAAGGCACAGGGGTAAATATGAGTGAACCTGGATGAAGTAGGATGATTTTGGAGTGTTTTGTATGCTGATGAAATTCACTGATTTTCCACAATGGGACTCATTCGCCCAGGGTGGCAAATCAGTCCAACTACTGATGAAAAATTGTCGAGAGCTAGTTTCTGTCTATCAGGAATTGAAATTTGACAAAACTCAAGTTTCCAGCCCTAAGGTGGGACTCATTCACCATAGGTGGTGAATCAGTCCTCTCCCAATTTTTTGAAAAATTAGGAGACAACTCTGCAACACCAGATCTAAGAATGTCTGATTATCGGGTGGTCGGGGTCAAATCTACAAAAAATGAACAAATATCCTTCTCCAGGCTTGAATTTGACTTATGTTGACTTGAAGCACCTAGTTGCCATGAAAATCAATCTTCAACACCTAATAACCTATCAAATCTGCAAACAAAGGCTACAAACAAACAAACACAAAGGGGAAAAATGATTAGGGGTTAGTGAATAGGGGTTTGCCCTGGTCAAACCCCACTTTTGGTAATTAAACCCTTGAAAAGATAATGTAATGAAAGAGAAAGATAAACTAATAACATGTAAATGCTATCAACTCACCTAACTCTTGATGATGCAAATCTAAAGTAATGTCAATGGTTGCTTCAAAGTGCTTGAATAGTGCTTGAAATGATGACGTAAAATGCTTGAATGCTTAAGTGAATAGGTGAATAAGTGAACTTGATGAATGGGGGTTGAAATGGATGTAAAAACACTTATTTATACAATTCTTGTGCCTTAGTACCCGTTCATACCTAATCATCAAGTGAATTTGAATAAAATCTCGAAAGGAAAATTGAAATATTTTGAATTTGGGGCCAAGGGGGACTCATTCGCCACCCTTGGTGAATGGGTGCCACCTAGGACCTAAAGTTGTGTGTCAGGAAAAATGTTGTGTTTAACGTTATTTGTTGGGATAACATCCAAAAATACACTCAATATAGGCATATGAGGGCATAAAGGGACAAAATAAAGCATGAGAAAGGTGTAAATAGTGAGGATGTGCCTAGAAATGTGTGAAATCTTGTTACAAGACTTTACAACACTTCAAAATAGGACTTGTTGATGAGTAAAAAGGTGATTTTTAGGTGAAATGTATTAAATAGAGTCTAGAAGAATGTAGAAATGTCTTACAACACTTCACAACACCTTCACAAGATGTCATTCTTTGAGTTTTAGTACCTAATTAAGCATGTTCAAGCCATGTTACAGCATAAAATCATAGCAACATAGTTCCAACACCATGAAAAAAAACCCGAAAGACCATGAAAATGACAAGGGGCCATTTTTCTATGGCACAGATGCAAATTTCTTGATTACATCACTATGGTATTCAAGTTGCAATACAAATTATTCTGCTTTCAAGGAAGATTATGGCTCTTCAAGCTCTTCCTACTTTCACATCGCAATAATAGAAACTTCCCAGCAACATGTTCATGCCTAGCTTCTTTGTCACTTTTACGAAGCTTCCAAAGCAATAATAATGCAACTCACTCTCTCAAAACAAGAGTACAAAAGTCTAAGGCATCAATCCTCTATTACAAAACCAATGAGCAATTTTCCTAATTCTCATTCCAAGAGAATTGTCTCTAAACATTGTTTAAAAAAAAAGAAATGCTAATAAGGGGTTACAACAATAATATTTGCAAATATTTTCTATATCTCCATTTCAAAATTACAAATCTTGAAAATATAGCTTATTTACCCCTTATTTTTATGAAATCCCTTATTTTCTTTTTACAAATCTCATAAAAATCTTTAAAGCTTTGATAATATTTTTTTAAAATCCTTTTAATAGCCCTTTAGAATATCATAAATCAGTCTTAGGAATAATTTTTTATTAATATTTTCCTAAATGAGGCCCTTTAATTTTAAAAACCAATAAAAATCCTTTTAAAAAGGATCAGGGTTTATATTTTCCTAAGGCCCCCCTTAATTTTCTCCATATTTTATGGTTTACATAAAATTAAACAATTCTTATATAGGGAGGAGCTCCCCTTATATCTCGAACAAGGCATGTGGTGCAAGAGGATTTTAAGGCACATGTCAAGGGATCAAATCCCACCAAATCCTCTTTGTTTAAATATTAGAACGAATGCTTTTTCTTTAATAAATATGGTTTAATCCTTATTGGATCACATAGTTGGTCCATGTTAGTTCCAACTCAATGCTTCCTCCATGTCATCTGCTACATGTCATTCGAAGTGTCAAGCTTTGGTGATGCCATGTTATCACCTTGACAAAGTTTGATTGCAACTTTGACTGGTCATAACTTCCACATAGAGACTCAGATTCGGTTCGTTCAAAATGCATCAAAAAGCTCTCGTTGAGCTCTACATAGTGGAAATAGTAGAGAACTATTACATGATCATTAATTTTCTAGTTGGCCAGCTTTGACCACATGTTGACCAAACTTTGATCAATTGCATCGAGAGAAAATGAGCTTTGTTTCTTACATTCCACATACTAGTGGAAAGCTCTCAACAGGCTCTACGCAATAGTATATGTTTTAGTCTGATTTGGGAAGTTTTTGAAATGACCTCTAAATCACATCTAAAGATAGCATATAATCTTTCAATCTAGTGCCCCAACTTATTGATAGAATTTTCCCTACTGATTGCAATTCTTGAATGGAAATTAGAGGGGGATGACCATTCCATGGGTCTTTCCAAAATTGAACATCTTCACCATTATTCACTTCCCATGATATGTACTGAGTAATAGCCCCCCTTCATGCTACTATAAAGTCAAACATTACCAAACCACTTCGAGGGTTTAAAATGGTAAGGATTCTAGCCTAGTTTTCTCTATCCAAGTACTTATTCTGCATTAATTTGCACTACTTTGAATTGGGTTTTATGTACATCTACCATACCAGTTTTGCACCAAGATCCATATTCCTTGCAAATAAACTATGTATACCAACTCCACCTTTGAGTATATCTATGCACATACTATCCAATGAAATTAAAGGTGACGTTTTTATCTCATCCATATTACCCTTCCACAAGAAATTTTTTATAAGCTTTTCAATTTGCAGGATAACTAATTTTGGAGCCTTCAAAATGACTAAAAAGTAATTGGGGATTGTTGCTAAAACATATTTAATAATCATAATACACCTTGAAAGAGATAACCATCTAGCTTTCTAGGACAATATTCTAGATTTGATACTTTCTATAACTTTTCCCTAATACAAAACTTTATTTGTACCCATAAAAAATGGAATACCTAAATATGTGCATGGAAGATCAGCCTTTTGAAAGCCTAAAAAATCCACATCTCCTTGAGATGGATTCTTTTGTATTAAAAATATAAAATTTGGATTTACTTGCATTTATATTTTTTCATGAAGCAAAGGATAATTTATCAAGAATTAGCTTAACCTATTTAACTTCGTTCATAGAATACTTTCCAAATAAAATGGTATCATCTACAAACAATGAGTGTGTCATTGATATTCTTTTGTTTGGTATTGAAACACCTTTCCATAACCCTTGTGAGTGCACCTTTTGAATTGACCTACTCAATGCTTATGTCATTATTATAAATAAAACTGGGTATAGAAGATACCCTTGCCTAATTCTTGGGTGGAACTAAAAAAGATGATTGGAATCCCATTTATAATAACTAAAAATTTAGCACCTAATATACATGAAAGGATCCATTTACACCATTTATTACTAAAACCAAACTTTTGCAAAACCTGAATAAAAAAAGCCCAGTTCACCCTATCATAGGCTTTCATCATGTCTAGCTTGATTTAATGAAGGATGAAAAATTATTAGCCTTGATAGAGTACAATACTTCATGAGCTAATAAATCCCCTTTAGTTGTCTCCCTTCTTGGTATGAAACCTCCTTGCTCTTGTGATATAACTTTTTTTATGAGAGGTTGAAGCATAAGGTAAATGGCTTTAGTAAAAATCTTATAAACTATGTTACACAAGGATATTGGTTTGAATTCTGCAAAAGTTTTTGGATCCTTCACTTTTAGAATTATTGCAATATGTGTTGTATTTAATTTCTTTCTAGCATTGCCCTAGTTCCCCTTGACTCTTCCAATGCCAGTAATAAATCAAACCTAATGAATTCCCAACATTTTTAGAAAAATAAAGTAGTGAACCCATGAGGGCCAAGTGCCTTATCAGGTGCTAAAGAAAACACTACATTCTTAAGTTCCTCAAGAGTGAATGGTCTCAATAAGTAATCATTATCTTCTTTTAGGATTATCTTTGGAATTTATTCTAGTAGATCTTCACCATCCTTAATTGCAACTAGTGATCTATTCTCTGGGGCAGACAAAAAAATTGAGAAAATAACTAATCCCTTCCTCTTGGATTTCTTAGCTACCTTTCTTAACATCACCATGGAGCTATTCTAAATTGTGAAAACTATATTTAAGGACTTCTTTATCTGATTTGGTTTATGAAAATTTTTTGTATTCCAATCCTCTTCTTTTAACCACAACTACCAAGATTTATGTCGCCAATAGATCTCTTCCCTTTCCACTAGCTCTTCCCATTTTGCTTGCAATTTTTTATAATGTTCAAAAGTTATAGCATCCAAACCATGTGCTATAATATTCTCATCTATTTTTGATAACTTCTTAAAAACCTTTTTTCTTGCACAAAAATATTCTTGAAGACACGCACATTCCAATATCTAATTTTTTGTTTAACATGACTCATTTTCTTGCATAATTGATACATCCTAGAACCTCTTACAAAAGGACCACTTATCCACCATTGGCACATAAGACTAGGAAATGTGGATGCCTAAACAATATTTTTTCAAATTTCAAAGAGGATTTTCCCTTTTTAATAGAATTTTCCACCACTATATTTAGAGATATGGCATAATGGTTGGATCCTATAAAGGCCAGAATCTCTAATGACAACATATTTCGTTGAAAGCCAATTTGGGGAAGTTAAAAATCTATCCAACCATTCTACAATCTACAAAAAATATTTTCTTCAATTTTTCCAAGTAAACTTTCCTTTTTCTAACAATATATCCATTAAGAAATTATCTTTAATGAATATGACAAAATCTTCCATCACTCTCGGAGGTGGATATATGCCTCCTTTCTTTTCTTGTAGAGATGTGATTGCATTGAAATCTTCATCTAATATTACCTTCTCATCCCCTATATCATACAAAACTTGTGTGAATATATCCCATAGTAATTTATTATCCATAGTAGCAGTTGGAACATAAACATTTAACAACCAAAACTTTAAATCAAAATGTGACACATTCAATAACTGCCAGTTCCTTTCATTTCTAATTGATTCTATAACAATTGTTTTAGCATTCCAAAGAGTAATAAGTCCCCCTGATGCACCTTGTGTAGGAGAATGAACTAATTTCCACTTTACCCATTTTTGGATTGAAGATCCAAAAGCCATATCATAATTTTTAGTTTCTTGCAATACTACAACATTAGCTCCACAAGCATCTATTTTCTGCTTGACATGAGATCTTCTGTCAGGGGCATTAATGCCCCTAAAATTCTTGGATATTAGCCTCATTGATATCGATGAGAGAAACATGCTCTCCTCAGACGCTTACTTGCAGATAATGTCACCTTATTATCTAGATTTTTTACACCCTTGTTGCTATCTCTTATTTTAATTTAGTGATATATGATTTCCTCCCCCTCTTCCCTGGGGACTTCTTAACCACAAGCTGAATGTAAGGTGTCTACAAAATAGAAATATTTTGAGAATAATCAAAATCTAACATCTCCTTGTTTCCTTCCACTAACATTTTTCATCATCTATAAGGTCCCTCCCACTCACTATTACCTCTAATATTTTATCAACATCCATAGATTTAACCATATCCTTGCAACTAGGAAACTAAAAAAAAAAATCATCCTCTTCCCTTGCTACTTCATCTGATATTAATTCTATCAATTTTCTCCCTTCAGATAAAAGTACATTCTATCAGCTAACTCTTCCAAATTATCTTCCTACAACTTTTTAAAGGTCATTAAATCAAGGTCTTCTAGATCAGGTTTAGATAATTGTTCTCTTTGTCTATCCCCATGAAATTCTTGCAATTCCAAAATGTTTAAAGAGGTAGATTCTTGTAACTATTTATTAGATCATGTGTCAAATATCAAGGACTTAACAATCATTTCCAACTATTGCATAGAGATTGAAAGGGGGGAAGGATTATAACAAAACATTCTCTAAGATTGCAACCAAGATTTAGAAAAAAGAATAGAAATATTTTTAACATCGTTCTTAATACCCAGGATTATTATTCCTTTATTCATTTTGTCACTTTCCAAACTTACCAACTCCTTATATTTGGATTGCATGATCTTGTTAGAAGCCTTTGTTTTAGACACTTAAGGCAACCCACCTTGTGTTGTGTGGGTGTTGATCTTTTCTACCTCATGACAAGCACTGATAAAATATCCCAAATATGAAATTTAGAACATACTTTCTCTAGAGTTTCCATTATGATATTTTGAATCCACTTTCCATATTTAGATATTATATGAATTTGACTTGGGAAATCAGCACAGGACGGACGGGGTTGGGACAGGGAACGGGTGGGGACGGCTCAAATGAGTCACTCAATTGAGAATTATATATGAGGGTTTCCTTGGGGTGTATTAAAGAGGGTTCACCACTAATCAAATGCTTAGAAAAGGAGAAATGAAAGCAATATTCAAATCTATCTATGGGTAAAAGCACAAGGATTATTAATCACACTTTATAAAAGAAAGCGACCAACAGATCAACTTTTAAACTTGAATCACTAAAAAGAGTGGCATATATGTTTTTGAATTTTGGAAATGATGTAAACTAGTAAAATATGTATTTTTTTAGTATATTTTATGTTTGTATTTTAACAAAATAAAATAAAAATATTTTAAACTAGTTTTAATAAATTAACACTATAATTTAAAATTTCTTGATAAAATCTTGAAAAATAAAGTTCATTGAGATATCAAACTTTTTATAGTAATTTTTTTTTCTTTCAAAATTTTGTGTTTATTTATAACTTGAAACTTTTAGTGCATGGATTTTTTTTTTGATAAATATATATTTTTAAATAAATATTAAAATGTGCATGAATCAAGAAACAATTGTTTTCATCGAATGTCAACTTTCATATTAAATGTTTATCTAAAATGGAAAAAAAATTATACCATCTTGAAATAGATTCTTTTATCTAGTGCATCATATTTTTTCATTTTTTTTAATAAGTTTTAGTATTTTTCCTTAGCATGGTAATCAACCTAATATTTTGTGCTGATAACCTACTTTTAGTAAAAATAAAAAATAAATAATAAATAATAATTAAACTATTGAAATAAATATATTTTTGAAAACTACACTTATAGATCTTCTAAAGGGTATTTTTTATATTTAAAAAAAATTATTTACATTAGTAGGAGTTAGTGAAACTTCAATTTTTTCAAATAATTTTATATTTTAGTAAATTGGACTCAAAGTAGTGCTACATATATTTTTAGCCAGCAATTTTAGTTGAGAAAGTTGTGGAAGTATCTAACTTAGCTAGATTGAATCTTACTAGATCATATATTTGACCAAAAATGTTTTTTATTTAGAAATACTTAAATTAAGTTGTGTTGATACGTTGGCTGAAAGTGTGACACAACTTTGTGCTTTTACCTATGTAACCTATAAAATGAACTCAAAATCAAAATAATAAACTAAGGATGAACAAAGAAGCACCTGAAAGATGAAGATGACTAAACAAGACTTAAAAAATCTAAAAATTGTTGATCTTGATGTGCATTGGGAATCATACACTAGACTAGGTGATTTAGTCCCAGTTAGGGTTTCTATGCTGAATCTAGAATCTTCTGTTGGAAAATCAGGATCTATAGAAAATTGTTGAAAATAGGTATACTGGGACTCATACGCCTAAGGTGGAAATTTAGTCCCAATATTTGGGTTTGACTGAAACTTTTGTATCCTTGAGTGATCTTTTGTAGCTTTCGTCTTATCTAATCTTTAGGTCTGAAAGTATGAATTCTGGCCTATAGATGAGTTTCTATGAAGATGATAACTTCTTGACAACTTTGACAACTTTCTTCAATCTTGCAACTTTGTCTTCAAAGGATCTTCAAGCTCCAAATCATCTAGATCTGCAATCACACATGAAGAGGGAAAATGTTGATGTGTTAGTGGATAGGGGTTTTCCTTGGTCAAACCTCATTTTGGTAATCAAACCTTGAAATGAAATGAAATAGAATGAAGGAATGATGAATGAACAATATGAAATATTGCAACTCACCAAACCCTTGAGATAAAGGCTACAATCTTATGTGAAATGGCTCCAAGGTATAAGGATCTTGAATCTTGATTGAATGCTTAAATATTTGTCTTGAATGCTTGCTTGAATCATGAAACCTTTATCACAAATCTTAGCTCAAAAACACACATGATGAATTTGTCACGATGCTTGAATCATGAATGTTGCTCCAAATACTTGATGATTTTCTCTTGAATTCTTTATAATTCTCTCACTTGAATGCTCATAAGATCAGTTAAATTTCTAGGGAAAAATATGTGAAATAACCTTATATTTATACTTGTTTATGCCAAATTTCTTGAAATTACAACACTATAAGCTGACAACTGATCTAGGAGAATAAAGTCCTACCAAGAATTGAATTCAAAATAGGTCCAAGCTAAAGTGAGACTCATACGTTAGTTGGTGCGTATGAATCCTAGTAACCTAAGCTTGGGACAAAAATTTCAAGAAATGTTAAGTTCAATGCAATATTCAAGATCGAGCCTTGAAACCTAGGTGGGACCCATATTCCCAAGGTGGTGTATGAGTCCCAGATCACTAGATTTGGAACATACAACCCAAAAACATAATTATGATTGGTCATTTGATAAATGTTGAGATTATCCTCAGAGAAATGCATTAAATAAGGCTTGTGGATGCAAAATAGGACCAAATAAGGCACAAAGAAGCCCAATTTTTAGCAGGGAGGGCCCAAACAAGTGTAAAAATGTAAAGGGGTACATTTTTCTACGATACAACAACCAACAAAACACATACCCTAACTGGTTTTAGGTGGATTTCTAATGAAATTATAATCATGTTTGAGGAAAATCCCTATATGATTAGCCAAAATTTCTATTAATTGTAGCTCCCTATATTCAAGAGCAAGAGAATGTAATTGAATCCAAAAGGGAATGAATTTAACCAAAAAATTATCTAGATTTAAATTTTGGGACCACGATTGCATGAACAAACCAGACCCATCAAATACCCAAGATTTCACTTTATATTACATCTCTTTAAGATTTTCTATCAGAAAGAACTACGAAAATTCCCTATCCTTGGTCTAAATAGAAAAAATTATTAGCCCCAATCCATTCTTCAAATAACAATTTTTTTAAAATCTCTATATCAGGGAAAAGTTTCCAGAACTTATAGATTAAGACTCTCTCACAAAGATCTTAGAATTGTGGATCTAAAAGGCCTTCAAATAAGGTAATACTAATAATACCCTTTTGATCATTATTTCCTGAACATCAAGTTTTGGAATCCCCTTGTTGTTGACATACAAAAGCTTTTGAACCCTGCTTCCTTGAGATATATCCCTACTGAGGCTCCTTACGCCTCCATTATAGGGACCCTCGTTTTCTATGTTGTGGTACCTTTTTCCTTCCATTTTTCTTAGCAGAATTCTTTTTATGCCTCCATTGTTCCAACTTTTTTGATCCCCATGCATGATGTGCTTGCTTCTAATCTTTTGATAAAACATCTCTCTTCTAATTAGTGTGATTATGTGCATGATGTGCTTGGTTTTGATCTTTTGAAACATCATCTCTCTTTTGATTAGTGTGAGTTTGTGCATGATGTACTT
>VDFB02000002.1:32139175-32184397 GCA_007258455.2 Sequoia sempervirens
ACACCAACTATCCAAACTCTCTCTCAATCTGATTGCATGCTTTTACATCATTTTCCACCTTGGAGCTACACTTTTCATGAAGAAAACTCTACATTTTTTGAGTGATTAGCAACCAAACATTAGATTATTGGATTCCCATGAATTATTCAACACACACACAACTTAAAACATCCTATTGTAACCTACTCCACTGAACTACAAAACCTAAATCAGTGGAGTAGTCATTAAGAACCTAACTAGACTCTCAAACCCTTATATTGGGTTGCAGAGCGGTATGTAAAGATTGCTCTCAAACTAGTGTTTTATTAAATAAAATCACTTCAAAATGATATTGAATGAAAGATAACTCACTAATCTATTGAAAATAATAAGATTTAAATCCTAATACTTCTGTACAGGCCATACAACTGGTAAATAATAAAGAGAAAACATTGTATGCTATAAATAGGGTACTTTTATTAATAGTAATTCTTCAAGAATACAATCTACAATGCTTCATCGGCCTCACAATACTCTTATAAAGAGATTTAAATCAGTTATAAGACCTTCCTTTCCATATTCAACTAACTAACCACCATCTACAATGAGATGAATCTTCACATTCTAGTCCTTTTTGCATTTTGCAAGTTTTGCAATTTGTGCAACAAAATAACATTTTTTACAAATTGACATAATTGACCCTACTAGAGACCTATTTGAGACTTTAAATGCATTAAATGTGACCTCACATGACCTTGTTTACATGTTTTCTTTGGTGAAAATACAAATTTTACAAAATACTTATTGGAGACATAAAAAGCATAAGGTGCTCCTACACCATATAGATTTGTTATTCTAAGCATTTTTTCTATTGTATGTAGTTTAACTGCTACCTTGATGGTTTTTACAAGTACTTGTCACTCCAGAATGTCAACATGCTACTCTTGTGGAAGACTGTGCTGATTGCGAAGGAAATGCATGCTTTATTTCCTTCCCCTACTGGGAAATGATAGTGTATTAGGGCCATTTGTTGTATGCCTACGTGGAATTTTGTAAGTCCTATATTTGATAGTAATTATTGAATGATAATATTATGCATATTGTGTACAATTTACGTGTATTGAAGTGTATACTTTGTCACTTATGAGTATTCCAATGTATACTTTATGACCTAGATGTTTTAATGTGTATACTTTGTATTCATGTGTGTAGTTCATGACTTAAGTGTATTTGAGTATTCTAATGTATACTTTACAACCTACATGTTTTAATGCGTATACTTTGTATTCATGTGTGTAGTTCAGGACTTAAGTGTATTTGAGTAAATGAATCACTTTTTCACTTACTCACAAGGAACAAAACAAACCCTAAACCCCTTTGCACCTTTATATCGCATCCATCTAACCCTTTTTCCATCAATTGAAAACTCATCGCCACAAGAAAATTCCTTAGAGATATCAAAAAAAAAGATAGGTTATTGTAGAGGGTCCCAACATGATCCCACAACCTTAAACGGAGAGTCTGTAAACATCACAGTTTTCAAGAAATAGTGCTTCAAAGATTGCTTCCTTTTAGAACTTTGACTCTTAAGGGAAATCGCCAGTCTAGTGTAGCTCAAAGTGATTCGACATATTTGGGTATAAAAGAGGACTATCCCTAATATAAACGTACCCATCCAGACATATTGGAACAGTCTATTTGGTCGTAAGAGTTGTAAAACAAAATTTGCACCACTTTGCAACTTTACACTGCTTGCATTTGATAATTTTTTCCTTAAGTTGAAACTCATCACCACAGTAAAACACCTTCGAGATAGAAAAAACTGAGAGAAGTTATTGTAGAGGGTCCCAACATGATTTTATAGCCTTATATGGAGAGTTTGTAAGCATGACGATTTTTGAGAAATATCTCTTCAAAGATTGTTGTCTTTTAACACTTTGGCCTCTTAAAGGAAATCGTTGGTCCAATGTAGCTCATAGTGATTTGGTGTATTTGGGTGCAAAAGAGAACCATCCCTAGTGTAAACATACCCATCTAGACATATTGGAATAGTGTGTTTGGTCGTTTGAGTTGTAGAATGAAAGTTGCACCACTTTGCAACTTTACACTACTTGCATTTGACAACTTTTTCCTCAATTGAAAACTCGTCACCACAGGAAAACGCCTTCAAGATAAAAAAAATCACGAGAGGTTATTGTAGAGAGTCCCAAATCAATCCCATATCTTGAGACAAAGAGTTTGTAAGCATCACAGTTTCTGAGAAATAGCCCTTCAAAAATTGTTGTCTTTTAGCACTTTGGACTCTTAAAGAAAATCACTGGTCCAATGTAGCTTAGAGTGATTCGATGTATTTGGGTGTAAAAGATGACCATACCTAGTATAAACGTACCCATCCAGATGTGTTGGAACAGTCCGTTTGGTTGTACTAGTTGCAGAACGAAAGTTGCACCACTTTAGAATTTTACATTACTTTTATTTGACAACTTTTTCCTCAACTGAAAACTTGTGACCATGGGAAAACACCTCTAAGATAGAAAAAACTGAGAGAGGTTATTGTAGATGGTTCCAACATAATCCCATAGCCTTAGACAGAGAGTCTATAAGCATCACAATTTTTGAGAAATAAACTTTCAAATATTGTTGTCATTTAGCACTTTGAACTCTTAAGGGAAATCACAAGTCCAATGTAGCTCAAATTCATTCAATGTATTTGTGTACAAAAGAGGACCACCCTAGCATAACGTACCCATCTAGATGTGTTGAAATAAGATGTTTGGTCATATGAGTTGCATAATGAAAGTTGCACCACTTTGCAACTTTACACTCTTTACATTTGACAACTTTTTCATCAACTAAAAACTCGTCACTATGGGAAAATGTCTCCAAAATAACAAAAAATGAGAGATGTTATTGTAGAGGGTCCCAATACAATCCCATAGCCTCAAACAGAAACTTTGTAAGCATCACAGTTTCTGAGAAATAACCCTTTAAAGATTGCTACCTTTTAACACTTTAAACTCTTAAGAGAAATCATCGGTCCAATGTAGCTCAGAGTGATTCAACATATTTAGGTGCAAAATGGGACCATCCCTAGTGTAAATGTACCCATCTAGATGTCTTGGAATAGTTGATTTGGTCGTAAAAGTTGTAGAACGAAAGTTGCATGACTTTGCAACTTTACACTATTTGCATTTGACAACTTTTTCCTCAATTGAAAACTCGTCACCATGGGAAAACACCTCTAAGATAGAAAAATTTGAGAGAGTTTATTGTAGAGGGTCCCAACATGATCCCATAGCCTTAGATGAAGAGTCTGCAAGAATCATGGTTTTTGAGACATAGCCCTTCAAAGATTGCTATCTTTTAGCACTTTGGACTCTTAATGGAAATTGTTGGTCCAATGTAGCTTAGAGTGATTCAATGTATTTGGGTGCAAAAGAAGACCATCCCTAGTGTAAAGGTACCCATCTAGATGTGTTGGAACAACTTGTTTGGTTGTAAGAGTTGCAGAACAAAAGTTGCACTAGTTTGTAACTTTACACTGCTTGCATTTAACAACTTTTTCCTCAACTAAAAACTCGTCACCGTAGGAAAATTCCTCTAAGATAGAAAAAAATGAAAGAGGTTATTATAGAGGGTCCTAACACAATCCCATAGCCTTAGAAAGAGAGTCTGTAAGCATCATGATTTTTGATAAATATCCCTTCAAAGATTATTGTCTTTTACCACTTTGGACTTTTAAGGGAAATCATTGGTCCAATGTAACTCAGAGTGATTTGGTGTATTTGGGTACAAAAGAGGACCATCCCTAGTGTAAATGTACCCATTCAGATGTGTTGGAATAATCCATTTGGTCATATGAGTTGTAGAACAAAAGTTGCACCACTTTGCAACTTTACATTGCTTGCATTTGACAACTTTTTCCTCAACTGAAAACTCATCACTACGGGAAAATGCCTCTGAGATAGAAAAAAATGAAAGAGGTTATTGTAGAGGATCCTAACATGATCTCATAGCCTTAGATGGAGAGTTTGTAAGCATCACATTTTTCAAGAAATAACCCTTCAAAGATTGTTTTCTTTTAGCACTTTGGACTCTTAAGGGGAATCACTTATCCAATGTAGCTTAGAGTGATTTGACATATTTGGGTGCAAAAGAGGACCATCCCTACCATAAGTGTACCCATACAGACATGTTGGAATATTTTGTTTGGTTGTACGAACTACAGAACGAAAGTTGCACCACTTTGCAACTTTACACTGCTTGCATTTGACAACTTTTCCCTCAACTGAAAGCTCATCACCACAGAAAAACGCCTCCAAAATAGAAAAAACTGAAATAGGTTATTGTAAAGGAGCCCAACATGATCTCATAAGCATAGACAAAAAAATTGTAGGAATCACGGTTTCCGAGTAACAACTTATCAAAGATTGCTGCCCTTTTTCAATTTGGACTCTTAAGGGATTTCACCAGTTGAAAATAACTCAGATTGTTTCGGCCTGTTTGGGTGTAAAAGGGGACCATACCTAACCTAAACATACCCATTTAGATGTGTTGGAATAGTCAGTTTGGTAGTACGAGTTGCAGAATAAAAGTTGCAATTTTTTTTTTCTAGGTTGCTAATGGTATAATTACCATAACTTATTCAAATCTCCATAAAGTTTGACCAAACCAAAGGAATTTGAAAGCTAACTCAATTATCTAACCATATGACACATGCACAAATCATAATAATTCTATACAAACCATACAAAAGAAAAAGAACAACAAAGGACATTGAAAAAACACAAAAATCTTCTTCCTCAAAGATGTAAATTCTTATTTTCAACTTCTCCAACCCTGAGGTCATGTTTAAAAGATTTATTTATGCCCTTACAAGTAGTTTTTAGCCTAAAACCAACCTCCATCTAACTTCTACCAACATTTCAAAAAGTTGTCATTACAATTGAAAAGTTGTCATTGACAACATATGATAATTTTTTACATCTTTTACCCAAACGACCCACAAACTTCCAAAATGACTCCAAATGATCATTAATAATATAAAATGACCTTATTAACATGAAACAACACAAAACAAGACAAAACTAAAACTTTGACTTTTGGAGGCATGATAGGCATGTGGGTGCTCTTACACTAAAACATGATAATTATCTTTTGTCTACTTTCTAAGAAATGCTACATGAAACAAAACATGAATTTGTGAGAGAGAAGGAAAGGAAAATAGTAATATTTTCTATGGACTATAAAGGATATATGATATTTTTTGAATTTCAATATGTAATGATAATCCAATATTGGTGCAGAGCACTATGTTCCTCTATTTTGAGGATTGGTCTAATTAGGTTCATGTTGTTGTCAAATAAGGCCATGTTAGTCCATCATGCAATGTTTGTTTTAGTTTTTGAGTCTAGGTGGGGTTATTATGTAAATGTTGCTATAATGAAAAAAATGTTGTCATGGCAAAAATTGAAAATTAGTAGGAATGCCAATGGTTAAGTTGGTTGGAGAGGTAGTTGAAGAGGTTGGGTCATTTGTTTTTGTTGTTAGGGGCTTAAATTTTTCCTCCCATAAGCTAAGGCAAGAGTTAGATGTTTGAATGTGAAAAAAAGATCATTAAAAATTTTGTTTTCTTAGTAATTTTTTGAATTTTGCATTGTTTTCTAAGGATTCAATGCTTTGTATGAATTTGTACGGGCATATCTTGTTCTAACAGTGATTGGATCAGACATAGGACTGTATTAACTTTGATTTGAATCCATTCTTGTGGAATTACTTTGAGTTTAAAGCAACTTAGAGGTAGTTTTCTATAAATGGGTCTATATTTTCTCAATCAAGGGTTTGAGAGGGTAATATGATGAAATAGGCCATTCCACCTATTGTACTTGCTGTATCTTAGTGGAATGGGCTTGATTGTAGTAGGTGTAGGTGTAGGAGGAAGAATTTAGTGTTGGAAAAGTTATTTGAGGAGGTTTCCCATGTTGCCCCAGTGGAAACATACAATTTTAGGCCTTAAAAGCAAGGCTAGAAGTGGTGAAAAGAAGAAATTGCTAGAGAACAAGTTAGAATAGGTTGGAAATAGTGTGAACATGTGAATTTTGATGAGATAGAAGGTTTTCAAAGGTAGGGGATGTCATTTGTATGTTTGGGTATGAATCCCTAGTTGAGAAAAGAGTGTTTTTGAATGGAAAAGTGAGGTTTTAGATTGTAAAAGTGGGTAAAGTTTGGGGGAAGCATAATTTGAAGGATTCTCAAGCTTACACGGGCTAAATAGAGAATTTTTGAAGTGGTTTCAAGGTTGTATGTGGTTTGGAGATGGGTATTTCAATAAACCCTTGACTATTTTATGAAAAATGAGGGTTTAAAGGAATGGGACTCTAGAAGGCGAGTTTTGAAATAGAAGTTGGAGAAGCTATTTTTTTTGGAGGAAATTTAAGGTCTTCCTAGTGATATCTTGGGTTGGTAGAAAGTTTGGAGGTGTGTTCCTTTGTAAAAGTGGGCTAATTGGAGCCCTTTTCAGTGTAAAAGCTTAGTTTGTGAGGAGTTGGTCCAAAGTGACCATATGAGATTTCTTGATATGTTTGGGTTGGGCATAATGGGTGCTCAAAAAGGTGAGACAATGACATTTGTGTATTTAAAATTTAAAGTTAAAATGTTAAAGTTTAGGATTGTTCTTGTCTTCAAAGTTGTTTAAACTATATACTATAAGCATAATATAACTAAACAATATATGATATAATTTAACCATTATTCATTATTTTTTATTGTGAACTATATAGTATAACCATTATTTTTTATGCTATTGTATATTGATATTTAACCATTGCTCAAGATTAAATTTTAATGAGTTTAAACATGCACACAAGGAACAAATTATTTCAATTCTCAACTTTTTTATATAAAATTATCTAATAATCAAGTGTATGTCCATATACAAAAATGGCACCAATGCCAACTCAAATAAATTTTTACAAAATGTGACATATTCCATCTCAATATCTATTCAAAATATACATGCCGAAATTTCTATCTCATCCTAAACTATTGGTGGATCATCAAAATGGAGCCTCCTTGAAGCACTCTTTGGCTCTGAAGGTAGCTGCAAAAGAAAAATTCAAAGCACAATTGAGATTAGTTATATTATATAATTTAAAATTGAATAATTAACATCAAAAGCAATATACATTAAATTATAATTGAACTCTAAAATTGAAATCTTGATTACCTCATATATATGTCTCTTCAAAGGGTCAAGAGTCCTAGAATATTCCTCTCTCAAAGAACCAATCAAACTAACTTTTGAAATGTCAATCTATATATGTGAACAAAAACATAAAATTGATACAAGTTAGCATACAATTATCGGTAATAGGAACATATTTACCAAAAAAAAAATAAAATAAACACATACCTCTTTAGGCATCTCTTTTCTTTATCTCCTTCAGGTGTTTCAACACCTCCTTCTTGAGGTGTTTCAACACCTACTCCTTGAGGTGTTCCACCACCTACTCCTTCAGAAATTGTGACACTTGTCAACAAGGATGTGTAGCTCATAACCGCCTATACATAAAAATGACAAGTATATGAAACTACCAATATATGTCGATGTATGTATAATCACTATAAGATCTTCAAAATCTTAATTCAATCGAATTTGAGTTCAATTACCTTACCCTTATCTACCATTGTGCCTCCATAGTCTAGACAGCATTGCACCTCGCTCGCACTAGGTGTTTCCTACAACAGGAAAATAAGATAAACATATAAGTTAATATATAATTTCATTGATGACAATTCAAATGACAAGCAACTATATAATAAAAAACTATAAACAAGTGAGTGCAAAAATATATACCACATGCATGTCGAGTCCAATGAAATGGCCCTGAGGGTGCTATCAGTAATATATGTAAGATCCTCCTTAGAAATCAACTATTAAATAGACCATGTAAATAAATATTAGTACTAGATACTATCTCTTATTAATATTCATTTAAAAACAAATACAAGTTATGAATTTACAACTTAAATCTTACTTGTGTAACTATTCCAACGCCCCCCTCTCTAGCAGGAGAGGACTCTATAGGGTGTGCTCCAATCCCCTGCATCTAATCTTCTATAATGTCAACATCATGGAGGTCATAATCAGAAGTGTGCAAGGGATGCTCAATAGGCTGTACAAGAGGACCCAAGCATATTTGGTGGCACATAGTGCAAGTATGTGGAACACAAATATGTGGACTTGAAGAGGATGATGTAACAACACTCGATCCATCGCCAACATCACTAGCATGTGGCTAAGCTACTGTAGCAGTATGAGAAACTAAAAGGTCACTCAAAGAGTGAATAGCCTAAATAGTCTGTGTGGTTGCATCCTTTATAATATCTAGATGATGTAGTCGAGGTGGCTAAGGAAGGGGTGGAGGGGAACATATGGGCCCTGAACTACTCTAACTGTCCTTGGTCTATCCTGGGGCATACCTCCACCTATGCTCTGGAAGGGTTTAATGTCAAAGTAATTGACATGATTCTCTAACACAATCTTAGTGTATAATTTTTTCATAAAGTAAAATGGTACATCAATATTGTTGTTGGGTGGTTTATCAAAAACCATCCACTGACGATCCCAAAAGTTATCTACAATGTCCTTATTCATGCACCATTTTATAGAAAGTTTTGGTTTATTAACATTAACTAGAAAACCAGTGTGGGAGTTAACAAATAAAGAGGCTATTTGGGCTTTTGTTATTTCAAGATCTTTCACCTCTTCGTAAGACAATTCACAAGAGTAATATTCCCTCATGGTTTCTCACCACGAAAGAATGGCATTATGTTGGGTGGAGAGGGTTTCTATATTTTTAATTATTTCTTTCAATGTTTTTGTCATCTGGAATTGTTTCTTTTAATGTTTTTAGAAGTCACAAAGTTCTGCATTTTTTTTTATTTCTTCATCCATCCTTCTTATGTTCTCTTGTGGGACATTAGCAACCATTGTTTCAACATCATACACATTAGTTGTGGGTAGGAAAGTCATCAGAAATGAGGTATGAAAGATAGGGTACATAGAGGGTTGAATAGTATCAACACTAAGTGAAAGAGTTAGTGATGCATAGTAGGGGTTGGTGTTAGGCAATTGATACCATATTTCACAACAAATGGGCTAATGCTCCTTCAAGGCCATAAAACTCTAATAATGCACCAGTGATTTAAACCCTTCATCCAACACTTGAAACATCTTAGATAATGTTAAAATAACATATGCAAACCAATAATGACTCACAGGAACTCAGGTTTCTCAAACTACTTGGCATTCCTTTACAAATAGACCTAATTCCTAGTAGTACTCTAAAATGACAAATCTTGACACAACTTTCAAGAGAGACCTGACACCCAAATTAAAAACATAGATTAAGATACCCTTTTGGATCTTATTTAACATATCCCAAAACAAGGGGGGTTGTTTTGTATGGAAAAACCCTAATTTTGATTATCCTACTTCTCTAAGCCTTGAAGGTGGGGAAGAAAATTGAGTTTTTTTTTCCATAACTTTCATTGTAGACATCACACCCGAATTGTAAAGGTAGATTCAAATACCCATTTGAGCTTTAGACAACATACTTTATAACTAAGGTAGGTTGCTTTGTATGGAACCTTTTAAAAATTGATTTGTTTTCTCACTATTAACTTAACTAGGGTTTCAGACCTGTTTGCAGTAAAATGGGAACAACTCGTTTGAAACATAATAAAATTGGATGCAATTAAAAGTAGTAAAAATTAGACTCAATTATATTTCATTTCCAATTTGTATCACACCATGAAATGACCGTACATGTCCGTACAAATCACCAAAATAGAGAAAAATGTTGCAAAATGTAGAAAACAGAGATGTTTTATTATTCCAACTTCAAGATTTCGATAACCACCACCTCCAACCATGTATTCAACCTTAGAAAGAATTTTTAAGGAATTTTCAATAGATTCCCAACAATTACAAACTAATTTTCAACTTCCAACCGTTCATCTTCCACTAGACAAAAAAATACAAAAGTTACTTTGTGCAACTATGACAAGATTTGACAACTTTTATATTTACCAATTCCTTTGCACCTAATGACTCAAATTGGACTTCTACAACCATTAAATGGTCTAAAAGACCTTATTACATGACTATTTTTTCCTCTTGGAGGCATGGAATCTCATGGGTGCCCTTGCACCATACTCCCAAGGAAAAGAACTCAAGCTCCTCTTGAGTTAGGGTTTGCAACATGAGAACCGTGCTTGCAATCTTTTCCCTGATGTATTTAAGTCTCTACACATTGTATTCTTTGGTAAAATTCCATGCTTGTTTCATCTTCACTATAGGTTTCTTGAAAATGTGGCAAAGATATTTGAATGTGTTAATATAAACTTGTCCTCCATTTGCACCTCTAAATTCTTCTCTCAACAACGCTTTTATAACTAAAATAGTAACTCTATATTGTATATGTGAATCAATAAACTCAAGTTTCTTGATTTATTAAACTTGAAGGGACTGAAATTCACTTATTACTACTGCTAACCTTTGAAAAAACATATAACATTTATATAAACTATGCTACAACTCATCTTCTAGAAATACCCCATGCAATGACAATTGAAATTGACTAGTCTTCCTAGCAAATTGCTCACACTCTTCCCCTTGCACTGTGTTTACTAGCAACTCACCTTGCTCAACTTTCCCATTAAAATCAAATTCACATTCTTTAAACAACTATAAATGATTGGTCCTTTGCATTAGTAGGGACTTTATTTGACTCATTAACATCATCCTTGACCTCACCTTTGGATTTTTGTCTTCGTTCTCTATGATTTGTACAAACTCCTTTTCTCCTATCAACATAACGCTAGAATCCATTTTTGGTTCATGACCTTCCTCTTTCTCAAATGGCTTTTCCTCTTCCACCATCAACAAAGAATCCCTAATGTTTGGTCTTGCAATCCTCTCTTGCCTTCTTCTCTTCAGAATAATCTTCTTAATAGGCTATTTAACCTTCTTCCTTATTGGCCAATGCCAACTTTTTTTTTGGTTTTCTCTCTCAAACAAATGCTACATCTCAAGTTCCATTTTCTCCTACATCTTTTCTTGGATTTCTTTCATTTTCTCTAAGGCTTGTCTCAAATCTATTATCTCTTATTGCATATTTATTTGTTCTTTTTTTTCATTTTTCTTTTTCATCTCACTTTTCTCTTGTTTCTTGCTTGGTACCTCCTTACTTTGCAATTCTCCATGAATGAATTTTCTTAATATTTTCATTCTTCTTTCTCAAGAAAGTCTTTTTCACCTTGCTTCCTCTTGTCTTTGTGATACCTCACCTTAGGCCTCTTTTTTTCCTTTGGCCTTGTCTTTTAGCATCTTGGTTCTTGCTTCAACCTATAAAAAGACAACACTTAAACTCTAAAAAATAATTTTTCCTAGATATTTGGGCTCTGATACCAATTTGATGCACAGTAGGGGTTGTTGTTAAGCAATTGATAACATATTTCACAACAAATGAGCTAATACTCCTTCAAGGCCACAAAACTCTAATAATGCACCAATGTTTCAAAACCTTCAACCAACACTTGAGACATCTTAAATAATGTTAAAATAACATGTTTAGACTAACAATGACTCACAAGAACTCAGGTTTTTCAAACTACTTGGTATTCCCTTACAAACAAACCTAATTCCTAGTACTACTCCAAAATGACAAATCTTGACAAAAGTTTCAAGAGAGACTTCACTCCCAAATTAAAAATACATATTAAGATACCCTTTTGACTCTTATTTAACATATCCCAAAATTAGGTGGGTTGTTTTGTATGGAAAAACCCTAATTTTGGCTATCCTACTTCTTTATGCTTTGAAAGTGGGGAATCAAATTGAGTTTTTTTGCCATAAATTTAATTGTAGAAATCACACCTAGATTATAATGGTAGATTCAGATACCCATTTGGGCTTTATACAACATGATTTAGAACCAAGATAGGTTACTTTGTATGGAACCCTTCAAAAATTGTTTTTTTTGCTCACTATTATCTTAACTAGGGTTTCAGACCTATTTGCAATAAAATGGGCACAACTCGCTTGAAAAACAATAGAATTGGATGCAATAAAAACTAGTAGGAATTAGACTCAATTATCTTTCATTTCCAATTTGTCTCACACATGAAATTACTGTATAGGTTTGTATCAATCACTAGAACAAACAAAAACATTGCAAAATGCAAAAAACAAAGATGTTTTATTATTCCAACTTCAACATTTTCAATAACCACCACCTCCAACCATGTATTCAACCTTACAAATAATTTTTAAGGAATTTCCAAAATATTCCCAACAATTACAAACTAATTTTCAACTTCCAACCGTTCACCTTCCACTAGACAACAAAATATAAAAGTTGCTTTGTTGCAATTATGACAACATTTGACAACTTTTATTTTTACCTATTCTTTTGCACCTAATGACTAAAATTGGACTTCTACAACCATGAAATGGCCTAAAAGGCCTTATTACATGAATAAAATACAAAACCAAAACCAAATTATTATTTTTTCCTCTTGGAGGCACAAAATCTCATGGGTGCCCCTGCACTAGTTAGAAAACCCAAGATCCACGACGAATGGTGTATGGTGGGATGACACGAGTCTTGAACTATGCCTCATGACAGTATTGGCAATAAAAAACCAATTTGTGAAGCTCATAAAAGTTCCACAAACTCGGTATGTACCCAAAATGGATAAGAGGTAAAATGCAATGAAATAACTTTAAAATGTAAATATGTAAAAGCAATTTCAGATTGAAACAAGATAATTTTCAGATTATGTTACGCAAAACATTGAATTTGATGTATTGTAAATGCAATTTTGAATTCACACAATACACTAAGTTTATCAAATGAAACTTAATAGAATCAATTTGAGATAACAAAAATTCTGCAATTGTAACAACAAACTAAAACAAATTAGAAGAATACAAAAATAGTGATTTTGATGCCCAAAAATATAAGAAAAAACCCTAATCAAGGACTCATTTTCCTAGGGGAAAATCGGTCCTAGCTGAGGGTTTTGAAAAATGAATTTATAGATTTATGTGTGGATTCTTATGATTTTTCAGATTCTGGACTGAGATAGGTGGTTATAGTTTGAATTTTCTATGAAATTAAGTCTTAATGAAAATGCAAAATAATGATAAATGAAAAACTAGGAGACCTAATTTGATAAGCAATATTGATTCTATTTTTCAAATGTAAATGAATGATAATGCAATATTATGTAAATTCTTTGCAAAATTATTGTTTTTTTTTGTATTTTCTAGAATTTAAAGAATGCAAAAATGCAATCCTAACACCCTAAATGAGATGCAAACTAATGAAATTAAAGCAACCCTACATGAGATTCAATTCAATGCAATGCAATGAAAATGAATGAAAAATATAGATTTAGGGCTAAAATAGACTCTAAAATCAGAAATAAACAATGCTCAAACATCGGGTTCACCAAAATGAAACGTAGAAAAATAGGTTCACCAATATGAAATGAAGAACAATAGGGTTATGATGGACCTATCTTCCTTTATTTCATTAGGAAATGAGATTCACACAAATAATTGACTTACAACCCTTAGGTGAGTCAACTCAAGGTGTGAATTTGTAGATTTCCTTATGACTGAAGGACAGGGGTTAAGGTCAAACAACACTTTGAGGAGAAACACTAAAAAATAGTAAATTAATACCAAAATGTAATTTAAAAATTGAAAAAAAAGATTAAACTTAATACTAATTGAACCTCGGGCGGGGGCCCTAGCTCGGTTGGCTAAGTAATTCCGTTGCGGCTCTGCTGGTCACGAGTTCTAGTCTCCCCCGTCCCGTGGTACCGGAGGGCGTGTCGCGCCAGCGCCGCCGGTCACGTTAAAAAGTTTAGGAGCCTTAGCTACAGTTTATAGGGGGTCGTGCTACCCGATTCCTGCAGTCTAAAAAAAAAAAAAAAAAAAATACTAATTGAACCTATAATCAAATTGTACATTAGAGAAGGGGAGATCTAAGTGTATCTTTCACCAAAATTCAATTTTTGAAGTTGATTTGGGACTCATTTGCCAAGGGGTGAATGGGTCCACTATTGGGGATTTTCTACAACTCTCGGGAGCCTTTGATACAGATTTGAATCTTCCAATTTGTCCAAGTGGTATTGTAAAAATGTCAGAAATAAATTTTGTAGATGAGTTTTTGTGCTCGATGAAAATTTTTATGACAACTTTTGTAACTTTCTCAACTTCTTCAAATTTGCTCTTCAAGAGATCTTAAGCTTTCTTCCACTTGGATCTACAAACATAACATGAAATGGACTTTTTTTTTTTTTGGGTGAATGGGGGCTTTCCTTGTTTGAAGCCCATTTTGGTAATCAAACCTTGAAATGAAATGAAACATGAAAGAGGGAATGAAGAATGAACAATACTGTGTTGTAACCACTCAAAAAACCCTTAAATAAACCTTGGAATGTAAATCTACAACTTGCATGAAATGGATTCAATGGATGTGGATCTTGAACTTGAATCTTGCTTCAAATAGTGCTTTGAATTTTCTATTTGATCATTAAACCTACATCACCATATTAGCTCCAAAAACATGTATGATGCAAGAAGACTTCAACATGAAAATTGGATCTTGAATGTTGCAATAAAACTGATAAATCTTCTCTTGAATGCCTTGAAGTTCTAAAAAATTCTCTTGAATTTCTCTTATGAAGTCACAAAAAAATTCTAGCTTGAAAATGTTAGATGAAGCATAGTGAAATTTAACCTTATATTTATAGATATGTATCCTCAATTTCCCAAAATTCAAATATCACAAGTTGACATTGAATTGTAGATTTGAATATGTTAAAATACCACCAAAAACATAATTTAAGTTTAGGTCCTAAGGTCAAGGGAGGACCCATTCACCCACGAGTGAATGGGTCTCAGGTCCATAAATCTGACTCACATTGCTCAATGAGAAGTTTTATGTTTAGGAATTAATGAATGTTGGGTTCCCCCTTTAGAAAATGTAATTAAATAGGCTTGGTAAATGAATTAAAGGGCCAATTAAGGAAAAATTAAGTTTAATTAATTAAAGGATCCATAAATAAGTGTGAAAGTGTAAAAGGGTACACTTTACAACACTAAATTAAGGCACAATTAAGTCCAAATTAACTAGGAGGGCCCAAACAAGTGAGAAAATGTAAAGGTATACATTTTCCATCACTACAATAGATAAAAGAAATCCAAAAACTAAAAATTGATTTCAAACCAAATTGTTGTATTACCCATCTCTACTTCTACAATGAAAGAGAATTCCCTTATATATCCAAAAACCTTAAAAAACAGAAAAAACCCAAAAAAATACCATTTTTGCTAGTTTCTTACAATTGTCATAATTTTCCATTTTTGGTAATTTTGTATGCCTATTCATTTGAGCTTTTATTTTTCTAATTATCTTCCTAACACTATGGTGACACTAAATGTCAACTTATAGTTCAAATTGGAAATGTGAGTTCCAAATTGTTAAATAAAACAACTTTCTAAAAACCCGAAAAAATATTAAAAGCTGATTTTGAGGGCCTAGATGATAGATTTTTAGCCTTGAAAAAGTGTCAAAATAGCCACCAACCAAAAAATCCTCATAATGTGTCTCCCTATAAAATTTGAGCCCAAATGGACTTTTGAGTCAAAAGTTATGACTCTTGAAAGCCTCTACATCAAATATAATATTGAATGAAGAATTTATAGGAATCCTCACCTTCTAGGGCTCTTATTACTGATTTACCATAAATTTCTAAGCCTTGAAAATCGATTGAGAGAAAGCCTTAACCTTTAGAATCATGAGGAATATAACAATATTCTTCAATTTTCATATATTGAAATCCTTTCTTACTATCCCAAATAAATTCTCTAAGAATATTTTCAATTTTCAAATAGAAAGCCTTAGAAGGAACCCGGCAAGAGGGGTAATAAATGTTATTAGTAGCCAAAATTTTAGAGCACACCTAAAATTTTCTAACTATGGAAAAAAAAATTGTAATCCAATAAGCCATATTTTTGTCAATTATAGATATTAAATTGCATCACAATTCAAGAGAATATGCATGGAAAGGAGAAGGGGATGCCAATAAATCTAAAGACCTCCCTATTATCATCCATTTCTTGTTGAAACAATTAACCAATTTATCCTAGGAAGAAAATATTGCATGTATCATTGTGTCTTCTACCATTGAACACTCAAACAAAAATCATTGTAGGAAACACCAGAGCAATGAAGGGAATGTTTGAAATTATCCTCTTCTTAAGTTAAATTAAGAAAATAATCATCTACAAAGTAGCCATTGAAAAGATAGTTAGATGAATTAGGCAAGATGATGCTCTTTTCTATCTTCTTGGAGACCACATGGGTCAAAAGATAGTCAAATACTTTAACACCAAGCACATATAATGAAGGGCCAAAGTGAAACCATAGTGGATAGAATAGAAGTGAAAATAATAATTAGATTGATAGCCATTAAGGATGATGCAAGTATACAAATATTTAAAAATTATTGACTTAATACCAAAAATCAACCAAATCCCAACACTTCAAGTATGAAAGGAATGCAATGCCATTCAATATAGTCATAAGCCTTAGTTCAAAATAAATTTTGAGAAACATAATAGAGTTTTGGTAGTGTCAAGTCAATTCCATCCTATCTCATAATGCAATATTTTTTTCAAGGATATACTACAACTTAATGAAAACCAATTTACTGATGGAAAACTAGCTAAGGAAGACAAGGCTTTTAAGTGCATAAAATTTGGCAATATATAGTTTAGAAGACATTTAGAGAGGTGGCAAGGTGCCAATATAAATGTGTTTTCCTTACTTGATTTGGGAATAATTGTAATTGAATTAACCTAATTTTGCCTAGGTTTAATGTTGTAATGTGTTGTAACACATTCACATTGATCTTGGGCTCGCTTTTAATAAAATGTACTTAATGTGTATCTTATTTATGGTGTTGTAAAGTGTTTTAACACACTTTCACACTTATCTAGGGTCCTCTTAATTAATTGTGGTTAATTAGAATTGATTAGCCCCTTTAATTCAAATTTAAGCCTTATTTATGACACCTTTTGAAGATCTATCCCAACAACCATAGTTCAAATAACATACCATTTAATTGGGAAAATTTGAGGTCCTAGAAATTGGTGCTAGGAACCATTTGCCCTAGGTGGAGAATGGGTCCTCCCTCTATAGGACCCTTCTTTCTTGGCATATTCTACATGGGTTTTTAATGTGCTTTCATTCCTCGAAGGCAAGGTCCTGGAAAATAGTGTTAGGACCCATTTGCCCTAGGTGGTGAATGGGTCCTCCCTTAATGAGGATCTCCTTTTTGAATTTAATTTTGGTAGGAATTTAATAATATTTGTTTCCAGATCTTGTGTTGGATTGATTTTTTTGAATTTCAAGGTTAATCTCTTGATTTAGTATAAATAAGGGGTTAATTCATATTGTTTCTCCTATAAATTTTATGGGACATCCTAGAAACTTCAAGAGAGCATTATAGAGCACTTCAAGAGAATTTTCAAAGGCATTTCAAGGAAGATTATCAAGAGTTTATTGTATCAATTCAAGATCACTTCATCATGTCAAGTATTTAATGCATTCATGCATGTTGTTGAGCTAAGAAAGTTGATGTAGCATTGAGGATCTACTTGCAAAAAATGTTCACATCTATTCAATATCAAGATCTACATTTTTCATGGCCACTACATGTTAGATTTCAGATCTATCTTCCAAGGCATCATCCAAGGTGGGCAAGTGCATGAAGTTGGGTTACACTTTTGTGGCCAACTCCAAAATTTTTTTGGAAATGACATAATGCGAGTGCGTTATAACGCGCTTGCGTTATGTCATTTTAAAAGAAAAAAAAAGTGAAAGTGAATCATTTTCTATTTTTTTTTTTTCTACTCTACCCACAACCAAAAACCCTCATTTTTGTGCTTGCATTCTAGGGGAGGCATTCTACAAAATTCATCAACAATAGTTTCTTTTTCTTTGCAAAGATGGTGCCACGATGACAAAGAGGTGTAGGAGGTAAGTATTGTTTGCTATTTGTTTTGAATTTCTTAGTTTCAAGTTGATTTTGTTTGTTTTAGGTTAGATTTGATTTTTAAAAAAATTTTTTGTAGGAGATGCAAATGATCCTACAAGTCCTCAAAATTATCAACAAGAAAAACATGCAAATCCTCAACAACAAAATCCTCAATCAAATCAACCTTCCCCACCAATCACTCAACACCCTCCTGAAACTCAACAAAATTTGAGGAGTGAAATTGAGAATAACAAAAAACAAATTGAGGATCTTATTAGTAGGTTGAGTGATCCAAATGCTTCAACCACAGAAAGAATGACCCTAACAAATTCAATGAAAGAGATGTTAAAAAATGTAGATTCAATAACCCAACAAATAAAGGGATGGCAAGATAGGAGGTATGCAGCTAGGGCATATTATGCAAATAAACTATCATATAAACAAGTAAAAGATTTAAAAATTACTAAAGGTGATTTGTGCTCTTTATTCACTGACCCTAGAGAAAATCAAAATATTAGCCTCAATGCAAAGAGGTTTCCTATTCATTGGTGCCACCACCAAGAGATTAGGAACCATTTTTATGATAGGTTGTACTTGGTCTTTGATTACCCACCATGCAACAATTGTGAAGTCCCCCAATATTTTCTTAGGAAACTATATAGTGAGTTCATATTGAACCAAATCCCAAATTATTTTGATATGATGGAGTTCTAGGGGAGAGGTGGGGGCTTGGCTCAAGATAGGCCCGGTGCACAGCCGAATCTTGCGCGGCAAGGGAGATGACCTCTCGCTAGGCTGCCTCGTGAGAAAATTGTTATGTTTTCCATTACAAAGGATAGTCCTGATGTAGAGACATTGCATGCAATCAACACTTTTGACTCGAAGTGTCATCCATCATACTAGCCCTATTGTACAATGCCATCCAAGGGAGTCTTCGGGTGGTGGCCTTTGAACCCATGTGTGTCAATCTTGCAGGGCGACTTGTTCATATGAACCCACCGACACTTAGGAGGCTACTACACATGATCTATATGCTACTACGAGGATGGAGAGGCTGATTAACATTTTGCATCATGCATATGGAATTGATAATCAAGTAAAAGTCAACATGTTCATTGAATTTAATTTATTAAATTTTGATTCTGAAATGCAAGATTAACTAATTTAGTTTTATTATTTTAATAAAATTGTAGGGTCACAGTGTTGAGACTAGATACATCGGTCCTCCACCTACTTATTTATGCAGTACACCTATTAGTGGGGTATGTAACTAGTAAAAAATTATAAATTTATTACATGTTAATAGTATTGTTTTAGAAATGGTATTTTAATATGTGATTTTGGATGTTGAACAAACTAATATTGGAGGTTTCAAGCAAACACCTCCTAGTGCCAGTGGACTTACTCAAATGTACATGGAGGTAATAGAATAAAGAGAACTTAACTAATGAATTCTACTTAATAGATTTGTGTAGTTTATATTCATATTGTTGGTTATGTTGCATTACACTTCATTCAAACTCAAAGAATTACTTCAAATTACATAACTAATAACTAGATGTTGATAGATGACAAAATTTCAACTGCACAATATAGTTGTTTAGAAATTCAACATAAGTAGCCTGATGCAATTACTTCACATGGAGGCATGTGCTTGCAAAGGTGCACCAGCATGACAAACTATGGATGCTTGGAAAAAATCTATATGAAACCATAATAGTAAGCAATAACATAGATAAGGCAGTTAGTGATGCAGAGAATCATATCAAAACACTCAATCATCAGGGTACATCTAATGCATAGCATCCAACAAACACCATCAAAATCATTTCTTCAAGGGATTTCAATCCCAAATAGAATAAGGAGAAGATCAAATATAATTTCATCAGAAATCTACTTTTCATTCAACTAAAATCCACTCAAATTCTCTTAGCCATTCCATAGGCCATCATTCATCATTCCACTAATCAGTATTCCAATTGACTCATTCAAAACAAAAACCATATTAGAAAAATTTGACTTAATCAATTAGATTTACATCATTCTCAGCCACCATAAAAACAACATAAACCTGATTATTGACACTTGAACAATTCATCCTTTCATTTATTCACCAAGGTAACAAATCAACTAAACCATACCTCACTATTATCTATCCATTATCAAGCACTGTACTCACCATATTTTGACTGTAGTAGTCTATTTACAAGTTACAAACTCCTGTTACAACAGAATCTTGATTATCATCTTGTGGTAAATCACCAATTTGCTCAAAAGGATTCATAATACTCACCCATCCAACCATCAAAGTCACCAAACCTATATTATACACCTTAACCAAATTTAGTAACATCAATCATATCATTAGTTTGATAGTAAGCAAGCACTCAATATCATCCTTTCCACTATTTAAACAAACATCTTTGTTTTGATCAAACACTATCATATTCCTCTAGTAGGTCTGTCAACCATTGAATTGGGTAGTTACATTCCTATCTCAAAGCTTATTAAAAATATCAATGCACATTTAGAAACACTTTCCAACACATCAAAACATATCAAATTTTTTAGACGTTTGACACAAAGAAAATCATCATATTTCAGACTGTCCTCTGAAGAAAGGCTAGTAGATTAGGCCTATTTTACAAAGGAGACCCCTTCAAAACCATTCCAAATCACTCAAAACCTCAAAATAGTCTTCAAGCATGTCTTATTACTCAATATTTCACCATTTATAGGGATTGAAAACCATGAAAATGTTCTAATCCAATAAAACCTTGTTTATAGGGTGTAAAAGCACAAATCAAGATGGGTTTTGTGAAAAATACTATTGCAAACCTCTATTTCTTTGGCCACCACCTAGAACATGATTGTTTATGTCTTCCAAGACCTTGCACATCATTTTGAAGCCTCTACAAGCCTTATTTATTCATGACCCTTGACTATAGCATCCTTTTGTGTAGGAAAATCCTTTATTTTCCAGTGTAGCAACAACTCCACCATGGTATTCTTGCTTTTCCCTGCACTTACAATCATAAAAACATGCAAAAAATCCTAAAATTAACCTACTCCACCAATTTACTTGACCTAGATTGGTGGAGTAGTGAAGAAAAACCCTATTGGACTCTCAAACTTGCTTCTAAAAGGACTCTGTCGGGCACTGAAAATTTCCTTTTATTCTTTTGTTTCCTAAAACTAACCTTCCAACTCTTGAATTTGGAAACTAACTCCTCTTTACATGTATTCACTCTATGATTTAACTTTGGGTGTTCCTAAATAATCAACACAAGAAAACAAAACAATGGAGTAATGCTGCAAACTTAGAAATAGGGAATTTTTATTTCAAAATCTAATTACAAGAACACAAAATTCTACTTTTTTTTGCCTTTAAATGCCTTTTAAAGATATTTCCTTTTCCATAACTATCTTTCCATCGGTTGACACTACCCCTTTTAACCCTTTATATGCCTGATTTCCTTGTTTTTGTCAATTTAACAACTTTTAACAATATTACATTATTGCATTGTTTGCATTTTCCCACTTTGACCACCTAAAACTTACCCATAACCTTAAATACATTCAAATAAGACCTCATATGACCTTGAACATGCACTTTACATCATTTTTCCATGACCTTTTGTGATTGACTCAATACAAATTTGAACACTCATCCCTTTTACAAAATTGAAAAGTATTTGATGACCTAGGTGCTCCTGCACCAACATCTGACCCAATTGAATCAAGAGAAGATCAAATTGAATAAGCAACTAAAATTTCTTTCTCTTTTCATCAAAAATCACATTGTTTCATTTGTAAACCACAAGGCAACAACAAGCCAACTCATTTCAAAACTTCTTATCATCCTCAAGCTTCAAACATCTTATTTATCAACAAAAATGACTGATCCATGCACAAGAAACTTAATTAGAGTCACTAAACAATCCAATCTTTCATCATTCACCAAGGCACCCTTCCACTCAATTTGCTTTAGCTAGGAAAATTAGTAAGCATGATAATCATAAATATATGGATAGGGAAAATAGTAAGCATGATAATTAGAAATATATAGTTTAATACTTGTACTCAAAATTTTGTTCATTAGATCTCATACATTATAATTCATGTGACGTGAATCACTATTGTAACTTTTTTGTGATTGAATAATTTGTTGTTTTATTTTTAGATGTCGGTTGTGGAAACACCTCCAAATGTTGTGAGGGAAATGGATATCAGTGTTTCATCCACTATACAATCCTTAATGGCTCTGATAGGGGAGGTATGAGGCAAATTACTAAATTTCAATTTACATTCGTTGTTATAGATGTTAGTTCTAGTGGAAAATCAAACCATTATTGATTCATAGTTTAATTCCTATTTGGATGGTTTATATAGGGCTTGAGCACACCTTAGCATTAGCATGGAAATATTTCCATCATGGAGAGTGATCGTGAGATGGCCGTAAGTGATTATTTTGTTAAATATATAATTTTTAATAATGTAATTTCTATATATTAATGTCTTTACTTTTTATTGTAACAGTTAAAACTCACCAGGAGCTAAACTCTAGGAGGAGCAGCAGGAGCACTCCTCGAGCATAGCAGAAATGAGTGATAGAATTATCACCATCGAATCACCAAATAAAGGGAAATAATTTATTTCCAGAGCATGGAGAGAAATGAATTTTGATTCCAAAGCCCTTTGTTGTATGCCTAGACATGGCAATTTTTTTTTTATTCAAGGGGTAAATGCTTTTGACCAGAGCTATGAACCAGATACAACCATTCAACAATACCACCACAACGGGGTTTGAACCTTGGTGGAAAGAACAACAATGCTACCTATAAACCATCACACCATGCCAATACTGACAAGACATGACAATTTTGTACATATTTTGTATTGGATATATTTGACATTGTATGCCTATATGGCTATTTTGCAACTATATTTTATACTTATATAGACATATATTGATGTGTGCGTACATGGATATTTGGTTAATACAAATATTTTTTATCGATATTTGGTGTCCATATTTGAATTGAGAATTTATGACACATTTGTAGAGAAATAGAGGAATAGTAAAAACTAAAACACATTACACTTTTGTTTTCACTGAATTAATGTACTCTCCAACATCTCTCTTCTCTCATGCCAAGAGTTAGAACTACTTGGCCATGCCTTTGCATAATTCAAGAAGTTTTTCTCTTTTTGACAATGTCAAACGCATGGTTGCATATAGATTAGGAAAAAGACTTTTCCTTTTAAATTAGCAATGCATGGAAGTTTCAAAAAGTATGCTTGATATTACAAAAACATATGTGTTTATACCATAGCAGCAAAAATACTTTGGGGAAAAAATCGGCAAACCAAAATTATAATATTTTTTGAAAAAATCTAGAAAAAGTCTAGAAAAAATTGAAAAAAAATCAGATTTAAAAAAAAGGTAAAAAAAAGTAGAACAAAGATAAAACTTGTTTTTAAAGGCATTTCCATAGCATAGAGATATAGAGAGCAAATAAAATAAAGAGTTTAACTAATAAATTGTAAAAAATAGATTTTTGTAGTTTATATTCATATCGTTGATTACATTGCATTGCACATCTTTCAAACTCAAAGCATTGCTTCACATTGCATAACTAATAACTAGATGTTGATAGATGACAAAATTTCAATTACAATATAGTATTTACAAAGTCAACCTAAGCAGTTATGCAATTACTTCACATTGCATAATAACTAGGAAGCAGCTGCCAATTGCATTTGCCTTGTCATGGCATTCTATGAGACCACATTTCTTTGAGGCATTTTTTCAAACAATTCAACTGCCTTGTCTATACTACCACATTTTGATACATGTCTGCAGAAGCATTTTGTCAAATAGTTCCTTTGCCTTGTTGCTTGCTGTAGTGAGAAGCCTAAAACAAGTGTTTTAATTAAGCTATGGATGCTTGGAAAAATATATCAAAGCATAATAGTAAGCAATATCATAGACAAGGCGGTGAACTCTTTGAAATGCCTTAAAAATGAGGTATCATGGTGGTGAGATTCCATGACAATCAAAGCATTTGATTGTGTGGGAATTCCATCCTATGAGCATTTTTCAAAGAGTTCACTGCCTTGTCTATGCTAACATATTTTTCATACATGTCTATCGAAGCATTTTATCAAACAGTTCATTGCCTTGCTGCTATGGCTAAAAGCCTAAAATAGGTGCTTTCAAACAAGCTATGGATGCTTGGAAAAAATCTATCAAAGCATAATATTAAGCAATAGCATAGACAAGGCAGTGAACTGTTTCAAAAAATGCCTCAAAGAAATGTGGTCTCATGGTGATGGAATGCCATGACAAGCAAATTCTATGGATTTTCATGGCATTCCATCACCCATGAGACCACATTTCTTTGGTGACCCTAAGCGATTCAGCGGCTTGTCTATGTACCACATTTTCCATACATGCCTACCAAAGAATTTTATCAAATAGTTCATTTCCTTTTTTCTATGGCTAAAATCCTAAAATAGGTGCTTTCAAACAAACTATGGATGCTTTGAAAAAATCTATCAAAAGATAATAGTAAGCAATAACATGAACAAGCATAACAAAACTATTTGAAAAAGCCTCTCAAAAATGTGGTCTCAATGGTGATGGAATGCCACTGACAATCCATAGCAATTTGCTTACATCATGGCATTAGATGGCATTTCCATCACCATGAAACCACATTTCACTTTGAGGCATTTTTCAAGCATTCTACCTTGTCTATACTACCACATTTTTCATACATGTCTACCAAAGCATTTTATCAAACAATTCACTACCTTGTTGCTATGGCTAAAAGCCTAAAAGTACTTCGAACAAGCTAATATGGATTCTTGGAAAAAATCTATCAAAGCATAATAGTAAGCAATAAGCTATGGTCTCATTGTTTTTTTGAACACAAAAATCATGTGATTTTATTCACATTTTTTTGCAGGTTATAAACACTTTTTTTTAGCCAATTTTTTTGTTTTAAATGACATTCAAGTTTATGGTGGTTTTGTTGTTTATATGATGATATGTGATATTCTAATCCCAATTCATGCTTCTAGGTTGCATAGATATATATTTTGTTTTTACATGTTATTTGTACCAACGAACCCAAATCGAACTGAACCCCCCTCTAAATTTTTTTGGCCAAACCGGCGAACCGAACCCCCGAACCTGAACCTCAAAACCTATTCCAACACTCTTCATTTTTCCTGCACAAACTTAATTGACCACCAAATTATGTTTCCCCTTGAATTTACCCACGTTTACTCCCTCAAACCTCTCTTTTTCATTCAAAACCCCTATTTTCCCAACTAGGGTATTCCATGCCATAACATACTTTTGACCTCCCCTATCCTTGCAAACCTTTTGAACACATCAAACTCCACAATCTCACCCTATTTCCAACCTATTCTCACTTATTTTCAAGCATTTTCTTCTTTTCACCTCTTCTAGTCTTGCTTTTAAGGGGCCTCAATTTTAAATTTTCAATAGGGGCAACGTTAGTAATCTCTTCCAATTCCCTTACTAATGCTATTTTTTTATTCCTACTCCCTATCCTACTTTCATCAAGCCCATATCACCGAGACATAGCCTGAACAATAGGTGGAATGGCCTATTTCAACATACTACACTCAAACCCTTAAGGGATCGATCCAGTTGAACGTAGCTCAGAGTGATTCCATGTGTTTGGGTGAGAAAGAGGACCATGCCTAGCATGAACATGCCTATTTAGACATGTTAGAATAATCCATTTGGTCACAGGAGCTGCAAAACAAAAATTACACCACTTTGCAACTTTTCACTGCTTCCATTTGACACTTTTTCCATCAACTGAAATTTGGACACCACGGGGAAACCACTCTGAGATAAGGAAAACTGAGAGAAGTCATTGTAGAGGGGCCCAACAAAATCCTATGGGATTAGATGAGAATTTTCTAAGCATCACGGTGTCTGAGTAACCTCATGCTGAAGTTTGCAGCTATTTTTCCCTTTGGGCCCTTGAGGGATTGATCTGGTTGAATGTAGTTTGAAGCAATTTTGCGTGTTTGGGTATGAAAGAGGACCATTCCTAGTGTAAACATGCCTATTTAGATGCGTTGGAATAGTCTGTTTGGTCACACAAGTTGTACAACGAAAGTTGCACCACTTTGCAATTTTCCACTGCTTCCATTTGACACTTTTTTCATTAACTAAAAACTAGACACCATGGGAAAACCACTCTAAGATAACAAAAATTGAGAGAGGTTATTGTAGAGGGGCCCAACATGATCCCATTGGATTAGACAAGAAGTTTCTAAGTGTCATAGTGTCTGAGTAAGATCATATTGAAGTTTGCAACCATTTTGCCCTTTGGACCCTTAAGGGATTGATTCAGTTGAACATAGCTCAGAGTGATTCTGCGTGTTTGGGTGCGAAAGAGGACCATTCCTAGCATAAATATTCCTATTCGGATGCATTGGAATAGTCCATTTTGTCACACAAGTTGCGAAATGAAAGTTGCACCACTTGCAACTTTCCACTACTTCCATTTGACACTTTTTCCATCAACTAAAAACTGGACACCACGAAAAACCACTCTAAGATAACGAAAATCAAGAGAGGTTATGGTAGAGGGGCCCAATGCAATCCCATGGGATCACATGATAAGTTTCTAAGCATTATGGTGTCTAAGTAACCTCATGCTGAAGTTTGCAGCCATTTTGCCCTTTGGACCCTTAAGGGATCAATCCGGTTGAATGTAGCTCAAAGTGATTCCGTGTGTTTGGGTGCACAAGGGGACCATTCCTAGTGTAAACATGCCTATTCAGATGTGTTTGAATAGTCAATTTGGTCACATGAGTTGCAGAATAAAATTTGCACCACTTTGCAACTTTCCACTACTTCCATTTGACACTTTTTTCATCAACTGAGCACTGGACATCATAAGAAAACTGCTCCGAGATAATGAAAACTGAGAGAGGTTATTATAGAGGGGCCCAATGTGATCCCATAAGATTAGACGAAAAGTTTCTAAGCATTACGGTGTCTGAGTAACCTCATGCTGAAGTTTGCAACCATTTTTCCCTTTGGATCCTAAAGGGATCGATCCGATTGAACGTAGCTTGGAGCGATTCCACATGTTTGGGTGCAAAACAGGACCATTCCTATTATAAAAATTCCTATTTAGATGCATTGAAATAGTCTATTTGGTCACACGAGTTGTAGAATGAAAGTTGTGCCACCTTGCAACTTTCCACTACTTCCATTTGACACATTTTCTATCAACTAAAAACTGGACACCACGGGAAAACCACTTTGAGATAATGAAAACTGAGAGAGGTTATCATAAATGGGCCCAACATGATCCTATAGGATCAAACAAGAAGTTTCTAAGCATCATGGTGCCTTAGTAAGCTCATACTGAAGTTTGCAACTATTTTGCCCTTTGGGCCCTTAAGGGATTGATCTGATTGAACGTAGCTCAGAGTGATTTCGCATGTTTGGGTATGAAAGAGAACCATGCCTAGTGTAAAAATTCCTATTTGGACACACTGGAACATTTTGTTTGGTCACACGAGTTGTAGAATGAAAGTTGCACCACCTTTCAACTTTCCACTGCTTCCATTTGACATTTTTTCCATCAACTAAAAACTAGACACCACGAGAAAACCACTATGAGATAATGAAAACCAAGAGAGGTTATTGTAGAGAGGCCCAACATGATCCCATAAGATCAAACAAGAAGTTTCTAGGCATCATGGTGTTCAAGGAACCTCATGCTGAAGTTTGTAGTCATTTTTCCCTTTGGACCCTTAAGGGATTGATCCGATTGAACAAAGAGTCTATACTCTAAACTTATCCAAACCTTACCAACTCTTGGAACAAAAATTCTAAGGTTTAAAAACTTCAAAATACACAATTAGATCTTAGCTATACCACCATACAATAGGTAAACCACAAAACCCTCTATTGTAGCTTAAAACCTAGGGGTTTATTGAAAATGATAATTCCAAAGCCAACCACAACCTAGAAATTACTCAAAAAAGTTTGTGATACCCTAAAAAATCTCAAACAATCATAAAATAACGCCTCCCTACACAAAAACACAATTTGACTCTTCAAAACCACCATTTTTCTTAAAGAAAACTCACTTTTACACACATGGGTTTCACACCCATCTCACTTTTAGACCTCCCCAACACTAACACATCATTCCCACACCTTAATAATGTTAGTGTAGACCCATTCCTCAAGTTACAAAGGCTACAAAAAGAGGAATGGGTCAAAAATCCATTTTTATTGACTCAAAACCTTCAAATGTACAAGTTCGGGCCAGTTTTAGTAAATTGATGATATTCTACTCCTTATTTTCCTTGATGAAAAAAACCTACTGAATGGTGCTTTTGCACCAATCATACATTGACCTTCTTTTCCCTCCTAAATTTTGGACCACATCCATTACGTCCACATTAAAATCGGCATCCTTGGTCTTCTTGGTTCCCATGCCTTGATATGGTTATCCAAATGAAAATGAAGCAAAGTAATCATCTCCTTCTCCACTGGCTGGAAGAATGCATGCTTAATGTTTTGATACATGATATTAGCTCTCTCATCTACCCTCATGGTTGAATGCCGAAATCTAGTATGGTGGGCCTCCAAAGTTCTAGTCATCTTTCTTCCTCTTCCACCAAATGCTAGCTTGATCCAGACATCTACTAGCCTAATTGACTTTGTTTTTGAAAGATGAAGTTTCTCCTAAGTCACCAATGTTGCTCTGTATGCCTTTTTAGACTCTCTCATTGCTACAAATCATCTTTGGGATTTAATCATTTGTACCACATGTGGTTGATGTGCTTTGAATCCTTGCATCTAAAGGAAATTTCCTCAACATAAATACTGCTAGGGAATTTCAATGTTGTCATTGTAGTTGGTATTAAAGTCGGTACCTACTACATTGAAAATTATCCTTATATAAGAATTCCCTCCATCTTGTTGGCTTGTAACACTCTTGATGGTGGCTACATGAAATTTGATTCTGATTCCTCTTCTACATTAGAGGGAACTCATATATCCTTGTTTTGACTCTTCTGAATTATCAGAATCAGAATCACTAGCTTCCATATTAAAAAATTCCCAGCCACCATCTTCAATAAATTGGCCACCAGTTCAAGTTCATTTTTCTTTCATAATACTTTATATCCATCAAGTTTAGCCATTCCTTCATGCCATCAAGTGAAGATTGAGGAATGGAATCAATGCGGAGTACATCCTGCTTGATGTCTTTCAAAATAATAGCCATATCAAATGCCTTTTTTCCAAGTCATACTCTCTCAAGGTTAACAATCATACATTGACCTTCTTGCCCCCTCCTAAATTTTGGACCACATCCATTACCTCCACATAAAACTTGACATCCTTAGTCTTCTTGGTTCCCATGCCTTGATATGGTTATGCAAATGAAACTGAAGCAAAGTAATCACCTCCTTCTCCTTTGGCTAGAAGAATGCATGCTTAATGTTTTGATACATTATATCAACTATCTCTTCTACTCTCATGGTTGAATATCGAAATCCAGTATGGTGGGCCTCTAGAGTTCTAGTCATCTTTCTTCCTTTTCCACCAAATGCTAGCCTAATCCACACATCTACTAGCCTAATTGGCTTTGTTTTTGAAAGCTGAAGTTTCTCCCGAGTCACTAATGTAGCTCTCTCTGCCTTTTCAGACTCTTTCATTGCTACAATTTTTCTTTAGGATTTAATCATCTATACCACATGGTTGATGTGCTTTGAATCCTTCCATCTAAAGGAAATTTCCTTTACATAAATATTGCTAGGGAATTTTAATGTTGCCATTGTAGTTGGTATTAAAGTTGGTACATGCAACATGAAGAGTGATTCTAATTCCTCTTCTACATTAGAGGGTTCATATCCTTGATCTAACTCTTCCGAATTATCAGAATCAAAATCACTAGCTTCCATATTCAAGAATTCCTAACCAACATATTCAATAAATTTATTTGAATCATCAGTAATAGTCTTCAAAATTGGCTGCTAGTACAAGTTCATTCTACTTTCATAATACTTTATAACCATGGAGTTCAACCATTCCTTGATGCCATCAAGTGAAGATTGAGGAATGGTGTCAATGCAGAGTACATCCCGATTGAAGTCTTTGAAAAAAATAGCCATATCAAATTTCTTTTTCCCAAGTCCTACTCTCTCAAGGTTAACAATCTCAATCTCACTAATAGCAATTACTAAGAAAGGTAATTCCACCAACTCTACCAAACAGTTTACCATAAGAATAATAAAAGTAGAGGATTTGAAAGGAACTCCATTAAAACCAATCTCACTAAATGGTACATATCAAACTTTAGTTCAAAATCTTTTAGATGAGGCTGCTCCCATAGCTCTCTTACTCACTTGACAAATCCTTGAAACTCTGTATTGATTTTATTTTTCCTATCCCTCTCTTGTTGTTCTTCCTCAATTTCATCAAGATCATACATTGACCTTCTTTCCCTTCTTAAAGTTTGGACCACATCCATTACCTCCACATAAAATTGGACATCCTTGATCTTCTTGGTTCCCATGCCTTGATATGCTTATGCAAATGAAAATGAAGAAAAGTAATCATCTCCTTCTTCGTTGGTTGGAAGAATGCATGCTTAATGTTTTGATACATGATATCAACTCTCTCTTCTACTCTCATGGTTCAATACCAAAATCTAGTAAGGTGGGCCTCTAGAGTCCATTCATCTTTCTTCCTCTTCTGCCAAATGCTAGCCTGATCCAGACATTTGCCAACCTAATTGACTTTGTTTTTGAAAGCTGAATGGTGCATAAGCACCCACACCTCACCCTTAATTTGTGATTGTTTGATGGTAAATTGGGAGGACATCTGGTAAATGTTAGTATGTTGAGGTCTTTTCGTCTTGAATAAGGTCTAATAGACCAATATTTTATGTACTTTGGGAGTTAGTAGGTTAGGGTGGACAAATGTGCAAAAGCGCTCTTGAATTAAATAATTGTTGATATTTCCATAAAGGAAAATTATGTAAAAAGTAGGTAGGAGTGCAGAGAAAGAGTCTAAAAGTCATGTTATAAGGCCGTCTAAGTGGTCCTAGACCTTTAGAATAATAAATTTGCATGATAAAGCTTATTAAGCAAAACCATTGTTGAATACTAGTATTTGTAGGGTTAATAAGGGTTTGGTGGTTAAAAGGTAGTTATGGGAATTAAAGGGAGATGATTATCATTTAAAATGTATTAAAAACATCATTCAAACTTGAATGGGGGCTCAATCAATAGTTTTTTTTGAAGATTGGCGCTCTTCAAAACACCTAAAACTATGGAATTTCAACATTTTTCTGAGTTTTTCAGTTTCTTTTCTATGTGTACAGCCCAGTACAAGCCTCTTATGAATATAAATTCATGAAAAATTATGGTTGCAAGTTTTAACCTAGATTTCAATCTATTTTGATACACCTTTGGTTGTTTTAGTGAAAGGAAAATCCATTTTTCTTTATTCAACCTGTACAGACCAGCAGGGTCTTAGTTTACTTTAATTTTTGTGATGGAGCCTTTCCTCCTACTGTGGTAAATTGTGACTTAGAGGAAAGGTTTACAATGTTTTTTTTTCAAGTTTCCTTAACTCTTTTAATAATGGTAAGGTGTTTATAGGGCTGGTGATGTTCTTTTAGGTTGAGAATGTGAGATTTTGGCTTGAAATGGAGGAACCAAAGTGATGTTTTTGAGATCTACTAAGTCTAAAGGCTAGTTGAAGGTTTATTATGTGTGTTTAGACCCTAAAAAACTTTTTTGATGCTTTGGTGAGGTTTGGAAGGCCTTGGAGTTGTGAGATGCTAAAAACCCTAGGTATTTGTTAGGAAATTGAGGGTTTTAAGAAATTATGGCTTAGAGGTTGAGTGATTTTCTAAAACTTGTGGTATTGGGAGTTTTGTGACCTATTTGATGATTTTCCAAGAGCTTGTGTGGTTATAAGAAGTTTAAAGATAAGTTTGTTTGTAAAATAGGGCTAATTTTGTAGCCTTTTTGCAGGGCAGTTTGAAGGATCTCTAAGAAATTGCAAAGAAACCTTGTATGTTTGGCTTGGGAATGGTGTTGGGGGTTTGAGTAGATTCTATATTGATGATGAGATGGTCCTTGAGAGGCATTCTCTAAAATTTAAGCCAAATTGTTGAGTTTGGAAGCCTTTTTGTTGGTAGTTGTTCCAAGACGGCCAAATGAAATAACAAAGGTTGTTGATTTACTGAAATCTGATTTGTTTGAGTCTTCTCCACCTTGAATCTGCATCACTAAAGTTTCTCCTAAGTCACTAGTGTATCTCTCTTTTCCTTTTCAAACTCTTTCATTGCTAAGGTTGATGTGCTTTGAATCCTTGCATCTAAAGGAAATTTCATCAACATAAATACTGCTACTCTCTCAAGGTTAACAATCTCAATATCACTAATAGTACATTTACAACCATATTCAAATATTTTCCTTCAAAAGACTACAAATTCAAATATTAACTTAAATAGCCTTCAAGAGGTTTTAAATAGCTTTTACAAATGATTCTACATCTTTCCAATCATGCCTAACTGTTCTTTTTGTAACTAACATGAATTATTACATTATAAATCAATTGTGGATGTGTTATGACCTTATTCAATTGACAAAACTCAAAACACAAAACTAACTTAAAAGATTTCCATGAACCAAATTTTCTCAATAACCTCGGTGCCCCTACACCAAATTTCATTATTTCAGTAAATTTCATTACAAGTAAATCTCATTACAATGCCTTAGGTACTCTATTCTCACAGATATTTTACAATGTCACTCATACATTCAAGATTCTCTTATAATGTCTACATCATAGGTTCTCATTTAGAGGTTAACTTCAAATGAGAAACTTAAGATTCCCTCACAAAGCTTCACACACTCTTTTATAATGGCTTGAAATCAAAATTGAGATTTTTCAAGATCATCAAAATAAGGATGTTGCATTGCTTTTTTGGCTGAGATTCTCTTCGATGGCTCCAAAATCAGCATTTTTGGCAAGGAGAGACCAATCAATTTTTACTAGTTTAGTTACAGATAGGAAACGTAAAAGAATAAAAAGAAACAACTCATGTCCAAAATGGAAATGAAATGAAAATAGATGGAAGGAAATTACAGATAGGCATGGCAGTCTCTCAACTTAATCACTCCTACTCATACATCTTCACTGCGAGTTCCAAGATACCTATTGCACACAACACCTCTCATGAATCTAGAATATCTTGAAATTTGAGATGCTCCTATAATTTCTACATCATAGGTGCTCATGATAAGGTTAACTTCAAATGAATAACTTGAAATTCCCTCACCAAGCTTCACATGCACTTTTTCAATGTCTGAAAATCATAACTGAGATTTGTCAAGATCATCAAAATAGGGATGTTGCATTCCTTTTATGCCTGAGATTTTCTTGGATGGGTCATAAATCTACATTTTTTGCAAGGGGACACAAGTCAATGTTTACCAGGTTACTTACAGATACACAAAGTAAAATAAGACATGATAGCATTGCCATCAAACAAATTAACGTGGACACAAGTATAAATTAATAAGAACCATTGTGCATATACTTACAAATTAATCCAATGAACCATTCAGATCTGCTCTACTCTTTATTGTGTCAAGTATTGCCTCATGTTCAAACTCACAGACCTTGATGAGTCCAAAATGTGCTCATAGTTTGGATATCATGATGAACTTTTAATACCTTTACTTTCGTTATTCATGGTTGTTTAAACTCTTTTGAAACCTTTTATTGGGATATCCTGTAGCAATACACTTTCATGATCCTGTAGCCTATTATGTTGTCTTATCTATATTTATTGCCCCATTGACTCCCTAAATGACTGGTATACCGAATATAGTTTTTGAATAATGAAAGAGATTTAAATATGTGATTAATGAATGGATATTGTGTATGTGCCATGTGCCTTTTATTTCACATCTGTTACCTTGTGTTTCGCATGTTGTTGAAGAAAGTTGATCAAGTCAAGCGCAGCCAATCTCGGCCTTGCAGTAAAGTCTATTTCCTACATGACTTCGAAGAAGCTTTGGCAAAGACTCTTTGACCGAAACCGTTGGGAAGGATTTTTAATGACAAGTCAATCTGGAGAAAGTGGAGCGCTAGATTCTCTCAGGATCAGGTTGAATGAATAAATTCATTTATGAAGTTTGTTCCTCGATTTTGGGATACATTTTACTTCCACGTCTTTCTTTGTTAGGGTTAGTTAGTTGTTCTCCTAACTTTTAAATAAGTGCTCCTCCTGTGCGAGTGAGCGAGAGGATAGTCAGAAGTAAGATAGAAGCATAGTGATAGAGAAATAGAAGATATCATGTAAGAGTCAGTATGATAATAATAAAAAGTAGAATCTGTATGACAAGAGATAGAGTTTGTTGTTAGTTTTCATATCAAAAAAGTAATGTACACCATTCTGAGTTTATGAATAAAGTTTGATGAAGTTCTAAGTTCAGCACTTGTGTAATCAGTAGATGCTTGCTAAGGGGCCCCACTTAGTAAGTATTTGTAGCTAGTTAGCTATTCTTTTTCTATTGATCATCAGTTAGATTTCATCTTTGAAGTTTTCATACAAACTCAATCTTATATTGTTCTTGCAGCATTAGGAATCCATCCCTGTGCCTGTTCCTGCAGCATAAGGCCAGTTCAAAGTTTGTGTCTCAGTCATAGCTATTATGCTTATTGCTTTGGTTAAATCATGGTTGAGTTAAGATAGCTTTGCATTACCTTCTTGTAGTGTAGATAGAATTCTTTTCAAGTATTTATTTATGTTAAGTTGGGACTGAAACTAGTTCTTAGTGCATATATTGTGCTGCTCCATTCAAAGTATACGTTCCCTAGTTTGACAAGTAAATGAAAGTCCATAAAGAGATATTAGTCACCTGTTGGAATGTCTAATTCCCAGGATAGGTTTTACATGATTTTCATATCCTTTTGTGGGTGTGACCATTTTTGGTGCCCTTTCCGAGGATGGTGTCAAGCTAAGAACTTGTTAAAAGTCATTTTTAGCATTAGTTTAGTTTGTTAATCAAAAAATTTCAAAATATTTCAAATCACCATTCATTCTATTGCATGCATAGAAGAGACGCACTAGGAAGGTTTCTCCCTGAAAACCTATTTGTTGAACTACCATTTGACCCAACCAATGAAGAACCTAAGGAAAATCCATTCTCTCTGATACTCCAGCAAGCAAATATTGCAAATAATCCACCTAATCCACCTCCTACTTTTGAGTTTCCCATTGTTCCTCAGCGAGATATTGATAACCTTAAAAATATTCCTTCTTCATTACTTCCCAAATTCTATGGCCTAGTTATGGAGGATCCTGAAACTTTCCTGTTTGAGTTTGATATTCTCTATCACAACTATGATTATACTTCAGATGCATACAAGTTGAAATTGTTTCCTTCCACCTTGAAGGAAGGAGCTCTTAGATGGTTCATGAGTTTGGGAAGAGGTGTTGTTGATAGCTGGGCAGCCATGCAAAAAAAATTTCTTGAGAAATACAAGGAATATTGTAAGAGTGGAAGTAAGGGAGATGATATATTCAAAATCCAACAAAAGGAGGATGAAAGCCTGGAAGACTAGATCTCAAGATTCTTGTTCTCTCTGAAAAAAACTCAAACCATACTCTCAATGAAGACTCTCAAAAATTACTTTTTCTAAGAGGAATCAATGATGCCTGTATAGATGCTCTGGACCTGATGGGAGGAGGTGATATAACCCAACTGCCTTGGGATGATATTCAGAAAATATGTCGTAATTACTCCTGAGCAAATGTGAAGAAAGGTAGAGGTCATCAAGTTTCAGTGGGCAAGTCTTCTTCTAGTGGAGTTTCCCGAATGGAGATCACAAATTTGTTGTCTGATTTCAAGCAGGAAATCATAAACAACCTGGCTACACAGTTGGACACCATGCAAGCTTGGAAGAAGCATGAGGAAGCTGAAGCAATGTTGGCTGAGTTATGTCCGCAATGTAGACAGAAGAAACGAGACTGCAGATGCAAGATGGTTTCCAACATGGAGGCTAAACAGTTGCCTACTAATTTTAAGATGATTGAAGGTGATGATGATCAAGTCTTCTTTATTGTACAAAGGAGGCCATAGGCCCCAAGACAAGGTATGCCTTAGGACCCTTTGCAAAATTTTGGTTCATATAATAGTCAATGGAAAAATTAGTACCCTCCAAACTATGGGCCATACTCCCAACCTTAGTGGAATAACCCTTGGCCAAATGTCCAGCAAAACCGTTGGCAAGCCTCACAAGGAAACTGGCAACCACCTTAGCAAAATCAATGGCAGCCTCCACAAGGGAATTGGCAACAACCTAACCAATGGAGAGGAGGCTAGCAATGGTCAAATCTGACCGCAGGTTTCCTGCAACAACCCCAACAACAATCCATTATGCCACCCCCTACAACTAATCAAGGTCCAAATCCAAAATCAACCCAACTACTGGCTCACGCAGCACCTAATCCAAATAACCATCAACTGCAGCAACAACAAGTCTATTTTACTGATTCTAATCATCAGCCTGCATATGCTCTTAACCTAAATAATATTAATTTACGTTCAGGAACCATGCTACCCACACCATCTCCTCCCATAATCTCAGAATTACCATCTAAGGAGAATGACCAAGAAGAAGAAGATATCAATGACCAAACTCAATCAAATCAGCCAGTTCAGATTCCATCATTACCTAAGTCATCTAATAAAGTGCCCCTTCCTTTTCCACAAAGATTGGAAGGTGAAAATGTGAAGAAATAAGAGGAACCCTCCTTTGATATCCTTGACCAGCTAAAGCACATATGTGTGAAAATTCCTTTGTTCCAAGAAATCAAAGAAGTACCTATCTATGACAAGTCCATCAAGGAGGCATGTTTGAAGAAATTGGGGAGGAAAAAGAAAGACCCTCAAACTGTCCATGTAATAGGCCAACTCTCTGACTTAATGCTAGGGAAGCTTCATTCCAAAATATTTAGATCTAGGAAGTCCTGTTGTGGAGATAAATGTTAATGGGTTGCAAATTAAGAATGCTTTAGTAGATCTTGGTGCTGCTATCAATGTCATGACAAAGGACTTGGTTGTAAAACTTAATATTTTAGAAATAAGAACTACACCTACAATATTACAGTTTGCTGATAGCTCAACTATCAAACCTGATGGGGTAGTTGAAGACTTGGTAGTCACCTTGGATTCCTGGGAATACCCTGCTGATTTCATGGTCTTATCTCCAAAGGCATCATTGGGGGGATACCTTTTCATACTAGGAAGGCCTTGGTTGGCTACTGTTGATGCTTGCATTGGTTGTAGGTCAGGTGACATGACAATATTTGATGGATATAGCACAAAGAAACTTACCCTCTATTCTCTAGCACTGCCTCAACTTGAGTCTGGAGAAGTTGCTTGGCCAGATTTGGGAAAAGAGGAAGAAGTGAATTCTGTGGCCAATTTAATGATGATTACCAGAGAGCCTTTCATTGTACAGCAAGAAGAAGAAGATATACTATCCAATATCTTGCTGAACAACTATGGTACTAAATACTTTCATTGTGAGAAAAATCCATGTTCCTTGCAGACTATTCTTCCTCCGTCCACATCAGCTCATTATCCTGCAGCAATTGATTGTTTACACACCTTACTACCCCATGAGGTAGACATGCCATTTCTGTTTAAAGTATCCATGATAGACTTAACCTCCTAAGTTGAGGTAGTTGCAGGAAAAACCTTATGCATTAATAAAAACCTCACTAGTGAGCAACAAGAATCTATGATCAAAATGCTTACCAGTCATAAGTCAGCATTTGCATGGGACTATGGAGATATGAAGGGTCTAGACCCAAAAATCTATACACATCACATATATATTAACAGTGATTTCAAACCTGTCAGGCAGCCTTAAAGAAGAATCAATCCAGCTTTGAGAGAGATTGTTAAAGAAGAATTACATAAAATGTTGACAGTCGGCTTTATCTACCCAATCTCTGATAGCCAATGGGTTTCCCCATTGGTCATTGTCCCTAAGAAAGAAGGAAAATAGAGGGTATGTGTAGATTATAGAGAACTTAACTTGGCAACAAAGAAAGATTACTTTCCTCTTCCATTTATTGATCAAGTTCTGGATAATTTAGCTAGAAAGAAGTACTTCTCATTCTAGGATGGCTTTAGTGGATACAATCAGATCAAGATTGCTCCTAAGGACCAGGAAAATACTAATTTTACATGCTCTTGGGGAATGTTTTCCTATTTAGTTTTTCCTTTTGGTCTCTGTAATGCTCCTGCAACCTTCCAGAGGGCAGTCATAAGCATCTTCTCAGACATCTTATATGATTGCATGGAAATATACATGGATGACTTTATTGTTTATGGTACAACACTTGAGGAAGCTCAATCCAACTTGGAAAAAGTACTACAAAGATGTGAGGATCACAACCTATCGCTGAATAGTCAAAAATGCTTCATGATGATGCAGGAGGGAATAGTACTCGGTCACTATATTTCTACTACAGGAATTCAGGTTGATCTTGCTAAAATTGAGATCATCTCTAAATTACCCCCTCATACTAAGTAGGAGGTACAAAGCTTTCTAGGTTATGCCATATACTACAGAAGATTCATCTAAGACTTCAGCCAAAAAGCAGGCCCCTTATACAATCTGCTGAAGAAAGATGCAGAGTTTTCCTGGATAGAAGAATATGAAAAAACATTTCTTGACTTGAAAGTCGCCCTCACACAGACACCTATTATGAAAGGACCTGATTGGTCACTCCCATTTCATATTCATACTGATGCATCAGATTATGCAATTGGAGCAGTGTTAGGGCAGAAGGATGGATTAACTGAACATGCACTCTACTACAAAAGCAAAAATCTGCAAGGGGCTGAATTCAACTACACTGTTACAGAAAAAGAAATGTTGGCAATCATCTACGCCCTCAATAAATTCATGCATTATATCACTGGTTATCAGATATTTGTCCACACTGATCATGCAGCAATCCGGTATCTTATGAACAAAATCTCAATATCTAGGAAATTGGCAAGATGGTTATTGCTGATGTAGGAATTTGATATTACAATTGTAGACAAGCCAGGCAAAGCCAACTTAGTTGTTGATTTCCTTTCTAGAATTCAAAGGCAAGATGACTTAGCACTTATTGAAGACTCCTTTCCTTATCACCCCCAGGCCAATGGCTAGGTTGAGGTTACCAATAGAGGCATAGAGACCATTTTGACTAAAACTATAGATTTGCATAGGAAGGACTGGGCTGCAAGGTTACCTGAAGCTATATGGGCCTACCGTACTACCTGGAAGACTGCTACATGATTTACAACTTTTGAAATGGTGTATGGTAAAACAACTGTGATGCCTATAGAATTTGAACATAAGACTCTCCGGATAGCACTAGAGCTAGACATGGATTTAACAGATGCACAAAAGGACAGAATCATGCAACTCAATGCTCTGGATGAACTCCGAAAGCATGCCCTACAACACACTAAGATGATGCAGAATCAGCGAATAAGGTGGCATGATAAATATATTAAGGAAAAGAAATTCAAAGTAGGAGATTGGGCTTTGCTTTATGACTCACGGTATAAGGACAGTCCAGGGAAATTACAGACCAGATGGTTGGGGCCGTATGAAATTGGGAATGTATTTGGTAATGGTACAGTTCAACTTGTTACAATTGATCATGTTTGATTCAAGTTGTTAGTTAATGGACACTACCTCCAGTTGTACAATAAACCGGTCTCAAAAGAAGAATTCATGTAGCAGTTCGTTCAGGATCCTACTGCTACTCTTCCTGCAGCCGAAGGCTTTAGCCTTTCTCCTGCAGCTTCACCATAATTTTGAAAAGCATGCTCATAACAAAGGTTTTCTTTTTAAGGAAACCCCTTTTTCTTCATTTCCACTTGTTGCCACATCTCACTTCTTTATCTTCCATCCATCCATCCCATCCATCCATTCATCTCATCCGCCCACGTCACCCATCTGCCTCATTCATCCACATCGCACTTAATTATGATATCATTCACAAATGTCACTTCATAAAGAAGTTGTCATCTTTTTTCGCACGTACATACATTTATTGAAGGTACGCCATATCTTTTGTTATCGCATATTTGATTTATTTTATTCTATTCATTTACTGTTATGTTCGTACCAGTCATTATCACCTGATCTCTACCTATTCTTTAGTACATGTGAGGACACATGTCATTCTCTAAGTAGGGGGCGGGGTAATCCATCTTTAAAAACCTGTCTTTTTGCCACTGCCACAACTGCTCAAATAACCTTTCTTTATTATTTTTCTAGTACTTTCCAAATATGATCACATGCATTTTTCATTACATGTTTTTCTTGTAAATTACAATCAAAACTGCTTGTTCAAAAAGTTTATTTTTGGAAAAGAGAGAAATGTGACAGCACGATAGAAGAGAAAAACTAGAACAGGAAGGGAAGCAGAGAGAATTTTTTTTGAATTTTCAGTAGGGAGTTGGGTTCAGCTAAGGGAAAATTGTGAACATGGATGTTCAGCTGGTGCGACATGAGCATGTAGCTCATGAGTTGCTATTGCAAAATCCTCAAATAGTCCAAGAATTTAGCCTCTGTGGATGGTTAAATTACTTCTTGAGTTTAAATGCTTTTGATGAGGAGGTTGTTGGAAAATTTTTGAGAACCCTTTCTGAAGGGGAGGCTACTGTATGGGGTCTAACGGTTGTTGTAATTGAAGAAAGAATTGCTAAAGTAACCAGGTTTCCAACCATTGGAGAAATTTTTTCTTCAGATGCTACTTCTGCAAGGGCTGAATTTTAAATACCCATTGATTGAGCTTTAGAAGTCTCCAAGCAGGGATGCAAGTGAGTATCATTTCCTCCTCCTTATTCAGAATACACTTCTTACATAATCAAGTATTTAACCTGTCAAGGTTGTTTCTCTTACCTGCATTCTTACCATTTCAAATTATTAAGCCATATGAGGTATGGGTTAGTTGTAAATGTACCAAATTTTTTGTTAAAATTTCTGGAACAAAGTGCCCATGGAACCCAACAGGGGAAAGATAATTCCATTGCTCACCATGGCCTTATCAAATTATTGATTGAATGCTCCTTGAGAGATGTCTCACCTCTTTTTTGGCAGCAATTTGTTGCCCAAAAGAGCTTGCAAGTTCCACAACCCCCTAGGGTACTTACACCATGGTCTTAGAAAAAGAGAGAAGAAATTGCATCTACCAGTAGAAGAACAGGGCAAGGGTCATCTGCTCCTGTAGCACCTGGCCCTGTAGCTCTCATACCAGAATTCTCTGCCCAGGTACAAACTAGGTCTGCCACTAGGAGAGAGAAGGGAAAAATAAAGGTAGGAGAGTCATCTGGGGTGGAACAAACCCTAGAGTCTGACCCTTGTTCTAAGAAAAGGAAATACCCTTCTCCTGCAGCATCTTCCCCTGTAGTCATCTCTCCTACAACAACACCTATTGCTATCACCAATTCACCATCATCCTCTGGTAGGGCCGAACCCTCTAGACAGTCTGGAAAAAGGAAGGTTACAAGAACACCTCCAACAGCCGCACCAATGCCAAGAAGAGTTTCCACAAGGAAACAATGTAAGATCTCCCCTGTCTCACCTCAACCAGAGGTTATTGTAATTTCAGAGGAGTCCATGGAGTCTGAATTTGATGTTTCTCAGAATGTGTTTGAGAATGCTGCACAGAGTTCATTCATTCCTGAAGAGAAACAAACTAAGACAAAGGAAATTGAGCACAATAAAAAAGGGGTACCAAGTCTTGATGACTTGGCTGCCGCTGCTATGCAAATTTCGAAGGAAGCATAGTCTTCTCCACTACAACAACAAGAATTTATCCTGCAGCAAGAGCAGGAACAGACTAAATAATTGGATGTGGCCAGTGAAGTTACATTTCCCCCTGCGAATTGTCAAGTCATTGTGGTTTATAAGAAAACATTTTTGATTGAGTTTCTGGAATATGTCAAAGCTAACTGGAAACCAGTTACATTGCAAACCCTGACTTTCCGACACCTAGCCCAGACTGACATGCAACTAAGTCTATGGGAAGTAGAAAGGAAGAAACTAAAAAAGGAAATTGAAAGTCATAAATAGGAAATTCTTGAGTTACAAGGAAAAATGGATGAAATGTTAAAAGTAACTGGTCAAATTATGGAATGCAGACCACCACCTAGAGTTTATCCTTTGTGCCTTAAGGAACAATTCTTATGGTTCCAATTAATGAGAATTTCTAGAAATCAAGATCCTATACTCCACACTGCTAAAGAATTCTATGACGCATACCAGGCAGCCCCTAATTGGTTAAAAAATTCTTTGTGTGAATTTTATTTACATGGCTTTTTAATTCCATTTGAAACAAAATGGAACCCTCTTCTATATATTGGCAACATCCATTTGAGATCATTTATGTCATGGGCAGCAAATGAAGCAAATTATGGCAGACAATGGGAAACATATGAGGAAACCAAAAGGAAAGAGTCTGTTCCTTTGTGCCCTCAAAGTTTAGACCCCCATGCAATGTTGAAAACCTAGTTTACCCTGACATATGGCATTCATAATGATACAACCAGGTGAAAATATTTGATCTCAGGAAATAGGTATATGATGAATTTCAGGAACAACCATATTCATTTTGGAGACTATCATACACCAGAAATGAGAAAAGGTGGGAAAGATTAACTATTGGGATAAGAAGGTCTGAGCCTCACAATCCCTTAAATTTCACAGTAGCTCTTAAACGATCAAACAGATATATATAGTTGGGACTTCAAAAGATATTTGAACTGTGGTTACCATTTACATTCAAACCTCCTGTGTTAATGTTGTTAGATTTGCCATCTCTAACCCTAACAAGTGGTATCAGAGCGAGTTGTGTTTTGGTTATTGTCTGTGTGAAGGTCTCGCGGTTGAGTGGGAGTCTCACGGTTGAGTGGGAGCAATGGAAGACGGGGGTAAGAAGGTTGAGAAGTTTAATGGGCAGAACTATCAGTTATGGAGGATGCAGATGGAGGACTATCTCTATCAGAAGGATTTATGGTGGCCATTGGAAGGGAAAGCCAAGAAACCTGCAGCAATGTCAGATGAAGATTGGGAGATCTTGGATAGAAAGGCTCTTGGCAGTGTTCATTTATGCCTAGTACAATCGGTGGCATTCAATATTACAAAAGCAAATACAACTCAAGAGTTGATGGAAACCCTGGCAAAGTTATATGAAAAGCCTTCCACTTCAAATAAGGTATTTTTTATGAAGCATTTATTTAATATGAAAATGGTAGAAGGTGGGTCAGTTACTGATCATTTGAATGAGTTTAATACAGTCACTAGTCAATTAACTTCTCTAAAAGTAAACTTTGATGAAGAATTTAGGGCTCTTTTGATTCTATGTTCTTTGCTTGAAAGCTGGAATAGCTTGGTAATGGCTATTAGTAATTTTGTTTCTGGTTCGAATACATTGAAGTTTGATGATGTTGTTGGTGTTATTTTGAGCGAGAAAATTTGTAGGAAAATCTCAGGTGGAACATCCACATCAGGCAGTGTTTTGAATGCAGAAAGCAGGGGCAGAACAAAGGAGAGAGAAAACAATTCTGGAAATTGTGGGAAGTCACGAGAAAAATCAAAGGACAAAAGGTCCCAATCTAGAGACAAGAGGGATTGTTGGTACTGTGGTAAGCCAGGTCATTTGAAGAAAGATTGCTGGTCTTGAAAAAATAAAGATGGAGACAACAAGGAAGGAAGCAAAGAAGCAAATGTGGTAAGTAATAAATCTAATGAGGATGCTTTGATTCTTTCCCTTGATAATGTTGATGATTCTTGGGTATTAGATTCAGGGGCTTCATTTCATGCTACCCCCCATAGAAGTTATTTCCTTGACTATGTCTAAGGGGATTTTGGGCTGGTTTATTTAGGAGATAATGAACCCTGTCAGATTGTTGGAAAGGGAAGAATCAAGATTAAGTTGCAGAATGGGAATCATTGGCTACTACGTGAGGTAAGTCATGTTCCAAAGTTAAGCAGAAATTTAATTTCAGTAGGGCAACTAGATGATGAAGGTTGTGTTGTTACATTTAGTGATAAAAATTGGAAGGTCACAAAGGGTGCCTTAGTAGTAGGAAAAGGTGTGAAAGTAGGAACCTTATATCTTTGTACAAGTCATACCATTCCTTCTACTTTAATTGTTACAGAAAATGGTCAATCTTTAGGAACAGTTACTGCAGTTCAGCAGGTAAAAGATCATACAGTTGTTGTGGACTCTAAATCAGCATTGTGGCATAATAGACTTGGGCATATGAGTGCAAAAGGTATGAAAGTACTTCATTCAAATAATGTTTTACCAGGTATAAAATGTGTTAATATGGATTTCTGTGAAAGTTGTCTCTATGGAAAACAAAAGAGAGTTAGTTTTCTCAAGGATGGGAAGAAAAAGAAAGATGAGAAATTGGAGCTTGTGCATATAGATGTATGGGGACCAGCTCAAGTATCTTCTCTCGGTGGCTCTCTGTATTATGTTACATTCATTGATGATGCAACTAGGAAGGTATGGATTTATTTCCTTAGGCAAAAATCTGATGTATTTGAAACTTTTAAAAAATGGAGAAGCTTGGTTGAGAATGAGACGGGTAAAAGGATAAAATGTCTCAGATCTGATAATGGTGGTGAGTATTGCAGCAAAGAGTTTGAATATTATTGTTCCTCTAATGGTATTCGTAGGTAGAAAATGGTTCCCAGGACTCCACAAATAAATGGAGTGGCTGAGCGCATGAATAGGACAATAATGGAGCGTGCACGGACTATGAGATTGCATGTTGGGTTGCCTTTAAAAATGTGGGCAGAGGCTGTAAACATTGCTGTTTATTTAATCAATAGAGTTCCCTCTAATCCTTTGGGTTGTGGTATTCCAGAGGAAGCATGGAAGGGTAAGAAGGTGAGTTATTCTTTTCTCAAAACCTTCGGTTGTGAAGCATTTGCACATGTAGATTCTGAAAATAGAACCAAGCTTGATGCAA
>VDFB02000002.1:32184497-32268429 GCA_007258455.2 Sequoia sempervirens
TCTCCCACCCTATCTCCCACTCACTCACTCTCTCCTACCCTCTGTCCCACTCTCTCCCACCCTGTCTCCCACTCGTTCACTCTCTCCCACCCTCTCTCCTAGTTTCCCACTCTCTCCAACCCTCTCCCACTACCTCCCTCCCTCTCTCCCACTATCTTCCTCCCTTCCTCCCTCTTCCACTCTCTCCCACCATCTCCCACTCTACCCCACTCTCTACCACTCTCTCTCACCCTCTCCCACCCTCTCTCCCTCTCCCCACTCTCTCCTCAATCACTCTCGCACCCTCTCCACTCTCCCACTCTCCCACTCTCAACTCTCTCAACCCTCTCCCACTCTCTTCGTCCCTCTCTCCCACTATATTCCTCCCTCCCACTCTCTTCAACCCTCTCCCACTTGCACCCACTCTCTTGATCCCTATCTCCCACTCTCCCACACTCTGCCACACTCTCTCCCACTCTCCCCCACTTTCTCCCATGCACTCACACCTGAAACCCTAAACCCTCTCCCACTCTCTCACTCTCAACCACCCTCTCCCACCCTCTCCCACCCTCTCCCACACTCTCCAACTCTCTCCCAATCTCTTCCACTCTCTACTCCCTCCCTTCCAACCACTCTCCCCCTCTCCTACACTCTCTCCCAGTCTCTCTCCCACTCTCTACCACCCTCTCCCACTCTCCCACTCTCTCGCACTCTCTCCCACACTCCCCCACTCTTTCTCCCACCCTCTCCCACACTCTCCCACCCTCTCTCCCACTCTCCCAATCCCACCCTCTCTCATCCTCTCTCTCACAAGCATACATACATACATACATGACACACCAGCATACATATACATACAAACATATCAAAAAACATTCAATAAAGTAGCATTTAACTAAAGGAAGACATAATGCAAGAACATTATGTGTTGTTAGACATGTTCCCTGGAGAAGCAAAAAATGTCAAAACGAACACATAACGCGAGCACATTCTAACACACTTGCGTTAAATTTTTCTTAGGAAATCCCCAAGCCTTAGCTTTGGTATTTTCCTTGGAATACCAACCCAAAGGCTTGGAGGGCATTCCCAATGACCAAAGACATGTTTTTCGCAAATTCTACAATTTTTCACATAATCGGGTTCATGCTCACTGTCAGGATTGCATCTGGTTCAATATCAACAAAATTGAACACATGAGTAATGCTAAGTTCTCTCTTAGCTTTCCAACAATGTAATTTTTTCACTTTTTGACAATGTTAGGCCTTTCATCCATAATTTCTTTTATTTGTATGTCTGTTTTTTGTCAAAAAGTAGTGTTTGGTGTTTTTTTCGTTATAAATTAACCGTTCATCAAAATTTCAAATAAATTACATTTTTAGAAACTAGACTCCATTCTACAAATTTTAAAAAATAAAAAAATAAAAAAAATCTATTACTTTCTAAAATTTGTAGGGGGAGCACGGCCAAAAAATTTCTTTTTAGGAAGTGCCCACTTAGAAAATTAGTTAAAAATTGAATATTCATTAAAAAATTATCAAAAAAATCATACATCAACTAGATACTATTAGCTAACTTCTTACTATAGGGATTTTAAAAATACTACAAAAAATTTCATTGTGCTATGGTCGTACAAGAGTTGCTATGTTATGTTTTTCTGACAAAAACAACATCAATTTTTGTACATCCCTCTTTTGAACCTCTTAATCTCAACCATTTTCAAAATAAATTAGTAGTTTAGAAAGTAGAATCAAAGCACTTCAATCCTTTTCTTTGTTCCATCTCAAAATTTTGAGTGTAGCTATCCTCAATTTCACGTCCAAGGTCAGTATTTCCTAAATTCAAAAAAAAAGTGGCCACTTAAGCCCCCTTTTTGGGAACCATCTTGCTTACCCAGGTATCAATATTGCATCATTTCATCATTTGGTTTAATTACCTACAATGGGTTTGACTTAGGAAAACCCCTATTCACTAACAATCAACAAGTTTTTCTCTCGTTAAGTGTGTGTTTGCAGATTTATAGATTGAAGATCAAGTGGAGAAGAAGTTTGAAGCAAAATTGTCAAAGTTGATACGTTGCAAGATTGACCTTCAAAGTGTAAGAACAAAGAATTCAAGCTATGAAATTAAGTACAAGTTTTTGGGAGCTGAAAACTGGGAATATGAGAGTGCATACATCAAGGAAAATAACCTAGATCTGAATTTTAGAAACCCTAACAAGGACCCATTGACCACTAAAGGAGGATGAGTCCTTTGTGCCCTCAAAATAGACTTCTTATAGCAAGGTACAAAACTCTTTGAACTCTAAAAACTCCCCCCATATTTGCTATAATAGTTAGGGTCAATTTCTGATTGTTATTTACATCCTTTGGCCCTCATAATTGCATGAATTGTAGTGATTTTTTGTGGACAATTCTAGTGGTTTATCATCTTGATTCGTCTCATCTTGATAGCACCACCAATTTTCACCTAATCATTAATGGTGAACATGACTTATTTAACATTGCAATTTTTTTTTATTTTAACATCTTTTCATTGCATCTTAGATTAGATCTTGCATTCATGCAAGCATCTCATATGCATTGAATAAAGATCTCATTTAGGGTTTCTTGCATTGCATTCAAAATTGCATCTCATTTAGAGTTTAGATTTGTATTGTTTTGTATCTCTCTTAATCTGAAAAATACAAAAACAACTGTCATTTTGCATATTATCTAGATCTCATTTATTTTCCTTTAAAAATTAAAACAAAATTGCATCTCAACATAGGTCCCTACATTCATCTTTTCATTGCATTTTCACATTGCATTTTTGGAAAATTTGAGACTGAAACTCACTGCCTTAGACTTGGAACTGAAAGAAATTACCGAAGGCTTGCAAATCATTAAAAAATAGTTTAAAAGTACCTTAATAAGACCCATTCACCCTTAATAGTGAATGAGTCCTTGATCAAGTCAAACCTGCATCTTTTGGCATCTGAAAAAGGCATTAAAAATTACTCTAAAATTAGTAAGAACATCTCAAAAAAAGCTAACCAAGATCCATTCACCCTTACTGGTGAATGAGTCCCTATTAACTACTAGTCTGCATTTTTTGAAAATTAAAATCTCAGTTTTAGGCTTCTATTTTCTATTGTTACTTTCCTGTTTTAGTTTCCTAATTTTTTGTTTTGTCAAATTCATTGCATAAATAGCTTAAATTGCTCCATTTCAGTGCATTGTTAAAATTCAAAAATTACATTCAAACAACTTATCGCATTGTGTAATAAAAAAATCACCATGTTTAGATCTCAAATTTTGAAAATGGATAAATATTTAAGCAATGTGTGGAAGTCCTTGTTCTCCTTGGTTGATGTTTCAAATTATGATTTTGGCAATGAACTTAATGAAATTGAACTCACTCATGCTCACATAACTCCTAATGCATGTCCTCCTCGTGATGTTGAAATCATTAGAGAAGATGATTCCAACATGAATGAATTCATAAATGATTTCCTTAATAACCTTGACACTAATGTATCATCTTACCCTTCACTAAAATAACCAACACCCCCTACCATCCCATCACTTAAGGAGTTTGGCCTTTTACATATTGAATCTAAGATACAATATGAGCTAAAGTTCTCTACAATAGGTGAACCTAGTTCCTCTAGTCAAGCAAACAATCAACCATTCTATGTTGAAAAAGTAACCAACACATCAATTAACCTTTAAGAAACATATGGCAAAGGATTCACGATCTTAAGTAAACAAGGATGCAATACAACAAGCGGAAATGAAATTCATCAACTCTTAGAGAAAATACCAACTAAAGATACTAAAGGGTTAGGATATCGGATCCTCCCCTTGAGATAAGTAATCTTATTCCTAAAGAAAAATCGAGGCCTCATCACGATGATAGGATTGTCTTAGATCCTCCTTCTTAAAGAGAAACCAATGCCTCCTATTGAAAATGATAAAGAAGAAAAGGTCATATCGGTTCCTCCTGCCCTATACCTAGCTAAAGAAATTGGTGAATCTAGCATGCACAAAAGGCCATACAAACTAAAGAAACTTAAATTCCCTTGTTTTCCACTTGAAATTGAAATAAAATTACAAATACTTCTAAATAAAGAACTTATAACATTACCATCCATGAAAGAAAAGATAAAACTATATCCTAAAGGTGCAAATGTTCCACATTGTCGATACCATAGAACTCTTGGACATAGTACTAATGAGTGTCATACATTCAAATTAATCTTGAGTAATTTTTACTTCGATGAAAATAATTGTTATCAAGTGATTGCATAGCATGCACTTGCGCTCCTTGCCATGTAATGGTTGTAGAATCATAACATTCTCACTATTAGATGTTATACATTTATTGCAAATCATTATCTTTGATGCAATGAGCTTATTCTCATCACCTATTTCGGCTCATTCTTGCCTCACACTAAGTTGGGGAAAAAAATTGATAGCCTTTCCCCTAGTTCAAAACTTGCTCTTGTCCCTTTGGCTAGTTGTTCACCTTCTATTTCTACGGAACAAGATTGGGATGCAGATGACCTACTTTAGGTTGATTCACATGTTCCTTACTAGTCTTTTTCATTTTTCATGTTTTCTTTATGTGATTGCATGTGTGTAATGTGATCCCTTGTGTTATTTCATTTGATGTATCTCTCTCTCTCTCTTGTGCATTCCTCTATATGTACCTTCATTCTTCTATATGTCATAATAATTTGATTTGTCTTGAGTTTTCCTTTTGGGGATGATGCAAGGCGTTGAGACATTTAGGTCTCTTCCATGTTGACCCAAAAGGCTTTTTCTTTGTTTTCTCTCTCTTTGTGTCATTCTTCCAGTTCTATGAGTATTTGGGGAATGATGAAAATTCCGTTCTCTATGACAACATTGTAGCAAAAACATACTGACCCTGAATCCATAGATCCCTTATGTATTTGTGGGGGAAACCCTTCTTTCCTATTTCATGATATAGCTTATTTTGGAAACATATGACTTGGCATAGGGTTTTCTAAGGAAATCTCTCATGTCTTAGGAAAAATATTTGGCTACTTTAAAGCAATTGCTCATAGTAATGGTGTAGCAACTGCTTTAAAGTGGGTGCATACATCAATGACATCTTTCGACAAAATTTCATGGCATGATTTTTCTTTTTTCTTGTGACATGTCCTCTTCTTGGTGGTGTCATTGGGTTTGACTTCCTCCAAGAGTGTATGATCTACCATCATGGCATGATGTGAACAAGGCATCCCATGAGTGATGATCTGACACCCTTGACTTGTCCTATCTTAGAGGCATTAGGCACAATACTCCCTAAGAAGAAGACCTTACATGAACAAAGTAAAATCCCCTTTAACAAAATCTTACATACATGACATTACAAACTTAGCAGTTACAAAAGCATTACCTTGTGGTGCCTTATCGAAGTTGTCAGGAGGATAACTTCGGTATGGTATGAGAGGCTAATATGATTCTCTCATTTTCCACCTCGTTGGGATAACTCACCTAGTGGACAGACTGAGGTTCCACTAGCCCAGAGTGAGTAGCATATGTTATGGAAAAACAACCCCATTCTACATCATGTTGGGATGGTTGTGCTTGATCATTTTGTTTATCTTTCTTGGCCTTCAACAGGGTATGATTATGTATCTTTGTTATTGTTGCATACTTAAGTGTCTTTAATGTCCACTTTAGTGTGAGTTTGATGTGGGGTCATTCTCTCACTAAAGTGAGGGAAAAATGTAGTAATGGAAAAAAAATGTGTTTTCCTTACTTGATTTGGGAATAATTGTCATTGAATTAACCTAATTTTTCCTAAGTTTAATGTTGTAATATGTTGTAACACATTCACATTGGTCTTGGGCTCCCTTTTAATAAAATATATTTAATGTGTATCCTATTTATGGTCTTGTAAAGTGTTGTAACACACTTTCACACTTATCTAGGGTCCTCTTAATTAATCATGGTTAATTAGTTAATTATCCCCTTTAATTCAAATTTAAGCCTTATTTATGAGACCTTTCGAAGATCTATCCCGACACCCATAGTTCAAATCACATAACATTTAATTGGAAAAATTTGAGGTCCTAGAAATTGGTGCTAGGATCCATTCACCCTAGGTGGCGAATGGGTCCTGCCTCTATAGGACCCACTTTCTTGGCATATTCTACATGGGTTTTTAATGTAATTTCTTTCCCCAAAGGCAAGGTCCTAAAAAATAGTGTCAAGATCCATTCACCCTAGGTAGTGAATGGGTCCTCTCTTAATGAGGACCCCTTTTTTGAATTTCATTTTGGCAGGAATTTAATAATGTTTGTTTCTAGATTTGGTGTCAGCTTGAATTATTTGAATTTTAGGGTTAATCTCTTGATTTAGTATAAATAAGGGGCCAATTCACATTGTTTCTCCTAGGAATTTTATGAGACATCCTAGAAACTTCAAGAGAGAATTATAGATCACTTCAAGAGCATTTTAAAAGGCATTTTAAGGCAGATTATCAAGAGCTCATTGCAACAATTCAAGATAATTTTATCATGTCAAGGGTTTAATGCATTCATGCATGTTTTTGAGCTAAGAAAGTTGATGTAGCATTGAGGATCTACTTGTAAACATTGTTCACATCTATTCAATATTAAGATCTACATTCTTCATAGTCACTACATGTTATATTGTAGATTTATCATCCAAGACATCATCCAAGGTATCAACATTGCATCATTTCATGTTCATAGCACTTCAATTTCATCATTTCATCATTTGGTTTAATTGCCTACAAGGGGTTTTAATTAGGAAAACACCTATTCACTAACAATAAACAAGTTTTTCTCTCCTTAATTGTGTGTTTGTAGATTTATAGGTTGAAGATCAAGTGGAGAAGAACTTTGAATCAAAACTGTCAAAGTTTTCAAGTTGCAAGATTGACCTTCAAAGTGCAAGAACAAGGAATTGAAACTACAAAATTAAGTACAAGTTTTCGGGAGCCGACAACTAGGAATTTGAGAGTGTAGACATCAAGGAAAATAACCCAGATCTCAGTCTCAGAAACCCTAATAGGGACCCATTCGCCACTAAAGGCGAATGAGTCTTTTGTGCCCTAAAAATAGGCTTTTTGTAACAAGGTACACACCTCTTTGAGCTCTAAAAACTCCCCTCATAGTTGCTATAACAGGTAGGGTAAATTTATGATTGTTATGTACATCTTTTGGCCCTCATAATTGCATGAATTGTAGTGATTTTGTGTAGAAAATTCTAGTGGTTTATCATCTCGATTCATCTCATCTTGATAACACCACCATTTTTCACCTAATCATCAACTTTAGGTAGAAATTGTAAATTACATTTATTAATTAACATCCCTAAGGAGTTACAATGGAATACTCTCAAATATACTTCATGAATTTCCTCACCCAAAATATCTGAAAGTCATTTATGTGTAGTTGATCACAAAGAATGTATTGAGTGTTGGAACATGACAAAGAATCACCTTCTACAATTATTTTAGAGATATATTCTAGGATTATTTTCTTCGATAGCAAATAATTGCTCATAGTGCTAAACAAAATCTTGGAGATTAGTAAGCTTTGTTAAAGTTTACTAATCATCCTTGATTTTTGTAATGGCTTGGGATGTGTGATGAGTCTATAGGTATTAAAATAATTCCTTAGAGACCTTATCTCCAATTTTAAACCAATGAAGCTAAGCTTTGATTCAAGTACCTCAAGAAAAATGAGTAGATCTACAAATTACAATATTCTATAATAATTCAAAAAATTGAGCATGTTATTTTCTAAACAAAATTATCTTTTTATGTTAGATTATAACATCAAAAATTATATATCCTTACAATTTCATGTTGTATTCTATACTTGCTTTAATGTCATAGCCTTCTCCTTCCCAATTCCAAAGATTTAATGTTCTAAGAGATATTTTTTATTCTCTTTGTGTTCTATGTGTTTTGTTCATGTTGTTTCTAGTGTTGGACTTTCATTTAGCTTAAATTATCTAGATGCTAGCACTTAATGTGGATGTCCATACAACTTACTAGTGTCCTGTGATAATTCATTTTCATAATAATTTCTAAGAATTTCAAAATCTATCATCTCCCTTATATTCAATAGATAACCATTTTGAAGAGATTTGAAATAGCTACCTACCCCTTTATTCTCCTCTTTGACTGTATTTAAAATCATTTATTAATTCTACCAATCTCTTATCAATTTTCTTGTACTCTTTGCTCTCCAATTCTCTATACTACTATACTAGGAAAGTTATTGAACCTCTCTATTGTTTCCAACTTTCTCCATCAATGTGAAGATTGTTATTATTCTCTCTAAATTCATACAGGTGTTGTAAGAACCTCCTTTGGCTCTAACATAGTTTCTATGCTCGGTGATATTGTCTTGTATATTTGCTTCAAAATTCTTATTTTCTCAATGGCAATGGTATTGTATCCTCTTTCCATGCTTGTATCTTTTCATTGTGTGATCATATTCTAGCTTATTTGCATTGAAAGTTTTGTTTTATTATATCACAATCATTTTATTTGCATTATATTTTTCCATTTCAAATATTATTATCAAAAATATTTTTTTTGGGACAATAGAAATACCAAATCAAAATTTGATTTAAAAGCTAACCATCAAATAGCCACAAAAATAATTTTTGGCTGTTTCTTAAATCTGGTGATATATTTTCCCGTCTATTTGGAATCTTGGATTGTTTGTTGTGAGGCTATTTATGAGTTTCATGACCTAATTTTGATAACATAGCTAGCCTAAGCTCTGTAGAAGTAGTGCTCAGGTGCTGTCTTCATGTATACGTTATTTATCTTCTCTTATGTTCATCTACACACAGAAAAGCCAACCGACCTTCATATTTTACATCAAGATCTGGACAAAATAATCTCTCTTGTCTCTCGTACATTGAATGACCATCTTCTAAATGCAATCTTTGTGTTGGGCAAGAGATCTGAGAGGAGAGCAATTTCTACGCCAGTCTACATCTCCACTTCAATTATAACGAAATTACGGAGTATTCTGTCTTTAATTATTACTCTCAACATCACTACACTTATCAGAAAGGACGTCTCCAGGTGACTGCATTTTTCTCTCTTATGCACTAATCTTATCAGGCATTATTGAAACGTTAACGCAATTGCAATCATGGAATCATGTTTGTTAAGGAAGCAGACAATAAATTATAACTGTTTAAAGTCTCCCATTAATTTGTATCATATTCACACTTGTCGTTATAGTTATTGTCATGCTCATGAATATTAACTTTCAGCAAAAACAAAAGAAAACAGCTGGATTGTATAGAGCTCGGAATTTTCCTGTCATAATTGAGGATTTTTTCCATACAATTTGTAGAAGTGTACAATCAACCAACTTATCTTGATTTATGCTTTTGTTTTCGGTTGACTATTTTGGTAGTTTGTTTTGGCAGTTCTTAACCAGCACATGAATATCTTTTGAATGTCTATCTAGCAGTGGCGCCCATATTAACTTATTCAAAAGTCTCATACATTTTTGTTTAATTTTCTTCCGTTAGAATTGCTCAAATAACTGGGGATATTGATTGCCATGCATCATCTAGTGAAAATGGGCAGCTGATCTCTAAACACATGTAGAACCAACCAAACAAGAATACAATCGTTTAGTTTTCAATTCATTGAAATTTTATGCAATAGCTATTTGACAGGAATATGAGATGTTATAATAGAAATAAATTGTTGAAGAGAGATTGGAGGTGCTTGCAATGACTTTTTGAAAGGATAAGAACAATGTTGTCCTTAATTATTATAAAATAATTAGTCAATAGACTATATATTTGAAGGCTACATATAGTGTAACTAAACTTCTACAAATAAATGCTTTTATAAATTTTAACTCAAGCATGTGTTTCTAGTCCACTCTAGACACAAAAGGAATAGGTGACATGAGAATGTTTTGAGATAAGTACATGCATGGAAATGATAAATAATTGAATATGGTAAATGTATTGGAATGAATGTGAAAATGGATTTAGATATGGGAAAAATGAATGGAAAAATATGAGTAGGTTTAAATAGATTAGTAACAACTTAGAGGAAAGAGTTCAACTTGGAACAATATTGCGCCACTTGTCAATATCTTATTGCATTTAAAACATTCTCTCAAAATAGAGACAAAACTAAATGGGAATCAGTATGTGCATGAAAATTTTACCATGCATTATTTAATCAGCTATAAAATCTTTATATGCAGCTACATTATATATGTATATATTGACATACATAATAATGGCTATGTTTTTTTTGATGAATAGTGGCTTTATTAATTTTTAATACTCAAAATAAGATATTACAATATTTCACAGAAAGAAGTAGGTGGTAGAAGGAACACCCTCAATAAGATAGGATAATGTCTATGCAAGGCTAGGCCCAAACAAAAAGATTAAAAAAAAATTCTAACAAGGCTAAGCCCAAATAACATGAACTAAAAAAGGAATCGAAACTTGACTGCAACCTATCTAAACTATGCACTAGGTGGCAAGTTACATCATCAAGGGGGATCACTTCCATCTAATTTATCCCATACATTGGCAGGGATGAAACCATTAGAAATTGGATTTCAAATAGTAAGAACACTCTCCTCTTATTTATCTACATTTGGAGGTTGTTGAACACCAATAGAAAAAAACTAGATCCTATTAGAGATATCAAGTTTCCACAATCCATAATGATTAACAACAAATTTCTGGATTTGATTGTGTAAATTATTTTGCATCATTTTGGATCACACTCCATGATCCATCATTAGGATGAAATCAAAGAGCTGAAGGGAGAAAACTTGTAAGAATCCAACCAAATAAAAGTACCATAGCCATGTGAAGAGCTCAATGGTAAGTGAGAAGGGAAAGGCCATAATATGAAATACTATCTCAACTCACCTAAAAGCCACTAGAGAACCATGTGACTATAAGTCATGATCTCTTTTGGAAAACTAATTTTACATCCATCTTTATACCCATGTAGACGAGAATGAACCTAGTGGGAGGAGAAATTAGATATCACTCTAGCATCCATACAAGGGGCATTACCCTAGTGTTCTAAATGTACCTACAAATGAGAATTTTTGAGTGTAACTTTATCCACTTGCACCTAAATTTATAAAAATGGTTTGGAGCTTGAATCATAGCTTTAGTATAAAGTGAAAAATAAACATAAACTGCACAACCAATAAAAATAGTAGAATTTATATCTTTCCAAATCTTAAAAATAATATCCACCCTAAAAGCATGCAAAATTTGGCTAAATTGAAAAGTGAGGCAAGCCCAATCTCTAAAAAAATGAAACACCATGTGAAAATGGGTTAGGCTTGAATGGATTGATGAAGTAGTGAATCCAAGCTTGGCTGTCTTGATATAGTATAGAACTAGAAACGGTGCTTGAGAGTCTTATATTTCCCACAAAATAGATAATAGTTATTAAGCAATATAAGATGACACAAGAAAGATCCAAGTGCAAGGCCTTGGTAAATATTGCACCAAGAAAAATGAGCAAGTTTGATTTCAAGAATAGCCAACCAAATAGCCTAGAATCTATGGTACCAAGTACCTAGATATGACCATAAGTTAGAATGGATATTTAACTAGTCCACCATGAGAAGATGATGTAAGACATAAATACCTTTTCCAAGGTTTGTAATTGAAAATTATTATGTGAGGATATTGATTGTAATCCTTCAACAATACTAACCCCTATTCTATGAACCATGTGGAAGGGATGACATCAATAACTATTTGGTATGTCTCATGGTCCTAGATTGATAGCTAAAATATAAACTTATCCTTAGGATAAGTTAAAAAATTCTAGGTAACTTGTATGAAAATATTTTTCAGCATTTTCACTTCTCTATTATAAAATATGCAAAGCTCAAATCAAAGATCTTTTAGTCAGTGGTTGGTATTGATAAGGAAGAACTAAAGATCATCAAGTAGACTATTTAATTTAAGAAATACCATTATAGAAATAATTTAAAGGCCACAAAATCTAGGGCTTGGTGGATTCCTAGGCCTTCTCAATTGTTTTAATAACAAATATGTCCTATATTTGAATGGATTCCTTCTTATTAATGAGATTAGGAATCCCAAGGTCTTTCCAGACTAGATTCCCATAAAGTAGTCTAAATGAAATACAATGTCAAATGAAGATTTTATAGGAATCACCACCTTCTAGGGCCTTATAATTAATTTAGTATAAAGTTCTAGACCTTGACAATGTATTGAGAGTAATATTTAACCCATAGAATCATGAAGAAGATAACAATATTATTGATTCATATAGTGAAAGGATTTCTTACCATAAAAAGAAACCTAGATAAATTAGCTAATAATATTTTTAATTTTAAAATAGGAAGACATAGAAGGAACCCAACAATAAGGGTAATGAACATAATTATTAGCCAAAGTCTAGAGTACACCTAAAATTTACTTGTTATAGATAGAAAATTTGTAATGCAATAAGTCAACTTTTTAGAAATTATATATAGCAACTTATCACAATTCAATAGAAGAGGCATGGAAAGGAGAAGGGAATGAAAATAAATCTATAGACTTCCCTATTATCTATCCATTTCTTGTTGAAATTATTAACCAACTGAGCTTAGGAAGGAAATATAGCATGTATCATTGCATCTTCTACCATTGAACACTCAAACCTAAATCCTTGTAGAAAACACCAAAGCAATGAAGGGAATTTTTTATATTATCCTCTTCTTTAGTTAAATTAAGAAAATAAATATCTAAACATGGGTCAAAAGATACTCAAAGCATTTAACACCAAGCACATAAAATCAAGGGGTGAAGGGAAACCCTAATGGATAAACCAGAAGTGAAAATAATAATTGAGTTAATAATAATTGAGTTGATAGCCATCAAGGATGATGCAAGTATAGGAATATGCAAAAAACATCTTTACTTAATACAAAAAATTACCAAAATCCCAACACTTCAAGTATGGAAAGCATGAAATGTCATTCAATATAGTTATAAGTTTAGAAAAATCATTTTTGAGAAACATTGTAGGGTTGTGGGAGTGTCAAGTCCATTTGATTCCATCTCATATGGTAATAATGTTTTTGAGGATATACCACTACTTAATGAAACCAATTTACTCATGGAAAACTATCTAAGGAAGAAGGCTATTAAGGGCATAAAATTTGGTAGTATTTTTTATAGGACATTTAGAGAGCTAATGGGGTACCAATTTCAGATATCCTCCAAGTTGTCATCTTTAGGTATAAATTATAAATTAAATTTATTAATTAATATTCCCAAGTAGTTATAATGGAATACTCCCAAATATATTTCATGAACATCCACACCCATAATATCCAAATGAGCTTATAAAAATCATAAGGGAATCTATCCAAACCGAGAGCTTTAATGCTTGACATAGTGAACACAAGTTCACATAAATCTTAATTTTTGTGTAGTTGGTCACAAAGAATATGAGTGTCAGAGACTTAACAAAGAATCACCTTCTAAAATTATTTTAGAGATATTCTAGTAGTATTTTCTTTGAAAATAAAGACTTGCACATAGTGCTAAACAAATATCTTTGAGGTCTAGAAGTTTTGTTAAATTTTACTAACCATCCTTGCTTTTTTTAGTGGCTTGGGATGTGTGATGAGCCTATAGATATCAAAATAATTCCTTGACCTTATCTCTAATTTTAAACCTTCAAAGATAAGCTTTGATTCATGTACCTTGAGGAAAGTGAGTATATACAAATTACTATATTCTATAATAATTCAAAAAATTGTACATGTTATTTTCTAAATAATTTTTTCTTTTATACCAAATTATAACATAAAAAATTATATACCCTTACAAATTTATATTGTATTCTATGACTTCTTTAATGTCCTAGCCTTTTGCTTCCCAATGCCAAAACTTTACTTTTCTAAGTGATATTTTTCCTTTTCTTTGTGTTCTATGTGTCTTTTTCATGTTGTTTCTAGTGTTGGACTTTCATTTAGTTCAAATTATGTAGACACTAGCACTTCGTGTGGATGTCCATCCAAATTACTAGTGTCTTGTGATAATTATTTTTTTATGGTCATTTCTAGGCATTTCAAAATATATCATCTCTTTGATATTCAATAGGTAACCATTTTGAAGAGATACAAAATAGCCACCTCCCCCTTTATTCTCCTCTTTGATAGAATTTAAAACCTCATTTATTAATTCTACCAATCTCTTGCCAATTTTCTTGTACTTTGCTTTCCAACTCTCTATACTAGTATACTATGATTCAAGTTCTTGAATTTTTCTATTGTTTCCAACTTTCTCCATTAATGTGAATATTTTTACTATTCTCTTTAGATTCATAGAGGTGTTGTAGAAGCATTGTAACAAATAGTAAATTCTTATTTGGCTCTAAGACAATTTCTATGAGGTGATATTGTCCTTATATATTTGCTTTGAAATTCTTATTTTTTCACTACTAGTGTTATTGTATCCTCTTTGCATTGTGGGATCATATTCTAGCTTATTTTCAATGAAAACTTTATTCTATTATAGCACAACCATTTTATTTATAATATATTTTTTATTTCAAATATTATTATCAAAAATAGCTTTTTTTTGAGGTAGAAACACCAAATCAAGGATTTGACTTGAAAAAAACCACCAAATAGTCACAAAAATAATTTTTGGTTGTTTCTTATGGTGAAAGCATCTTTGAGAATGAAGATTCCCAATCTACTATAGATGTGGTTATATCTTGTGCCCTCTATTTTCCTTATCATTTTAGCAATTTATTTGGAATGTAATAGTTAATATTTTGTTATTGTATTTTCCTCATCAAAAGTGATCTGCCAGTGTTTCTTTTATTTCATGTTTTTTTGATACATACATATTTTTGAAACATATTCACACTATTTTTTAAGTTCTATGGGACTACAACACATCAACAAAACATCCATACTAAACACCCTAGTGTCTGGTCCAACAAGCTCCATATTTTAGTTATAGGTTCCTTTCTAATACATCTAAATAAACACTTTGCTTTTATTTTTTGTTAATCATTTTCTAGTAATTAGTATCAGTGTGTTTTCTATAAGTGTTTTATCTTAATTAAGTAAATGACATCTATTTATAATTAGAACACTTTCTGCATTAATTGTGGCTTATTAATTTCTTTGAACTTAGATAAAACTAATTAACTTGAATGTAAATTAATTGAAATCACTTGTGAACTAATCTTTATTTTGTAAAGTCGAATATAAATTTATTGAGATCACTTGAAAAGAAAAAGAAAACAAAAGAAGCAGCTAACCTTCATTTTGTGGTGTGAAATTTCAATCTCTACATTTCATTGAACTTTGACACTTAGACAACCTTCTTAATCCATAAAAATTTAAAAACTTTAGACATTCTACTTACTTCATTGTTGGAATCTTTGATTGTTTGTTGTGAAACTATTTATGAGTTTCATGACCTAATCCTCGCATTTTGATAACAAAGCTAGCCTAAGCTTTGTGGAAGTACTGCCTAGGTGTCGTCTTCATTATATACATTATTTGTCTTCTCTTAATCTCCACGTTTTACATCAAGAGTCTATCTTATCTCTACTCCATTCATTGAATCATCTTTTAAGTGCAATCTTGTGTTGGCAGAAATTTCTACGCCAGTCTACATCGCCAATTCAATTATAACAAAACTTACGGAGTACTCTCTCTGAAATTATTCCACTTAACATCACTACAGTTATCAGAAAAGACGTCTCCAGGCGACTGTATTTTTCTTTCTTATGCAGTAAATTTATCAGGCATTATTGAAATTTTACAAAATTGCAATCATAGAATAATGTTTGTTAAGGAAGCAGACAATATATTTTAGCTGTTTAAAGTCTCCCATTAATTTGCATCACATTCACACTTGTCATAATAGTCATAGTCACGCTCATGAATATTAACTTTCAGCAAAAACAAAAAAACAGCTAGATTGTAGAGAGGTCGGAATTTCCTTGTCAAAGTTGAGGATATTTTTCATGCAATTTGTAAATGTGTACAATCAGCCAACTTATTTTGATTTATGCTTTGGTTTTCGGTTGACTATTTTGGTAGTTTTCCCTTTCGTTTGATTATATTTTGGTAGTTTTCCCTTTAATTTGATTATATTTTTGTAGTTTGTTTTGGCTGTTCTTAACCAGCTGCACATGGATATCTTTTGAATGTCTATCTAGCAGTGGTGCCCATATTAACTTATTATTGAAAAGTCGCATACATTTTTGTTTAATTTTCTTCCGTTATCTTTCCTCAAATACTTGAGTATCCAAAACCGGAGATCTTGATTGCCATGCATCATCTAGTCAAAATGGGCGGCTGATCTGTAAACACATGTAGAACCAACCAATCAGGAATACAATAGTTTAGTTTTCAGTTCATTGAAATTTTATGCAATAGCTATTTGACAAGAGTATGAGATGTTATAATATAACTATGTTATTGAATAAAGATTGGAGGTGTTTATAATGATCTTTTCCAAGGATAAGATTAATGTTGTCCTTAGTTTGGTTAAGTGTTTTAATAGATAGTAATTATAAAATAATTATAGTGTTATTGAGAAGATCTATATCTTAAGAGAAAATTTTATAATTGTATTTTTTTGTATCTTTAGAAACAATTATCAATATTGATAATTTTTAATATCTTTAAAGGATGCTCTTTTCATAGAATAATCAAAAGTATTTTTACGTTATTGCATTCATTAAATTCTTAAAATTAGTAATAGATGCTATAAATGATCGAGACACAACTTTTTATAGCCTTGTTAACCAAGTACTATATGGAATGACTCCTAAAACATAAATAAATGCAACTAAATGCCTTCAAATACAAGTACATAAATTTTTTAATTCAAACATGTGTTTCTAGTCTACTCTAGACACAAAAGAAATATGTGACATTGGAACATTTGAAGATAAGTAAATGCATGAAAATGATAAATAGTTGAATGTGGCAAATGTATTGGAATGAGTGGAAAAATTTGAACATGTATAAATAGATTAGCAAGAACGTAGAGGAAAGAGCCTGACTTGGTACAATATTGTGCCACTTTACAGGAGTATGAGAATTTCACCATTTATTATGTAATCAACTATAAAATGTTTATATGTAACTACATTACATATGATGTACTCATATATGATAATTGTTATGTTTTTTATGAATAATGGATTTATTAATCTTCATATGAAAAAGAGAATATTAGACTATTGTAGAAAAAAAGGAGTAGGTGGTAGAAGGAACACCCTCAAAGTCTATGTAGGACTATGCCCAAAAAAAAGATGAAATAACATAAATGCTAATATGGAAAAGCCAAAATAACAACTAACAAAGCCAATAGGTGGTGAGTTACACTATCAAGGGGGGTCGCATCCATCTTGTTTTCCCAATACATCATTGGCAATGAAACCATCAATAATTGGTTTCCAAATAGTAAGATCACTCTCCATTTCTTTATTTTCATTTATAGGTTATTGAAAAAACAAATAGGAAAAATTGCCTCATCCAAGTGAGGAAAGATGCAAAAATCTAACCAAACAAAAGCACCACACCCATGTAAAGAGTTCAATGATAGGTGATAAGGCTAAGGCCATCATAGGAAATTCTATCCCTAACTTATCTAGAAGGTACTTGAGAGCCATGTGACTAGGAGTTATGACCTCTTCTTGAAAGCTAGCTATATCCACATATATGGCCATGCTCAAGACAATGACCCTAGTGAGAGGCAAAAGGAGATGAAACTTTAGAAACTATTTAAGAGGCATTTCCCTAGTTATCAAAATGTACCTACAAATGAGCAACTTTTAAGTGTACCTTTGATCACTTGCACATAAATTTTAAAAATAAAACTTAGAAAATTACAGCTTTAGTGTAAAATAAAAAAGAAATATCAACCACACAAACAATAGTAAAATTTCTATCTTTACAAACCATAAAAAGGATCTCCACTTGAAAATAATATACAATTTGGCTAAGTTTAAAAGTGATGCAAATCCAATCTCTAAACAAAACCATTTGCCATGAAAGTTGGTTAGGCCTAAATTGCTTAATTAAGTCATGAATCCAAGTCTAGGATTCCCTAACTATAGTATAGAACAAAAAAGGTTCTTGAGAGTCCCACATTTTTCATGAAATAGATAATAGTTTTTAAGCATTCTAAGATGACACAAGAAAGATCTAAGTGGAAGGCCTTATAAATAATGCATCAATTAAAATGAACAAGTTTGGGTTTAAGAATAGTCAACCAAATACTTTAGAATCTATCGTACCAAGTACCTAGACATGATTATAGGTGCCAATAGACATTTAGCTAGGTGAGCATGAGGAGATATAAGGTGTAAGACACAAATATTCTTTCAATAGTATATATTTTCTTAACTATTATGAGGATATCAAGTTTGTAATCTTTCCACTAGAGCTTGAAAACCCTAATGCAAATTTTATGAACCATGTGGGAGGAGTGGCATTAATAACTATTTGGCATGTCTCACGGTCCTATTTTTCTAACTAAAATTTCAACTTATCCTTAGGATAATTTAATAAATTTTTGGTGACTTTGTTGAAAATATTTGTAAATATTTTTGACTCCTTTGTTAAAAAAATTCATACCTCAAACCCAAGGGGACTTAGTTAAAGGTTAGTCTTGGCAAGGAATAAATAGAGATAGCCAAAACAAAATTTGGCCCAAAATATTTAATGTTTGGTGGATTCCCAAGTTTTATATATTCTTTTGATAATTTAAATGTGTCCTACTTCTAAATGGGTTCCTTCATAGAGAGGAGATCATGAAGATCAAGGTCTTTCCAAACTAGATTCCCATAAAGTGACCAAAATGAAATATAATCTCAAATGACATTGTAGGTATCACCACCTTCTAGAACCCTAATAATTAATTAGGAATAAATTTCTAAGTCTTGAAAATGGATTGAAAATAAGCCTTGATCCATAGAATAATTAGAAAGATAACAATATTCTTAATTCATGCAGTGAAAGCATCATTACCATCAAAATAATCCCAAATAAATTCTTTAAGAATCTTTTCAAAGTTTATAAAAGGGCTAGGTATAGGGTCTTTAAATTCGACCTTGAAATGAATATTGATTCCCCTAATACCTAAACCTTAGTAGCTAGGGTTTTATAAAAATATTATATATGTGTGATAGAAGTTGTCACTATACTTCCATTATTGGGTAGAAAGGCATTTTTGAAATGTTAACGCAATTGCAATCATGCAATCATGGCTTAACTGTTTAAAGTCTCCCATTAATTTGTATCATATTCACACTTGTCGTTATAGTTATTGTCATGCTCATGAATATTAACTTTCAGCAAAAACAAAAAAACAGCTGGATTGTATAGAGCTCGGAATGAGGATTTTTTCCATACAATTTTTAGAAGTGTACAATCAGCCAACTTATTTTGATTTATGCTTTTGTTTTCGGTTGACTATTTTGGTAGTTTGCTTTGGTAGTTCTTAACCAGCACATGAATATCTTTTGAATGTCTATCTAGCAGTGGCGCCCATATTAACTCATTCAAAAGTCTCATACATTTTTGTTTAATTTTCTTGGGTTAAAATTCCTCAAATAATTGGAGATCTTGATTGACATGCATCATCTAGTCAAAATGGGCGGCTGATATCTAAACACATGTAGAACCAACCAAACAAGAATACAATAGTTTAGTTTTCAATTTATTGAAATTTTATGCAATAGCTATTTAACAGGAATATGAGATGTTATAATAGAAATAAATTGTTGAAGAGAGATTGGAGGAGCTTGCAATGACTTTTTGGAAGGATAAGAACAACGTTGTCTTTAATTATTATTATAAAATAATTAGTTGATAGACTGCATATTTGAAGGTTACATATAGTGTAACTAAATGCCTTCAAATAAATGTTTTTAGAAATTTTAACTCAAGCATGTGTTTCTAGTCCACTCTAGGAACAAAAGGAATAGGTGACATGGGATGTTTTGAGATAAGTGCATGCATGGAAATAATAAATAGTTGAATATGGTAAATGTATTGAAATGAATGTGAAAATGGATTTAGATATGGGAAAAATGAATGGAAAATATGAATATGTTTAAATAGATTAGCAACAACTTAGAGGAAAGAGTTCAACTTGGAATAATATTGTGCCACTTGTCAATATCTTATTGCATTTAAAACATTCTCTCAAAATAGAAACAAAACTAAATGGGAATCGCTATGTGTCAAAATTTTACCATGCATTATTTAATCAGCTATAAAATCTTTATATGCAACTATATTAGATATGTATGTATTGACATACATGATAATTGTTATATTTTTTGATGAATAATGGCTTTATTAATTTTTAATACTCAAAAGATGATATTACACTATTTCACAAAAAAGAAGTGGGTGGTAGAAGGAACACCCTCAATAAGATAGTATAATATCTATGCAAGGCTAGGCCCAAACAAAAAGATGAAAAAAAAAAAATTTTCTTACAAGGTCAAGCCCAAATAATAATAACTAAAAAATGGATTGAAACTCGACTACAACCTATCTAAACTATGCACTAGGTGGCGAGTTACATCATCAAGGGGGATCAATTCCATCTAATTTACCACATTGGTAGGGATGAGACCATTAGAAATTGGATTTCAAATAGTAAGAACACTCTCCTCTTATTTATCTTCATTTGTAGGTTGTTGAACACCAATAGAAAAAATTACTTGATCCAAGTGAGGAAACTTGTAAGAATCCAACCAAATAAAAGTACCAAATTCATGTGAAGAGCTCAATGGTAGGTGAGAAGGGTAAGGCCATCTAATGAAATACTATCTTAACTCATCTAAAAGCCACTAGAGAACCATGTGACTAGGAGTCATGATCTCTTCTGGAAAACTAGTTACATCCATCTATATACCCATGTAGAAGAGAATGACCCTAGTGGGACGAGAAATCAGATATCACTCTAGCAACCATACAATGGGCATTACCCTAGTGATCTAAATGTACCTACAAATGAGAATATTTGAGCATAACATTATCCACTTGCACCTATATTTATAAAAAAGGATTGATCTTGAATTAGCTATAGTATAAAGTAAAAAATAAATATGAACTACACAACCAATAAGAACAGTATAATTTATATCTTTCCAAATCTTAAAGATAATATCGACCCTAAAAGCATGGAAAATTTTGTTAAATTGAGAAATGAGGCAAGCCTAATCTCTAAAAAATCCAAATACCATGTGAAAATGGGTCAGGCTTGAATGGACTAACGAAGCAGTGAATCCAAGTTTGGCTTCCTTGATATAGTATAGAACTACAAAAGGTGCTTGAGAGTCTTACATTTTCCATGAAATAGATAATAGTTATGAAGCAATATAAGATGACACAAGACAGATCCAAGTGCAAGGACTTGGTAAATAATGCACCAAAAAAATGAGTAAGTTTGATTTCAAGAATAGCCAACCAAATAGCTTAGAATCTATGGTACCAAGTGCCTAGATATGACCATAGGTTTCAATGGATATTTAACTAGTCCACCATGAGGAGATGAGATGTAAGACACAAATACCCTTTCCAAGGTTTGTAATTGAAAATTATTATGTGAGGATATTGATTGTAATCCTTCAACTATAGATTGAAAATACTAACCCAAGCTCTATGACCCATGTGGGAGGAAAGACATACATCAATAACTATTTGGTATGTCTCATGGTCCTCAATTGATAACTAAAATTTAAACTTATCCTTAGGATAATTTAAGAAATTCTCGATAACTTTTTTTAAAATATTTTTCAACATTTTGACTCCTCTATTATAAAAAATGCAAAACTCAAATCAAAGGGGCTTTAGTCAGTGGTTGGTATTGATAAGGAATAACTAGAGACCACCAAGTAAACTATTTATTTTAAGAAAGACCATTATAGAAATAATTTGAATGATACAAAATCTAGGGCTTGGTGGATTCCTAGGCTTTCTAAACTATTTTAATAACAAATATGTCCAATATTTCAATAGGTTCCTTCTTATTAATGAGATTATGAATCCCAACTTCTTTCCAAACTAGATTCCCATAAAATAGTCTAAATGAAATATAATGTCAAATTAAGACTTTATAGGAATCCTCACCTTCTAGGGCCCTTATAATTGATTTAATATAAAGTTCTAGACCTTGACAATGTATTGAGAGTAATACTTAACCCACAGAATCATGAGGAAGATAACAATATTATTAATTCATATAGTGAAAGGATTTCTTACCATGAAAAGAAGCCTAGATAAATTCCTTAATAATATTTTCAATTTTAAAATAGGAAGACTTAGAAGGAACCCAACAAGAAGGGTACTAATAAACCTAATTATTAGCCAAAAGTTTAGAGTACACCTAAAATTTACTAGTTATAGATAGAAAATTTGTAATGTAATAAGCCATCTTTTTGTAAACTACATATAGCAACTTATCACAATTCAATAGAAGAGGCATGAAAAGGAGAAGGGGATGCAAATAAATCTATAGACTATTATCTATCCATTTCTTGTTGAAATTGTATACACCTAAAAATGGTATGGATAATCTAATTAATTAAATACAATTTATTTGATTAATTAATCTTAAATTCATCTACTATTGAATAAGCAGAAATATTTATTTATATAGTTCACATTTATATTCTTCTCATTATTCTTTTTTAATTAAATAATCAAAACTTCAATAGTTTTTATTTAATTATCATTATCTCTCTTTTATTAAATAAACAATATCAGAAACATTTGTTTAGTGTAATAATTGTTATTTCTTCCTAAATTTGAAAGAAATCCAAAACATTCAAATTTATGCACATATTCTACAACAAATCAATATTTCATATACCAAATTAGATATGAAACATCTAATTAATTCAACTCAAATCTTCATGGGAAAAATTGGAGACAAAATTGCAGGTAATCCTCTTCATCTTTCTCCAATGATTCTTCCTATCTTCTGGCTGAGTGTTTTTCTAGGGAGGAACAATCCCCATGATCAACTCAGGCTTCTTCATCCTTCATCATTCAATCCTCAAGATCAAATTCAAAACTTGGTTGTGCTGCCTCCTCACAAATGTGCTGTCGTAAATCTATAAATACAACCTTCTTCTATAGGAAATGGATCCCAACTTTGTGCAAACTTACTCTGCAGAAACACCAATTGAGCAATCAAGCATCTTAGCAATAACATTATCATTTAGCAAATAACAATAATAGCATTTTAGAATCAATATCATGGCTGCATCATAGTTTACCGTAGCTTCTTTTATCAAGTTTCATGTCAATTTAGATTACAGTAGCTTCATCATATCATTTAGACATCATCATATAGGATTAGATTATCGCATTTAGTAGCATCTCATTCTCTAGACTGGCATTTTAACAATCATAATGCTTACAAAATCTAAGAGCCCTACGACTTAATAAATCTTTAAATATAGAGAACAATATGACACTTTTAGTAGATTCTTGCTTTAAATTAGTTTAAATATTGTTGAATCTTTGATATAATGTCTTATTAAGATGCGTTGTTTGCTATTTTACTCATTACTTATTCCACACTTACATTTTGGAGCCCACTGTGGGGGCACAATCCCCATATTTTACATCTTTTTTCCTCATGTCCAAAGGTGTAGGCTTCTTTAATGTGTTTCTTTTAGAGCATCGAGATTTTAATGACAAGAACGACATATACTTTAGTGCATTTGACAATTGTTCCAATGCATTTACTAGATAATTTCTCTCTCAAGATCTAGAGTTTCTTTCAAGACATACAAAGCCTTCTTTGGTGCATCCTATTTTTAGCACATCCAAATGATCTTTAGCGCATTAGATCTCTATTTTGGTAAGCACATTGATCTTTGCTCTTAAGCAGCATAGATATTCATTTTTAGTAATTTTATAGTCAAACTTTAAAATGGCCATATCTTGGTCATATGAAGGTCTTTTTTAAAGCTTTTATTTTGAAATAGGGTAGAATTTTATAAGATATGCAATGGTGTAGGTATTTTTCTACTTTTTTAGAGTTAAAATTTTTAATTTTTAATTTAAAGTCAAATCACATTGTAACTTGGTCTAAGTTTTAAGGTTTTTATGCTTAATCATTCATCTAATCCTTATATCTTCTTATTTCTTGATCTCATATAACATTTTGAGCATTTATTGAAGGTTTTAAGAAGAACATGTAGCATTGAAGTGAAAGAAAAAGCATTTGATATCCATTGTAATAGTGTTTTCAAACACTCATGGGAAAATAACCCATCATATGTTATTTTTCATTCATGCTTTAGGACAAACTAACATTAATTTGGGCTTAAAATTAACAATCTACACAAGCTTTTTCAAATTTGGTTAAAAAAAATATTAGAAACTCACTAGTTTTTGGATTTGGATTAAAATTGAACAAACAACTTCACACTCAAGTTTGGTGTTTTAAAAAGAACTCATTATTTAAGTTAGGCATCTAGCTTAAGTAAAATGTTTAATTGAACCCCTTGTCTACTATGGTTAAAGTGATAGGCCTATGCTTTCCCCTTCACTGGGTGATCAGAATGCTAGACTCACTTTTCATGCTTTATTAAATCCTTTAGAAGGCCTGCCATAGTGGGAAAAAGTACTCACCCTATGGGAATGACCTAAGTGGGAACAACCAAAGCTAGGTTTTTCAACCCACTATTATCAAAAGTGAATTTGGGGAAACCCACAATTCAATGGAAATGTGAAAGATAACCATCCCCAAAATATTTGTTCTAAAGATTGAGAGGTCTCTTGAGAAATTTTTTCATTTGTCGCTCCAAACGGATACCCTATCTATGAAATTTAGTGTAGAATCCAACTCTACTTTTTATATCACATTGCAAGGGGAGGGAAGAATCTTCCCTCAAGACACTCACAGTATAACTATCAAATACCCTTGCCAAAAGTGGAGGATTCAACTTTGGTTAAGACTCAGGAAAGGAAAAAACACGGGAGCCCATGGGGTGATAGGGCTGTGTGAGCTAACATAGTTGCAAGCTGTGGGCTGTGATATTCTAAGTGACCTACTTGAGATAGAAAAGTGCTTGAACTGTTTGTATTTGTTTCAAAACCTGTGGAAATTGAAAGAATCAAACTAGATTCTAGAACACTCACTACATGTTTAATACATAGATTTTTGAAACAACTCTTTACAATATAGCTTATGTGTGTGAAGTTATCTTTCAAGGTTATCATCCAATTAGATCAAAAAATTCAAAGATTTACCAGCAAAATACCTTGTCAAAATGTTCATGGTTCAGAAAATTACACACCCTGAAATCAGTCCTTTTACTGAGAAAAACTAGAACAAATGTACAACACTATGAAAATTCCCAGAATAGCACATACATGGTCTGTTTTAGCACATAAACTCAATATTTTAGCGCATCTTCTATCCAAATAGTGGATACAACCACTGTTTCAGTGCATCTAACTTATCTTACTACGCATCTATAGTCTATCACCATAATTTACCAGTGCCAGAATTTCCTAGTATCTTGGTGCATCTACAATCTATTTTAGTGCATATACCCTGTCTAACAACACATTCACCATATCTTTTTGCGCATACATATTTTGTTTTAGCGCATCTACCCTCACAGGTAATAGCGCATCCACAAAACAAGAAAATAGAGAGCTATTTGAAATTGCTATCAGAATTTTGACATTAAAACTCAAATCTTTGTTAGAACAAACACATTTTCTCAGTCAAACTAGTGTCTTAAACTTGGGAAAATTGGACCTTACAAGTCAAACTCTTCCAAATTAAACCAAGATCTTACAATTTTAAAGTGCCTTATCATCAAACACAACTCTTGATTATTAAGTTAAGTTTCATTATCAGGATCAGTCATCCTACATTCACGAAACAAAATGGTATAGAAAAGAGAAAAATATAACTTAGTCTCATCAATAGAATTTATCATTCTATTTGACTTAGTTATTATCTTTGGCACTACTTCATAAAAAGATCAAAGTTTAGTGAAAACCCTAACACTTGTATGCCCATTTTAACAAGGTTACAAAGACAGAAACTCCTAGAAAAAGGAAATTGAAACTCAAACCACCATGGCTGAAATAGATGATGATCAATTGAATGCTTTAGCTTATCAAATGAAAAACCTTCAACAAAAAATCTGGGATATGCAAAGGGAAACAACCACAGAGAGATATTTTCTTCTAGACATTTGTTCTTATTTCTCTAAAAAAATCTAGACATGACACCTTCTCCACCAACAACTACATAATCCAAGTTCTTATATCTTTGAATTTTTGAAAAAATCAAATAAGAAGCCCAAATCTCAGTCCTCAAACACAAATGATATTGAGAAATCCTATCATATCATGCATTTATCTCCATCCACCATAAGCCAAAATAAACCTCAAGATTCTTTCACTCAAGTTAACAATTCCATCCAATCATCCTCTTCTATCATATCTTCAACATCCAATGATTCATGTCAATCTCTCAATCGAAAGCATGCTAGCATAGACTCCCCTACACATCAAGATCAAAATATTCTTTCCACTCCATCCAATGATATCAAAATTCCACAAATTCTTCAAATCTTTGATCAAGATCCCACTTCTCAAGAATCTTAAGATGATCCCCTCCTTTCACTTTTCATCCAAAATAATTCCCTTCCATCTCAAGAGACAAGTATCCTTCCAAGTTCTTCTTCCACATCATCTATTCAATCCATACCATCTCATGATTCTATTACATCACAAGAGCATGATAGTTCTTCCATCCTATCTAATGATGTCTTACCAACTGATGATCACGACATGCTTTCTACAAAATCCCACATTCCCTTCCCTCATCAAGATCAAGATATGCTTGGACCATTCAAGGATACTCCCTTTCATCCCATGGAGATGTTTATCCTTCTCATGATCAAGATATTCCTTTCATACCACTTCATAATGATTCCATAATTAATAAAGGGCAAGCTACTTCCTCTCCTACACCTAATGATGCTTTTCCAAGTCAAGATCAAAACACCCCATCATCACCACATGTCGTTTTCCATCACACCTATTCAAGCTATCCATTCTACTTTACTTCCAACACCTATCCTTCTCATCCATATCATATCCTCCCCAAAATGGACTCACATCTTGTTTCAAAAACAATACACATCCCATTGGTAAATGAATGTGTCAAAGTATGAATTAAAAAGGAAAAGGATTAGGCCTTCAAGAGAAAGATATCCTAGAACCCCTTTCTATTCAAAGAAACCCATATCACCATGGCCTTGATTATATGACTAAGTGTCCTAGTTCATCAAACCTTCCATCTATCCTAGGTCCTCATTCTAGTTCATCACACATTCCATCTATCCTAGGTCCTCATCCTAGTCCATCAAACCTTTCCTCTATCCTAGGTCCATATCCTATTTCTCAAGAACAACAAAGGCACACATCCTTGATTCCCTTTCAAAATTATACCCACATTAAGTCATCCATAATACCTCCATATCATTCATCTCAATCCACCTCTCCCATTGCTCTTGGAAGCAATTTGGGTGCCAAATATCAAAATCTTTTATATCAAAATACACATGCATCAAAGGATCAACATGTCTCCTCGAAGAGGCATGCAAAAATAAAAGAATATTTGATCCAAAATCAAAGGAAAAATAAAAAAGGCCACAAAGGCCCATCAAAGCAAACAGAAAAATTTCTAAGACCACAAAAGTCCATAAATCAAAAGGAACTTTCAAAAGGTCACAAAGGCCCATCAAAGCAAAAGGAAATTCTTCAAAGGCCACAAAGGTCCATAAATCAAAAAGAAAAAATGTCAAAGGCCACAAAAATCCCACAAAGCAAAACTAAAGTAAAAAGTCATGGATTCCTAAAGTCTCTATAGAAGCAATAAAATCTAAATTGCATCCAAATTTTCTAATCCAAAAGCTTCCTCCAATTTTCCATCAAATAACCTATCACCTTCCAAATCCATTTTTTCTCCATCACTCCACCACCCTTCAAGGTGTGTGCCAACGTTGATCTTTCCATCCTTTCCATCTATCCATCAATAGGCCTTCCAACCTCCTATCCATTATCCAACATTCATCCCCCATCATTCTCCTTTAATCCAAACCTTTGCATAAGTCATTAGATTCTTCCATCATATTACACCGGCCAAGGAGTATAATTCCATTGCCATGGTTTATTAGAGGGATATTTGGTTGTGAAGCTTGATGCTTAAGTCTCCACTCCATTTCCATATCATCCATATCCCATCTTCCATATTCCTCGGCAGACTCTACACCCTTAGGGACAAGTTTGGTCCATCTTATCATTCATGGTCATTGTCCTTTGTATGCTCATTCCTTTTGCATTTCCACCTTTGATCTTGGACAAGTTCAAGGATCTTCTGAACATCATATATCTTATCCTATATGCTTTATCCATATATTCCATACCATATCTTTCATCTTATCCATATTTCATCATTCTTACTAAATACATCCTTTCTTCCTTTCCTTGGTCTTGATGAGGAATAGGGGAAAAATACTTGGGCCTTGTGTCTGTATATTATCTAGTTGATCTTGATCATCCTATTCATTATTTTTATCCTTGATTTCTTCCATTCCATATCTCCTAGCTTATCAAAATCCATGTCACCATGTCCCTTTGCAACCTTGAATCTTATCATGCAAATCATATTTGAGCCTAGCTGTAAAAAATTATCCAATTCTCATATCTTTTGTCAATCAATAATCAACAATCATCAATCTTATCATACTTAGAGGAAATTAGTGATCATAAGTACTTATCATCATCATGCCTTATAGAATCAATCATTCTTGGTATCTTGATCAATCAACCATTATCATCTTTTTACAAGAGATATGTTGCTTGTGTGACATGTTTTGTAGTGAATCTTTCATTTTGATCTATCATTTATCCATGGTTGCATTACCCCTATTGTGGGGCATAGATTGTTCCTTCAATTAGTCATATCATGTCATTTCATCTTAAATATCCTAAAAAAAATACAAAAAAAGGAAAAAATATAAAAAAAATGAGAAAAAGAGAAAAATACAAAAATATCATAAAAAATCTGAAAAAAAAGTGCAATAAAAACATGTAGTGAAAACTTGAAAAACAAGTGCTACTTGTGATTTAAACCAGCTATTTCCCATCTATTAGATGCATAACTTATTCTATTCACTTTCATCTCTCTCTGGTTTTATCATTTAAAAAGAAACATCATGTAATATCCTAGCAAAGTGGTCGTGCACACCTAGTTGGGGAAAAATCCTAAACTCATCGGGGCAATAACTTGAGTAAAAAATAGACAAAAAATAGATGACAATGCAACAAACACAATGATCATTGGAAACTCAACATGGAACATACATCAAATATCAAATCATTTAAAAAATCAACCATCCACATCAAAATAGTTGAAATAAACCAATTAGAACACCTCAAAATGGATGATCTAATCTTAAATAATGATTGAAATGCTTTAGGCAGAGGTTGAATTGTTGTACTTTGATCTTTGTTATAATTTCTTTGGAGCAACTCAATGATGTATTGAACTAGAGAAGCTAGGAAGAAGAATGATATTTTCTTTGTCTGTTGTTTGTGAATTAATTATTTATTGTGTGAATTTTCACGAGACGTGCTCTAAAAAGTATCACTGATGATATTCCAATTCACATAATAAAAAGATTGATTCTTGTCTGCTTACACAAGAAATGCCCAGGTCATCTCAGTTTAATTATACCTAGATTCTTACAGTGTTAACTTGCAATATCAAAAATCATGAAAGTAGTACTTAGGTCATCATGGTCTAAATTATACCATTGATGCTTGTACTCACTTTCAACATTTTAAAAATATCCATGATGATAAAAAAGCACAATAAATGGACTATTAAGATGCTGATACTTGCATATAGATTTGCATGGTAAATTAGATTGTATTCATGTTATTTTTACATCTATAGAGTATTTGTTACAAAAACTGGAAAAGGATTAAAAATGATGCTATCTTTTCTCATAAATGGATTGAGTATACTTGATATTAACAAAACATCATCATTATCATATAGCTGCATAATCAATTCAATAGCATACATTAGAAACCTTATTATATCATTTCATCATTCAAACATTTGATCATATAATTTGCATTAATCATGTCATTTCTTCATTTGTGCATCACATCATAAAAATTGCATAAGGAAACTATCAAAAACAAATCTCTATGATTTTACATTTTCATTCATCCATTTGTCATATCATATATCATACATTCAAAGTACCATTATATTGATCATTCATTCATACATTCATTGCATCATATAATTACATTGAAATATAATAAAAAAAAGTGCATCATATCTCATTTATATCATTATGTCATATATCATAGAAACAACATATCCAAAATCATACATATAGATGCATTTTCATATCATTTACATATACTCATTATCATAAAACTATCACCATGCATCCATACATCATCATTATTCACATAATCACAAGAAAAAATCATAAATCAATAACATCATAAAATCATTGCATATCATCATGATCATCAAATGCATCCCTAACAGTATCATATAGATCATCACATACCATATAGAACGAGAAATTAAATGCATCCATCATAAATCCATATAGAACACATAGATCGATCAATCCACCACATATCATATAGATCTCAAAATCATAATGTCACATATACATTGATGTTTGAAATGAAAAGAGATACAACTTCAAAAATGGCCATGAATCAAAACATTGAATTATACATCATATCTCATATATATCATAAAATAACATCATGGAGTTATGAGGTGCTAGCTCTAGATGGTGCAGGCATCTCTGGGCCAGTACCTCCCCCATCAGATGTACTAGGATCTCTTGGGTCTCTCCGTGGAGGCTGTGTCACACCAACATTAACAGTCCTGGACTGGGTCCTAACTGATCGAGATTGGGCATAACTAACTCTCTGCTCAGAGGAGACAACATCATGGTATTTTCCTCTATAATAATATGCCTCTCTACCCACACGGAGAACCCCTCTCACATAATCAGCCACAAATGTACCATAAGCCAATCTTTGTAATCTCTCAGCTATAATATGTGCTTGCTCTGCAACCTGTCTAGCTACATCTCTCTTAGTTGTCAATGAGGCAATATGTGCCTGAGTGGCTACCAATTGTCCCTGTACCTGAGCTAGAGCCTATGCATGGGACTGGGCCTGCGTCTGCATCTGTGTCTACAATAAGAGACCACGAGCCTGAACCAGCTAACCAAGTAAGGTATGCACTTGCACATGTAAATTGGCAATCTAAGTCTACTGTTGTTTGGAGGGTACACCAATCCGCACATGCAACTCTGTAAGAGCTACCAGTGATCGCCTCTTATGAGGCACCCTATAATCCTAAACATCCAAGCCTACACCTGATCCACCTACACCTCATGCATCATCTCCACCACCACCTCCTCCATCATCTCCACTATCATATCCCTCATCATCTCCACTACTCTCATCTCACTACTACTCTCCTCGTCACCACTTCTCTAAACATCCTCTACCTCCTCCTCACCAACCTCCTCTCTCCCCTGTTAGCGACCGTGTGCAAAAACAACCTCCTCCTCAATAGGTAGTGGTATTGGCTCATCAAGAATGGTAATTCATGGAAAAAGATGTAGAACCAGATACTCTGCATAATCAACTGTAACAGGTGGCTCAACAATATCAGGATGGATATCCCAAACTAGAGGTTGTAGAGCTTGATACTCTTGAACAATGGCATCATATGAAAGACTTGGTCCCCACTCTGTAGAATCTAACTGGCACCAAGCATAATGGGCAACACCCTAGGGCATACCCTGAACAATACCATACTATCTGAACACTCATCTGAACAAAAATCTCTCTAACACCCAACGAGTCTAACCAATTAGCATCATCGACTGACAGAGGTATGGCAACTATAAATCATCATCATCACAATGCTTGCAATCTAGATAAGGCCACCATGTAATAGCCTCTACATCATCCAATACTCTCCTCCAATGATCCAACTTACCTAGTCTAAGCTGAGTAAGTCGACCTGCGTATATATGCACATATACCTATATACTAGGAAAGTTATTGAACCTCTCTATTGTTTCCAACTTTCTCCATCAATGTGAAGATTGTTATTATTCTATCTAAATTCAGAGAGGTGTTGTATAAACCCCGTTTGGCTCTAACATAGTTTCTATGAGGTGATATTGTCTTTGTATATTTCTTTGCATGCTTGTATCTTCGCATTGAAAGCTTTGTTTTATTATATCACAATCATTTTATTTATATTATATTTCTCCATTTCAAATACTATTATCAAAAGTAATTCTTTTGTGACGATAGAAATACCAAATCAAAATTTGACTGAAAAGCTAACCATCAAATAGCCACAAAAATAATTTTTGGCTGTTTCTTAAGCTGAAGGTCTCTCTTAGAATGAAGATTCCCACTCTATTGTAAATCTGGTGATATCTTTTCCCGTCTATTTTGAATCTTGGATTGTTTGTTGTGAGACTATTTATGAGTTTCATGACCTAATCCTCGCATTTTGATAACATAGCTAGCCTAAGCTCTGTGGAAGTAGTGCTCAGGTGTTGTCTTCATATCTACGTTATTTATCTTCTCTTATCTTCATCTACACACAGAAAAGGCAACCGACCTTCACATTTTACATCAAGATCTGGACAAAATAATCTCTCGTCTCTCGTACATTGAATGACCATCTTCTAAATGCAATCTTTGTGTTGGGCAAGAGATCTGAGAGGAGATCAATTTCTACGCCAGTCTACATCTCCACTTCAATTATAACGAAACTTACGGAGTATTCTGTCTTTAATTATTACTCTCAACATCACTACACTTATCAGAAAGGACGTCTCCAGGTGACTGCATTTTTCTCTCTTATGCACTAATCTTATCAGGCATTATTGAAACGTTAACGCAATTGCAATCATGGAATCATGTTTGTTGAGGAAGCAGACAATAAATTTTAACTGTTTAAAGTCTCCCATTAATTTGTATCATATTCACACTTGTCGTTATAGTTATTGTCATGCTCATGAATAATAACTTTCAGCAAAAATAAAAAAGACAGCTGGATTCTAAAGAGCTCAGAATTTTCCTGTCATAGTTGAGGATTTTTTCCATACAATTTGTAGAAGTGTACAATCAGCCAACTTATTTTGATTTATGCTTTTCTTTTCGGTTGACTATTTTGGTAGTTTGTTTTGGCAGTTCTTAACCAGCACATGAATATCTTTTGAATGTCTATCTAGCAGTGGCGCCCATATTGACTTATTCAAAAGTCTCATACATTTTTGTTTAATTTTCGTCGGTTAGAATTCCTCAAATAACTGGAGATCATGATTGCCATGCATCATCTAGTCAAAATGGGCAGCTGATCTCTAAACACATGTAGAACCAACCAAACAAGAATACAATCGTTTAGTTTTCAATTCATTGAAATTTTATGCAATAGCTATTTGACAGGAATATGAGATGTTATAATAGAAATAAATTATTGAAGAGAGTTTGGAGGTGCTTGCAATGACTTTTTGAAAGGATAAGAACAATGTTGTCCTTGATTATTATAAAATAATTAGTCGATAGACTATATATTTGAAGGCTACATATAGTGTAACTAGATGTCTTCAAATAAATGCTCTTAGTAATTTTAACTCAAGCATGTGTTTCTAGTCCACTCTAGACACAAAAGGAATCTAGGTGACATGAGAATGTTTTGAGATAAGTACATGCATGGAAATGATAAATAGTTGAATATGGTAAATGTATTGGAATGAATGTGAAAATGGATTTAGATATATGGGAAAAATGAAGGGAAAGATATGAATATGTTTAAATAGATTAGCAACAACTTAGAGGAAATAGTTCAACTTGGAACAATATTGCACCACTTGTCAATTTCTTATTGCATTTAAAATACTCTCTTAAAATATAGACAAAACTAAATGGGAATCGGTATGTGTATGCAAATTTTACCATGCATTATTTAATCAACTATAAAATCTTTATATGCAGCTACATTATATATGTATATATTGACATACATAATAATGGCTATGTTTTTTTGATGAATAGTGGCTTTATTACTTTTTAAAACTCAAAATAAGATTTTACAATATTTCACAAAAAAGAAGTAGGTGGTAGAAGGAACACCCTAAATAAGATAGGATAATATCTATGCAAGGCTAGGCCCAAACAAAAATATTAAAAAAAAAAAAATTCTAACAAGGCTAAGCCCAAATAACAAGAACTAAAAAAGGGATTGAAACTTGACTGCAACCTATCTGAACTATGCACTAGGTGGCAAGGTACATCATCAAGGGGGATCACTTCCATCTAATTTACCCCATACATTGGTAGGGATGAAACCATTAGAAATTGGATTTCAAATAGTAAGAACACTCTCCTCTTATTTATCTTCATTTGTAGGTTGTTGAACACCAATAGAAAAAACTACTTGATCCAATTAGAGATATCAAGTTTCCACAATCCATAATGATTAACAACAAATTTCTGGATTTTGTGTTTTTTTTTTTGCATCATTTCAGATCACACTCCATGATCCATCATCAGGATGAAAGCAAAGAGCTGAAGGGATAAAACTTGTAAGAATCCAACCAAATAAAAGTACCATATACATGTGAAGAGCTCAATGGTAAGTGAGAAGGGCAAGGCCATAATATGAAATACTCTCTTAACTCATCTAAAAACCACTAGAGAACCATGTGACTATAAGTCATGATCTCTTCTAGAAAACTAACTTTACATCCATATTTATACTCATGTAGAGGAGAATGAACCTAGTGGGAGGAGAAATTAGATATCACTCTAGCAACCATACAAGGGGCATTACCCTAGTGTTCTAAATGTACCTACAAATGAGAAGTTTTGAGTGTAACTTTATCCACTTGCACCTAAATTTATAAAAATGGATTGGAGCTTGAATCATAGCTTTAGTATAAAGTGAAAAATAAATATGAACTACACAACCAATAAAAATAGTAGAATTTATATCTTTCCAAATCTTAAAAATAATATCCACCCTAAAAGCATGCAAAATTTGGCTAAATTAAAAAGTGAGGCAAGCCCAATCTCTAAAAAAACCAAATACCATGCGAAAATGGGTTAGGCTTGAATGGATTGATGAAGTAGTGAATCCAAGCTTGGATTTCTTGATATAGTATAGAATTAGAAATGGTGCTTGAGAGTCTTATGTATTTCTCACAAAATAGATAATAGTTATTAAGAAATATAAGATGACACAAGAAAGATCCAAGTGTAAGGCCTTGGTAAATAATGCACCAAGAAAAATGAGCAAGTTCAATGATTTCAAGAATAGCCAACCAAATAGCCTAGAATCTATGGTACCAAGTGCCTAGATATGACCAGAAGTTAGAATGGATATTTAACTAGTCCACCATGAGAAGATGAGGTGTAAGACATAAATACCCTTTCCAAGGTTTATAATTGAAAATTATTATGTGAGGATATTGATTGCAATACTTCAACAATACTAACCCCAATTCTATGAACCATATGGAAGGGATGACATCAATAACTATTTGGTATGTCTCATGGTCCTAGATTGATAACTAAAATGTAAACTTATCCTTAGGATAAGTTAAGAAATTCTAGGTAACTTTTTTTGTAAATATTTTTTAACATTTTGATTCCTCTATTGTAAAAAAAATGCAAAGTTCAAATCAAAGGGGCTTTAGTTGGTGGTTGCTATTGAAAAGGAAGAACTAGAGACCACCAAGTAGACTATTTAATTTAAGAAACACCATTATAGAAATAATTTAAAGGCCACAAAATCTTGGGCTCGGTGGATTCATAGGCTTTCTAAATTATTTTAATTTAACTAATATTTCCTATATTTGAATGGATTCCTTCTTATTAATGAGATTATGAATCCCAAGGTCTTTCAAACTAGATTCCCATATAGTAGTCTAAATGAAATATAATGTCAAATGAAGACTTTATAGGAATCCTCACCTTCTAGGGCCCTTATAATTGATTTAATATAAAGTTCTAGACCTTGACAATGTATTGAGAGTAATACTTAACCCATAGGATCATGAGGAAGATAGCAATATTATTAATTCATATAGTGAAAGGCTTTCTTACCATCAAAAGAAGCCTAGATAAATTCCCTAATAATATTTTCAATTTTAAAATAGGAAGACTTAGAAGAAACCCAACAAGAAGGGTAATAAGCATAATTATTAGCCAAAATTTTAGAGTACACCTAAAATTTACTAGTTATAGATAGAAAATTTCTAATGCAATAAGCCATCTTTTTGGAAACTACATATGGCAACTTATCACAATTCAATAGAAGAGGCATGAAAAGGAGAAGGGGATGCAAATAAATCTATAGACTTCCCTATTATTTATCCATTTCTTGTCGAAATTATTAACCAACTGAGCTTAGGAAGGAAATATTACATGCATCATTGTGTCTTCTACCATTGAACACTCAAACCTAAATCCTTGTAGAAAACACCAAGGTAGTGAAGCGAATTTTTGATATTATCGTCTTCTTCAGTTAAATTAAGAAAATAATTATCTACAAAGTGGCCATCAAAAAGATAGTTAGATGAATTAAAGATAGGGCACTTCTATTGACTATCTTCTTGGAGATCACATGGGTCAAAAGATAATCAAAGCCTTTAACACCAATCACATAAAATCAAGGGGTGAAGGGAAACCACAGTGGATAAACTAGAAGTGAAAATAATAATTTAGTTGATAGCCATCAAGGATGATGAAAGTATAGAAATATGCAAAAAACATCTTTACTTAATACAAAAAATTAGCAAAAACCCAATTCTTCAAGTATGGAAAGAATGAAATGTCATTCAATATAGTTAGAAGCCTTAGAAAAACATTTTTTGAGAAACATTGTAGGATTTTGGGAGTGTCAAGTCCATTCCATTCCATCTCATATAGCAATAATGTTTTTGAGGATATACCACTACTTAATGAAATGAATTTACTCACGGGAAACTAAGGAAGAAGGCTATTAGGGCATAAAATTTGGTAATATTTTTTAGAGGATGTTTAGAGAGCTAATGGAGTACCAATTTCAAATATCCTCCAAGTTGTCATCTTTAGGAATAAATTATAAATTAAATTTATTAATTAATGTCCCTAAGTAGTTACAATGGAGTACTCCAAAATATACGCCATGAATATCCACGCCCACAATAGCCCAATGAGCTTATAAAAATCATAAGGGAATCCATCCAAACCAAGAGCTTTATTGCTTGACATAGTGAACACAAGTTCACATAAATTTTAATTTGTGTGTAGTTGGTCACAAATAATATATTTAATGTTAAAAACTTGACAAAGAATCACCTTCTAAAATTATTTTAGAGATATTCTAGTATTATTTTCTTTGACAATAAAGACTTGCACTTAGTGCTAAACAAAAATATTTTAGGTCTAGAAGCTTTGTTAAAGTTTACTAACCACCCTTGCTTTTTATAGTGGCTTGGGATGTGTGATGATCCTATAAATATCAAAATAATTTCTTAGAGACCTTATCTCCAATTTTAAACCAACAAAGATAAGCTTTGATTCGTGTACCTTGAGGAAAGTGAGTACATACAAATTACTATATTCTATAACAATTCAACAAATTGTATATGTTATTTTCTAAATAATTTCTTCTTTTATACCAAATTATAACATAAAAATTTATATACCCTTACAAATTTATATTGTATTCTATGACTTCTTTAGTGTCCCAACCTTCTACTTCCCAATGCCAAAATTTTATTGTTCAAAGTGATATTTTCCCTTTAAAGTGTTCTATGTGCCTTTTTCATGTTGTTTCTAGTATTGGAATTTCATTTAGCTCAAATTATGTAGACACTAGCACTTCATGTGGATGTCCATCGAAATTACTAGTGTTTTGTGATAATTTTTTTTTTTTTGGGTCATTTCTAGGCATTTCAAAATATATCATCTCTTTGATATTCAATAGGTAACAATTTTGAAGAGATACAAAATAGCCACCCACCCCTTTATTCTCCTCTTTGATAGAATTTAAAACCTTATTTATTAATTCTACCAATCTCCTTCCAATTTTCTTGTACTTTTCTCTCCAACTCTCTATTCTAGTATATATTATGAAAGTTATTACATTTTTCTATTTTTTCCAACTTTCTCCATTAATGTGAAGATTTTTCCTATTCCCTCTAGATTCATAGAGGTGTTGTAAAAGCATTACAACAAATAGTAAAGTTTTATTTGACTCTAAGACAATTTCTATGAGGTGATATTGTCCTTGTATATTTGCTTTGAAATTCTTATTTTCTCACTACTAGTGTTAATGTATCCTCTTTCCATTGTGGGATCATATTCTAGCTTATTTTCATTAAAAACTTTATTCTATTATAGTACAACCATTTTATTTACATTATATTTTTTATTTCAAATATTATTATAAAAATAGCTTTTTTGGAGGTAGAAATACCAAATCAAGGAATTGACTTGAAAAAAACCACCAAATAGCTACAAAAATATTTTTTGGTTGTTTCTTAAGCTGAAGGCCTCTTTGAGAATGAAGATTCCCAGTCTACTATAGATATGGTAATATATTATGCCCTCTATTTTCCTTATCGTTTTAGCAATTTATTTGGAATGTAATAGTTAATATTTTGTTATTGTATCTTCCTCATCAAAAATGATCTACTAGTGTTTCTTTTATTTCATTTTTTTTGGATTCATGCATTTTTTTTGAAGAATATTCACACTATTTTTTAAAGCCCTATGGGACTACAAGACATCAATAAAACATCTACACTAAATACTAGTGTCTAATTCAGCACGCTCCCTATTTTAGTCATATATTCCTTTATTATTACTTCTAAATTAATCACTTTTCTTCTAATTTTTGTTAGTCATTTTCTAGTAATTGGTATCAATGTATTTTCTATAAATGTTTTATCTTAGTTAAGTAAATGACATCTATTTATAATTAGAACATTTCATAGCATATTAATTTCTTTGATCTTAGACAAAACTAGTTAACTTGAATCTAAATTTGTTGAGGTCACTCACAAAAAAAGCTAACCTTTATTTTATGGAGTCGAAAGTAAATTTATTGAGATCACTTGCAAAGAAAGATGAACTGTGTCAAATTTCAATCTCTACATTTCAGTGAACTTGGCACTTAGACAACCTTCTTAATGGATAAAAATTTAAAAACTTTAAATATTCTACTTACTTCATTGTTGGAATCTTTGATTGTTTGTTGTGAGACTATTTATGAATTTCATGACCTAATCCTCCGATTTCAATATCATAGCTAGCCTAAGCTCTGTGGAAGTAGTGCTTAGGTGTTGTTTTCATATGTACGTTATTAGTCTTCTCTTATTCTCCACGTTTTACATCAAGACTCTCTCTTATCTCTACTCCATCCATTGAATCATCCTTTAAATCCAATCTTTGTGTGGAGAGCAATTTCTACGCCAGTCTACATCTCCACTTCAATTATAACAAAACTTACGGAGTACTCTCTCTGAAATTATTCCACTCGACATCACTACAGTTATCAGAAAAGACGTTAACAAAATTTATCAGGCATTATTGAAAGGTTAACAAAATTTCAATCATAGAATAATGTTTGTAAAGGAAGCAGACAATAAATTTTAGCTGTTTAAAGTCTCCCATTAATTTGTATCACATTAGTAGTCATAGTCACGCTCATGAATATTAACTTTCAGCAAAAACAAAAACAAAACAGCTGGATTGTAGAGAGCTCGGAATTTCCTTGTCAAATTTGAGGATTTTTTCCATATAATTTGTGGAAGTGTACAACCAGCCAACTTATTTTGGTTTACGCTTTTGCTTTCAGTTGACTATTTTGGTCGTTTCCCCTTTCAATTGATTATATTTTGGTAGTTTGTTTTGGCTGTTCTTAACCAGCACATGGATATCTTTTGAATGTCTATCTAGCAGTGGCGTCTATATTAACTTATTGAAAAGTCTCAGACATTTTTGTTTAATTTTCTTCCGTTATCATTCCTCAAATACTTGACTATGCAAAATTGGAGATCTTGGTTGCCATGCATCATCTAGTCAAAATGGGCGGCTGATCTGTAAACACATGTAGAACCAACCAAACAAGAATACAATCATTTAGTTTTCAGTTCATTGAAATTTTATGTAATAGCTATTTGACATTATAATATGATATATTATAATATAAATATGTTAGTGAAGAGAGATTGGAGGTGTTTGCAATGACTTTTTTGGAAGGATAAGAACAATATTGTCTTTAATTATTATTATTAAATAATTAGTCGATAAGCTATCTTTAGTGTGAGATTTTAGTCTGAAATAAGTCTCACGCTTGCAAACCACTGTTGAGTCATCGGAAAACAAGTTTTAGCTGCCATTTAATGGTAAACTAACTACCATTTAATGGTAAAAGCCTCAAAAATCTCACTTATCACATAAAAGCCAAATAAATATTGATTTTCCAACTAGATGGGAACATTCATTTCTATTTGCAATATATTTTTGTTAATTTGATGAAAACTTTCTTTTTTCATTTGCATTGCTTTGTGTTTTAAATATGTATGCAATTATTTCAAAATCAGATAATACTTAATTTCCTTAAGGAAAAAATTTAGAATTGTCTAAGTTTATTTCATTCCATTATTTATCACTTATTATTAATTGTTTAATCCAGCCACATACAACTAGAATTTGGAGCACATGGCATCCATACACAACCATACACAAACATGTACTCTCTAACATATTAACATACATATAGTTTTCTATCAGCATAATCCTTGAATCTCCTTTACGTGCAAGTGCTAGTTATAGTGTTATTGAGTAGATAAATATTTGAAGAGAAACTCTTATAATTGTATTTATGTTGGGTATCTTGAAAATAATTATCAATATTAAAATTTTGAATATCTTGTAGTGTAAGAAAAAGTATCCCTTTTCACACTTAATTTGGGAATAAATGATTGATAATAAAATGAGCTAAATTATTCCTTAATTTAGTGTTGTAATATGTATTTTACATATTCACATTAAGTTTAGGGTTCTATTTAAATAAAATGGACTTAATTTTCCTTATATTTGGTGTTGTAAGGTGTACCTTTAACTTTCACACTAACCTAGGGCTTTATTAATTAATTGAAGTTAATTTTCCTTAATTTCCCCTCTTAATTCAAATCCAAGCCTAATTAATTGCATTTTGGAGGGATAAAACCCGACATTCATAAATGCCATAACATAATGTTTAACATTGAGCAATGTGTGTCCTAGGCAAGTGACCTAGAACATGGGACAAATGGGTCCTCACTTAGGCCTAGGACCTAAATTCAAAATATGTTTTGGTGGTTTTTCAATGATTTCAACTGTGTATTCAAATGTCGAATTGTGATATTTGAATTTTGGGAATTAATCTTAAGGTATGTATAAATAAGAGGTCATTTCACTATGTTTCATCATAGAATTTTTATGTGACTTCATGAGATCAAGTTAGACCATTATCAAGAGCATTTTTGTACGATAGAAAAATGGATCATGGACATTTTCATGGTTATTTAGGTGTTCTTCCTGTGATGCTTGGTTCATTTTGCTTCGATTTAATGTTGCAATGTAACTTAAACATTCACATTAAGTCTTTAATATTCAAATTATGATGTCTTGTGAAGGTGTTTTGAAGTGTTGTAACACATTTCTACAATTTTTAAGACTCTTCTTATTATAATTCATCTAAATATTCCCTTTTTATTCCCTATTAAGTCTTATTTCAAAGTGTTGTAAAGTCTTGTAACAAGATTTCACGCCTTTTTAGGCTTGTCACCACTAATTACACCTTTCTTATGCTTTATTTGGCCCCTTTATGCACTTATAGGCCTTAATTAAGTGTGTTTTTTAATTCAAACCCGACAAACCTCATTAAAAGAAAATTAATTCCCAAAACTCACTTGCAAGCCTAGAGTGGGACCCATTCGCCATGGGTGGCGAAGGAGTCCTTGGCTCAAAATTCAAAATAAATTCAAAATTCTTTCAGGTTTTTATTCATTACGACCTTATGTCAGCATGTGATGTTGTATTCTTAGGTTATTAGGGAATAAGTGTGTATAAATAAGTGATTTTCCATCCATTTTAACCCCCATTCATCTCATTCACTCATTCACCATCAATTAGCATTCTTGCATTCAAGGCATCATTCAATCATTTGATCAAACAATTATCAAGCATCTTGGAGTAGAGATTGACATATCTTCAAACTTAAAAAACAAGGTTTTGGTGAGTTTAGGACACTTACATGTTTATTCATCATTCCTTTCTTGATTTCCTTTCATTTATTTATCAAGGATTTGATTACCAAAGTGGGATTTGACCAAGGAAAATCCCTATACTCTAACCCTTAACCATTTTCCCCCTCTTTACATATGTGTTTGTAGGTCTTGTAGGAAAGTTTGTCAAATAAATAGGCGTTGAAAGGTGGTCAACAAGTAATCAATGTGATTCACATCAACTAAACCCTAATTCAAGCTTGGAGACAACATTCAACCCATTTTCTGCAGATTTGACTTCGTCAACCCGACAAGAAGACAAATGTAGATCTAGATCCATAGAGTTGACTCCTAAATTTGTAGATTTTGGAGGAGGGTATGTGTAGGATCATGATGGGCCAAAAAGTGGCAATATGATGGGTATGTGGCTGACGACTTTTTTTAACCCAAAATTGATGAAACAAAAAAGGTTTTTAAAGGAGATTCTCAACTTTCCACAAATATAAATTATACTTTACTTTGAATTTAATAAGTAATTATTATTCATTTTCTATTCAAATTACGACTAAAGTACTAATTGATAGGATGATTGAAAAACAACTATAGCTTTCAAATGGTATCACATTTTTTGAATCCAAAACATGCATCACATTCTATGCTTCGTATACTATAGGATTAAAAAAATAAAAAATGAATTTTATGAAGTTTTGACCAAGTTAAGGTGGTCATACATATGATTTTTTTATATTTTTTAAAAATTGTAATAATGAATTCATAATTAATTATTTACTTGGAAAAAATTACAAAAAAATATGCATCACATTGTGACGTGAGTCCTCTACTTATATCTAAAATATTTTAATTTTTTTTATCATATTAAATTGTAGTTAGGGTTGTCAGATAGACACCTACTTCTTATTTTTTCCCTAAAATTTAAGTACTGCATTGAAATTTCAAATTTTCACCAAATAGATTTTGTTTTTTTAAACAAACCTAGTAGTTTAGAAACTACATTCAATTTTCTACAAATTCTATTCTTACATATTTTTGAAATAATATAGATAACTAATTCAAATTTTTACATCAAGTTGCCTAACTCTAATTTTTCTGAGTTTTTGCCACTTAAGGGCCTATTTTTTCCATGATGATCCTGCACGTACCGAAGACTAATTTTTCATTAGTGGCAAATGAGTCCCATCTACAGGTTGGAAATGTTGATTTCATCATAATTCAGTTTCTAATAGCCAAAAACCAGTTTCAGGTCATTTTACTAGAAGTAAGACTGATTCGCCATTAGTGGCAAATGAGTCCCATTGGTCATCAACAATGATTTTTTCCAAATTCTAGAATCTTCTAGCATCAACATTTCATCTCTAGGTGCACTCTGTTTAGTCCCATTTAGTTCTGTTTGCATTTGTTTATGTTTCTAGTTTATTTCAGCATCACACTATGTTTTCAAATATTGCACATTTCATTAGTTTTGCATTCATAATCAATCAATTTTATCAATTAGATACATTTAGATCATTTCATTTAGTCATAATTACATCATACATATCTTAGTTTGAGTGAAAAACCACAATTTTTGTGGTATATCTCTTTTCTTTTAGGTAAAAAACCCTAAGAGTGCAAGATAAGTACATAGAACAACACAAATTGTTGGTTCAATTTCAAGGAATTCAAGAAAATATTTATTGAAGATTAATGTAGTAATAAAGAGTCCATTATCATGTCAAATATCTATTGCATCATGCATGTTGTTTGAGATAATATGATGATGTAGAGTTTAAGATCTATTCAAGTATTCAAAGGCTTTGTTTCAAATCAAGTTTCATGATCAAGATCCACATCCATTGAAGCTAATTCATGCAAGTTGTAGATCTACAATCCAAGGTTCAAAAAAAGTTTTGGCGAGTTGTTTAATTTCTTGTCCATTCATCATTTCTTCATGCTATTTTATTTTATTTCAAGGTTTAATTACCAAAACACGGTTTGACCAATGAAACCCCCATTCATGGAACCTAAGAAACAATTTTTCTCTCTTTGATGTGTGATTGCATATTTTAGGTGGAAGATCCTTTGAAGAGAAAAATTGAAGAAAGTTGCAAAGCTGTCAAAGTTACAAAAAAATGTCATTTCATGGAAACTCTTCTACAATATTTATTTCTAGCTCTCTGAGAGTGAAAATTGGGAATCTAGGAGTGTAGACACAACAAAAGAGAACCCACAAAGGATTTTTTCAGAGCCTTAGCTAGGACCCATTCACCATAGGACGAATAAGTCCTCAATGAGCTTCAAAAAGTGACTTTTGGTGATTGGTACACATCATTCTCCCCTTTCCAAATCAGCCTTTTGACTATTGTTTCCTATACTTTTAAGTACAGTCTTTTATTTGCATTGTATAGCTTACATTTTAGAGTTTGATTGATGGTTTTAATCTCTCCCCAAAGTGCTATTTGACTCATACCCTCATCCTTGCATAGAAAGGAAATTTTCTAATTTATGCCTTGATTTGACTCACCTTTTGGTTGTTACTCATCTCATTGTTTGAATCTCATTTCCTTGAATGAAATTAGAAAAATAGGTCCTTTGATGTCAATTCATTGTGGTGAACCCCCCCTTCATAACATCTTATCACCAACATATCAACCTCTATTTTTCATTGTTTCATTTTGGTGAGCCCAATGTTTGATCATTGTATTTTCTAATTTTGGATTCCTCTTTCACCTTAGATTTAGATCTTGCAAATTAATTTTCATCTCTTTGCATTGAATTGAGTCTCATTTAGGTGTGTCTAGGTTGCATTAACTTTGCATTGCATCTAGGGGTTTTAGGATTGAATCTTTGCATTCTTTAAATATGAGAAAATACAAAAAAATCAGTCATTTTTCATATCATTTGCATAGCATTGCCTCATATCCATTTGCATTTGAAAATAGAAACAAAATTGCATATCAAAGTAGGTTTTCTAGTTTGTCATTTTATCATATTTTGCACTTGCATTCAACATTAAATTCACAAAAAACTCAAACAGTAATTTGTTGTATCAGATCAGAATCTAGAATTGCTAAAATTAACTCATAAATCTATAATTTAAAAAAAAAACTCTAACATAGGACCCATTCACCCTAGGGCGAATGAGTCCTTGATCAGGGTCATTTTTTGATTTTTTGGGCATTAAAACATTCATTTTTGTATTTCTATTTGTTGTTCTTATATTTTTGTTTCTGTTTGTAGATTTTATATATTTCTTCAATTTGGACATATTTAGCTTCATTTGATAAAATTAATGCATGGTGTGATTTCGAAATTGCATTTACAAGACATAATTTTTAGGTTTTTTGATAGTGTAATTAGTGAATTACCTTGTTTAAATCTGAAAATTTGAGAATGGATAAATGTTTAAGCAATATGTGGAAGCCCTTGTTCTCTTTGGTTGATGTTTCAAGTTGTGTTTTTGAGAATGATCCTAATGCAATTGACCCTAACCATGCTCAATCAACTCCTAATGAGTTTCCTCATGAAGTTGACATCATTGGAGAAGATGATGCTCTCATGAACAATTTCACAAATGATTACCTTAACAATCTTGAGAATAATGCATCCTTTTATCCTTCCATGAAACAACCAACACAACTTGAGATGTTTGATCTTTTACATACTGAAATTGAGTCATAGACTAAGCCTAAACTTCCAACAATGAGTGAACCTAACTCCTTTAACCAAGTGCATACCAATCCATCTTATGTTAACAAAGTGACCAACACTCCCATCAATCTACAAGAGACTTATGGCCAAGGCTTTAAGATTTTAACTTAACAAGGATGTGACATAACTAATGAGAAATAAATTCACAAACTTTTAGAGAAACTTCCTAAATTGAATAAATAAAAGGATTAGGATATCAAGATCCTCCTTCTAACATAAGTGTCCTCCTTCCTAAGGAACAACCAATGCCTCATAAGAATGATAAGGGAATCTTAGTCCCTCCTCCTCAACATTTATCTCAACAAATTGGTGGATCAAGAAAGAAGCAAAAACCTTACAAACTCAATAATTTTCCATTCTTACATACTAAAACAAAAATTGAATGAGAAATGGAAGACCTTCTTAATATAGGATGGCTTACATTACCACCTCCTAGCAGAAGTAGTAAACCTAAGAAAAAATGTATTATTGTGCATATCATAGAACCCTTGGGCACCTTACTAATGAGTGTCATGCCTTAAGAGGGATGCTTGAAAAATTTAAAATAATCCCTTCTTCCATGTATTTTTCTCCATGCAATGTAATAGTTGTAGGATCATAACACCCTCATTATTGCATGTTTTACATTCATTGGAAATCATTCTCTTTATTGCAAGGAGCTCATTCTCATCAATTACCTCAGCTCATCCTTGTCCTGCACTTAGTAGGGGAAAGGGGTTAGATAGCCTTATCATAGTTTTGAAATATGATGTTGTCCCTTTGGCTAGTTGTCTGCCATTCGTATATACTAATCAAGATTGGGATACAGATGAATTGCTATAGGTTGAATTGCATGTGTTTTACTAGTCTTTTGCATTGTTTTCTTCTTTTTTCATGTTCTTTGTGTGGTTGTATGTGCATAATGTGATCCCCTATTTTTTTGTTTGATGTATCTTTCCCTTTATGTGCATTCATCTATTTGTATTTACAATCTCTATCATAATTTTTTTATCATTTATCATTTGTCTTGTGTTTTCCTTTGGGGGATGGCACAAGGCATTGAGACATTTAGGTCTCTTCCATGTTGAATCAAAACATTTTTTTGTTTTTTATCTTTTAAGATCATTCTTCTAGTTCTATGAGTATTTGGGGAATGATGATGTTTTCAAGCTCTATAGCAACATTGTAGCAAAGATATACTGACCACGAATTCATAGATCCCTTATATATTTTTAGGGGCAACCGCTCCTTCCTTTTTCATGATGTAGCTTCATTTTAGAAACATGTGATTTGGCAGAGGTATTTCCAAGTAAGCTCTTATGTATTAGGATTGAACATTGGCTACTTTAAGGAAATTTCTCATGGAAAGGGTGTAGCAATTTCTTTAAAGTGGGGGGCATACATTGATAATATATTTTGATATTCTCATGTTTCATGATGTGATTTTCTTTCTTCTTATGACGTATCCTTTTCTTGGTGGTTTCATTGGTTTTGATGCCCTCCAAGCGTGCGATATTTCTTAGCATATTACTTTCCTCTTAGTGGTGATGTGACACACTGCATTCCCTAAGTTACGAATCTCTTACTCCTAGATGTGTCCTCTCTTGGAGACATTAGGAACAATGTTCCCTAAGAAGAAGAGCTTACACAAACTAAGAAAAATCCATTTGAAAAAAAAAAATTACTAGCATTATTGTTGATATGTGCTTAGCATAACACAACTTGTTAACCTTATGAAACTTGAACCCCTAAATTCAAGGCCACCTAGCATAGCACACCTTTCTTGCCTATGGAGCCTTGCCTTGTTCATAGGTGCTTAGCATAATGCAACTTTTTAAGCCCTATGGAGCGCACAACCTTGTCTTGTGGTGCCTTATTGAAGTTTTCAGGAGGATAGCTTTGATATGGTATGGGAGCCTAATATGAATCTCTCATTTTCCACCCTTTTGGGAGACTCATCTAGTGGAAAGCCTGAAGTTCTACTACCTTTGAGTGAGCAAAAAGTAGAAATCTTAGATGTGTTCCATGCCGATCAGATAGTTTAGTCCTAATATTATTAGTCTTTGATGTTGTATGATTGAGTATCTTTGTCATTGTTGCATACGTAAGTGTCTTGAATGTCTACTTTAGTGTGACTTTGACATGGGGTCATACTCTTGCTAAAGTGGGGGCTAAATGTAGTGTAGGAAAAAGTATCCATTTTTCACACTTAATTTGGGAATAAATAATTGATAATAAAATGAGCTAAATTATTCCTTAATTTAGTGTTGTAATGTGTATTTTTCATATTCACATTAAGTTTAGGGCCCTATTTAAATAAAATGGACTTAATTATGTCTTATTTTTGGTGTTGTAAGGTGTATCTTTACACTTTCACACTAATATAGGGATTTGTTAATTAATTTATGTTAATTTTCCATAATTTCCCCCCTTAATTCAAATCCAAGCTTAATTAATTTCATTTTCCAAGGGATAAAACCCAACATTCATAAATGCCATAACATAATATTTAACATTGAGCAATGTGTGTCCTAGGTAAGTGACTTAAGACCCATTCACCATAGGGTGAATGGGTCCTCACTTAGGCTTAGGACCTAAATTTAAAATATGTTTTTGGTGGTTTTTCAATGATTTCAAATGTGTATTTAGATGTCGGCTTGTGATTCTTGAATTTGGGGAATTAATCTTAAGATATATAGATAAGAGGTCACTCCACTATGTTTCATCATAAAAAATTTATGTGACTTCATGAGATCAAGCCAGAGCATTATCAAGAGCATTCAAGAGAATTTCAAGGAATTCAAGAGAAAATTTATTGAAGATTATTGCAACAATCAAGATTCCATTATCATGTCAAATATTTATTGCATCATACATGTTGTTTGAGCTAATATGGTGATGTAGAGTCCAAGATCTATTCAAGTATTCAAAGGCATTGTTTTAAATCAAGATCCACATCCATTGAAGCCAATTCATGCAAGTTTTAGATCTACAATTGAAGGTTCAAACAAAGGTTTGGTGAGTTGTGCCATTGCTTATTCATTCATCATCCATTCATGCTATTTTGTTTCATTTCAAGGTTTAATTAACAAAATGGGGTTTGACCAAGGCAAACCCCCATTCACCTAACAAAAAAAATTTCTCTCTTTGAAGTATGATTCCATATTTTAGGTGGAGGATCCTTTGAAGAGAAAAATTGAAGAAAGTTGCAAAGTTGTCAAAGTAAAAAGAAAAGTTGTCTTTTCATGGAAACTCTTCTACGGGATTTATTTTTGGCTATATGAAAGTAAAAATTGAGAATCTGGGAGTGTAGACACAATAGAATAGAACCCAAAAAGGATGTTTGTAGAACCCTAGCTAGGACACATTTTCCATAGGGCAAATGAGTCCTTAGTGATGGCTTCAAAAAGTGACTTTTGGTGATTGGTACACATCATTCTCCCCTTTCTAGATCCACCTTTTAATTGTTGTTTCTTGTAGTTTTAAGTACAATATTTCATTTGCATTTTATAACTTGCATTTTGGAGTTTGTTTGATGGTTTTAATCTTCTCCCCAAAGTGTTATTTGACTCATACCCCTGTCCTTGCATAGAAATGAAATTTGTTGATTCATACCTTGATTTAACTCACCTTTTGGTTGTTACTCATCTCATTGTTTGAATCCCATTTCCTTGAATAAAATTTGAAAATAAGTGCTTTGGTGTCAATTCATTGTGGTGAACCCCCCTTTCATAACATCTTACCAACAACACACCAACCTCTATTTTTCAATATTTCATATCTTTAAAGTTCTTTTCATAAATTCTCCAAACATATTTAAGTTATTATAATCATTAAATTCTTAAATTAATAATAGACATTATCAATGATCAAGAGACATAATTTTGAATAGCCTTGTTAGCCAAGTACTATATGGAATGACTCTACAAACATAAATAAATGCAACTAAATGCACTCAAATACAAGAACATAGAAAATTTAACTCAAAATTTTGTTTCTAGTCCACTCTAGGCACAAAAGGAATAGGTGACATTGGATTGTTTTGAGATAAGTGAATGCATGAAAACAATAAAAAATTGAATGTGGCAATTGTATTGGAATGTGTATGAAAATGGATTTAGCTATGGGGAAAATGAGTCAAAAAATAGGAATATGTGTAAATATATTAGCAAGAACTTAGAGGAAAGATTCTGACTTGGTACAATATTGTGTTGTTTTTCAATATGTCATTGCATTAAGTCACTCTCTCGAAATGGAGACAAAAATAAATAGGAATTGGAATTAGAATGAAAATTTTACCATTCATTATTTAATAAACTATAAAGTCTTTATATGTAACTACATTAAACATATGATGTGTTCATATATGATAATTTATATATGTTCTTTGATGAATAATGAATTTATTAATTTTTAATTAAAAAAAAGAGAATATTACATTATTCACAAGAAAAGGAGAAAGTGGTAAAAGGAACACCCTCAAAATTTGCAGGCTAGGCCCAAACAAAAAGATGAAATAATAGAATAAATTCAAATAAGAAAAGCTCAAAAAACAACTAACAAATCCAATAGGTGGTGAGTTACACTATCAAGTGGGGTCACATCCATCTAGTTTATCCCATATATCATTGGAGATGAAACCATCAATAATTGGTTTCCAAATAGTAAGAGAAACATCCTCTTCTTTATCTTCATTTATAGGTTGTTGTAAACACCAATATGAAAAATTTCTTGATCCAAGTGGGGAAACTTGCAAAAATCCAACCAAATAGAAGCACCACACCCATGTGAAGAGATCAATGGTAGGTACTAATTCCATCATAGGCAATGCTATCCTTAACTCATCTAGAAAGTAATGGAGATCCATGTGACTAGGATTCATGATCTCTTCTAGCAAGCTAGCTAGATCCACATATATTCCCATGTGGTGTCAAATGACCCTAGTTAGAGGAAAAATGAGATGAAACTTTAGAAACCATTTAAGGGCCATTTCCAATGGTCCTAACTAATGACCTAATAAGCTCAAAGTCAATCCAAAACAGAGACTCTACACACATTACATAAAATTGTCACTCATATTGGAAACATCTGATGTAGTTGGTATATCAACAAGAATAAAAAGATCATAAGATGTATATGTAGCCTTAGTGGAAGGAAGGTTAATTCATGGTTGTAATAAGTATATACCAATGCAATCAGATAATATTAGATTGATTTGTGTGGTAATATTGGCAATACTATCAAAATTTTGGGATCTAGTGGAGCATGCTATTGATTGCCTTGTTGCTACCAATTCTAAATGTTTTGGTAGAACCAAAAGGTTTGGACCAACTAATGCCCTCTTGTTCACGGGTGGTGGGAAATCTTGACATCTATACTCAAGTTTGTCAGAAAACCTGCCTCTACCTTGTCCAACATGCTTAGGATAAGATGTGTAGCCCACATCTATCTGTAAATGAAACTTTGCATGTAACTATTTGATAAAATATAGTGGTAGCTCATCATTATGAGGCCATCTATGATAAGTTGCCAACCATCTGGGATATATGAATGGGGAAACAAGCTCATCTACACACCTTGTCACCATATATCCTCTAATTCTATTTTTTCCTCTATAAAAAGGAAACATGGTAAACACATTTCCTTGTGAAACTAACTTGCTGTTAACATTTGTCCATTCTGTGTACCAAAAACACTCCTTGCAAGAGATGAATAAAACTGCTAAATGCTCATATCATCATGAGGATTAAATGATTAATTTTTCCCAATCATTCATAAAATATCGTCTCTAATATTGACTAATCTATCTCTATTAGCCAAATTAGGGGAGTTGTGAATCATTTGATCTAAAAATTTCAATGCATTCTCTAATCTACCAATACTCTCCTCATATAAATTTGATCTATCCTGAGCATGTTGCTCAAACTGAGGAGAATGGTGAGATCCTTGATCATTAACCATATATATATATATATAAAGAGATTTACATATCATTAAAACAAAATATATGATGTTAAACAAATTTATCAAATTTCAAAACTAAAACATATATTTAAATTAAAAATTTATCAAGTTTCAAAAATAAAACATTTTTAAATTATAAATTTATCAAGTTTTGAAAAAATTTAAAACATTTTTTAACTTTATATATCTAATGAGATAGAAAGATATAGATATATGAAATAGAACCTTCTACAACTTAGATCAGCATAAGAAATGACAACTCCAAAGAGACTTTATATGTATATATATGCATATATGTGTATATGTATATATATATATACATGTGTATATATACATATATGTATATATGTGTACATGTACATGTATGTATGCATATATATGTGTGTACATGTATGTACCTACATGTGTATGTGTGTATGTGTATGTATACATATATGTATATATGTATGTATGCATATATGTGTACATGTACAACATATGTATATATGTATATATGTGTGTGTGTATGTATGTGTGTATGAATGTATGAACATACATATACATACATACATACGTGCATATGCATGTACATACATGCACATATACATACATGTACATGTATATATAAATACATACATACACATATGCATACATACACATGTGCATACATACATACATATACATATATGTACATGTAACTACATACATGTACATATATACACATACATACATATATATATATATACATACATACATACATACACATATGTACACACACATGCACACAAGCATGTACATACATATATATACATATATGTATACATACATATGCATGCATACATACATACATTTACATATGTATGTATACATATGTACACACATACATATACATATGTACACACATACACACATGTAAGATTAAGATTAGAGTTATTCATTTAGAGTTAGGTTAGGTAAGGGTTACAATTTAACTAGGGTAAATTAAGGTTCAAGAATGGTTAGAGATAAATCAGGGTCAAGTAAGATTGAAATAAGGTTAAAGTTCAAATAGGGTTAGATGAATGGGACAAGGGATAGATTTTATCTTATCATTTGTGCACTCATTGAATATGAAAATTTGCTACATAATATAGGTAGTAAGAAATTGCTACTACCAGTCTATTTTTTTCCTCTTTGGAGGGTTTGTAAGATAAATATATAGTGTTCTTAATTCTTCTATCTTCCTCTCTTGACTATTATTTAAATTCTAATCAAGTAGAATAGTACAATTTCTTATTTCTTAAATTCTACAAGCTTAGGCTTGAGAAATTAAGAATCAAACACTATTGTACTTATAGCAACATTTTTACATTAGTGCAATGACTGTATATGCATACTCTTGAATCTACACTTAGCTCTAAAAGTTGTATTTCATTATCTAGTTGAGCACAAATCATCTAGATTTGAACATACATAAATGAGCCAATTAATCAAATATGTAGTTGGCTTTGTTTGGTTTCAGCAACCAATATAATAGTTCTTATGTTTTATTTTGGGTTTCTTGAAGAATCCCATAATTCTTACCTGCTAATGGTATATTTTGTAGATACATACCTCAAGAATGACCTTAGCAGATGATGTTAATATAGTAGAATTTGTAATGACTAAGGATTAGTTTTCTAGAGCAGATATAAAATAGAAATGCCAACTCATATTGAAATATTAGCAAATTTAGTGAGTGTCTCATATGACTTGAATTTAATGAGGGGTTTGAAGTTTTCTTCTTGACCTTAGCAAATAATCTTAATCTAGAAGAATTTGTAATGACTAAGGATGAGTTTTCTGGAGCAGATATAAAATAAAAACACCAACTCATATTTAGATGTTAGCATTTAGTGATTGTCTTGTATGACTTGAATTTAATGAGGGGTTTGAAGTTTAATTGACCTTAGCAGTTGATGTTAATCTAGAATAATTTGTAATGACTAATGATGAGTTTTATACATATATAAAATAGAAATGCCAACTCATATTAAAATGTTAGCCTTTAGTGATTGTCTCATACTGAATTTAATGAGGGGTTTGAATTCTTTTGCTTGCATTAGTGGGGAAAATGTGTTAGTTTGCATCTTATTATAAAATCTCATGGTTGAATAATCTACCTAGACATTAAATTATATTTGTATGTTCCATCTCTTGCCTGACTTTAATGTTAGAGTATACTTAATCATTTGTGAAGAGAATCTTGAATGCCATATTGAGTTGAAGATGCCTAGCAGATCATATGCTGGTGACTTTGTTTGAAAGGGTCATTCCTATGAGTGTGCTTGAAGAGACTTTTAAAGGTTATGTATTGGCCATGAAGTGTTGTATCTAGGTTGTACCTAGAGTTGGCTTTTGTTTTGAGCCAATTTTAATGTTCTTTCATTTTAGGGTTTCTACTTTGCCATTGTGAAAGGTCACACATGCATAAAGAGAATTGTCATGATATTTCTCTTTAATCTATTTCCCTTGCAAGATCCAGTTAAAGGCTTACTGAGATAAGTTGGAACTAATAGTTCAGTTATATTTGTTTTTATTTCCTTTTTCTATTACTATGTATGGCAAGCCATAATCTTGCTTTCCTATCTTAGATACAACCTTCATATACTAAGTAGCTGGTGGATCTATGTATAGGACCTTTCCTTGTCAAAATCCTTTTTGGGTAAGTCTATTAGCTGACATGTCAATAGTTACACTAGTTGTTAGGCTTATGAAATAGCTCGTGAAGAAATTTTTGTATTCCATATTGATGAAGCTGAAGGTGCCTAGTAGATTATGCATTAGTAATAATTTTCAAAAAGATCATTCCTATGAATGTGCTTTAAGAGAATTTTGAAGGTAGTGCTTATTTATTTGTGATATTTTACTTTCCTATGGGTGACACAATATTCCCCTTAGTAATCATTGCTAACTAGTGCTAAAAATACAGACCAATTAGATACTTAGATTTGTCATAAGAAAGTTATATAGAATAAATAATTTCTAATAAACATCCACAAAAATAGCTAGAGCTAACATTGAAAAGTCAGTAAGGATAACCAACATAATCAAATTATGCATTGTAGGACAAGGGAAAATTGGATCCTCAATAAAAGGGCCTCTCCAACATTATTCCCCAAATTAAGTGGGACAACACCAAGTAGTATGCTTTCCCAAATAATCATTTTGAACCCTATCTAGATTAGGATCAAATCTATGACATATATAATTTCCATTCAAAGGGTTTATATCACCCAAAATTGAAAACCCCAAATTTATAGTTTTCCATTCATGGGTTATGTTTACCAAATTTAAACTATTCAAGTCAAAATAATTGCACTATCACTTGGTGGAGAGGGTTTCATATTGTAAAAAATAATTAAAAATATCAATGCCATTCACAAGCTTATATTTTTCCTTTCAACTATTCAAGCCAAAAATGAAATACACACTACCATTCACATATTATTGCTAAAGACAAAAATCTCACACTATTGATCTCAATTTTACTCGCAACAAACAGGGTGAATAAATTATTTATAGAAAAAGTGCAAAGAACCTATCCTTCTTGAAAGATATGGAGCAAAGACAATCTAAAAGGGGATTCTACTTTAATAGGAAAAGATCAAGGCTTCAGTTCAATCCCAAGTCTTTGATAACTAGGTCATGATTGCACTAGGGTCGCTGTCAGGTATGATGTGATATTGTTGTTAATCTCAAAGGGACTATGGTTGTTTAGAATTATATATTTTAGGCATTGAGTTTTCAAATGGATCGTAAAGAAAAGTATCATGAAATTGAGAGATTTACAATAATATTTCATGACCATCACAAATTCATTGCTATCACTTAAGTAGATTTAGCATTAAGCATTCAAAAATTTCATAGAAAAATGAAATATTTTCAATATAATTCCATCCATTGATTTAATTTTGGAACATTTTCAAGAATTTAAACATCTACTCTAAAATAAAGCATAAAAATATTGAAAAATTAAAATTTTCTCTCGGTTATTCTCCATGCATGCCCCTAAGAATCAACTAAAACAAAGAAATACACTTTATACTTCACCAGATTGCTTCACAACTACATATAAAATGATGTGAGCTTTTAAAGAGAGGGGTTTTAGTTTGGACAGCAAGTAGGTTCTGTATGCACCATTAAATGGCGCAACATACAGTCTTGTTTGGCTGAACTAACAAAACCAACTACAAAATATTCATGAGATAGGTAGCTATCTTATTGGATGTAATATTAATCAATGTCTACATGCATACAATTTTTTATGCCTGAATGATTTAGAAAATAGGAAAAATGAACAAAAATTGAAGAGGATTTATGCACATCCACAAATTTTGAACTTAAAATAAAAAAGGGGTATCCTTTGGCCTTTTATAGAACACAAGGCTCAAATAGAACACAAGGCTCAGATAGGATAAGAAAAATACATGAGAGGAAATCCAAGGGACCAATCAAATCAAGGCACATGGAATGTAGTGACTAATAGGAGAATTGTAATCAAAGTCAACATAAATCAACTCCAATTACACATTGAAGCTCTTTGAGTTTTTATCTTTAATCATCACTAGGATGATACTTCGAATTAGAATAATGTGTAGGAACTTTCCATACATTCAGAATGAATAAATGGAATTTTTTCCCCCACACTTTGCTTGACTCTAGGTCTGCCACTCTCAGGAATTGGCTTCCCTAGAGGTTGGCAATTTTTATCTGCTGCATGCAAAATACTAGGATCTCCAACATTTCAGTGGATTCAAACTCCTCTGCCAATAGCATCCCTAAATAAGTGACCTAACTTGGATATGATTCTATCAATGATTCAAATTTTCCTAACCATCCATACCTGAACTTTGCATCATAATCTATATCTCCTGGAATCACAAATTCCACACATTAAATCCCTTTTAAAGAAAGAAAATATTTATAAAATCTCATCTAAATAAAACCATTATTCAAATTTTAGTACAAAAATCTCATAAATAACACACTTTCTAGTATATCATAAATCCTCACATATATATACCGGATTACCATGTTGGTGTAATTATATATCTTGTACCTTGTCCTAGGTCATGATTACACCTTAGTTAAGTTTACTTAGGGACCACATAGGAGATTGTTGGAGATTTTCCACTTTTGGTGGACTTGACATGTCATACCTCATCACTTCCACCTTTTGTGGACACATCATGTGATTATCTCTCCACCTTTTGTGGGTGATCCACCTTTTGTGGAGATTATTACATTATCCTTTCCCATTTTAGGTGGAGTGATAACTTTTCCTTGTTGTCACATTTCATAAGATTACGACACTTGTCATAATCTTATGCCCTCCTATGTTCTCACCTTGGCTATATAACCAAGGGGTCTCCTATGTAATTATTGTACTACATATCTCATATTATTGACATTGAATACAGTTTATTCTTGTCATATTATTTTCTCTCTTTTGTGCTTTCTATTAGGCCTCTACATCTTGGGTGGCTACCTTCATAGCCAATCCTTACATGGTATCAGAGCTTTTAGAGTGCCTTTAGTTAGTCTTTTGGAGAGATTCTTAGAGGGTTCCATTTTTGGCCTTGTGTTGCAGGTATATTTTGGGAGCTTGTTGCATCAGATCTGAGCTCGCCATTGCATCTGGAGTGTCCGAGATAGTTAGATTTTCCTTTTGTTTCATCTCAGTTAGACATTGGAGGCCAATCTGCAAAGGGTTGAAGATTAGAGGTGGTTGCTAGATCCAGGAGGTAGCTGCCATTTTGGAGCATTTTCAACTGAAAAGGACATCACCATTGCATCCATAAGGGCCAAAAACCCCTAAATCGACTACCAGATGTTCAAATTTGGACAAAGTTGCTCTCGGAGGCAATTTTTTTAGCAGGCAGGCCGTATGGCCCTACCTGCACAGATATGATTTTTCAATTAAAAAATAAAATATATTTTTTTTTGAGAATTTTTTTTAATTAAATCTAAAAATTGGAATTTTTTTAAAATCAAAATTCTTTTAAAAATAAAAATAATAAAAGAATAAAGAATTTTACGCAAACCACAAGCAGGACGACATGACTGCTGCAGGTATTGATAGTACACATGCACATCCAAGTTTTGTCGATACCGATGGCGTGCAGGTCGGTATTTGGCCCGCTTGTACCTCCCTACTTACTCCTTCTTTTTTTAAAGTTTTTTAAAATAAAACTTTATTATTATTTTTAAGTTTTTAATAAATAAAACTTTTAATATTTTTTTTAATTAAACTTTTTTAATAAATTAAAAAACATTAAATAAAATAAATAAATTTTTCTTTTTTAATATTTTATTAAAGTTTTTAATATTTTTTTTTAATAATTTTTAATATTTTTAATAATTTTTAATTAATAATAAGTTTTTTTAAATATTTTTTTTTTAATAATTTTTTAAATATTTTTAATAATTTTTTAATTTTTTTAATTAATAATAAGTTTTTTAATATTTTTTTAATAATTTTTAAATATTTTTAATAATTTTTTTTTTAATTAATAATGTTTTTAATATTTTTTTAATAATTTTTATTAATTTTTTTTTTTTTAATAATTATTTAAATAAAATAAATAATTTTTTAATTAAATTTTAATAAAGTTTTTTTTTAAAAAAACATTTTGTTTTTCTTTATTTTTAATAAAGCTTTTTTTCATAAAAAAATTTATTTTTCTCTATTACTTTAATATTAAGTTTTTTGAATAAATAATGTTTTTAAACTAAGCTTTTAATTAAGTTTTTTTAAAACAAATCATGCTCTCATATGTAAACCTGGGAAAATAATTTTGCCTCCCGATCGAGCCTTGTCTTGGGCCATTTGTTCCTCTAATCGGTAGTCAAATGGAGGTCAGTTGCTCCTACAGACATCCACCTGGAGGGCTTTCTTCATGGTCTTCTACTTTGAGGCACCTTTGGTTGGCTTCTTCATCAGCATTTCCAGATTTGCATCATGTTGATTGTAGTTCTCATCTTTGTAATTTTGTAATCACACTAAAATAAAGTGCCACAATCTATTATTTCAGTGTACTCTGTCATGTACTGTATGCTTCTTTGGATTGATCTATGTATCTAGTGTTAGTTCCTATCTACTCAGTGAATGCAGTGGCTGGTTACCCATGCATTTCGGTGAGATGGACTAAACACCATATAGACCTTCTTATTTTGGAAGCACTCTACCTATCTTTGGAAGTTTGGCTCTACATCTAAATACTTGGTGCATGGCTCCAGTGAGACTTTGATTGTACAAATTGTGCATGGCTCCAGTGAGACATGGATTGTACCAATCTGCTATTATTGAGCATTCAGTTGATGCTCACGCAGTTGTCTTCTTGGTTTTGACCTTATTCCTATTGTAGTGTGGATTCTTCTACAGTTCTTCATCGACAGATTCTACAGTTACTCTTGAGTTGACAGATTCAACTCAGTCACCAGTTATGTGGCATCTTCTGCAATTGTACATGATTCTTTCTATCAGTGCTTTGCACAGTTTGGCATTTCTTTTGGAACAACATTTGGAGGACTCGTCATCATCCTTGGTCTGCTCTACTTCATCTTTCACATTGTTCTACATTCTCTCCTTCTTCAGTTCAGATTGGGGACTCTTGACATTGTGACATTTGAGCAGTAACCCTTCATTGAGGGGGGGTTGCATGGACTATCTCTTATGGGGGGGACTTTTTCCTCACTTGAGGTTTTATCCTTCCTAGAGCATGATTCTTGTTTTGTTCTCTCTTTTGGGGAGGAGTTTTGTCCCACTGGGTTTTCTCCTTTTCTCTGCTTTATGAGAGATTGCATTGTGTGTACATGGGTACCTAACATGGCCTAGTAGCCGGGACCCATCCTGCATTGTTTGTATTTGTGTACATTCTCCCTAAGTTGCACTTAAGGGGGGGTGTTGGTGTAATTATATATCTTGTACCTTGTCCTAGGTCATGATTACACCTTAGTTAAGTTTACTTAGGGACCACATAGGAGATTGTTGGAGATTTTCCACTTTTGGTGGACTTGACATGTCATACCTCATCACTTCCACCTTTTGTGGACACATTATGTGAGTATCTCTCCACCTTTTGTGGGTGATCCACCTTTTGTGGAGATTATCACATTATCCTTTCCCACTTTAGGTGGAGTGATAACTTTTTCTTGTTGTCACATTTCATAAGATTACAACACCATTCATAATCTTATGCCCTCCTATGTTCTCACCTTGGCTATATAAATAAGGGGTCTCCTATGTAATTATTGTACTACATATCTCATATTATTGACATTGAATACAGTTTATTCTTGTCATATTATTTTCTCTCTCTTTTGTGCTTTCTATTAGGCCTCTAGATCTTGGGTGGCTACCTTCATAGCCAATTCTTACATACCAAAATCATTAGATAACCTCAAAACTTTAAAATTTAATTTCACATTGCAACCCGATGCCCGGTACCCGGTATTCAACTTTAACCATAAATTTTCTCAAACTTTTGTTTTACCAAACTCCCATTTTACCGAAGTACAAACATTGAACCAGAGCCTTCCATTCAAACTTGCATTACCTTTTTCCTTTACAAATATTTCCAATTCCTGGTACTCGGTACTTGAAACACTTACATTAGGAAGTACTCTTTGCTTTTCACTTTTGGTGATCTTTCAATTTTCTAGCTCTTGCCATAAGAGTTATTTTTCACTTGGGTCCCCAAGTCTTTCAATCTTGGGGTGTGTTGTGAGACTACACAACAAACTATTCTAGACAAAAATGAAATATAGACTACCATTCACATATTATTTCCAAAGACAAAAATTTCACACGGCCTTTCAAACTTCAAAATATTTGTTTCACAAAAAAAAAAAAAAACCACATGGCCACTGCTGTGTGCATATTAAAAACCACTGTCTCATAAAATCCTTTTGGCTCAAACAAAATCATGCATACCCCATGAAGACCACAAAAGAAAACAGTCATAGAAGAGGAGGAGAAGAGCATGAAACCTCAGAAATTTATTAGTATTTATCAACACTCAAACCCTAGATCGGTTGAAGTTCTCTCTCATAAAAAACTTTCACCCAAACAAGCAAAATGGTTAGGTCCTGTTTTTAAATTTTTTTATAACATTGTTTCAGCCAGCAGGTATTCAACTGGAGGTGTTTTGGCCGAAACACTATTGGTTGAAAAGGTGATGCCACATCAGTCTCATGTCACTACTGTGTAGTTTTGACAGAAATATGCTTGACCGAATACATTTTGGTTAGAAATAGTTCACACAAAACTATTTATTTGGCTGAAAGTGTGACACTATTGTGCTTTTACCCTCATTTTTTCCTAACTAAAATTGTTTGTGTTGTTAGGTCCTACAAGAAACCTCCAAATAATCTTCAAGGTAAGTTTGATGTACATAACCAATAAAAATTTATCTTACACATCTTATTAAGTAAACAAAAAGAAAAAAAAACTTGTACTCAATGGGGAATTTGACACCATGTGAAAATGAATTTGTGCAAAGGACCCGTTCAACTGAATATCACACAAAGCTATGTCAATCAAGCACACAATGTTTCAATAAACTAAAAAGTGTAGTTCATATTGGACACACATATCTACATTACTTGAGTCAATTTTATAGACTTCTCTAGTCCAAAAAATTTCATATTTACAAATACATAGACACGAAAGGATAATATTTGGTTCTAACTTGTAAACTATCCAAATGTATTACAAAAATGATAATAGTTTCTTTTAATTTGTGAATTATTCAAATATACCATGCACAATTAGAAAGCTATTTGCATCAATAACCTTGTCCATAAAAAAATGAAAATCTTTAAATCAAAGAGATCAATCAAACATGTGCACATCTATTTGCAAACTAGATAGATAGAAACATTTTTTTAAACAAGTAGAAGAACAAGGATAACTTGTACAATTTTTAAAATTGGACATCTATGTAAAAAGCTCAAATGCAATTAAAACAACGTAAATGGAATCAAAATATGAATTTGAATGTTTAAATATGCAAATCATACTAATTTTATATCAACAAAACATAATTCGTTCTACACGCTCTTGACATTTTTCTCTAAAATATTTTCCCTTTTTTGTAATTTTGAGTAAAGAGTTCACTATAATCTAATACCAATCTATTGCTAGGATTTTTTTTGTTAAATTCTCAATGACTTGTTCACTAATTTTTTTTATCACTTTTTTCCATATCCATTCATGTCATATGTGCATAAGATGACAAGGCATGGGTAACAACATGGCCAATATAGTAGAATTATGTATTATTAAATCAAATTGATCATCATAATTGTCTAGAAAATAGGTAAACTATGTCCATGCATCCACTTCGATATCAATTTGTGCATCCAAGAAATTTTGTTTTGTGAAATTTAATACCTCATCCAAACCAATATGAATTGTCATGAGAGAAATTGAGTAGTGTTAATTATCGATGTGAAATATTTCAGTCCTCAAAGTTCTCTAATTCTTCATGGTACTTAGTCAAAATGAATAAAATTTTATAGAGGTAGAAAATAAACTACTCCAATCCTTGTTAATATACAATTTTCTTAATCTTATAAAATGTAATTGAAGTTGAATACAAAAAACCAAATATAAATTTTATTATCTTTTTTGTTTGGCTTAACTTATGAGCCTAACTTCCTCACAATGTTGCACTCAGATCTATCTAAACTACCAACATGCATTTGGACCTATATAATCCATAAAGGTACATTTTGGACATATCTAAATTACAAGGACACACTCAATCCTTTCCAATCCACAAATGCACATGGACTTATCTGACCCAAAACATGCATTTTGACCTATCCATCCTACAAAGGTGCAGCTTGACCAAATGTCCACTTGAGTTTGTTTGACCCGCTTGATGTTCACTTTCCATATGAAAATATGCATGGTGAGCTAAGATGTAATAGCAACAAGAAGCTCTACTAACTACACTTCATTCTTGAACATTCATCGACTAGTTGGACAAAAAATTCCCATTGAATGTATCATAATATTGGAACTTCCATGCAAAATTTCTTATTCAATCTATATATATGAAATCACTTATGAAGTGCAAATTTTGTGATTGAACCATATTGAAGTGAAATCAACTAATTTTATTTTTGTTACTACACATTGTTGTTGGTTTCAATGGGGTTATTTCCTAACTAGTTATTAGTTGAGACCTATTCACATTATTATAAGTTTACTTAAGAGTTAATTTTCCTAGTTTTCAATTCTAGAAGCTAGTTATAATGGGACCATGTCTCATTATTTAATTTTAGTTATATAGGAATTTAATAATTCTCTCATGCATTTAATATTTGTGTGAGAATTTAATGCTTGTGTCCTAGGTTGTTATGACTTAGTTGTCTCATGTGATAGAAGTAAGACACTCTTCATGATCTTGTCTAATCCTATTCACCACCTTGCCTATATAAACAATGCATCATATGTACTTTGCCATATTTAGTTTGGAACTCTTGAATTTTAATGATAGCATGTTATTTCTACCATTTCTCTCTTGTGGAAGTTATTTTGTCTATCAGGTGATTCTGGGGTGTTTGAGAAGTTCACCATAAAATCCTACATGGTATTAGAGCTTCAGTGCTACAAACTTCTTCCTAGATCTGAGGGACCTGTAAGGAAAATTAGATGCAAAAAACAATTCTCCTAATGTCAATACCTCAGGAAAGAATGCAGATACACTTTAAAATTTACAATTACAGTCCAACTAAGATTCACTATGAAGCATATAACAGAAACAGAGTATTTGACAATCACACATGAACACCAGATATACATGGGAAAACCCCTATAGGAGAAAAACCCACCACACCAAGAGAAATCACTTTGTATTACAGTAATGAAGATTACATACGAAATTCTAGACTTATCTTTCTAGTGTCATTATACAACAGCAATCACCATGAACATTCTTTGAATAGAAACTTTCAAGTTATAGCTTTTACAGATTAGAATACATTCACTGATCAACAACAATCTATTGAAACAACCAACGAAACAATCAATAATCCAACCCAATCACAAACTGTAATCTCTGAGTATATCCATGTTGAATTTTGTTTGTAGAACTTCCTCATAGAACTGTCACAATGAACCAACTGCTAACTATTCACATTCGGCTCCTCCTATTCATCCACGAGATGCCACATCAGAAGGTCTTACTTGGTCAATAGAATTCACACTGTGTTGGCATCTTGGTGAGACACTAATAGTGTCTTGCTGATGTTGTATATCCTTCATACCAATGTCGCCAAGAGTCTCTGTTATTGCTAAGACATTATATCGAGCTTCATGAGTTACACCTAGTCACCAAGCAATTGCCCGGACCTACCGCTTTTGCCAGAAGATCATAGCAAGTCACCAAAGTTATACCAAAGACCCCAGACATATTGAGCACCCAATAGAAGTTGGCAAGACTCACATCTTTCGCTGAGAGTTCATACCGAGATAGAAAGGTTACCCCGAAGTGATCATCTATTGCCAAGACATTGCCCTTCACTAAGACTTCACTCCAATATCTCTAAGCTACTCTAAAGACTCTTCATCAATGACAAGACTCACCAAAGCACTGGGACTTCTTACTGAAACCACCATGTTACATCAATAACTCTTGAGTGTGTCCTTGTTGGTAATACTTTCAACTATCACTAAGATCTCACATTGGAATCTTTAAGTTACACTGACACCACCACTCATTGCCAGGAGTTAATCCGATGAATGTTTGGATGTGTTTTCGTTGACATGACCTTCTTTGTTTATTGGGACTTCTCACTGAGCCATTTGGGTTACCCCAATAGCCATAGGCTATTGGCAAGACATTCACCATTCGCTAAGACATCTTCCCAGATCATTAGAGTTACCTCGAAGACCTCAAAGTAAACACTGTCGGTGAGACTTTGAAAAATCGCTGAGACTTCTTAGTGAGATCCCTTAGCTATCCCGAAGACCATAGTCGCCAAGAGTCTCCCTGATACACGATTGAATGGCCTATTGGCTAGAGATCTCCCGAGCGCTAAGAGATCATAGCGAAAACACTATGTCACAACGATAGACCAAAGTATAATCTTTCAGCAAGATAGAAGCTAGGTCACAATGACCTATTCAAAATAGAATGTATCAAATTTCTAGTCGGCCAGACAATGAAGATGTCACACCAAATTGGCTCTAATGGAGGTTTCATCCTGTATTATTTGAGGCACATATTTCCAACAATCTCCCACTTGATGAAGATCATACAGGCACCTCCAGATCATAGCATAACTTACTGAAAATCATGGGCACTAAGGCCCATTGAACTAGCACACCACCTGAACTTCTTTGTGCTCACTAGCTTCATCAATGCATCTGCAACATACTCCAAAGTATCAACGTTTTCCAAACTGACCTTTCCATCCTCCACCATATCTCGTACAAAGTGGTACTATACATCAATATGTTTCATCTTGGCATGGAAAGTAGGGTTCTTTGCTAGACAAATTGCACTCTGATTGTCACAGAAAATAGTTATTTCCCCTGCATCAAAACTAATGTTAGAACACAAAAATTTCAACCATACAGCTTCTTTACAAGCATGAGTAGCTTCCATGTATTCAGCCTCCATAGTGGACAAAGCGACTATAGCTTGCCGCTTACTCATCCAACTCACTACACCACCATTCATCATGAAAATGTATCCACTGGTGGATCTCTTGCTGTCAATGTCCCCTGCCCAATAAGAATCTACATACCCACAAATACTGAGAGTCCTCTATGATTCAATCGAATTCCCATGGTAAAACAAAGCAAAATATGAAGTGCCCTTCAAATATTTGAAAACTCTTTTCACAGCATCCCAATGCGTTCTTCTTGGATTAGCCATAAATTGACTAAGTACTCCCACTACTTGGGAAATGTCTAGCCTTGTACAAACCATTGCATACATAAGACTACCAACTGTACTAGCATAGGGTACACTGGTCATGTCCTCCATCTCAGTAGGATATTTTGGACAGTCCTCAACAGATAGCTTCGTTCCCTGCATGACTAGAACCACTAGTTGTTTGCAATCATTCATACAAAATCTCTCAAGAATAGTCTTGACATACTTACTTTGACTGAGCCAAAGCTTTCTATTCTTCATGTCCTTGGTTATCTCCATCCCCAGAATATACCTAGCTGCATCAAGATCCTTCATTTCAAACTTAGTAGACAACTGAAACTTAAGATCATAAATCATTAGCTTTCTATTGCCTATGAACAACATATCATCAACATAGAGAGCAATATCTAATACTTGATCACTTTCAACTTTATAATATACATAGTGATCAGATTTTGATCTCACAAATCCCAAAGACAGTACAAAAGTATCAAATTTATGGTACCACATTCTAGGTGACTGCTTTAACCCATATAGAGACTTCTTTAATTTGCATACCAGTTTTTCTTTACCTTTCTCAATAAAGTGCTCAGGCTAGTACATATAGATTTCTTCTTCAAGATCACCATGAAGAAATGTTGTCTTCACATCCATCTGTTCGACCTCTAAGTCATATGCAACTGCAAGTGACAATAAATCTGATAGATGTCAGCTTTGCTACAGGAGAAAATATTTCCCCATAATCGATTCCCTCTACCTAGGAATAACCCTTTGCAACCAGTCTCACCTTGTACTTTTCTATACTGCCATCTAGGCCAATCTTTTTCTTAAATACCCATTTGCATCCCACAGGTTTTCTACCTTCAGGCAAGGGCACTAAACTCCAAGTTTCATTTTTATCCAATAATGCCATCTCTTCTTCTATGGCTTCTAACTAAGAGTCTGAATCAGACATTCTAAATGCCTCTTTTATAGTCCTAGGCTCATCGGTGCTAGAAATCAAAGCATAGGCACAAGTAGAATCAATTAATGAGAACCCATACCTATCTAATTGTTTTCTTTCTCGGGTTGACCTCCTTAGTGGATGAGGTTGAGGTTGTTCTTCTTTTTCCAAACTTTCATAACTGTTCGAGCTCTCCTTAGTTTTAGGTACATTTTGAATTTTTAATTCATCTTTCTCTAGTGTAGGAGGAATTAATGCTACATCCTTATTGTTATCTAACTTTGTCTCTAACTATAGATCTAAAGTGGAAGGTTTCAGCTCATGAAAGATTACACTTCTGCTGTATATAACCTTCTCTGTATCAAGATTCCAAAGCTTGTATCCTTTTATGACAGCGCTATAGCCAATAAAAATACATTTGACAGCCTTGTTCTCCAGTTTAGATCTTTTAACATCTGGGACATGAGCATATGCTTGACAGCCAAAAATATGAACATGTCTAAGAGAGGGCTTCTTACCAGACCACGCTTCCAAAGGTGTTTTCTCAACAAGAGCAGAGTTTGGAGAATGATTAATTAGATAACATGTAGTAGATACAGCCTCAGCCTAGAATTTCTCCTCCAAGCCAGCACTATTGAGCATACTTCATGCTCTCTCCATCACTGTCCTGTTGAGCCTTTCTGCAACTCCATTCTGCTATGGAGTATAAGGTGTAGTCTTATGTCTTTTGATTCCATGGTATTTACAGTATCTTTCAAATTCATCATAATAGAATTCACTACCATTATCAGTCCTTAAGAATTTTATTTTTCTACTAGTCTGATTTTCAACAAGGTTCTTAAATTCCTTAAACCGACTGAACACTTTTGATTTACTTTTCAAAAAATAAACGAATTCTCTTTTTGAATAATCATTAATGAACAACACATAGTATCTTGACTTAGACAAAGAAGGAACATCCACTAGACCAAATACATCCAAATGAATATAATCTAACAAAATAGAAGATTTATGAGGATTGGAATAAAATGAAACATGGTGTTGTTTTCACTATATACAATGTTCACAAAATTCAAATTCAAGATTACAATCTTCAAGCCCCTCAACCAAGTTTTTTTCTTCAAGGTTTTTAAACCTTTTTCTCCTATGTATCCTAACCTATGATTCCAAAGCATAGTTTTCTCTATAGGAAGTTTTACTTCCATAGACTTTACATAATTAGGGATATGTCCCTCTTTACCTCCATGAGCAGCTTTCAGTGACTTTACAAAGATACTGTTACATTGAACAGCTTGTGCATCGGCTTGTATAGGGTACCAATTCGAGCACCTCTAGCAATAACCATTGAACCTCTAGTCATCTTGCAGCCATTACCAGAGAACAAGACTTGTAATCCAATATCATTTAGCATACTTACAAAAAGTAAGTTTTGAGCCAGACCTGGTATATGCATTACATTATTAATTCCCTTTACTCTGCCATCGGGGAATTGTATCCTGACTCTTCCATGGCCAAGAATCTCCAAAGTTGAATCACTTGCTAAATACACCTTTCCACCATCATATTCTTCATACTTTGTGAGCCACTCTCTATAAGATGTCATGTGGAATGATGCTCTAGAATCAATTAGCCAAACATCATCTGATGCATGTGTAGCCAAGGCTACAATGAAGGCATCACCATCACTATGAGAAGAACCATTATTAGAAGAGCCCTTCTTCTTCTTTTTATCCTCTTTACAATCCTTTTGGACATGACCAGGTTGCCCACAGTTCCAACACTACACCTTGGACTTTTTGCTAGGAGACTTCGATCTCCCCTTTGATTTTGATTTGGAATTCTTGTCCTTCTTCTTGCCTTTCTCCTTTGACCTTCCTCTGACAACAAGAGCCTCCTTCACCATCTCAGAAGACTTCCTTCTCATTTCTTCTGACAACAAAGAACCAACAATATCCTCCATCTTGAAACTAGATGTTGTACTCCCGATAGTCATCACTAGATGATCCCATGAGTCTGGCAAAGAACACAATAGTGGCATACAACAATCCTCTTCTTCATTCTTCACACCAAAAGATGTCAATTGAGCAAGTAGCATGTTAAATGCTTCAAATGATCAGCTATAGACCATCCTTCCTGCATTCTCAAAGAGTATAGTTTCTTCCTCAGGAATAGTTTATTCACCGAGGACTTTGATAAATAGACTCCAGAATCTTCCACAAGGAAGATGCAGTCTTCTCTTCATGCACATTGAGAAGAACTGAGTCTTCCAAACAAAACCTTATTAGCCCCTTAGACTTCCTATCTGCAAGGTCCCAATCTTCTTGCTTCATGCCTGTAGGTTTCACTCTAGCCACAACAATCCAAAGATCATAGTCAACAAGAAGATCATCCATCTTGAGTTTCCACAACTCAAAGTTATTGCCATTGAATTTCTCTATTTCAATATTACTAGATTTACTAGCTATCTTAAACTGTAATTAGAAATAACAAACTATACAAGACTCCCACTGAATAAAATTGACACAAAAAACTCAACGTACCCACAAGGATAACACAATTGGCCAGGCTTTGATACCACTTGTAAGGAAAATTAGATGCAGAAAACAATTCTCCTAATGTTAATACCTTAGGAAAGAATGCAGATACACTTTAAAATTTACAATTACAGTCCAACTAAGATGCACTATGAAGTAGATAATAGAAATAGAGTATTTGACAATCACACATGAACACCAAATATATGTGGGAAAACCCTTGCGGGAGAAAAACCCATGGTGAAATCACTTTGTATAACAATAATGAAGATTACATACAAAATTCCAGAATTATCTTTCTGGTGTCATTATATAGTAGCAATCACCATGAACATTCTTTGAACAAAAACTTTCAAGTTACAACCTTTACAGATTAGAATACATTCACTGATCAATAATAATTTGTCGAAATAACCAATGAACCAATCAATAATCCAACCCAATCACAAACTGCAATCTCTGAGTATTTCCATGTCAAATTCTATTTGTAGAACTTCCTCACAGAATTGTCACAATGAACCAACTGCTAACTGTTCACATTCGGCTCCTCCTATTCGTCCATGAGATGCCGCATCGAAAGGTCTTACTCAGTCAACAGAATTTGCAATGTATTGGCATCTCGGTGAGACACAAACAATATCTCACCAATGCCGTATATCCTTCATACTGATTTTGCCAAGAGTCTTTGTTATTGCTAAGATGTTCTATCAAGCTTCATGAGTTACACTGAGTCACCAAGCAATCGCCTAGACCTACCGCTTTCGCCAAAAGATCATTGCAAGTCACCAAAGTTATACCGAAGACCCCAGACATACCGAGCGCCAAATAGAAGTTGGAAAGACTCACATCTTTCACTGAGAGTTCATACTGAGATAGAAAGGTTACTCCGAAGTGATCATCTGTCGCCAAGACATTTCCCTTTGCGAAGACTTCACTCTGAGATCTCGAAGCTACTCCAAAGACTCTTCATCATTAGCAAGACTCACCAAAGCACTAGGACTTCTTACCAAAACCACTATGTTACACGGATAACTCTCGAGTGTGTCCTTGTCGGCAAGAATTTCAACTATCGCTAAGATCTCATACCAAAATCTTTAAGTTACACTGACACCACCACCCATCACCAGGAGTCACTCCGATGAACATTTGGATGTGCTTCCATCAGCATGACCTTCTCTATTCACTGGGACTTCTCATTGAGCCATTTGGGTTACCCCGATAGCCATATACTATCAACAAGACATTCACCATTCGCTAAGACGTCTTCCCGGATCATTAGAGTTACCCCAAAGACCTCAAAGTTAACACTGTCAGCGAGACTTTGACACATCGCTGAGACTTCTTAGTGAGAACAACTAGCTATCTTTAAGACCATAGTCGCCAAGAGTCTCCCCAATACATGATTGAATGGCCTATCAGCCAGAGGTCTCTTGAGCGCTAAGAGATCATAGCAAAAACACTATGTCACAGTGATAGACCAAAGTGTTATCTTTCGGCAAGACAGAAGCTAGGTCATAGTGACCTATTCAAAATAAAATGTATCAAACTACTAGTCGGCTAGACAATGAAGATGTCACACCAAATTGGCTCTGATGGAGGTTTTAGCCTGTATTGTTTGAGGTACATATTTCCAACAGGACCAATCTTGGCATGAATGTTTTTCTGGGTGTGAGTCGAGGTCTTGAGAACCTTTCCATCGAATCCAAGGCATTAGAGAAAGTCAAGACTAACTAAGTTGGTTTCATCAAATTATGACATATTTTATCAAATCTACAAGGGTTTAAAATCCAACAATTTTTATTAGAACCATTTCCATTTTTACTTCAAAAATCCTGCTTCCACTCATTTTTGAGAAAAATGATTTTCGAGTTTTGTAGCTAGGGTCATAATCTCATCTAGGTATCTGCTAGATTTTGTAGATAGTAAGCATATCTGAAGAAAACTTATGTCCAAAAGTGTCGCATGCCATTTTTCTATAGGTTGAAGATCTAAGGTTATTTTTCAACATGGAGGTAGATGTGAACATTCATCAATGCATGCACTATTTCCTTTTTCGTGTGCATTAAGTTTGTATTTTCTTTGCACCTCATTTCAGTTCAAGATCATTTGTCAATCAACTTTTGCTTAATAGATTTTAGAGTTGTACCAGTTTGCGATTTTTCTAGTGTTCCTTGGCATCAGGTTTGTTGTTGCCTTATCATGATTCCTAACTTGAGTCTTTAAGTGACTCTAATGTGGTTTCTAGCAAACCGAAGTATCTTTCCTTGCTTGTAAAATTAAGGATTCTAGTGTTACTACACAATGTACTTCTAGTGCTTCTCTTGTAGCAGATTATCTCATTATGGGGGGCTGAATGGTCTCTTTTTTCATCCTTTGTATGGATGGCAATTGATTGGATTTGTGATGGATATAATCATTGTATTTATCTCTCTTTTGGGGAGGAGTTTTTTCCCACTGGGTTTTCTCCTTTTCTCTATTTGTGTGATATTTCTTTGCATTGCATTATACATGGGTCCTAAAATGGCCTCATAGCCTAGACCCATCCTTACATCATTTGCATAATAACTACACTCCTTAAGTTTCACTTATGGGGGGTGTTGGTGTGAATGGGGCTATTTCCTAACTAGTTATTAGTGAAGACCTATTCACATTGTTATAAGTTTACTTAGGAGTTAAGTTTCTTAGTTGTAATTTCTAGAAGTAAGTCATAATGGGGCCATGTCTCACTAGTTACTTTTAGTTATATAGGCATTTAATAATTCTCTCATGCATTTAATATTTGCATTGAGAATTTAATGCTTGTGTCCTAGGTTGCTATGACTTAGTTGTCTCATGTGATAGGATTAAGACACTTGTCATGATCTTGTCTAATCCTATTCACCACCTTGCATATATAAACAAGGCATCATATGTACTTTGCCATATTCAATTTGGCATTCTTGCATCTTAATGATAGTATGATATTTCTACCATTTCTCTCTTGTGGAAGTTATTTTTTCTTGTAGAACTTTGATTCTAGGGTGTTTGAGGAATTCGACATAAAATCCAACAATTGTGATATTTAATATTGGAACTAACCCTTGTGGGTCAAATGAAGGAAAATAAAACTTCTTCCCTAGAATCATTACAACAAATCCTTGTGATTTTCTCCATTTTTTGCTCCATTTTTTGCTTCCACCCACTATTTTAATGTATTTTTTGCTAATTTTTTGAAAAAGTCAGTGCCATTTATCAAGATGGTGCTATTTTGGAGTTTTTTTGCGCCGATTAGGACAATTCGGTGCTAATTAAGGTGCTAATTGGCACCAAAATTAGTGCCATCTTTAGCGCCGATATCAGCTCTGAGTGTGGCACCGCAGTTAGTGTTGCCTTTGGCTCTGATTGTGGCACCGCAGTTAGTGTCACCTTTGGCTCTAAGTTAGCTCCCACTTTAGCTTTGAGTTTAGCTTTGAGTTTAGTGTTGGTTTATACACCCCTATGTCGAAGAGACTTATTTATATGTCTCATCAATGATGAAAAATAGTGAAATATCAACAAGATACAGGAATATCAAGGAGAGAATCACTTACATCACATTGACAAGGTATATCTACAAGTGCTCAGCAAAACACAAATCTTGGATATAATGAAGTAGTGTCGATGAGAAATTGAGATATCGGTAAGACAAATAAGATTGTCTCATTGACACTCTTCAACTAATGATCAAAAGCAAACATCACTATACCATTGGGAAGGTGAGTAACATATGTGGTAGAGAGGTATACACCACAACCCTGCAACAAGAAGCCTTGAGCAAGGCGGTAGTGTGGTAAACAGTAGAAGGGAAGGGAAAAACCCCACCATACCACAATGGGTATAATAAGAGATGATGGTAGTATGATAATCATGGCATCATTACAATTTACATCACTAAATGCAGCAAATCATGTTAGTCACAATCCATCTGAATAAATCATTTAAGGAATCAAGAATATTGTAAGGAAAGCTTAGGTGCAGAACAAACTCTCCTAACGTCAAAACCCTCAAGGAAGAATGTAGATATGAATTTAAATTTTACAGTTACAATTCATTAAGATACTCAAGAAAGAAATAATAGAAATAGAGAAATGAACATACACAATTGGACACCAGATTTACGTGGGAAAACCCTTACGGGAGAAAAACCCACCACACCAAGAAAAGCCTCTTTGTATTATAGTATAGAAAATTACATACAGAGTTCAGACTTAACTTTTTGATGTCAATTTACAACAACAAAATTCATAGATCAATCGTTATATAGAATTTAGCTCTCAGAAACATCCAATGAATTAACTCAGAACAATTCATGTTCAAATCGAACAACATTCGTTATCTCACATTGTACATCATCATCCACCATTTCCCGAGCATAGTCATTTTCCTCATAGTCTATTCATCTCACTCACAGGAATGGAAGCAATAGTCCATCTGCTAGCGATTCACATTCCGCTTGTCTAATTGGTTGAAAACAGACCATGTAGGGTAGACATTTGGTCAAGGCATTCAAACTATATCGTATGTCGGTGAGACACTAGGCCGTGTCTCCCCGATGCCACAATGCCTGACTATCATTATCGCCCAGAGTCACCACCATCGGAAAGAGTCATATCGAGTTCAAATTTTTTTCCCAAACTCACTCTATCGCTAAGACATCACATTGATATCCAATGTAGAACCATTGACAAGACCATCGCTATCGCTAAGACTTCACACTGATGTTCAACTCATGTAGCTTTATTGGAAAGACCATCGCTATTGGTGAGACATCATACTGAACATAGAACAGTTAGAGAGAGCACTGCTATTGGTAGGAGATTACACCGAATTCCCATTTGTCAATGAGACTAACGATATCAGTAAGAACTCATATCAAACATAGATTGTTAGCGAGAGAAACGCTATCGCCAAGAGTTCATACCGAATACACAACTAACTATGAGAGAAACATCCATCCTTTAGACTCTTATCGAGCCTTCATCTCACCTCAAAGACAATCTTGTGAAAGACCTTTGGTGAGACACATTCTATCAGAATGAGTCATTTTGAATGTGCATGCCTCTCCCCGATGAATTATGTCACCAAGAGTCTCCCTGATATCCAATAGGAACCAAACCGTCTGCAAAAGGTCTACCCAGGTAGAAAGAGTTAGAACTTTCATAGTGATCAACTTGTCTTTCTGATGTCTCTTGTCGGCAAGACAGAAACAAAGTCTCGGTGACCTAAGCACTTCAAATGTTTAGAACACAGCTGCTAGTTGGTAAGACTTTCAGAGGATCTCACCGATTTTTCTCTTTCAGGAGTTTCATGTCAGTAAGCTTGAGGCACATTTTCCAACAATCTCCCACTTGATGAAGATCTTACTGAAACCTCCAGAGCACAACAAAACTACTAAAATTCATGGGCACTAAGGCCCATTGAACTGGCACACCACCTAAACTTGTCTGTGCTGACTGGTTTCATCAATGCATCCGCAACATTTTCTAGAGTATCCACTTTTTCTAAAGAGAGCTTTCCATCCTCCATCATATCTCGTACAAAATGATACTACACATCAATATGTTTCATCCTGGCATGGAAAGTAGGATTTTTTGCCAAAAAAATAGCACTCTGACTGTCGTAGTAAATTGTAATTTTTCCTGCATCAAACGCCCCAATTTTAGAACACAAACTTTTTAACCAGATTGCTTCTTTATAGGCATGTGTTGCTGCCATGTATTCTGCCTCTGTAGTGGACAAAGCGGCTATAGCCTGCCGCTTACTTATCAAACTAATTGCACCACCATTCATCATGAAAATATATCCACTGGTGGATCTTCTGCTATCAATGTCCCCTGCCTAATCAAAATCCACATATCCTCGAATGCTGAGAGTCCTCTGTGATTCAACCAAATTTCCATGGTAACACAAAGCATATTCTAAAGTGCCCTTCAGATAACTAAACACCCTTTTCATAGCATCCCAATGTGTCCTTCTAGGATTTTCCATATAATGACTAAGAACTCCCACTACTTCGGCAATTTTTGGCCTTGTATAGACCATTGCATACATTAAACTACCAACTACACTAGCATAAGGCACTCTGGTCATGTCCTCTATCTCAGTAGGAGATTTTGGATAGTCTTCAATAGATAGCTTTGTTCCCTGCAACACTCGAACAACTAGCTTCTTGCAATCAATCATACAAAATCTTTTCAAAATAGTATTAATATACTTACTTTGACTGAGCCAAAGTTTTCTACTCTTCCTATCCCTGGTTATTTCCATTCCCAAAATATACTTGGCTACACCAAGATCTTTCATTTCAAACTTTGCAGACAACTAAGATTTTAGATATGAAATCATTAACTTACTATTGCCTATGAACAACATATTGTCAACATAGAGAGCAATAATAAGAACAAAATCACCTTCAGCTTTGAAGTACACACAGTGATCAGATTTTGATCTTACAAACCCCAATGAAAAAACAAAAGTGTCAAACTTTTGGTACCACATTCTAGGGGATTGTTTTAATCCATATAGAGATTTTTTTAAACTTGCAAACCATTTTTTCTTTATCTTTTTCCACAAAGTGCTCTGGTTGGGACATATAAATTTCTTCTTCAAGGTCACCATGAAGAAATGATGTCTTCACATCCATCTGTTCAATCTCTAAGTCATACACCGCTGCAAGTGACAAAAGAAATCTGATAGACATCATCTTAGCTATAGGAGAAAATATTTCTCCATAATCAATTCTCTCTACCTGGGAATATCCCTTCGCAACCAACGTTGCCTTATAATTTTCCACACTACCATTCAGACCTATTTTATTTTTAAATACCCATTTGCAGCCAACAGATTTTCTACCTTCAGGCAAGGGCACCAAACTCCAAGTATCATTCTTTTCTAATGAAGCCATTTCTTCATTCATGGCTTCCAACCAAGAGTTTGAATCAGAAATTCTAAAAGCCTCTTTCATAGTCCTAGGCTCATCAGTGCTAGAAATTAAAGCATAGGAACAAGTAGAATCTAACAAAGAGAACCCATACCTATCAGGTTGATTTCTTTCACGTGTTGACCTCCTCATAGGCTGAGGCCGAGGTTGATCTTCTTCTTCAGAACTCTCAAAACTACTTGAGCTCTCCTCAATTTTAGATAAATTTTGATTATTCAATTCCTCTTTATCGGGTGTTAGAGGAATTTCAACTACATCCTTTTTATCTTCTAATTTTTTCTCTGACTGTAGATCCAAAGTAGAAGGCTTCAACTCATGAAAAAACACACTTTTGTTGTATAGAACCTTCTCCGTATCAAAATTCCAAAGCTTGTATCCTTTTATGCCAACACTATAACCAATAAAAATACATTTAACAACCTTGTTTTCCAATTTAGATCTTTTTTCATTCGACACATATGGATATGCCTCATACAAAAGAAACGAATGTGTCTCAGAGAGGAATTCTTTCTAGACCATGCTTCCAAAGGTGTTTTCTCAACAAGAGCAGAATTCAGAGAATGGTTTATTAAATAACATGATGTTGCAATTTCCTCAGCCCAGAACTTCTCCTCCAAGCCAACACTTCTTAGCATACTTCGTGCTCTTTCCTTCATTGTCCTATTGAACTTTTTTGCAACTCCATTTTGTTGTGGAGTGTAGGGTGTAGTTTTATGTCTTTTAATCCCATGATCTTTATAGTACCTCTCAAACTCATCAAAACAAAACTCATTGCCATTGTCATTCCTTAAACATTTTTTTTTTCTAGTCTAATTTTCCACAAGGTTTTTAAATTCCTTAAAATGACTGAACACTTCTGATTTACTTTTCAAAAAATAAACAAATGCTCTTCGTGAATAATCATCAATGAACGATACATAATATCTTGATTTAGACAAAGAAAGAACATTTACAGGACCAAAAACATCATAATGAATGTAATCAAGTAAATTAGAAGATTTGTGAGGACTAGAGTAAAATGAAACACGATGTTGTTTACCATATATACAATGTTCACAACACTCGAATTCAAGGTTACAGTCATCAAGCCCCTCAACTAGTTTTTTATTTTTCAATGTTTTTAAACTTTTTTCACCAATGTGGCCAAGCCTATGATGCTAGAGCATAGTCTTTTCTACTGGAAGTTTAAATTCCATAGAGTTTGCACTATCAGGAACTTTTTCCTCTTTTTCTCCATGAGTAGCCTTCTATGACTTTACAAAGACATTATTGCATTGCACAAGTGCATCCAGATTGAACAAGGTACCAATACGAGCACCCCTAGCTACCATCACTAAGCCTCTAGTAATCTTGCAACCATTTCTAGAGAATGTGACTTGCACTCCAATATCATTTAGCTTACTAACATAAAATAAATTTTGATCTAGACCTAGTATGTGCATTACATCATTGATTCCCTTCACTCTTCCATCAGGGAATTGAATTATGACTCTTCCATGACCAACTATTTCCAGAGATGAATCACTTGCTAAATAAACCCTTCCACCATTGTATTTTTCATACTTAGTGAACCAGTCTCTATGATATGTCATGTGGAAATATGCTCCAGAATCAATCAACCAAACATCATCTAATGCCTATGTAGCCAAGGCTGCAATGAAAGCATCTGCATCACTCTGAGAAAAATAATTGTCAGAAGAATACTTATTCTTCTTCTTTTTCTCCTCTTTACAATCCTTTCAGACATGACTAGGTTTCCCACAATTCTAGCACTTCACCTTGGACTTCTTTCCAGGAGACTTTGATCTCCCCTCTTATTTGGATTTGGACTTCTTGTCCTTCTTCTTGCCTTTTTCTTTCAATCTGCCTCTAATAGCAAGAGCCTCCTTCACCATCTTAGAAGATTTTCTTCTCATCTCTTCTAATAACAAAGAAGCAACAACATCTTCCATCTTAAAACTGGATGTTGTACTCCCAATAGCCATCACCAAGTGATCCCAAGAATCTGGCAAATAATATAACAACAAAATAGATCGATCTTCTTCATCAATATTCACACCCACATATGCTAACTGAGCAATCAACATATTGAAAGCATTCAAGTGATCCACAACATATGCTCCTTCCTGCATTTTAAAAGAGTACAACTTCTTCCTCAAGAACAACTTATTCACCAAGGACTTGCCTTGATAAATAGTTCCCAATCTCTTCCACAAAGAGGATGTTGTCTTTTCTTCATGAACATTTAGAAGAACAGAGTCTGCTAAATAGAGCCTTATCAGCCCCTTTGATTTTTGATCTGCAAGGTCCCAATCCTCTTGCTTCATTCCTATAGGCTTCGTTCTAGACACAGCAATCCAAAGATCATGATCAACCAACAGATCTTCCATTTTAAGTTTCCAGAACTCAAAATTACTACCATTGAATTTCTCAATTTCAATATTTCCTTACATGCTTGCCATCTTAATCTGTAATTCAAATTACCAAACTTTTACAAGACTCCCACTAAACATAATTGACACAAAAAACCCAACGTACCCACAAGGATAACACAACTGGCCAAGATCTAATACAACTTGTAAGGAAAGCTTAGGTGCAGAACAAACTCTTCTAACGTGAAAAACCTCAGGGAAGAATGTAGATATGACTTTAAATTTTACAATTATAGTTCATTAAGATACTCAAGAAAGAAATAACAGAAATAGAGAAATGAGCATACACAATTGGACACCAGATTTACGTGGGAAAACCCTTATGGGAGAAAAACCCACCACACCAAGAAAAGCCTCCTTGTATTACAGTACAAAAAAATTACATACAAAGTTCAAACTTAACTTTCTGATTTCAAGTTACAGCAACAACATTCATAGATCAATCGTTATATAGAATAGCTCTCAGAAACATCCAATGAATTCACTCAGAATAATTCATGTTCAAATTGAGCAACATTCGTTATCTCACACTATACATCATCATCTGCCATTGCCCAAGCATAGTCATTTTCCTCACAGTCTATTCATCTCCCTCACAGGAATGGCCACAACAGTCCAACTGCTAGCAGTTCACATTTTGCTTCTTTGATTGGTAAAAAATAGACCACATAGGATAGACATTCGGTCAAGGTGTTCAAACTATATTGCATGTCAGTGAGAAACTAGGCTGTGTCTCCCCAATGCCACGATGCCTAACTGTTGTTATCACCCAGAGTCACCACCATCGACAAGAGTCATATTGAGTTCAATATTGTTACCCAAACTCACTCTATCACTAAGAATCACATTGATATCCACTGCAGAACCATCGACAAGACCATTGTTGTCGCTAAGACTTCACACCGATGTTCAACTCATGTAGCTCTATCGACAAGACCATCGCTATCGACAAGAAATCATACCAAACAAAAAAAAGTCAAAGAGACCACTGCTATCGGCTAGAGATCATATTGAATTCCCATCTATCAGTGAGATTAACAGTATCAGTAAGAACTCATATCAAACATAGATTGTCAAGGAGAGAAATGCTATTGCTAAGAGTTCATACCGAATAAATAACTGACAGTGAGAGAAACATCCATTGGTTAGACTCTTATCGAGCATTCATGTCACCCCGAAGACACTCTTGTGAAAGACCATCAGTGAGACACATTCTGTCGCAATGAGTCATTCTGAATGTTCAAGCCTCTCCTCGATGACTTATGTCACCAAGAGTGTCCTCGATATCCAATAGGAACCGAACCGTTGAAAAGAGGTCTTCCCAGGAAGAAAGAGTTAGAAATTTCACAACAATCAACTTGTCTTGCTGATGTCTCCCATCAACAAGATAGAAACAAAGTCTCGGTGACCTGAGTACTTCAAATGTTTAGAACACAGCTACTAGTCGGTAAGACTTCCAGAGGATCTCACCGACTTTTCTCTTTCAGTAGTTTCATGTCAGTAAGCTTAAGGCACATTTTCCAACAAATATAGCCTACCAAAATACTCTAATACTTTAATAAACATACTTTAAAAATTTCATCAAAATCTTATTTTCAAGCATTGCCCACCAAAATGGAGTTTTCATTTTAATAAACATACAATAAAACCTTTTTTGAAACCTTATTTTCAGGCATAGCCCACCAAAATGGAGAAGTGTTTCAATAAACAATGACAGAGAATGGTAAGGAGACATAGGATTCATTGCTATTTATCTCATTCCCACTCTGATCGACAAGGGTTACAATGTTCACGCTACTGTTTGTAATCCAAGTATTTAATTGACATATGTTTTCATAATCTCAAATTCCTTCAGATGCTTTTGAAGTATCAATGTATCCTATATAGGGTTTAGAATGACTTCCTTTAAATTAAAAAAAATAAATTAGATGCTTTTGAAGTATCAATTTGTCATATATAGGGTTTAGAATAATTTCCTTTGATTTAAAAAAATAAATAAATGATGTATTATCCTGTGATTAGATAATGTGATGCATATAAAGCAATTTGTTCATACCTGCCATTGTTCCGAACCACCACTCACTACCTTGTTAAAATGCTGCCTCCATAAGCACAATAACATGTTTTAAAATTATGGTTGCCAGTGATTGACCATTAAGATCACTACTTTCATCAAGATAAAATGATATTTTTGTCTTCAAAATTAAGGCATTATGCAAGATAACATTGTGAATTGTTTGTTATGTACAATTTGATTTTCTTGCACATTTATTGCTTTGCTAACTACCTTTAAGATTGGATATTGCACCATCAACTGCAATCTCAAACAACTCACTCACTATCACTTGAAGATTCCTTCCATGAGCATCCTTGTATAAAATCAAACTATTCCCTATAGACTGCCTACTTACTTACTAATATAGGGGAATCATTGTTTCATGGTATTTTGAGTTTTATTTGGAAGGGATTAATATGTGGAATTTTTATGTGCAAGAAGAATAGATTGTGATGCAACGTTCGGGTATGGATGGTTCAAGAAAAATTGGATTGCTATCAGTGTCATAACCAGGTTGGATTGTACCTTGAGCCAATGTGAAACACTTCCAGGTTTTTTTCTCCAACGTAGAACTTGTGTGTAGGAATTTCCAAATATCCAACAAAGGAAGTTCCTACTTTCTAAAGATAAAATCATAAATCTTCTTGTCTAGTTTCTGATCCAACCTTACATCTTTAATATCCGATAGAGAAAGTTTGTACATTATAAAGATAAAATCATAAATCTACTTATCCAGCTTCTAATCTAATTTGAGGTCTTGAATATCGAATAGAGAAAGTTCCTATATTCTAAATATAAAATCATAAATTTTATTGGTCCAATTAGAGATCCAATTTCAAGTTGTGAAGCTCTGACAGAGAAAGTTCCTACATTCTAAAGATAAAATCATAAATCTGTTTGGTCCAATTCGAGGTCCAATGGTAAGGATTTGTCTTTTTAATTATATTTTCTGACATTTGTCTTGATACAAATTTCTACTTTAGAATTATGGTATTTCTTTTCTTCTAATGTTTTCAACCCTCATTTTACAGAAGAACTTCGAAGATGGTTCCTTCAAATGGAGACTACACTTTTCCGCTATAGGTTCCATTTAGAAACACCAGTAGCTTAGGTACTAACATACTCAGGTACAATAGAGTTTGAGGAAACCTTGTTCTCCTTGATACAAAATGTTGTCCTTCAATCCCTCTTAAGCAACATTCACTATTATGGACTTCATCATTGTACCTTTCGTGCATTCAATTTAATTTGTTATGTGGAAACATATTGTCTCTACCTTTTCAAGTGATGACTATTGTGTAAGCTTTTAATCTACATGACTGCCCCTCATGTTCAATTCTTGTGACTATTATGATGCTTGGGGCTACTTACTTTTAACCAAACTGTTAATGAAAACTATCTTGGAATCCTTGATGATTAGTTTTGTCAGAATCATGGCTATGTTGATAGTGGAATGTTCTTATTAATAAGGATAAATCTTTATCAATAAGGAGATTACCCCTTACCAACATACTCCACTATCCTTGCAAAGATTGATCTTTAATGCTTCATGGATGGTTTACTTGTGATTATCCTTCTCAAATGAAATAATAAGGAAGCAGGCTAGGCTCAACCCTTGTGGGAGTCACATTTCACCCCACATGTTGTAACCAAATAAACAAAACAACCTAATTTTATCTATACCTGCACAATGAGAAAACATGTTAGATAAAACTGAGCATGATAGATATGTTTGATAACTTTCTTGTTTTCCTAGAAATCTATGGTATGCAAGTTATTTGAATGCACATGATGATCAAATTATATGTTTATAGATGAATGCACATATTTTTATTGGTGATCCTTCATTTCTCTAACAACACTCTTCTCACTCAAACACAGGGAACCTAGGAGCAGCAAGGAAGACATCAACTTGGAGGCTTAGACAAGTGGGAAGACTAAAGATGATGCAGAACAAAGGAACCGGGATTTGTCATTGTCCCCTTTCTCTTTATGTGCATTTTCTCTTTTGTATCTATAAATGTATACTTTTTCGATTATATGCATTCAAATAGTCAGTTCCATGACTTGTGTGGAACATACAATTACATTATCAATAAAGACTACATTTTTTAAAAGATTGTGCAATCTTTCCTATAGTATATGCATTTGCATAAGTGCAATCTAGTAATGTAATCTTTTGATTTTATTTATGCACATGAATGTAATGTAGCAGAAATAAAAATGTTCCTTACTCTTCATTTTAAAATCACAAAATCTCTACCTAATTGAGCTATTAACTTTTGTGTCTTCATGAACATATGTTGATACAAAATGAATGGAAGAAGCATCCAAGTAATCCTAATTTTTTTTTCCAACAATTCATACCAAAGATTGAACAATTTAAGGATATTGCAATAGGTAATTTGTATCGACACAAATAATATTACTGAAGAATTTCAAAGTTTAGGCCATAAGAATCATCCTTTTTTAAACATTGGATTGTGTTGTAGCCAAAATTCCATCATAATTATTTTTGCATGCTTCCATTTTCACTCATCTCTTACATCCACCATATGCATAGAATTCCTATCATAATAACTTAAATTTAATAAAATACCTCACGTGAGCTTCCAAATAAAACCCTTGATCAAAGCATCAAAGTGTATTCCTCCTTTGAAATACTCTTATGATTGCTCATAACATATCACCAAGACAACACCATGTTGATGAAATTCACTCCATAGTCTCCCCGACATTAGCACAAAGCACAAATCATAAATGTAAATGAGACACCCCTATGTCAAAGAGACTTATTTATATATCTCATCGACGATGTAAAACAATGAATGTCAACAAGATATAGGCATATCAAGGAGAGAATCACTTATGTCACATTGACAAGGTATATCTACAAGTGCTTGGCAAAACACAACTCTTGGATATAATGAAGTAATTGTCACTAATACATTTGACTGCAAAATACGATGAAACTGTCCGACAAAATATGTAAAATTCGATGTTCGTCGGGTGCTTGTAAAATTTGATGTGTAATTTCCAATTGTTTCGAAAG
>VDFB02000002.1:32268529-32294663 GCA_007258455.2 Sequoia sempervirens
GAAATGGATAAATAATAGGGAAGTCTATAGATTTATTTGCATCCCCTTCTCCTTTTCATGCCTCTTCTATTGAATTGTGATAAGTTGCCATATGTAGTTTCCAAAAAGATGGCTTATTGCATTAGAAATTTTCTATCTATAACTAGTAAATTTTAGGTGTACTCTAAAATTTTGGCTAATAATTATGCTTATTACCCTTCTTGTTGGGTTTCTTCTAAGTCTTCCTATTTTAAAATTGAAAATATTATTAGGGAATTTATCTAGGCTTCTTTTGATGGTAAGAAAGCCTTTCACTATATGAATTAATAATATTGCTATCTTCCTCATGATCCTATGGGTTAAGTATTACTCTCAATACATTGTCAAGGTCTAGAACTTTATATTAAATCAATTATAAGGGCCCTAGAAGGTGAGGATTCCTATAAAGTCTTCATTTGACATTATATTTCATTTAGACTACTATATGGGAATCTAGTTTGAAAGACCTTGGGATTCATAATCTCATTAATAAGAAGGAATCCATTCAAATATAGGAAATATTAGTTAAATTAAAATAATTTAGAAAGCCTATGAATCCACCGAGCCCAAGATTTTGTGGCCTTTAAATTATTTCTATAATGGTGTTTCTTAAATTAAATAGTCTACTTGGTGGTCTCTAGTTCTTCCTTTTCAATAGCAACCACCAACTAAAGCCCCTTTGATTTGAACTTTGCATTTTTTTTACAATAGAGGAATCAAAATGTTAAAAAATATTTACAAAAAAAGTTACCTAGAATTTCTTAACTTATCCTAAGGATAAGTTTACATTTTAGTTATCAATCTAGGACCATGAGACATACCAAATAGTTATTGATGTCATCCCTTCCATATGGTTCATAGAATTGGGGTTAGTATTGTTGAAGTATTGCAATCAATATCCTCACATAATAATTTTCAATTATAAACCTTGGAAAGGGTATTTATGTCTTACACCTCATCTTCTCATGGTGGACTAGTTAAATATCCATTCTAACTTCTGGTCATATCTAGGCACTTGGTACCATAGATTCTAGGCTATTTGGTTGGCTATTCTTGAAATCATTGAACTTGCTCATTTTTCTTGGTGCATTATTTACCAAGGCCTTACACTTGGATCTTTCTTGTGTCATCTTATATTTCTTAATAACTATTATCTATTTTGTGAGAAATACATAAGACTCTCAAGCACCATTTCTAATTCTATACTATATCAAGAAATCCAAGCTTGGATTCACTACTTCATCAATCCATTCAAGCCTAACCCATTTTCGCATGGTATTTGGTTTTTTTAGAGATTGGGCTTGCCTCACTTTTTAATTTAGCCAAATTTTGCATGCTTTTAGGGTGGATATTATTTTTAAGATTTGGAAAGATATAAATTCTACTATTTTTATTGGTTGTGTAGTTCATATTTATTTTTCACTTTATACTAAAGCTATGATTCAAGCTCCAATCCATTTTTATAAATTTAGGTGCAAGTGGATAAAGTTACACTCAAAACTTCTCATTTGTAGGTACATTTAGAACACTAGGGTAATGCCCCTTGTATGGTTGCTAGAGTGATATCTAATTTCTCCTCCCACTAGGTTCATTCTCCTCTACATGAGTATAAATATGGATGTAAAGTTAGTTTTCTAGAAGAGATCATGACTTATAGTCACATGGTTCTCTAGTGGTTTTTAGATGAGTTAAGAGAGTATTTCATATTATGGCCTTGCCCTTCTCACTTACCATTGAGCTCTTCACATGTATATGGTACTTTTATTTGGTTGGATTCTTACAAGTTTTATCCCTTCAGCTCTTTGCTTTCATCCTGATGATGGATCATGGAGTGTGATCTGAAATGATGCAAAAAAAAAAACACAAAATCCAGAAATTTGTTGTTAATCATTATGGATTGTGGAAACTTGATATCTCTAATTGGATCAAGTAGTTTTTTCTATTGGTGTTCAACAACCTACAAATGAAGATAAATAAGAGGAGAGTGTTCTTACTATTTGAAATCCAATTTCTAATGGTTTCATCCCTACCAATGTATGGGGTAAATTAGATGGAAGTGATCCCCCTTGATGATGTACCTTGCCACCTAGTGCATAGTTCAGATAGGTTGCAGTCAAGTTTCAATCCCTTTTTTAGTTCTTGTTATTTGGGCTTAGCCTTGTTAGAATTTTTTTTTTTTTAATATTTTTGTTTGGGCCTAGCCTTGCATAGATATTATCCTATCTTATTTAGGGTGTTCCTTCTACCACCTACTTCTTTTTTGTGAAATATTGTAAAATCTTATTTTGAGTTTTAAAAAGTAATAAAGCCACTATTCATCAAAAAAACATAGCCATTATTATGTATGTCAATATATACATATATAATGTAGCTGCATATAAAGATTTTATAGTTGATTAAATAATGCATGGTAAAATTTGCATACACATACCGATTCCCATTTAGTTTTGTCTATATTTTAAGAGAGTATTTTAAATGCAATAAGAAATTGACAAGTGGTGCAATATTGTTCCAAGTTGAACTATTTCCTCTAAGTTGTTGCTAATCTATTTAAACATATTCATATCTTTCCCTTCATTTTTCCCATATATCTAAATCCATTTTCACATTCATTCCAATACATTTACCATATTCAACTATTTATCATTTCCATGCATGTACTTATCTCAAAACATTCTCATGTCACCTAGATTCCTTTTGTGTCTAGAGTGGACTAGAAACACATGCTTGAGTTAAAATTACTAAGAGCATTTATTTGAAGACATCTAGTTACACTATATGTAGCCTTCAAATATATAGTCTATCGACTAATTATTTTATAATAATCAAGGACAACATTGTTCTTATCCTTTCAAAAAGTCATTGCAAGCACCTCCAAACTCTCTTCAATAATTTATTTCTATTATAACATCTCATATTCCTGTCAAATAGCTATTGCATAAAATTTCAATGAATTGAAAACTAAACGATTGTATTCTTGTTTGGTTGGTTCTACATGTGTTTAGAGATCAGCTGCCCATTTTGACTAGATGATGCATGGCAATCATGATCTCCAGTTATTTGAGGAATTCTAACCGACGAAAATTAAACAAAAATGTATGAGACTTTTGAATAAGTCAATATGGGCGCCACTGCTAGATAGACATTCAAAAGATATTCATGTGCTGGTTAAGAACTGCCAAAACAAACTACCAAAATAGTCAACCGAAAAGAAAAGCATAAATCAAAATAAGTTGGCTGATTGTACACTTCTACAAATTGTATGGAAAAAATCCTCAACTATGACAGGAAAATTCTGAGCTCTTTAGAATCCAGCTGTCTTTTTTATTTTTGCTGAAAGTTATTATTCATGAGCATGACAATAACTATAACGACAAGTGTGAATATGATACAAATTAATGGGAGACTTTAAACAGTTAAAATTTATTGTCTGCTTCCTCAACAAACATGATTCCATGATTGCAATTGCGTTAACGTTTCAATAATGCCTGATAAGATTAGTGCATAAGAGAGAAAAATGCAGTCACCTGGAGACGTCCTTTCTGATAAGTGTAGTGATGTTGAGAGTAATAATTAAAGACAGAATACTCCGTAAGTTTCGTTATAATTGAAGTGGAGATGTAGACTGGCGTAGAAATTGATCTCCTCTCAGATCTCTTGCCCAACACAAAGATTGCATTTAGAAGATGGTCATTCAATGTACGAGAGACGAGAGATTATTTTGTCCAGATCTTGATGTAAAATGTGAAGGTCGGTTGCCTTTTCTGTGTGTAGATGAAGATAAGAGAAGATAAATAACGTAGATATGAAGACAACACCTGAGCACTACTTCCACAGAGCTTAGGCTAGCTATGTTATCAAAATGCGAGGATTAGGTCATGAAACTCATAAATAGTCTCACAACAAACAATCCAAGATTCAAAATAGACGGGAAAAGATATCACCAGATTTACAATAGAGTGGGAATCTTCATTCTAAGAGAGACCTTCAGCTTAAGAAACAGCCAAAAATTATTTTTGTGGCTATTTGATGGTTAGCTTTTCAGTCAAATTTTGATTTGGTATTTCTATCGTCACAAAAGAATTACTTTTGATAATAGTATTTGAAATGGAGAAATATAATATAAATAAAATGATTGTGATATAATAAAACAAAGCTTTCAATGCGAAGATACAAGCATGCAAAGAAATATACAAAGACAATATCACCTCATAGAAACTATGTTAGAGCCAAACGGGGTTTATACAACACCTCTCTGAATTTAGATAGAATAATAACAATCTTCACATTGATGGAGAAAGTTGGAAACAATAGAGAGGTTCAATAACTTTCCTAGTATATAGGTATATGTGCATATATACGCAGGTCGACTTACTCAGCTTAGACTAGGTAAGTTGGATCATTGGAGGAGAGTATTGGATGATGTAGAGGCTATTACATGGTGGCCTTATCTAGATTGCAAGCATTGTGATGATGATGATTTATAGTTGCCATACCTCTGTCAGTCGATGATGCTAATTGGTTAGACTCGTTGGGTGTTAGAGAGATTTTTGTTCAGATGAGTGTTCAGATAGTATGGTATTGTTCAGGGTATGCCCTAGGGTGTTGCCCATTATGCTTGGTGCCAGTTAGATTCTACAGAGTGGGGACCAAGTCTTTCATATGATGCCATTGTTCAAGAGTATCAAGCTCTACAACCTCTAGTTTGGGATATCCATCCTGATATTGTTGAGCCACCTGTTACAGTTGATTATGCAGAGTATCTGGTTCTACATCTTTTTCCATGAATTACCATTCTTGATGAGCCAATACCACTACCTATTGAGGAGGAGGTTGTTTTTGCACACGGTCGCTAACAGGGGAGAGAGGAGGTTGGTGAGGAGGAGGTAGAGGATGTTTAGAGAAGTGGTGACGAGGAGAGTAGTAGTGAGATGAGAGTAGTGGAGATGATGAGGGATATGATAGTGGAGATGATGGAGGAGGTGGTGGTGGAGATGATGCATGAGGTGTAGGTGGATCAGGTGTAGGCTTGGATGTTTAGGATTATAGGGTGCCTCATAAGAGGCGATCACTGGTAGCTCTTACAGAGTTGCATGTGCGGATTGGTGTACCCTCCAAACAACAGTAGACTTAGATTGCCAATTTACATGTGCAAGTGCATACCTTACTTGGTTAGCTGGTTCAGGCTCGTGGTCTCTTATTGTAGACACAGATGCAGACGCAGGCCCAGTCCCATGCATAGGCTCTAGCTCAGGTACAGGGACAATTGGTAGCCACTCAGGCACATATTGCCTCATTGACAACTAAGAGAGATGTAGCTAGACAGGTTGCAGAGCAAGCACATATTATAGCTGAGAGATTACAAAGATTGGCTTATGGTACATTTGTGGCTGATTATGTGAGAGGGGTTCTCCGTGTGGGTAGAGAGGCATATTATTATAGAGGAAAATACCATGATGTTGTCTCCTCTGAGCAGAGAGTTAGTTATGCCCAATCTCGATCAGTTAGGACCCAGTCCAGGACTGTTAATGTTGGTGTGACACAGCCTCCACGGAGAGACCCAAGAGATCCTAGTACATCTGATGGGGGAGGTACTGGCCCAGAGATGCCTGCACCATCTAGAGCTAGCACCTCATAACTCCATGATGTTATTTTATGATATATATGAGATATGATGTATAATTCAATGTTTTGATTCATGGCCATTTTTGAAGTTGTATCTCTTTTCATTTCAAACATCAATGTATATGTGACATTATGATTTTGAGATCTATATGATATGTGGTGGATTGATCGATCTATGTGTTCTATATGGATTTATGATGGATGCATTTAATTTCTCGTTCTATATGGTATGTGATGATCTATATGATACTGTTAGGGATGCATTTGATGATCATGATGATATGCAATGATTTTATGATGTTATTGATTTATGATTTTTTCTTGTGATTATGTGAATAATGATGATGTATGGATGCATGGTGATAGTTTTATGATAATGAGTATATGTAAATGATATGAAAATGCATCTATATGTATGATTTTGGATATGTTGTTTCTATGATATATGACATAATGATATAAATGAGATATGATGCACTTTTTTTTATTATATTTCAATGTAATTATATGATGCAATGAATGTATGAATGAATGATCAATATAATGGTACTTTGAATGTATGATATATGATATGACAAATGGATGAATGAAAATGTAAAATCATAGAGATTTGTTTTTGATAGTTTCCTTATGCAATTTTTATGATGTGATGCACAAATGAAGAAATGACATGATTAATGCAAATTATATGATCAAATGTTTGAATGATGAAATGATATAATAAGGTTTCTAATGTATGCTATTGAATTGATTATGCAGCTATATGATAATGATGATGTTTTGTTAATATCAAGTATACTCAATCCATTTATGAGAAAAGATAGCATCATTTTTAATCCTTTTCCAGTTTTTGTAACAAATACTCTATAGATGTAAAAATAACATGAATACAATCTAATTTACCATGCAAATCTATATGCAAGTATCAGCATCTTAATAGTCCATTTATTGTGCTTTTTTATCATCATGGATATTTTTAAAATGTTGAAAGTGAGTACAAGCATCAATGGTATAATTTAGACCATGATGACCTAAGTACTACTTTCATGATTTTTGATATTGCAAGTTAACACTGTAAGAATCTAGGTATAATTAAACTGAGATGACCTGGGCATTTCTTGTGTAAGCAGACAAGAATCAATCTTTTTATTATGTGAATTGGAATATCATCAGTGATACTTTTTAGAGCACGTCTCGTGAAAATTCACACAATAAATAATTAATTCACAAACAACAGACAAAGAAAATATCATTCTTCTTCCTAGCTTCTCTAGTTCAATACATCATTGAGTTGCTCCAAAGAAATTATAACAAAGATCAAAGTACAACAATTCAACCTCTGCCTAAAGCATTTCAATCATTATTTAGATTAGATCATCCATTTTTGAGGTGTTGGAAGTAAAGCAGAATGGATAGCTTCAATAGGTGTGATAGGCTCTTAACATGGTGATCATGGGGTGTTTTGATCTTGACTTGGAAAAGGATTGTGAGGTGTAGGAGAGGAAGTAGCTTGCCCTTTATTAAGTATGGAATCATTATGAAGTGGTATGAAAGGCATATCTTGATCATGAGAAGGATAAACATCTTCATGGGATGAAATGGTATCCTTGAATGGAAGCATATCTTTATCTTGATGAGGAAGGGAATCATGGGATTTTGTAGAAAGAATGTCTTGACAATTAGTTGGTAAGACATCATTAGATAGGAAGGAAGAACTATCATGCTCTTGTGATGTAATAGAATCATGAGATGGTATGGATTGAATAAATGGTGGAAGAAGAACTTGGAAGGATACTTGTCTCTTGAGATGGAGGGGAATTATTTTTGATGAATAGTGAAAGGAGGGAATCGTCATAAGATTGTTGAGAAATGGGATCTTGATCAAATATTGGAAGAATTTGTGGAATTTTTATATCATTGGATGGAGTGGAAAGAATATTTTGATCTTGATGTGTAGGGGAGTCTATGCTAGCATGCTTTGGATTGAGAGATTGACATGAATCATTGGATGTTGAAGATATGATAAAAGAGGATGATTGGATGGAATTGTTAACTTGAGTGAAAGAATCTTAAGGTTTATTTTGGCTTATGGTGGATGGAGATAAATGCATGACATGATAGTATTTCTCAATATCATTTGTGTTTGAGGACTGAGATTTGGGCTTCTGATTTGATTTTATCAAAAAATCAAAGATATTGAACTTGGATGATGTAGTTGTTGGTGGAGAAGGTGTCATGTCCAAATTTTTATCAGAGGAATAAGAACAAATGTCTAGAATAAAATATCTCTCTGTGGTTGTTTCCCTTTGCATATCCCAGATTTGTTGTTGAAGGTTTTTCATTTGATAAGCTAAAGCATTCAATTGATCATCATCTATTTCAGCCATGGTGGTTTGAGTTTCAATTTCCTTTTTCTAGGAGTTTTTGTCTTTGTAACCTTGTTAAAATGGGCATACAAGTGTTAGGGTTTTCACTAAACTCTGATCTTTTGTGAAGTAGTGCCAAAGATAATAACTAAGTCAAATAGAATGATAAATTCTATTGATGAGACTAAGTTATATTTTTCTCTTTTCTATACTGTTTTTTTTCATGAATGTAGGATGACCCATCTTGATAATGAAACTTAACTTAATAATCAAGAGTTGTGTTTGATGATAAGGCACTTTAAAATTGTAAGATCTTGGTTTAATTTGGACGAGTTTGACTTGTAAGGTCCAATTTTCCCAAGTTTAAGACACTATTTTGACTAAGAAAATGTTTTTGTTCTAACAAAGATCTAATTTTTGATGTCAAAAGTCTAATAGCAATTTCAAATAGCTCTTTATTTTCTTGTTTTGTGGACATGCACTATTACCTATGAGGGTAGATGTGCTAAAAAAAATTGTGTATGCACAAAAATATATGATGAATGTGTTGTTAGACAGGGTATATGCACTAAAACAAATTGTAGATGCACCGAGATACTGGGAAATTTTGACACTAGTAAATTATGGTGATAGACTGTAGATGCGTAGTAAGATAAGTTAGATGCACTGAAATAGTGGTTGTATCTACTATTTGGACAACAGATGTGCTAAAATACTGATTGTATGCACTAAAACAGACCATGTATGTGCTATTCTGGGACTGTTCATAGTGTTTCCCATTTGTTCTAATTTTTCTCAGTAAAAGGATTGATTTCAGGGTGTAATTTTCTGAACCATGAACATTTTGACAAGGTATTTTACTAGAAAATATTTGAAATTGTTGATCTAATTGGATGATAACCTTGAAAGATAACTTCACACGCATAAGCTAGATTGTAAAGAGTTGTTTCAGAAACCTATGTATTAAACATGTAGTGAGTGTTCTAGAATCAAGTTCGACTCTTTCAATTTCCATAGTTTTTGAAACAAATATAAATAGTTCAAGCACTTTTCTATCTCAAGTAGGTCACTTAGAATATCATAGCCCACAGCTTGCAACTATGTCATCTCACACAGCCATGTCACCCCATAGAGGGCTCCCATGTTTTTTCCTTTCCCGAGTTTTAACCAAAGTTGAATCCTCCACTTTTGGCCAAGGTCTCTAATAGTTATACTGTGAGTGTCTGGAGGGAAGATTCTTCCCTCCCCTTGCACTGTGATATAAAGTGTTTGGAAACTGACATAGTTGGATTCTACACTAAAGTTCGTAGATAGGGTATCTATTTAGAGTGACAAATGATAAACTTCCTCAGGAGACCTCCCAATCTTTAGAACAAAGATTTTGGGGATGGTTATCTTGCACATTTCCATTGAATTGTGGGTTTCCTCAAATTCACTTTTGATTATAGTGGGTTGGAAAACCTAGCTTTGGTTGTTCCCACTTAGGTTGTTCCCGTAGGTTGAGTACTTTTTCCCACTACGGAAGGCCTTCTAAAGGATTTAATGAAGCATGAAAATTGAGTCTAGCATTTTGATCACCTAGTGAAGGGAAGAGCATAGGCCTATCACTTCAACCATAGTAGACAAGGGGTTTAATTAATCATTTTACTTAAGCTAGATGCCTAACTTAAATAATGAGTTCTTTTTAAAACACCAAACTTGAGTGTGAAGTTGTTTGTTCAATTTTAATCCAAATCCAAAAACTAGTGAGTTTCTAATTTTTTTTTAACCAACTTTGACAAAGTTTGTGTAGATGGTTAATTTTAAGCCCAAAGTAATGCTAGTTTGTCCTAAAGCATGAGTGAAAAATAACATATGATTGGTTATTTTCTCATGAGTGTTTGAAAACACTATTACAATGGATATCAAATGCTTTTTCTTTCACTTCAATGCTCCATGTTCTTCTTAAAACCTGCAATAAATGCTCAAAATATTATATGAGATCAAAAAATAAGAAGATATAAGGCTTAGATGAATGATTAAGCATAAAAACCTTAAAACTTAAACCAAGTTACAATGTGATTTGACTTTAAATGTAAAATTGAAAATTTTAACTCTACAAAAATAGATAAATACCTACACCATTGCATATCTTATGAAATTATACCCCATTTCAAAAAAAAAGCTTTAAAAAAGACCTCTGTATGACCAAGATATGGCCATTTTAAGTTTGACTATAAAATTGCTAAAACATAGATCTATGCACTAAAACAAAGATCCAATGTGCTAAAATAGAGATCTAATGCGCTAAAAGATCATTTGGATGTGCTAAAAGAAGTGTCAGATGCACCAAAAGAAGGCTCTAGATGTGCCAAAAGAAACTCTGGATGCGCCAGAAAGTATCTAGTGGATGCATTGGAACAATTTTCAAATGCACTAAAGTATCTGTCATTTGCATTTTAAAATATCTTGATCACACTAAAAGAAACACATCAGAAGCCTACACAGACACTTTTCAGAAAAAAGATGTAAAATATGGGGGTTGTGCCCCACGGTGGGTGCTAAAATGTAAGTGTGGAATAAGTAATGAGTAAAATAGCAAACAAAACTTCTTAATAAGACATTATATCAAAGATTCAACAATATTTAAACTAATTAAAAATAAAAAGAAAGAATCTACTAAAAATGTCATATTGTTCTCTATCTTTAAAGATTTATTAAGTCATGGGGCTCTCATATTTTATAAGCATTATGATTTTTAAAATGCCAATCTAGAGAATGAGATGAGCTGCTAAATTTGATAATCTAATCATATATGATGATGTCTAAATGATATGATGAAGCTACTGTAATCTAAATTGACATGAAACTTGATAAAAGAAGCTACGGTAAACTATGATGCAGCCATGATATTGATTCTAAAATTCTATGATAGTTATTTGCTAAATGATAATGCTATTGCTAAGATACTTAATTTCTCAATTGGTGTTTCTGCAGAGTAAGTTTGCACAAAGTTGGGATCCATTTCCTGTAGAAGAGGGTTGTATTTATAGATTTATGACAACACATTTGTGAGGAGGCAGCACAACAAAGTTTTGGATTTGATCTTGAGAATTGAATGATGAAGGATGAAGAAGCCTAAGTTGATCATGGGGATTGTTCCTCCCCAAAAAAACACTCAGCTAGAAGATAGGAAGAATCATTGGAGAAAGATGAAGAGGATTACTTGCAAATTTGTCTCCAATTTTTCCTGTGAAGATTTGAGTTGAATTAATTAGATGTTTCATATATCTAATTTGGTAGATTAAATATTGATTTGTTGTAGAATATGTGCATAAATTTGAATGTTTTAGATTTATTTCAAATTTAGGAAGAAATAACAATTATTACACTAAACAAATGTGTCTAATATTGTTTATTTAATAAAAGAGAGATAAAGATAATTAAATAAAAACTATTAAAGTTTTGATTATTTAATTAAGAAATAATAATCAGAAGAATATAAATGTGAACTATATAAATAAATATTTCTATTTATTCAATAGTAGATGACTTTAAGGTTAATTAATCAAATAAATTGTATAATTTAATTAATTAGATTATCCATACCATTTTTAGGTGTATACAATTTCAACAAGAAATGGATAGATAATAGGGAAGTCTATAGATTTGTTTGCATCCCCTTCTCCTTTTCATGCCTCTTTTATTGAATTGTGATAAGTTTCTATATGTAGTTTACAAAAAGATGGCTTATTGCATTACAAATTTTCTATCTATAACTAGTAAATTTTAGGTGTAAGTATCTAAACTTTTGGCTAATAATTAGGTTTATTAGTACGCTTCTTGTTGGGTTCCTTCTAAGTCTTCCTATTTTAAAATTGAAAATATTATCAAGGAATTTATCTAGACTTCTTTTCATGGTAAGAAAGCCTTTCACTATATGAATTAATAATATTGTTATCTTCCTCATGATTCTATGGGTTAAGTATTACTCTCAATACATTGTCAAGGTCTAGAACTTTATATTAAATCAATTATAAGGGCCCTAGAAGGTGAGGATTCCGATAAAGTCTTCATTTGACATTATATTTCATTTAGACTACTTTATGGGAATCTAGTTTGGAAAGAACTTGGGATTCATAATCTCATGAATAAGAAGGGACCATTCAAATATAGGACATATTTGTTATTAAAATAGTTTAGAAATCCTAGGAATCCACCAAGCCCTAGATTTTGTAGCATTGAAGTTATTTCTATAATGGTATTTCTTAAATTAAATAGTCTACTTGGTGGTTTGTAGTTCTTCCTTATCAATACCAACCACTGACTAAAGCCCCTTTGATTTGAGTTTTGCATTTTTTATAATAGAGGAGTTAAAATGTTGAAAAATATTTTTTTAAAAGTTATCGAGAATTTCTTAACTTAAATCCTAAGGATAAGTTTATATTTTAGTTATCAATTGAGGACCATGAGACATACCAAATAGTTATTGATGTATGTCTTTCCTCCCACATGGTTCATAGAACTTGGGTTAGTATTATCAATCTATAGTTGAAGGATTACAATCAATGTCCTCACATAATAATTTTCAATTACAAACCTTGGAAAGGGTATTTGTGTCTTACATCTCATCTCCTCATGGTGGACCAGTTAAATATCCATTGAAACCTATGGTCATATCTAGGCACTTGGTACCATAGATTCTAGGCTATTTGGTAGGCTATTCTTGAAATCAAACTTACTCATTTTCTTGGTGCATTATTTACCAAGTCCTTGCACTTGGATCTTTCTTGTGTCATCTTATATTGCTTCATAACTATTATCTATTTCATGGAAAATGTAAGACTCTCAAGCACCTTTTCTAGTTTTATAATATATCAAGGAAGCCAAACTTGGATTCATTGCTTCATCAGTCCATTCAAGCCTGACCCATTTTCACATGGTATTTGGGTTTTTTAGAGATTGGGATTGCCTCATTTTTAAATTTAACAAAATTTTGCATGCTTTTAGGGTCGATATTATCTTTAAGATTTGGAAAGATATAAATTCTACTATTCTTATTGGTTGTGTAGTTCATATTTATTTTTTACTTTATACTAAAGCTAATTCAAGCTCCAAACCATTTTTATAAATATAGGTGCAAGTGGATAATGTTAGGCTCAAATATTCTCATTTGTAGGTACATTTAGATCACTAGGGTAATGCCCCTTATATGGTTGCTAGAGTGATATCTGATTTCTTCTCCCACTAGGGTCATTCTCTTCTACATGGGTATAAAGATGGATGTAACTAGTTTTCTAGAAGAGATCATGACTCCTAGTCACATGGTTCTCTAGTGGCTTTTAGATGAGTTAAGATAGTATTTCATATGATGGCCTTACCCTTCTCACCTACCATTGAGCTCTTCACATGAATTTGGTACTTTTATTTGGTTGGATTCTTACAAGTTTCCTCACTTGGATCAAGTAATTTTTTCTATTGGTGTTCAACAACCTACAAATGAAGATAAATAAGAGAAGAGTGTTCTTACTATTTGAAATCCAATTTCTAATGGTTTCATCCCTACCAATGTGGTAAATTAGATGGAAGTGATCCCCTTTGATGATGTAACTTGCCACCTAGTGCATAGTTTAGATAGGTTGTAGTCGAGTTTCGATCCCTTTTTTAGTTCTTATTATTTGGGCTTGACCTTGTAAGAATTTTTTTTGTTTTTTCATCTTTTTGTTTGGACCTAGCCTTGCATAGATATTATACTATCTTATTGAGGGTGTTCCTTCTACCACCCACTTCTTTTTTGTGAAATAGTGTAATATCATCTTTTGAGTATTAAAAATTAATAAAGCCATTATTCATCAAAAAATATCACAATTATCATGAATGTCAATACATACATATCTAATATAGTTGCATATAAAGATTTTATAGTTGATTAAATAATGCATGGTAAAATTTTGAAACATAGCGATTCCCATTTAGTTTTGTCTCTATTTTGAGAGAATATTTTAAATGCAATAAGATATTGACAAGTGGCACAATATTATTCCAAGTTGAACTCTTTCCTCTTAGTTGTTGCTAATCTATTTAACAATATTCATATTTTCCATTCATTTTTCCCTTATCTAAATCCATTTTCACATTCATTCCAATACATTTACCATATTCAACTATTTATCATTTCCATGCATACACTTATCTCAAAACATCCCATGTCACCTATTCCTTTTGTGTCTAGAGCGGACTAGAAACACATGCTTGAGTTAAAATTTCTAAGAAGAACATTTATTTGAAGGCATTTAGTTACACTATATGTAGCCTTCAAAATGTAGTCTATCAACTAATTATTTTATAATAATAATTAAAGACAACATTGTTCTTATCCTTCCAAAAGTCATTGCAAGCTCCTCCAATCTCTCTTCAACAATTTATTTCTATTATAACATCTCATATTCCTATCAAATAGCTATTGCATAAAATTTCAATGAATTGAAAACTAAACGATTGTATTCTTGTTTGGTTGGTTCTACATGTGTTTAGATATCAGCCGCCCATTTTGACTATATGATGCATGGCAATCAAGATCTCCAATTATTTGAGGAATTTTAAACGAAGAAAATTAAACAAAAATGCATGAGACTTTTGAATGAGTTAATATGGGCGCCACTGCTAGATAGACATTCAAAAGATATTCATGTGCTGGTTAAGAACTACCAAAATAGTCAACCGAAAAGAAAAGCATAAATCAAAATAAGTTGGTTGATTGTACACTTCTACAAATTGTATGGAAAAAATCCTCAACTATGACAGGAAAATTCCGAGCTCTATACAATCCAGCTGTTTTTTTGTTTTTGCTGAAAGTTAATATTCATGAGCATGACAATAACTATAACGAAAAGTGTGAATATGATACAAATTAATGGGAGGCTTTAAACAGTTAAGCCATGATTGCATGATTGCATGATTGCATTTGCGTTAACGTTTCAAAAATGCCTTTCTACCCAATAATGGTAGTATATTGACAACTTCTACCACACATATATAATATTTTTATAAAACCCTAGCTACTGAGGTTTAGGTATTAAGGGAATCAATATTCATTTGAATGTCGAATTTAAAGACCCTATACCTAGCCCTTTTATAAACTTTGAAAAGATTCTTAAAGAATTTATTTGGGATTATTTTGATGGTAATGAATGCTTTCACTGCATGAATTAAGAATATTGTTATCTTTCTAATTATTCTATGGATGAAGGCTTATTTTCAATCCATTTTCAAGACTTAGAAATTTATTCCTAATTAATTATTAGGGTTCTAGAAGGTGGTGATACCTACAAAGTCATTTCAGATTATATTTCATTTTGGTCACTTTATGGGAATCTAGTTTGGAAAGGCCTTAATCTTCATGATCTCCTCTCTATGAAGGAACCATTTAGAAGTAGGACACACTTAAATTATCAAAAGAATATATAAGACTTGGGAATCCACCAAACATTAAATGTTTTGGGCCAAAAATTTATTTGGATGTCTCTATCTATTCCTTGCCAAGACTAACCTTTAACTAAATCCCCTTGGGTTTGAGGTATGAATTTTTTTAATAAAGGAGTCAAAAATATTTACAAATATTTTCAACAAAGTCACCAAAAATGTATTAAATTGTCCTAAGGATAAGTTGAAATTTTAGTTAGAAAAATAGGACCTTGAGGCATGCCAAATAGTTATTAATGCCACTCCTCCCACATGGTTCATAAAATTTGCATTAGGGTTTTCAAGCTCTAGTTGAAAGATTACAAACTTGATATCCTCGTGATAGTTAAAAAATATATACTATTGAAAGAATATTTGTGTCTTACACCTTATATCTCCTCATGGTCACCTAGCTAAATGTCTATTGGCACCTATAATCATGTCTAGGCACTTGGTACGATAGATTCTAAAGTATTTGGTTGACTATTCTTAAACCCAAACTTGTTCATTTTAATTGATGCATCATTTATAAGGCCTTCCACTTAGATCTTTCTTGTGTCGTCTTAGAATGCTTAAAAACTATTATCTATTTCATGAAAAATGTGGGACTCTCAAGAACCTTTTTTGTTCTATACTATAGTTAGGGAATCCTAGACTTGGATTCATGACTTCATTAAGCAATTTAGGCCTAACCAATTTTCATGGCAAATGGTTTTGTTTAGAGATTGGATTTGCATCACTTTTAAACTTAGCCAAATTTTATATTATTTTCAAGTGGAGATCCTTTTTATGGTTTGTAAAGATAGAAATTTTACTATTGTTTGTGTGGTTGATATTTCTTTTTTATTTTACACTAAAGCTGTAATTTTCTCAGTTTTATTTTTAAAATTTATGTGCAAGTGATCAAAGGTACACTTAAAAGTTTCTTATTTGTAGGTACATTTTGATAACTAGGGAAATGCCTCTTAAATAGTTTCTAAAGTTTCATCTCCTTTTGCCTCTCACTAGGGTCATTTTCTTGAGCATGGCCATATATGTGGATATAGCTAGCTTTCAAGAAGAGGTCATAACTCCTAGTCACATGGCTCTCAAGTACCTTCTAGATGAGTTAGGGATAGAATTTCCTATGATGGCCTTAGCCTTATCACCTATCATTGAACTCTTTACATGGGTGTGGTGCTTTTGTTTGGTTAGATTTTTGCATCTTTCCTCACTTGGATGAGGCAATTTTTCCTATTTGTTTTTTCAATAACCTATAAATGAAAATAAAGAAGTGGAGAGTGATCTTACTATTTGGAAACCAATTATTGATGGTTTCATCGCCAATGACGTATGGGAAAACAAGATGGATGTGACCCCCTTTGATAGTGTAACTCACCACCTATTGGCTTTGTTAATTGTTATTTGGGCTTTTCCATATTAGCATTTATGTTATTTCATATTTTTTTTGGGCGTAGTCCTACATAAACTTTGAGGGTGTTCCTTCTACCACCTACTCCTTTTTTTCTAAAATAGTCTAATATTCTCTTTTTCGTATGAAGATTAATAAATCCATTATTCATAAAAAACATAACAATTATCATATATGAATACATCATATATAATGTAGTTACATATAAAGATTTTATAGTTGATTACATAATAAATGGTGAAATTCTCATACTCCTGTAAAGTGGCACAATATTGTACCAAGTCAGACTCTTTCCCCTACATTCTTGCTAATCTATTTATACATGTTCCAATTTTTCCACTCATTCCAATACATTTGCCACATTCAACTATTTATCATTTTCATGCATTTACTTATCTTCAAATGTTCCAATGTCACATATTTCTTTTCTGTCTAGAGTAGACTAGAAACACATGTTTGAATTAAAAAATTTATGTGTTTGTATTTGAATGCATTTAGTTGCATTTATTTATGTTTTAGGAGTCATTCCATATAGTACTTGGTTAACAAGGCTATAAAAAATTGTGTCTCGATCATTTATAGCATCTATTACTAATTTCAAGAATTTAATGAATGCAATAATGTAAAATACTTTTGATTATTCTATGAAAAGAACATCCTTTAAAGATATTAAAAATTATCAATATTGATAATTGTTTCCAAAGATACAAAAATACAATTATAAAATTTTCTCTTAAGATATAGATCTTCTCAATAACACTATAATTATTTTATAATTACTATCTATTAAAACACTTAACCAAACTAAGGACAACATTAATCTTATCCTTGGAAAAGGTCATTTTAAACACCTCCAATCTTTATTCAATAACATAGTTATATTTTAACATCTCATACTTTTGTCAAATAGCTATTGCATAAAATTTCAACGAACTGAAAACTAAACTATTGTATTCCTGATTGGTTGGTTCTACATGTGTTTACAGATCAGCTGCCCAATTTGACTAGATGATGCATGGCAATCAAGATCTCCGCTTTTGGATACTCAAGTATTTGAGGAAAGATAACGGAAGAAAATTAAACAAAAATGTATGCAACTTTTCAATAATAAGTTAATATGGGCACCACTGCTAGATAGACATTCAAAAGATATCCATGTGCAGCTGGTTAAGAACAGCCAAAACAAACTACAAAAATATAATCAAATGAAAGGGAAAACTACCAAAATATAATCAAACGAAAGGGAAAACTACCAAAATAGTCAACCGAAAACCAAAGCATAAATCAAAATAAGTTGGCTGATTGTACACATTTACAAATTGCATGAAAAATATCGTCAACTTTGACAAGGAAATTCCGACCTCTCTACAGCCTAGCTGTTTGTTTTGTTTTTGCTGAAAGTTTATATTCATGAGCGTGACTATGACTATAATGACAATTGTGAACGTGATGCAAATTAATGGGAAATTTTAAACAGCTAAAATTTATTGTCTGCTTCCTTAACAAACATTATTCTATGATTGCAATTTTGTAACATTTCAATAATGCCTGATAAATTTACTGCATAAGAAAGAAAAATACAGTTGCCTGGAGACGTCCTTTCTGATAACTGTAGTGATGTTAAGTGGAATAATTTCAGAGAGTACTCCGTAAGTTTTGTTATAATTGAAGTGGAGATGTAGACTGGCGTAGAAATTTCTGCCAACACAAGATTGCATTTAAAAGATGATTCAATGGATGGAGTAGAGATAAGATAGACTCTTGATGTAAAACGTGGAGAATAAGAGAGACAAATAATGTATATAATGAAGAGGACATCTAAGCAGTACTTCCACAAAGCTTAGGCTAGCTTTGTTATCAAAATGCGAGGATTAGGTCATGAAACTCATAAATAGTTTCACAACAAACAATCAAAGATTCCAACAATTAAGTAAGTAGAATGTTTAAAGTTTTTAAATTTTTATGGATTAAGAACGTTGTCTAAGTGTCAAAGTTCAATGAAATGTAGAGACTGAAATTTGACACCACAAAATGAAGGTTAGCTGCTGCTTCTTTCTTTTTCTTTTCTTTTTTTGGCAAGTGATCTCAATAAATTTACATTCGACTTTACAAAATAAAGATTAATTTGCAAGTGATTTCAATTAATTTACATTCAAGTTAATTAGTTTTGTCTAACTTCAAAGAAATTAATATGCTACAATTAATATAGAAAGTGTTCTAATTATAAATAGATGTCATTTACTTAACTAAGATAAAACACTTATAGAAAACACACTAATACTAATTATTAGAAAATGATTAACAAAAAATAAAAGCAAAGTGTTTATTTAGAAGTATTAGAAAGGAATCTATAACTAAAATATGGAGCTTGTTGGACCAGACACTAGGGTGTTTAGCATAGATGTTTTATTGATGTGTTGTAGTCCCATAGAACTTAAAAAATAGTGTGAATATGTTTCAAAAGTATGTATGAATAAAAAAAACATGAAATAAAAGAAACACTGGTAGATCACTTTTGATGAGGAAAATACAATAACAAAATATTAACTATTACATTCCAAATAAATTGCTAAAATGATAAGAAAAATAGAGGGCACAAGATATAACCACATCTATAGTAGATTGGGAATCTTCATTCTCAAAGATGCTTTCAGCTTAAGAAACAACCAAAAATTAATTTTGTGGCTATTTGGTGGTTTTTTTCAAGTAAAATCCTTGATTTGGTGTTTCTACCTCCAAAAAAAAAGCTATTTTTGATAATAATATTTGAAATAAAAAATATATTGTAACTAAAATGGTTGTGCTATAATAGAATAAAGTTTTCAGTGAAAATAAGCTAGAATATGATCCCACAATGCAAAGAGGATACAATAACACTAGCAGTGAGAAAATAAGAATTTCAAAGCAAATATATAAGAACAATAGCACCTCGTAGAAATTGTCTTAGAGCCAAATAAGAATTTACTATTTGTTACAATGCTTCTACAACACCTCTATGAATCTAGAGAGAATAGTAAAAATCTTCACATTAATGAAGAAAGTCAGCAACAATAGAAAAATTCAAGAACTTTCATAGTATACTAGTATAGAGAGTTGGAGAGCAAAGTACAAGAAAATTGACAAGAGATTGGTAGAATTAATAAATGAGGTTTTAAATTCTATCAAAGAGGAGAATAAAGGGGGAGGTGGCTATTTTGTATCTCTTTAAAATGGTTACCTATTGAATATCAAAGAGATGATATATTTTGAAATGCCTAGAAATGACCATAAAAAAAATTTATCACAAGACACTAGTAATTTTGATGGACATCCACAAAAAGTGCTAGTGTCTACATAATTTGAACTAAATGAAAATCCAACACTAGAAACAACATGAAAAAGACACATAGAACACAAAGAAAAGGAAAAATATCACTTAGAAAAGTAAACTTTTGGCATTGGGAAGTAGAAGGTTAGGACACTAAAGAAGTCATAGAATACAATATAAATTTGTAAGGGTATATAAATTTTTATGTTATAATTTTGTATAAAAGAAAAAATTATTTAGAAAATAACATGTACAATTTTTTGAATTATTATAGAATATAGTAATTTGTATATACTCACTTTCCCCAAGGTACATGAATCAAAGCTTATCTTTGAAGGTTTAAATTTAAAGATAAGGTCTCTAAGGAGTTATTTTGATATCTATAGGCTCATCACACATCCCAAGCCACTAAAAAAAGCAAGGATAGTTAGTAAACTTTAACAAAGGTTCTAGACCTCATAGATATTTGTTTAGCGCTATGTGCAAGTCTTTATTTTCAAAGAAAACACTACTAGAATATCTCTAAAATAATTTTAGAAGGTGATTCTTTGTCAAGTCTCCAACACTCATATCATTTGTGACCAACTACACAAAAATTAAGATTTATGTGAACTTGTGTTCACTATGTCAAGCATTAAAGCTCTTAGTTTGGATGGATTCCCTTATGATTTTTATAAGCTCATTTGGATATTGTGGGTGTGGATGTTCATGAAGTATATTTGGGAGTATTCCATTATAACTACTTGGGGATATTAATTAATAACTTTAATTTATAATTTATACCTAAAGATGACAACTTTGAGGATATCTAAAATTGGTACCCCATTAGCTCTCTAAATGTCCTATAAAAAATACTACCAAATGTTATGCCCTTAATAGCCTTCTTCCTTAGATAGTTTTCCATGAGTAAATTGGTTTCATTAAGTAGTGGTATATCCTCAAAAACATTATTTCTATATGAGATGGAATGGAATGGACTTGACACTCCCAAAACCCTACAATGTTTCTCAAAAATGATTTTTCTAAGACTTATAACTATATTGAATGACATTTCATTCTTTCCATACTTGAAGTGTTGGGATTTTGGTAATTTTTTGTATTAAGTAAAGATGTTTTTTGCATATTACTATACTTCCATCATCCTTGATGGCTATCAACTCAATTATTATTTTCACTTCTAGTTTATCCATTAGGGTTTCCCTTCACCCTTTGATTTTATGTGCTTGGTGTTAAATGCTTTGACTATCTTTTGACCCATGTAATCTCTGAGAAGATAGTCAATAGAAGTGCCATGTCTAATTCATCTAACTAGATTTTTGATGGCCACTTTGTAGATACTTATTTTCTTAATTTAACTAAAGAAGAGGATAATATCAAAAATTCCCTTCATTTCCTTGGTGTTTTCTACAAGGATTTAGGTTTCAGTGTTCAATGGTAGAAGATGCAATGATACATGCAATATTTCCTTCCTAATCTTAGTTGGTTAATAATTTCAACAAGAAATGGATAGATAATAGGGAAGTATATAGATTTATTTGCATTCCCTTCTCCTTTCCATGCCTCTTCTATTGAATTGTGATAAGTTGCTATATATAATTTCCAAAAAGATGACTTATTGCATTACAAATTTTCTATCTATAATGTAAGTAAATTTTAGGTGTACTCTAGACTTTTGGCTAATAATTATGTTCATTACCCTTCTTGTTGCATTCCTTCTATGTCTTCCTATTTTAAAATTAAAAATATTATTAGGGAATTTATCTAGGCTTCTTTTGATGGTAAGAAATCCTTTCACTATATGAATCAATAATATTTTTATCTTCCTCATGATTCTATGGGTTAAATATTACTCTCAATTCATTGTCAAGGTCTAAAACTTTATACTAAATCAATTAGAAAGCCCTAGAAGGTGGTGATTCCTATAAAATCTTCATTTGACATAGTATTTTATTTAGACTACTTTATGGGAATCTAGTTTCAAAAGGCCTTGGGATTCGTAATCTCATTAATAAGAAGGAATCCATTCAAATATAGGACATATTTGTTATTAAAATAGTTTAGAATGCCTAGGAATCCATGAAGCCCTAGATTTTGTGGCCTTTAAATTACTTCTATAGTGGTATTTCTTAAATTAAATAGTCTACTTGATGGTCTTTAGTTCTTCCTTATCAATACCAACCACTAACTAAAACCTATTTGATTTGACCTTTGCATATTTTATAATAGAGGAGTCAAAATGTTGAAAATATTTTCAAAAAAGTTACCTAGAATTTTTTAACTTATCTTAAGGATAAGTTTATATTTTAGCTATCAATCTAGGACCATGAGACATACCAAATAGTTATTCATTTCATCCCTTCCACATGGTTCATAGAATTGGGGTTAGTATTTTCAATCTATAGTTGAAAGATTACAATCAATATTCTCGCATAATAATTTTCAATTACAAACCTTGGAAAGGGTATTTATGTCTTACACCTCATCTTCTCATGGTGGACTAGTTAAATATCCATTCTAACTTATGGTCATATCTAGGCACTTGGTACCATAGATTCTAGGCTATTTGGTTGGCTATTCTTGAAATCAAACTTGCTCATTTTCTTGGTGCATTATTTACCAAGGCCTTGCACTTGGATCTTTCTTGTGTCATCTTATATTGCTTAATAACTATTATCTATTTTGTGGAAAATGTAAGACTCTCAAGCACTGTTTCTAGTTCTATACTATGTCAAGAAAGCCAAGCTTGGATTCACTGCTTCATCAATCCATTCAATCCTAACCCATTTTCACATGGTATTTGGATTTTTTAGAGATTGGGCTTGCCTCACTTTTCAATTTAGCCAAATTTTGCATGCTTTTAGGGTGGATATTATTTTTAAGATTTGGAAAGATATAAATTCTACTATTTTTATTGGTTGTGTATTTCATATTTAATTTTCACGTTATACTAAAGCTATGATTCAAGCTCCAATCCATTTTTATAAATATAGGTGCAAGTGGATAAAGTTACACTCAAAAATTCTGAATTGTAGGTACATTTAGAACACTAGGGTAATGCCCCTTGTATGGTTGCTAGAGTGATATCTAATTTCTCCTCCCACTAGGTTCATTCTCCTCTACATGGGTATAAAGATGGATGTAAACCTTGTTTTCTAGAAGAGATCATGACTCCTAGTCACATGGTTCTCTAGTGGCTTTTAGATGAGTTAAGATAGTATTTCCTATGGCAGCCTTGCCCTTCTCACCTACCATTGAGCTCTTCACATGGCTATGGTACTTTTATTTGGTTGGATTCTTACAAGTTTTCTCACTTGGATCAAGTGGTTTTTTCTATTGGTGTTCAACAACCTACAAATGAAGATAAATAAGAGGAGAGTGTTCTTACTATTTGAAATCCAATTTCTAATGGTTTCATCCCTACCAATGTATGGGGTAAATTAGATGGAAGTGATCCCCCTTGATGATGTAACTTGCCACCTAGTGCATAGTTCAGATAGGTTGCAGTCAAGTTTCAATCCCTTTTTTAGTTCTTGTTATTTGGGCTTAGCCTTGTTAGAATTTTTTTTTTTTTAATATTTTTGTTTGGGCCTAGCCTTGCATAGATATTATCCTATCTTATTTAGGGTGTTCCTTCTACCACCTACTTCTTTTTTGTGAAATATTGTAAAATCTTATTTTGAGTTTTAAAAAGTAATAAAGCCACTATTCATCAAAAAAACATAGCCATTATTATGTATGTCAATATATACATATATAATGTAGCTGCATATAAAGATTTTATAGTTGATTAAATAATGCATGGTAAAATTTGCATACACATACCGATTCCCATTTAGTTTTGTCTATATTTTAAGAGAGTATTTTAAATGCAATAAGAAATTGACAAGTGGTGCAATATTGTTCCAAGTTGAACTATTTCCTCTAAGTTGTTGCTAATCTATTTAAACATATTCATATCTTTCCCTTCATTTTTCCCATATATCTAAATCCATTTTCACATTCATTCCAATACATTTACCATATTCAACTATTTATCATTTCCATGCATGTACTTATCTCAAAACATTCTCATGTCACCTAGATTCCTTTTGTGTCTAGAGTGGACTAGAAACACATGCTTGAGTTAAAATTACTAAGAGCATTTATTTGAAGACATCTAGTTACACTATATGTAGCCTTCAAATATATAGTCTATCGACTAATTATTTTATAATAATCAAGGACAACATTGTTCTTATCCTTTCAAAAAGTCATTGCAAGCACCTCCAAACTCTCTTCAATAATTTATTTCTATTATAACATCTCATATTCCTGTCAAATAGCTATTGCATAAAATTTCAATGAATTGAAAACTAAACGATTGTATTCTTGTTTGGTTGGTTCTACATGTGTTTAGAGATCAGCTGCCCATTTTGACTAGATGATGCATGGCAATCATGATCTCCAGTTATTTGAGGAATTCTAACCGACGAAAATTAAACAAAAATGTATGAGACTTTTGAATAAGTCAATATGGGCGCCACTGCTAGATAGACATTCAAAAGATATTCATGTGCTGGTTAAGAACTGCCAAAACAAACTACCAAAATAGTCAACCGAAAAGAAAAGCATAAATCAAAATAAGTTGGCTGATTGTACACTTCTACAAATTGTATGGAAAAAATCCTCAACTATGACAGGAAAATTCTGAGCTCTTTAGAATCCAGCTGTCTTTTTTATTTTTGCTGAAAGTTATTATTCATGAGCATGACAATAACTATAACGACAAGTGTGAATATGATACAAATTAATGGGAGACTTTAAACAGTTAAAATTTATTGTCTGCTTCCTCAACAAACATGATTCCATGATTGCAATTGCGTTAACGTTTCAATAATGCCTGATAAGATTAGTGCATAAGAGAGAAAAATGCAGTCACCTGGAGACGTCCTTTCTGATAAGTGTAGTGATGTTGAGAGTAATAATTAAAGACAGAATACTCCGTAAGTTTCGTTATAATTGAAGTGGAGATGTAGACTGGCGTAGAAATTGATCTCCTCTCAGATCTCTTGCCCAACACAAAGATTGCATTTAGAAGATGGTCATTCAATGTACGAGAGACGAGAGATTATTTTGTCCAGATCTTGATGTAAAATGTGAAGGTCGGTTGCCTTTTCTGTGTGTAGATGAAGATAAGAGAAGATAAATAACGTAGATATGAAGACAACACCTGAGCACTACTTCCACAGAGCTTAGGCTAGCTATGTTATCAAAATGCGAGGATTAGGTCATGAAACTCATAAATAGTCTCACAACAAACAATCCAAGATTCAAAATAGACGGGAAAAGATATCACCAGATTTACAATAGAGTGGGAATCTTCATTCTAAGAGAGACCTTCAGCTTAAGAAACAGCCAAAAATTATTTTTGTGGCTATTTGATGGTTAGCTTTTAAATCAAATTTTGATTTGGTATTTCTATTGTCCCAAAAAAAATATTTTTGATAATAATATTTGAAATGGAAAAATATAATGCAAATAAAATGATTGTGATATAATAAAACAAAACTTTCAATGCAAATAAGCTAGAATATGATCACACAATGCGAAGATACAAGCATGCAAAGAAATATACAAAGACAATATCACCTTATAGAAACTATGTTAGAGCCAAACGAGGTTTATACAACACCTCTATGAATTTAGAGAGAATAATAACAATCTTCACATTGATTGAAGAAATTTGGAAACAATAGAGAGGTTCAATAACTTTCCTAGTATAGAGAATTGGAGAGCAAAGAGTACAAGAAAATTGACAAAAAAATTGGTAGAATTAATAAATGATTTTAAATTCAGTTAAAGAGGAGAATAAAGGAGTAAATAGCTATTTCAAATCTTTTCAAAATAGTTATCTATTAAATACGAAGGAGATGATAGATTTTGAAATTCTTAGAAATGAGCATGAAAATGAATTATCACAAGACACTA
>VDFB02000002.1:32294763-32507535 GCA_007258455.2 Sequoia sempervirens
TTGATGATCACTCTAGAAAGACTTGGATCTTTTTTTTTGAAAACTAAAGAATCTAAGTAAGTGTTAGAAAGGTTCAAAGAGTTCAAAGCTCTAGTAGAGAATCTTTCCGGTAAAAGAATCAAGATCCTCAAATCTAATAATGGAGGAGAATACACCTCTGGTAGCTTTCGAAATTTCTGTGTTGATGGTGGGATTAGGAGGGAGTTTTGTGTTCCCTATAATCCTCAACAGAATGGTGTTGCAGAGAGAAAGAACAAGACGATCGTGGAAGCAGCGAAATCCATGAATCATGATCAGGATCTGCAAACCTTCTTATGGGCTGAAGCTTCTAGGACTGCAATATATGTTCAGAATAGAAGTCCTCACAAGGTCTTAGAGAATATGACTCCGGAAGAAGCCTTTACAGGGAAGAAGCTAGAGGTTAGTCATTTGAGGATCTTTGGATGTCCTGTCTATGTTCATGTTCCAAAAGAAAAGAGAACTAAGTTGGAACCTTCTGGCAAGAAGGGAATATTTGTGGGTTATAGTGAGACATCAAAAGCATACAGGATATATGTTCCAGGTCAGAAATTGATTGAAATCAGTAGAGATGTCACATTCGAGGAAGATGTTGCATTTAGAAGATCCAAGGGAACTCATGTGGAGATTGACTATGATGAGTCTCCTCAGGATATGGAAGTTGACCATACTCTTGAGATTCAGAGGGAGACTTCAGAACCGAAGGAAGATGTTGATCCAGTTGAGCCCTTGGAACCTACTGATGGGCCTACCGATATTGTGATTAAAAGAAAGAGACCTCTTTGGGCTAGGCAAACTATGCAAGAGGTTGAAAAGTTCACAGCTCCTAGAGGTACATTCAGAGAAAGTAAAAGGCCACATAAGTTCTCCAGTTATGTTGCCTTGATGAGTCAGATTATTGAATCTGAGCCTTCTAGTGTGGAGGAAGCTTCCAGTCAACAGGTTTGGAGAGATGCTATGTTAGAGGAGTACCAATCAATTCTCAAGAATGATGTTTGGGACATTGTTCCTAGACCTGAAGGAAAATCTGTGGTATCTTCGAAATGGCCCTTCAAGATCAAGCATGCAGCTGATGGGAGTATTGAGAAGTACAAGGCAAGATTTGTGGCTCGTGGGTTTTCACAGAAAGAGGGAGTTGATTATGAAGAAACTTTTGCTCCTGTTGCTCACTATACTTCTATCAAGACTATCATTGCCATTGCTGCATCTAGAGGATGGAAGATTCATCAAATGGATGTGAAGACAGCTTTTCTAAATGGTGTGATCGAGGAAGAAGTTTACATCGAGCAACCTAATGGGTTCGAGGTACATGGGAAGGAGTCTCATGTTTGCAAGCTGAAGAAGGCCTTGTATGGTCTTAAGCAGGCTCCTCGTGCATGGTACGAAAGAATTAATCGTTACCTGTCAAGTTTGGGCTTCTTGAAGAATGATGCTAACTCTAATCTATACTTTAAGGTAATTGATGGTGAAGCTTTGATTTTGGTTTTATATGTTGATGATTTGATACTTACTGGAGAAGAGCATTTGATCATCAAATGTAAGAAAGAGTTGGCCTCTGAGTTTGAGATGAAAGACCTTGGACTTATGCACTACTTCCTTGGCTTCAAAGTCTGGCAGAAACCAGATGAGATGATTCTAAGTCAAGGGAAGTACACCATTGATGTACATAAGAGGCTTGGTATGGTGGATTGCAAATCCATGTCTACACCTATGGAGACCAACCTACATAAATTGAAGGAGGCTGCAGCTAGTTCAGACTTGCTGGATCGTACAATGTACAAACAGCTGATTGGGTCCTTGATGTATCTAGTTAACACTAGACCAGATATCTGTTATGTTGTGAGTGCACTTAGTCAGTTCATGTGTGAACCAAGACAGATACATCTTGTTGCAACTAAACATATCCTGAGATACTTGCGTGGCACAGTTGGATATGGATTGAGATATTCTTCAGATGCTGACTTGGAGTTGCATGGTTATACTGATTATGATTGGGCAGTATGTGTCACAGATCGGAAGAGCACCTCTGGATGTTGCTTCAGTTTGGGATTAGCTATGATTTCCTAGTGTAGCAGGAAGCAGTCTTCTGTAGCATTGAGTACAGCAGAGGCAGAGTACATTGCAGCTTGTATGGCAGCTCAAGAAGCAGTGTAGCTTCGTAAGCTCCTTGCAAGATTGTTTGGACAATCAATGGAGCCCACTATCATTCATTGTGATAACTAGAGTTGTGTGAAGCTTTCTGTCAATCCTATGTTTCATGACAGAACCAAGCATATTGAGATAAAACACCACTATATCAGAGATATGGTATTGAGGAAGGCTATACAGTTGAGGTATATCAGAACTAATAAGCAGACGGCAGACATTCTCACCAAGCCTCTCTCTAGAATAAAGTTTGTGTACTTTCGAGATAAGCTTGGTATGGTGGAGAATCCAACCTTAACTGAGAAAGAGTCTGAATATCACTGATAGCTTGTAATGAGTTCTTCTTTGTGAGAGAAGTTCGAGGTGAAATCCCTTGATTAATGAGTTCTTCTCGGTAAGAGAAGTTCGAGGTGAAATCCCTTGATTCCACCCTCTGAGAGAGTCATGGTGTATGTCATGTGTGTGACTCCATGACAACATCACGTGAGAGAATCCGTGATGATTTTCTTGTACTTGTGTTTTCACCCTCTGAGAGAGCCATGGTGAAAGTCATGTTGAGGTGACAACATCACGCAAGTGATGAACACTTGTACATACCATACATGGTTGTAGCCATTATGGTTGATATCATGTTGAGGTGATATATGATATTACGATGAGGTGATATTCTTCTTTTCCACTTATGGTTGTAGCTATTGTGGTAGACATCACGATGAGGTGATATGTCTTGTGCAGCTGGAAGTATCATCCCTGGCTGAGAGGGAGTGTTAATGTTCTAGCAGCGTTGGGCTGCTTCTTCTAGATCCGATTGAGGCAATTCAAATATAGCCATCAGCTATTTGAATTGTATTTATGATATAATTTATCTTGGCCAACATGAGACGTTTTGAAGAGACACGTCTTTCATTAAATATCTTAATGTTTGTTTATTTTGGAAAGTCGTCACACTCCATTAAGGCCGACATCTCTTCTTGGTGAAACGCGATTTCAAGAGGCACGAGTTATTATGAAGCCGACTTATCTCTTATTGAATGCGACTCTATGAAAGGTCGTCCTTTCCTTTGCTGGCCAACTTGTATTGAAGGGTGGCGTCTCCTCATAATGTATTTATATTGATCAGTCTTCTAATTGTGGATATATATTCATCAAGTTAAGTTCGATATCATTTTGAGTGTGCAAGCTCTCTTAAGGCAGTTCGTGTTTTTCATTGAAGAAGGAGTTTGTCATCTTGCTGGCTGTGTTCATCATTAGTTTGTCTCAATCTGTTGCATCAGATTGTTGTGGATGTGATAGGCTCTCATATTGGCCTCAATTGTAAAAGGAGACTTCTTTGTTGATTCATTATATAAGTGATATATTGTTACTGGGTTTTTCTCCCTCAAGTGGAGGGTTTTCCCAGGGTATCTGCTGTGTTATAGTGTCTGATTTTGAATTAATTTTCTGTGCATTTAATCTGATCACTAAATTTAACAATATGCATATAGAAAATTGAGCTTAAATTGTTGCAAAGTATGTAGAGATGAAGTACAAAATGGAACAAGAGAAAAAACACAGGTAGAACAAAAAACAAGGTGCATACCAATAGTATCTAAATATTCCTCAGAAATATACGCCACAACACATGAATCCAAGATAAACAATGAGAACAAGTACTCTCATTAAATAGACTTGCGCATAAGGTATGCAAATTCCAATGGAAGATTTAATAAACAATGCAAGTTACAAGTGGAAGATTCAAGAAAGCATGCAATAGACAAGTGCAAGCAATACAAAGATGTGGAAGACTCCTCATGAGGAAAAAGACAAAAGCAAATTCCCTACAGAATTTAGGCATGCACAGCAAGCTTTATATTGGCTACTTATGTGATACCTTTGTAAATATTATCACCTACATAATTGTGCAATTTCCATACAAATGAGAGAGACACTACAACCAATCGCACATGTATTTAATCTCCATTTGATTATCTCAACATGTCCCAATGAGTAGGATATTCCACAACGTATGAATGATTTTCTGAGAATTTAGTGGATGCATCCTAGTATCAATAGAAGAAGTTGAACAGACAATGCCCATTATTACATGAGTAGGATATTCCACAATGTATGAATGATTTTCTGAGAATTTAGTGGATGCATCTATAGTATCAATAGAAGAAGTTGAACAGAAAATGCCCATTATCACATGCAGTAGTCCCCCACTGCCCCAAAGTCATGGACTAACAATTCTTCTAGGAATCAGTCAATTTCCATAAGCAAAACCTACATATCAGATTTTATATTCAACAGAATGTCAAGCCTAACAAAATAATGGATACATGATGATGAGCCCATATACTTAATTGTTGCATAACGATTGAAATGTTACAGTTACAGGATAAGTAACTTGTCCATTGGTTATAGAAAATTCCAAAGGATGAAAATGGTAACAAGATTAATTGTCATAGAACATTCAATAACAATCCTGGAAAGTCTGAATCTCAAGGAGTTCCATCATATGATGATTGATGTTATTCCCAAGGTTTTAAAATGTGCCTATTTGGGAAGTCAAAAATAGTCACTACCTGTAATTAAATTAGTCAAGGTAGTCTGGAAGAATGTCAAATCAAGCAGCAATTAAGTAATTTACTTATTATGTCTTAAACCATGCCTTTAGATTGCAAACCAAACTGGCAGACAGCATGGTTTACCTAGGGATAAGGATGAAAGGTGTAGATGAAAAAAATCTACAATTTTGCAGGCACAATTCAAGAAGGAGACCCTACAAGGTTGGGTGATGAAAGGTGAAAAGGTAAGTCTCCTTCTAAAAGCCCTTACTCTTAATTGTGATCCATCTAAATTTATATGCAACTATAAGTCTATAAACATCAAAACTATCTCTGTAGAAACATCACAGAACCGATTTATTATACAGATATTTGGAGTTCCCAAAGTTCAAGCAGCATAGTTGTTTGGACCTCCTCTATTTTCTGCTGCTTTGAGGATAATTGAAAATTCTTCAAGACATGATGGCAGAGGGATGGCAACTGTGTGGCTAATCTATAAAAACAAAGGGTAGATTTGATTTGCAAGGCATGAAGATGACTTCCATAGTGATCATTCCTTGAAATCATATCCTAGTACAATAAGAGCCCATGACACAACTGTAAGTCGATACTAGATTGGAGAATTTTTTCATAAATCGGAAGATTCATATGATTCATACAAAGAGCATAAACCATGAGTACAAGGTCTTGCTGTATGAAGCACCAATAAAAATATAAAACAATGACTTCAAGTCAAATTCTTAACCATGGAATGAATCTTCCATCAATCGTGGTACTCTTTCAGGCACTTCCCTACCATCTCAATTCTATATGCTCTTTGGGACAGAATTGTTTGGCCTGATTGATAAACCCGTAATTCCACAAGACATGTATGGCATCATGAATATCAATAGTTGATCTCAATATGATACATAGAAGTGTAATGACGCAAATCTTCTAGATAACCAAATTCAAACAGGTTGAAAGCTATGTTGCTTGTTCAAGTTTGGGTTTCGATTTAGGTTCGGTGTTTCACCAATTGTTACTTTTCCGGATTTCAAATATGGCTGCTTTTGACCATACTATATATATATATAGCAAAAATATACAAAATAAAATACAGAACACAACTGATAAATGATAGCTCAATGTCAATTATCAAATGTTGAAGTAAATCATAACAGTTTACATTACTACAGCTGCACATGGAAAATCAATACAAATAATCATATAGCTCTTCATCAAGAGCATCAACATGATCAGCTGGTTCGTTCCAACCACAAGCAGCACCAGTGCCACTCTACTAGATGCACCATGCAAGTCCTTTGTAGCAGCCTCAAGCCCCTCATCCTCAATCAAGACTAAGGAAAGATGTATGTTAGAACTATTTAGGGTTTTTTGTTTGCTTTTTTGCCTTCTTCCTTTAAAAAATAACTGTTTTGATCCCCTGGCGCCAGGCTTGGTCAAGGTCCTGTCTTGGGTCTGGATTCAGCCTAGGTTTGGATCCTGGCCCAGGTTTGGCCTGGATCCCACCTCTGGCCTTTGGATCCAGACAAGGTACGTTTAGGGGAGGACCCAGGCCAAACCCAGACCAGGATACAGAACTGATCTAGACCAGTATGGATTTGGCTAGGTTTCCTGCATAACCCAGTAACTGAGATTGAAAGATGTTCTCTTCTCAAAACAGAAAGGCTCTAACTTCTCACACTTTCTTAAGAGTGCAGAATTAAACTTAGGATATTATTCAGTTAAAAGGCTCCATCGAGAGATATCTATCCACCAATATCTGCCAAGGACATGCACCTGGCATCATCCAGTTAACACGGAGAGTATGCACCCAGCAAGGCCTGAAGCCAGATCATCATCATTCCCTTTCTTCACCTAAGCACTGCTGGACTTGTGATAAAGCATTGCTATTTGTGTGAACTCTAGAGTTAGTTACGTTTCTTTTCTTTTTTCTAATTTTAAAACCATTTTATCTTTTCCTTTTCATCGGTAGAAGCCTGCATTGTAAATCTGAGCCACAAATGGTCCAATTGGATGCCCTTGAGAGGTAATACATCGAAGCATTCGTTGTAGAGATAAGAAACCAATTTAGATACACAGGAAACATGATAAAGTGTTTAAATTGAATAAAATAACTGCATCCACCTTGCTGGGTAGAAGCGTATCCTGACAAACTAGGACAGGTCAGTTGTGGAATCTAAGAAGAGTGTGTTGAAATTGGGTAAAACACAGCATTAAACTTCTGAGTGTAGCATACCCCAATGTACAAGGCCGGGCCAGTCATGGCATCTAAGCCTATGGTTGCCCACAAAGGTTATTTAATAAATTAAAGGGACAAAAAGCAAAACAAATAACAAATTCTGGGGTATAAATAAAGTACTCAATAAGAACCAGAACAGTCAATCAACCATATAATTTTAGACATTTTTTTATGAAGAGTCCATAAGACAATTACAGACAAAAGCATGCATCTTCTGCTAGGCATAACCACAATACTAACTCCTTTTCTCCTCTCTGATGAAATGCCAAAACAAGGCAAAAGATATATAAAGACAAAACCTCGGCCTCTTTAACCCAATAAGCCAATAAAGAAAGCAGAAGAATAACTTTCAATCAATGCAAGAACATGCATACCTTTGGGCCATATAAGCAATCGATTCATCAGAGCAATGCCTAACATACAATTCCCTTAAATTCACACCACCGCAATCCACTGCAACCTTCACCATTTTATCAATTTTTTTCTGAAATTCTGCAGTCCACCAAGAGGCAGTATCCCTTGTCCCAAAATACTGTTCATAATCAACAACATGCCAGAAAAATGGATCACGGGAAACCTTGAACCATGATTTACATACAGGGGACGCGCTATTCCATCTCTCCTTCAAATCCAACCTTAAGAATATGTCAATCAGGGCCTGCTCTGTAAGGTCTGACCAATTGCCCTCTCTCGTTAATTCGACCCCTTTTTCATTCTGAAAAGATTTGTCACTGGAGAAGACCTCTTTACAACTATATGGAGATGACCCATTTGCACAATTAGTTTCCATTGATGATCAACCAAACTGAATTATGTCCTCCTGTACAATGGAGTTCTTTATTTATTTGTGTTACGAATTTTACGATTTACGGGATACTTGGAAAGGTGACCGGCACTCTATAGGTGAGTTCTTTATCATATCTAGCGTGATATTTATTTTAGTTATATCGATAGATTTGTTGTTTTAGTAGTTAATTTGGGTTAATTTAGTGTAAATAGATAAAATTAAAAGTTCTTTTGATTATTTTTTTTATATATATCATCATAGTTATATAATAGATGTAATTGTTAGTGTGATTATCTTTTCTATTTATAAATTTTGAATTCGTATATTTTAAGGATAACATTTTCAAATTTTGATCATTTATATCGATTTATATACTAAATTTGTTTGAATTAACATCTACATAGTCATATTTAAAGATGTACCATATGATTATAATGTAATAATGAACATATGTCCTTAATAATTTCAATTATATATCAATTGATCAAAAGGTAAGTAATTAAAGTATGGTAGATCCTAGGCCTACATAATCTTTCAAAGAACAAATATTGCATCAGTCTTTATATAGGCATCATTTGTTATGCATGTCTTTAATCTTGTCAACAATAGTCAACAAGGGTCTAAGTAAGGCATAACAAAGTGAAGTACTTCAGTCTTAGCACAACGAATTCCTAAAGATCTTCATCAATACCCATATCCCATTTCAAATATTTTGTGTAAACAAATCAAAAATTGTAAGTTTTAAGCACATAGAATACAATCACATATTTTGACGGAATGACATATCTAGAAGTTGGCATTGTTAGTGTGATTATATCAAATTCAAACACCCGTGGCTATCTACATATCCTTCTATTTTGATACATAATCATCATAAATGTCATAGCACATACCCTAGACCCAAGAAGAAAAATATGCACATTATTATCCCTTCTTCTTGGCCAATTAGGCTTTTACATCTACTTGTCATATTTTTGGATCAACTCTTGTGTTATTTAGTTATGATCTACAATTGAATTGTCATGTGATAGATTTTGATTAATATTTAGTATGGAATTAGACACCTTTTTATCTTAAGTTGTTCCTTTTTTTCTTTCCATTTTGGTGGCACTCATTTCTTACATGCATGCCTAACCTTTTAAATTAGTTAATTTTGATTTTTCTTTCTAATTCTAATTATTCTAATTTACCATACTATTTTTTAGATGTGATTGATCATAGTTGTGACCTAGGGTTGGGATTTCATCATTAATACCTCTTGAATTCTCACCCCCTCCCTATCTTGGGTTGTGTGTCATTGTTGGATCTCTCATTATAACTTATGATCTTCTTTGTCATATGTTCATTCATATATCAAAGATTTTAATGTGTTCTTACAATTTATGGTGCCCTATTCATTAATTATTGGGGATAACATCTTTCTACCACATTAATTGTGCTCCATTCTCAATTAAGGCATTAGTTCATCATGTATAACACTTTTTCATCTTGCATGAAGCTTGTTAGCAATTTTCCTTTTATTCAATCTAGGCCTTCATTTATTACATGACTCATGATAAGTACATTGTGTGTATGATAGATGATGATGATGATGATGTAGCCCTACCTTCTAGTGATACATCTAGGGATGCTCTTATGTGTCATGTTATTGCACCTAGGTGATGATCTATTTTCTACATCTTATGATTCTCTTCCTATCACATTTAGGACATCCTATATATACATTTATTGATTCACCATTGTATGACATGCATAGTGATTCATGTTTGATACATACACATTCTTTAGTTTTATTTCTATATGATATAGACATTTCTTATCGTTCCTATCTTATAACACAAATGTTAGCTTTATATACACAAATGTTAGCTTTGATACCAAATGTTGGAAATCAAGGTGAAACTACTACAATATTAACTTTCACAATATGTATGCAAATCTAAAATATATTTACTTATCAAAGATTACCCATAAAGATTATGTGATGGAACATTAAAAAATAATATGAAGAAATAAATAATATCACAAGTAACACATAATTTACATGGAGATGCCTTTTCAGGAAAAAATTCCACACCCAAAGAGATAAAAAGCTTGTATTAAACTTCAAATGAGTTGACAATAATATAACTTCTCTCTATGAATTCCAACAACACTTTGTTACTTCAACAACCTATAAAACAACATGATTTCTACTAACACAAGTCTCCAATTTATAGAAATGCTAGGATGAGAATACTACTATGGTATCTCAAACAAGGGTCAAATCCACCTACAAAAGCTATATGCCCCAAATCTTGGAAATCCTATAAAATTAGTAAAAATTTGAATAAACGATCACATGGCCTTTAGATGGCCACCTAACTGTAGTGTTGTAAAATTGCACCTTGTGATAATTTCACGCTTACACATTTGGGCTTGCCTTATTTATGACAAAAACCTATAAGTTGGAATTTCACAATTTTGACTTCCTAGGTGATAATGATGTTCAATGCTAGCAGCCTAAGTGTATGATTCTTGTGAAGTTTTTCATCAGACACTAGCACAACACATAGACATCTCCATGATGCGCTAGTGTCCCTGAACTTTCTAAAATTCAAATGCAAATATTATGTGTTTCTTGCCTCTAGCATGTGTTGTAGTAGCTGTTGGAACACAAAAATCTACTGAGAGGGGGGGTGAATCAGTAGATCTTAAAACTTAGCTCTTAAAACCTTTATGCAAATTACTTTCTTAAACCCTTAATATGTATATTAAAACATTCTATGTAGAATCGTAAACATACACACACATAAATTCCCTTAACACCAAATATACATGGAAAACCCAAGATGGGAAAAACCACGGTGACAAAGGCTACTTGAGTCTATTGCTCAAATCCAGTGTCACAAATAAGTCTTTTGTTACAATATTTTAGGGCACCAACCCAAGGAAGCACCAACTCCCTGATTTAGGAGCACCAACTCTAAGGAGACACCACTCCCCTACTCTAAGCATCAACTCAGTACAAATGAGGCAACAACATCTACAACCTTAAAATCTCATATATGCATAAAGTTGGTTTTGCATAACCTAATAATGCATCATTACATTCAAGACATAACTTTTGTAGCACACACTACAACTTACTTTTTGTTGTTGATGTTGCAATCTCAACAACACATCCCCTCTATTTTGCACTCACTCTCTTTCTCTTTTGCACTTCACTCTTTTCTGCACTTAGAACATTAACCCAAATAAAATATTTTTTTGGGCTTTACTCATTCCAATCAGTGCATTCTTATGTCTGCAACTGCTCTCTCACTCTACCTCTCTATCTTGATTCCATAACTCTGATCTACACCTCTGTATCACTACAGGTTGTTCTCTCACCTTCACACTTGCAAACCCAACACACACTCTTGCAGACACACACCTTCAAAAATATTCTAATTGTCTTCTTTTCCTTGACTCCAATTTGCAATTACTACCTCAAGATCATCTTGACCCTTCTGTTAGGGTTTTCTTCATCTACAAGCTTCTCCAACAAGCTATCTATACATTGAGCCAAATGCCATCATGTATTTCAAATCTAATTCATTAGATATTATGGCGATCTACAAAACCCTAAGACTAAATGTTTTAAATGCATTCTCTTGACTATGTGATTTGATTATGATCTTGATCACCTCTATAATTTGTGACATCGTCTTGAAGATCAAATCTTCATTTACATTGGTCACTAGTGCAATTGGACCAATTAAATCTATCCTCTATGTCGATTACCAGTTGAAACCCTATTTACATGGACTTAGTCATTTGATATCCTCACATTCAAATATGGGTCATCAATCCTATCACTTCCCACCATGATCCAACATTCCTTGTTCATCGTCATATCTTTAAAGCATTATCGTTAGATGAACCTTCCTTTTGAATCTCCATCGTTGATCTTCATTAATCACAAGCCTGCTATATTGCAGGACTTGGTTGACACCTCAAGGGGCAACAGGAGGCTGTCATCTGTCACCACATCATCATCCTCTTTTTTCACTAATCACATACTACTTTATCTCCACCGTTATTGCTATACTGCAAGATCCCTTTGTAACCACTATGGGTTGGTAGTCACCATTTAGTCTTCATCATTCCTCGCTATACTACAGGACTCCACATATGCCACGGGTTGGCGGATTGTCACCATTTGTTAGCATGGTCACCTTCCATCACCATCACCTTCCTATCGGGTCCCACTAAGGTCTTCCTTAATCTTTCATCGCTATGTCAAAGGGACACCAAGGAAACTCTCTCTGATATGGTGAAGTCTCTTTTATGAGGTTTTATCATAATTTCCAAGAGACCGACTATCCTATTATGTTGATCTTCATATGTATCCTTGATGAAGATCCTTCAAATCTACACTATCCACATCATCTCCACGCAATTCACAAGGACATGAATTGCTATACTGAGCAACCATATGTTGCCACTTGTCAATGTGACATCATCTTCCACTAACTTCGCATCCTACCATCGTAGTGTCAAAGGGACTTGAAGATTACTCACTCCAATATCTAGAGGTCTCTTCGATTTGCTTCATTCTGGCTCTATCACGTGGGTGGTCCCCACTAGCCACATGTCATCCTTGTCAGCGTCGTGTAGCAAAAAATACCTATGTGACTAGACATATTGGTCAATCACATGTTACCACTTCTCACCATACTCCATCATCTATCATGTCCATTGCATATTGCTCCAACACTTGAGTCACCACTATTCAATCACGTAATATGAGTAATCTCAGTGATGAGCATTAGATCATCCATCCTTCAAATCTGCATCATTGATCAACCTCATTCAAACTTCCATACCAACCAATTTATTTGTCGCAATACCACCGACACCAACTTGAACAATTGCAGTATTGCACTTAACCACCATGTTGCACAATACTACTCCACCACAGTCCATCCAAATAACCATCGTAGTGTTTGTGGGTTACCACTATGCCGCGTAGACCCCCTCATCAAATTGTTGCGGGGTTGTGGGTTCTATACTGCCATACCGCCAACACAAGTTTAAATCTTCATAGTCTTGTGGTGTACCACCATACTGCCATTTGCCATATTGTCAATCGTTTATCAAGCTGTCATGGGCTAGCAGGCATCGTCAGATCTTCTTGATCATAGTCATTGATCATACTCCATCACACATCTTTTCTACCTTCCACACTATCTGGTTTCACAACTTCATCACCAGTCATCATTCATCTATCATGGATTAATCTCCACCATTCTCTGCTATCCCTTGGGACTTAGCTCGGACCCACCAAAAACTCAACGGGCTAGTGGGCACTATCCAATCTCCAAGGCTTGATCTCTATCATTGATCAAGTTGTCATTGCCATGTCGAAGGGACTTAACACATTGTCTCTTCGACAACCCATTATCACTTTGATGCATCATTGTCTCTCTTTCTTTATCACTTGATCGAAGGGACACTAAACCATCTCCTCTCGACATGATGTGGTCTCCCCAATACGAACACATAGACTTCACCAACCTAGATTACTAGGTGATGGGGTTGGTTATAGAATGACCTAAATGACATAAGTTGTAACTTATGTGACTGATAACCTACGATAGGTAGTCAACATCAAAAAAGAACTTTTGTTAGAGCACCATGACTGCAAACCTATGGTTACCAAAAAACCCTAATTATGATCAAGAGCACAAATAAATCCTTTTTGAGCACACCATGCATCTTTTGGACCTACAACACACATTTTTGAGAAGCTCTCAAAGAACCCATATCAAATTTGGTCTTTGATTTTTCTTCGGGTGCTTGGAAGAATACTCTGTAGTAACATGTCAATTGTGCATGAAACATTACAACGTTTAGAGCAACTTTTGCAACATGCACCACATCTTACTAAACTAGGCCCACATCCCTCATAGTCATCCTATGTCATCATGCCAATAGTCTCCCTTGCATGATTTCCCCTTTTGACATCAATGACAACAATATGCCAACAACATCTCCCCTTGTCATTGATGGAAAAACTAAATGCTTAACTTGCAAACAATGGTCTACTACCAATGGTGGGTAATCATTTGAGCTCACATCTCCTTCTTTGACATACCTTCTCCTTTGCTCACACTTATGAGCAATTACATACTTTTCTCATGCTCGTACTTTGAGCATTTGCTCAACTTTGTCCCCCTTTGACATCAATGGCAAAGGGTCACACTCTTGAATTTCTTGTCTCAGGTCACCATGTTGTTGCAGCCTTCACTTCTCCTTAGCAATGGCAAAGGGATTTTACTCCCCCTTTGACTAATACCAATTGATATCAATTTATGCTCTCATACCAATTGCTAGTCTCATTCTTTAACCACAATGGAAAAACCATATGCTCCAACTACTTTATACCAATTAACACTATTTGATGCCAGTTGAAGTGCCATTGTACATGCTCTGAACCAATCAGGTCTGATACCAATGGTAGATGTTGCACTTTATGCTCTATAACAATTGATATTCTAGACTGCACTATATCAAGTATAACATTGATTTGATACCAAAAGAAGCTCCCCCTTAGACCTTGCTTCATTCTCTACTGGCATACTCGAGCATTTGCTTCACTTTGGGCTATGTACCAACTAGATTGTTTTGAACCAATTCACAATGGTCTAACACCAATTAGAACCACTCAATATTAATTGTTAACAAAAGAAAATGTGAGTGCATATATAGAACAACTCCCCCTCAGACATATCTCCTCTTCTTGCAGACAAATAACATTTATACATTTTATTTTCCTAGCAAAGAACTTGCACAGCTGCCTTCTCCTTCAACTACAAATATTTTTCCTTTTGATAAGGCATATACCTGGAGAAAGAATATAATCATAAATTTGCAACCATCAAGTCATTAGAAGTTTGTAAAACTTATTTTACCAGACTTGATCTATCCTTTCATTTTTTAGGGATGAATAAGATACCAAAATAGCTCCCCTTGGACTCATGCTCTATCAGTAAGACTTAGTGATGTGAGGCAGGAGCAGTCACATTAAGTGTTGCTTGTTGACCTTTCACTCTCCACACCTTCTTTGGTTTATTCTCTATCTTGTCAGCCTTCTTCTTAGGAATATGTGAATCATTGTTCAATCTAGGGAACATATTCCTCTTCTTACTTTGTGCTTTTGATCTTACATGACTTGTTCTACAATATTTAACTATGTGACCAAAATTGTTGCAATTAAAGCACATTACATTCATGTATACAACAAGACAAAATGAATTTTTATTAACATATTTTGTGCTCCTTCTAGGTACAGTTCTACACTCTCTAGCCCTGTGACCAAAATGATTGCAGGTATAACAGTAACCATAAAAACATGATGAGTACCTGGTCATAGCTTAAATTCTTTATGCATGATGAGGTGTTCTTCTTTTCTTTGAATCCTTCATTTATCTTATCCTTGTGACTCCATCTACATCAGCTACCTTTGTGTGTTGCTTCTTCTTAAATTTTTCAAGGACTGATCTCTCCACCTTCTTATCTACTGTAGACCTCTTCTCTTGATAAACATGAATTGAATTGTTTCTCTTCTTCTTGTCTATAGTAGGTCTCTTTTCTTCCTCAACCTTCTTCATATCAGCAACATGCTCCTTTTCCTCTTTTGTTATCTTCACCTTAGTAGTTCCTTTATCTAAATTTTCATTTCTAGAGGCATTTTCCTTGGTACAACTCATGCAGGCTTCCTCTTTCTTTGTGCAACCTCTTTCTTCTGCTATAAATCTATCATATAACTTTGCAAAATCACTGGTAGAAGGAGACTTTCCTTTTCCAAAACCAAGCTAACCTTCTCTTTAGGTTTTGATGGATTTTGTGATTTTACCAACTCTTCTAATATCTTAGAGCCACCTTTTAATTTCAGCCCTTTGTCAATCTGCTCCTTAGCATTTTCTAAATCTTTTCTCAGAGTAGCTATTTCTGCTTCTAGCTTCATGCACTCATCTGATTTAGAGTATAATTTAGATTTAACTACATCTTCTATTATCTTTGCTTCTTCCACTTGAGTCTTCAGGCTAATCACCATCTGATCAAAATCTTCAAGTTTCTTGTTCATCTTATCTATCTCCTCTTGTGCATGCATTTTTTGTTCTTCATTTTCCTTCTTCAAACCTTTAATCTCATCTAGGGCACAAATGAGTCTACCTTCAATTTCAACCTCTCTTTCTTCTTTATCAAACCATTCAATTTCTACATCAGACATTGTACCAAAATCCATGTACAAGGATTCATTCCCATCAATCTCACATGAACTTTCATGTTCATCACCTGAGCCACCAAAAACATTTGATAAACTATTTTCTCCTTTTGTGTGCAAATCCTTCTTAACCCTCTTTTTACTTCTACATTTTTTGGAGCCTTTCCTATTAGTATTTTTTGTGTTCACTTATCAAATATCAACCCAAGTTGATTAAGCTTTTCCTAGGGAGCCTAGGGCTCTGATACCAATTTTTGGAACACAATAATCTATTGAGGGGGTGAATCAGTAGATCTTAAAACTTAGCTCTTAAAACCTTTATGCAAATTACTTTCTTAAACCCTTAATATGCAGATTAAAACATGCTATGTAGAATCATAAACACACACACACACAAATGCCCATAACACCAATTATGCATGGAAAACCCAAGATGGGAAAAACCATGATGACAAAGGTTGCTTGAGTATACTACTCAAATCCAATGTCACAAATAAGTTTTTTGTTACAATATTTTAGGGCACCAACCCAAGAAAGCACCAACTCCCTAATTTAGGAGCACCAAATCCAAGGAGACACCAATCCCCTACTCTGAGCATCAACTCAGTACAAATGAGGTAACAACCTCTGCAACATTAAAATCTCATAAATGCATAATGTTGGTTCTACATAACTTGATAATGCATCATTACATTTAGTACATAAATTTTGTAGCACACACTACAACTTACTTTCTACTGTTGATGTTGCAAGCACAACAACACATCCCCTCTGCTCTGCACCCACTCTCTTTCTCTTTTGCAGTTCACTATTTTCTGCACTTAGAGCATTAACCTAGATAAAATCTTTTTATTTGGGTTCTACTCATTCCAATCAGTGTGTTCTTTTGTCTACAACTGCTCTCTCACTCTACCTCTCTATCTCGGCTACATAACTCTGATTTGCACTTCTATATCACTATAGGTTGTTCTCTCACCTTCACACTTGGAGACCCAACACACTCTTGCAGAAACACACCTTCGATAATATTCTAATTGTCTTCTTCTTTTCCTTGACTCCACCAATCTGTAATTACTACCTCGAGATGCACACCACTGTCTAGATCATCTCAACCCTTATGTTAGGGTTTTCTTCATCTTCAATATTCTCCAGCAAGTTGTCTGTACATCAAGCCAAATTCCATCATGTATTTTAAATCTAATTCATTAGATATTATAGCGTTCTACAAAAACCTAAGATAGAACACATTAAATGCATTCTCTCGACTATGTGATTTGATTTTGATCTCGATCACCTCTATAATTTGTGCCACTATCTTGAAGATCAAATCTTCATTTACATTGGTCGTTGGTGCAGTTGGACCAATTAAATCTATCAACTATGTCAGTTACTAGTTGAAACACTATTTACATGGACTTAGACATTTGATATCCTCACATTCAAATTTGGGTCATCGATCCTATCACTTCATACCATGATCCAATGTTCCTCATTCATCATCATATCTTTAAAACATTACCATCAAGTGAACCTTCCTTTTGAATCTTTGTCGTTGATCTTCATTAATCACAAGATTGTTATATTACAGGACTTGGTTGACACCTTAGCGGGGAAGCGAGAGGCTACCATCTCTCACCATGTCATCCTCCTCCTTTGTCACTGTATAGGAGTGAATTTGCACCCTTTACGCAAATTACACTTTCACATACCCTCACCTTAGAAAATCAAATTCGAAGGTGAAATTCCACATCACCCAACTGCCTTCCTTCCACTTGGCATCTATCTGTTGTGTCGGTGAGAGAATATTTGTCAAAGATGTGCATGTGGCACATAGATGTCCATGCAACGCATTGTTGTCCTTGACAAATTCCTACGTCTAAAGTTTGAAGAGGCATTTCACTCTTGATTAGGGATGAATTGTAATGTACCTTTGACCAACCAACCCAAAAATTCGTTATTCATCCTCATTCTTCCTTCAAATTGATCCATTCTTCATTCAATCCATCTCTCTTGGCATCTTCTAAGCACTTCATTTCACTCTCTAGCATTCACATCACTTTCAAGCAACACTTCAACACTCCATTGTAGCAACAAGTGTGAAGCAAGCCATTGAAGTGTGGGCTTGAAGTCTTGTGAGACCTCCTTTCATCACAGTCAAGGTTGTGGTAACCTTGCCGAGTCTACATTCTCCTCCTTTGGCTAGTGAGCTTTTGGGTGGAGGTGGTAACGTTTCACTCCTCTCCTTTGTGATTTGGTTGAGTAGCATTTTACTATTTTGTAGTGTTTATTTCAATCTCTACTTTCTTTACTTCTTTATTGCATATTTCTATCTCATTGTTATCTGGTTGTTTGTGGAGGTTTAAACACCACAATAGGGGTCTGACTGAGGCATACCCCTATATAGCCCCAATAATTTTTCCCTTCTTGCTTATGTGTAGGTGAATGTGCATTTGGAGTTAGCTAGCGAACTGGCACAGGTTGGTGAGATCATCTTCATCACTTTAGCTCTCATCTATCTAATTTATCATCTTCCTTTGTACTTTTCATACTTTATTGTTATGTTTTTTTCATTTAAGAATAACTAGTTGGGTGGTTAGTTTGTTTTTTGGTAGGTTATATTGTACTTTCTATCCTCTGTCTGTACAGATGCTAGCATGCCTAAGAGATGCCAATGCACTGCGTTGTCATCCTAGAACTGCATTGTCATCCTCAAACAAAGAGTTGTTTGAGGTACAATATTGACTCCGAAAACTAGCTTGCCTAGCCTAAACTTGGATTTTGGGTTAGAAGGGTGATTGAAGTACTTTATAGTTTTCATCATTCTTGATCCCTATCCGAAACACCCCTTTAGAGTGAGGTAAGTTAGAGCAACCCTCAGCTCTCATCTCTCCGTGACCTAGAGCCTTGACGTGGTTGGTCCTGCTCTCTTACATTTTTGGTGAACTTGACATGAACCAATGTCTACCTATTTGTTTGTGTTGAAATGTTTCCCTTGTACCTTGTGATCATTGTAAGCCTGAGTATTGTGAAGGTTTATGAGCATCACAACCTAGTCCATGACTTCTGGGTACATTGTTAGGAGAAGTGTGCAACACCTTCCAATGGAGAGGATGAAGGTCACTTCTAGTTTTCCTACAGGCCTTTTTGTTAGATCTGTCATTGGTCTTGCTGCCCAAGATCAGTTGTCAAGGGGTGAGGTAGGGTTCTTTGATACGACTAACCATGTCCCCACTCCTCCTACATCTCCTACATCATTGTTGGTAGAAGAGCATGAGGCCATTCACATCCCTTCAGAATATATCTCTACCCTTAGCAAAGGACTGGGTGACTTGGAGAATCACTTGGAAAAGGACTCAAAGATGGCTAGAGCTGTTTGGGTTATTAGCAAGATAAAGTATATGGTGGGAAAAGATAGAACAAGAATAGAACTCCTAGCTAGTATCTCTAGTTTGATTGAAGTGTGTGCCCCTCCAAACAACCCTAACATTATACAAGGGGTTTCCCTTGTAGACCATGAGAGATAGTTATGAATGTCAATGCCTCCCACATTTGTATGCATGGTCAACACAGTCCTATCGATCAACATCCCCTCTAACTCTAAGAGATCTAAAACTATCAAAGCAAACATAATACCCTTAAGTTTTAGCTTCACCCCTCCTATCACCTCTAGCGGTGGAGGTTTTGGTAGGTTGAGTGGTGGGGGCTTTGGTAGTGGTGGTGGTAGTGGTAGAGGTGGTTCTGATGGAGGCCATGGTGGTGGCTTCAAAAGTGGAGGTGGTTCTAGTAGAGGCCCTATTGGTGGCAGTGGCTCTGATAGTGGTTTCGACAGCGGCCCTATTGGTGGTTCCAGAGGTGGCTTCGGTGGTGGTTTTGGAGGAGGTCCCACTAGACCTTTGTCATCCCAAGACCCTATTCTGAACACTCTTCTTTAGAATATGGGTAAGATGCAAAGCCAGTTGGTGAGTCTCTCCCAAGCCTCTACTCAGCCTATCTTTCAACCCTTCTTTTGACATAGTCCATTGTCAATAGCAATCCTAAACACTCCCTTCCCACAAGGAATGAAGATTCCCAAATTTGAGAAGTATGGCAGCAAAGGGGACTCGCAAACACACAAGTTTTCCTTTAACACCTTGTGTTTAGATTTCTTCCATCATGATGCGTTGATGGAAAAATTGTTCCCTCGATCCCTTAAGGATACAACGCTCAAATGGTACTATTCCTTACCCAAAAACTCTATTTTCTCATTTGATCAACTTGTAAACTAGTTTCTCTGACAGTTCCAAGCCAACATCAGACAGAAGATGACCATTATGGATCTAGTTCGATATAAACAAGGGGATAACAAGAATATTATTGATTTCATAGCGTGATATCAAACACTTTTCTCACAAATCTCGTACCTGCTACCCAATTTTGACGTGAAAAAGGTATTCATATGGAACTTGCAAAGGCCTTGGTAGGAAAATTTTACCCTTGTGAAATACCCTTCTTTTGTGCATCTGTGTGCAGCGCTACAGGAGTATCAACAGATGGTAGTCCACTTCAGGAGATCCTCCTCATGTTCCCATTCAGAAGGAAAGTCCATTATATCAATCTCTGGGAAAGGTAAGGTTGTTGCAAATGTAGTAGCCGCTACAAATGATAAGGACCTTAGACACAACAAGAAGTTCACAAAGCTAACAGAATCTTATTCATCCATCTTACAAAAGTTGTTGAAGGATTTAAGATCATAACCTTGGAGAACCCTAAACCTCTCAAGGAACCTTACCCTAGTTGGTACGATGTGAATGCCTTCTATTAGTATCATTGAGTTAATGGACATGATACCAAACACTGTATGCACCTACATCAAGAGATACAGGATCACATCGAGGATGGTACTATTTATCTCGATGGAAATAAACAAAATGCAAAAAAATTGGTGGCGAAAGCGAATAGTGAGTTGCAGATATACACTAACCTGTTTCTGTTGCATTCTACCAACATGATTATCGATCCCTCTAATTCTACCACTCAGCTTGAGGCATACGTTAACATGGTCATAGTCACTCCTACCACACATCCTCTGAACAACTCACCAGACATGACATTCACTTTGTAGGATATGCCCTTGAACCATAAGCCCTCTCCCCTTTATATTTGTAGCATAGAAAAATGTATCTCTTTACATTTTTAGACTTGTTTGGCCCCACCTTATTCAAATTTATGCTTCTTTATTCCTTAAATGGTCCTTTTTCTCCACTTTTGAATTAAATATATATTGTAATTTAAAAGTTAGCTTTTCCCTCTTAGATTCTATAATTAAATAATTATTTCAATTATTTAATTATTCATTAGCCTTTTCTCTCTATAATTAAATTAATGTTATATTTATTTATTATTTATCCTTTCTTTATTTCCCCAATTAAATAATTATTTCAATTATTTAATTATCCCTTCCCTCTCCATTAAATAATTGCTTTTAATTATTTAATGTTTAACACTCCACCTTTCAGGCTCTATAATTAAATAATTATTTTTAATTATTTAATTATCTAATTATTTGTTCTCACCTTTCTTTTTAAATAAATAAAATCAATATTTTATTTATTTCTCCTATGTTTCCACCTAAATTAAATAATTTTATTATTTAATTTTCTCCAACAACCTCTTTTTCTGTGCCAATCTTATCTTCCACCTCAAGTCTTTATCTATCCATGTGTTTCTTCTCTCAATTAACCTCCACCCTTGATTAAATTATTTTCTAATTTAATCTTGGCCCTTGATCATGATCCATATTCTAGCCATTCACTTAACTCTCCTCTATAAAAGGAGACCTTTCATCCATCCATTATCCAAGTATCATCAAGCCTACATGCTATCAAGTCAAATAATCAATTCTAAGGCATTCAAGAGCAAGATTGTCCATCAATTATCGCAGCAATCCAAGATCCTTCATCATGGAAAGTCTCTAATTGCATTGTTTCATGTTTCATGCTTTATTATCTTATTTCATCATTTTGGTTTAATTACCTAAACAGGGTTTGACCAAGGCAAACCCTAATCCCTAATAATCAACAATTTCTCTCTTCCTTTGTGTGATTGCAGATTTAGGTGCTTGGATGGCTTGGACATGATTGAAGAATAGGTTTCAAACTTGTTGAAGTCATCTCCCTATTGGAAAGGTCAAAATCTACACAAAAAGTCACTTACAGCCTCAAAAATTAGGGTTTCAGATCTGAACACTTGGAGGAATAGAAAGAGCAGACCGGGAGCTACAAAGTTGCACCTTTGAATTTCCTAAAATCTAGAAGTGGACTAAGTTTCAATCAGAGGAAAATTAGTCCCATTGCCAGGCCTGAAAAGTGGTTTTTGCAGTTCTGAGTACCCTTTTATCTAAAACCCATTTTGGCAGAATTTTTCGCAAAACAGGACTAAGTCGCCCAACTTGGTGTAAGTGTCCCAGTAGGCTTCAAAAATGAATTCTACAAGATTCCAGAGCTCCTCTCCATCACTTTCCAACTTCTAGGTGCACCTCTTCAATCTCATTAATTTATGTTATAGTTTATCTACATTTTTAGTTCATTTTGCATATCACAACATGTTTTCAAACAAAGTGGATTTTCTTAGTTTTGCATTAGTATTCATTCTCTTTTATCAATTCTTTGAATCTAGGACATTCCCATTAGACAAATTTCAATCATCCTTGCATTGGAATATCAAGGGAATATTCTTGAGTGAGCCATCAAGGTTTTTGGGATTCCTCTCTCCTTTTAGGTGCAAAACCCTATAACTGTAAGAGAGCTCCCATATCCAAAAATCTATGGTTCATTTTGGTAGACTTTGAAATCTAATTTGGAGTTCATAAAAATCCTAGATATTTCTTTCATTAACCTTGCATTAGGATTTTCATTAGTTAATTGGCATTCTATGGTTTCAAATTTTGCAGTAGTGAAAGCTCATTTAGATTGCATTTGTGCATCTTAAATCATTGAAAATCATCTTTCTGTTTAAGTATGCATAATTTATGTTACATTCAAATAATTAGGATTGGAATAATTTACTCTCATTTCAATTGTGGATAGAATTAGATTCTTTCACTTTTCATTTTTCAACATTAGTTCATAGTTCAATTAGGACAAATTACATTTGCAAACAAAAACTAAAAACTAAAAACATCAAAAGAAATAAATAAAAAAATGGTTAACCTTAGCATATCATTTAAACCCTTTAATAGAGATGAATTTGACATGTTATATGAAGCCCTTGATGACTTCATCTCTCCTAGATCATCCACTAAAGCTTTGACACAAGAGGATGCAAGCATCAATAATCATGATAATCATAATTGTTCTTCTCTCAATATCTCTTCCATTGGTGACAAAGGTATCTTGGTGAAAGAAGATACAATCATTGATGATCATGAAATTCTTGCTTGTCTTCCTCCTCCTCCCTCTTGCAAAGACATTATGACACATGAAGTTGAAATCATGGCCAATACTTTACCTAGTCTCCATTCATCTCCCAACACCTTCCCTACTTGTGAAAATGTTGTAATGAATAAGGATACAATCGTGAATGATCATGACAAACACATTTTTGTGGAGGATATGTTGATATTTGAGAACTGTGACAATCCTACCTCTCCTACTCAAGAAGACATTATAAGACATGGGAATGTAAATGTAGATAATCATGACCATCAAACCTTTTCTTCTCCTAATATCTTCTTTAGACACGAAGAAGATAGTTTAGTGTTAAAAGATATCCTTATTGAGACTCATGAGAATATTATTCCTCCCTTTCCTAGTGCCCCTACCATTTGGGATGATCTCTTTGAATAGAAAATTCCACTCATCGATAACCATGAAACTCCTAGTTACCCTTCTCTTGATGCCTCTCCTATGAGTGATGAAGCTACTAGGATAGATACTATAACACAAGAGAATGAGACCTTCAAGAAAAAGGATGACGTTATGGAAAAAAATCAAAACATCTCTCCTATTGGTGAAGAAGATCATGAGAACCTTCAGGAAAACACCATGCATTCAATTTTCTATGATCTTATTCGCAAGCATGATAGTCATCCTTCCAATCTCTTTCCTAGCTATGAGAGTTTCTTAGTGTAAGAGAATAACAATTTTGACACACTCGATAGTTTCCAACCCTCTAATATCTCTTCTATTTATGGGAATGAAGTGATAGAAGAATATGAAAGCATAGGCAATCATGATAATCATAGTTCCTCTTCTCCCGATATCTCTCCTACATGTGATGAAGGTATTTTGGAGCTAGAAGATACACCCATTGAGAATCATGACAATGTTGAAAGATCCTCTTCTATAACCTCTCCTACTTTGGAACATATTATGGCACAAGAGAATGAGATCACAAACACATCTCTTAACATCCCTATATGTAGTCTACATTCATCTTCTAACTCCTCCCCTATTTGTGAGAATGTTTTTTGTGAGCAATCATGACAATCACATTATTTGTGAGGAAGATATGTTGGCATTAGATGATCAAACCTTTACGACCTATGACAATTCTCTTTATTTTTCTTCCCCTATTTTGGAAGACATTATTGGACAAAGGGATGTAATCACATATAATCATGATAATCATACTTGTTCTTCTCCTAATGTCTCTTCTATTGGTGAAGAAGATATTTTGGGATTATACAAACTATTCATTGAAAGTCATGAGAATCTTCTTGCTCCCTTTCCTAATGTTTCCAGCATCCAAGAATACATAATTGAGCAAAAGGATTCAATCATCAAAAAACAAGAATGTGATGCTTTTTCTTCTCTTGATGCCTCCTCTCCTTGTGTTGCAGTTACTCTACAAAACCTATTAATGGAATGTGATCAATATTTTGTTTGCTTCTCTCCTAAAAACTCTCCTACTAGGAAAAATATAATGGTACAAGCAAACATCAACACTATCATATGCAAACCAAAAATCAACCTCACTCTGAAGCATCCTAAATTGCTTGATATAGATTTACCCCCATCATGGGAATGCTTTGAAAATCATGATCTTGGTTATTGTCCTTAAAAATAAAAACATTCAATCAATGTCAACACTGTCACAAACAATTCTTCCAAGAAAACTTTCACCTTGGTACATCCGAAATTGATAGATATCTCATTAAATATGTATCAAGTAGAAACTTTGTTTACTCATCAAAATAAATAACATTAGTTGCTGCTCCTTGCCATAATTGCATGTGTTACATTCTTCGTAAGGAGTAGCATATCATCATCCCTTCTAGGCTCACCCTTGTCCTGCACTAAGTGGGGGAAAGGGGTTAGGAAGCCTTATCCCTATATTTCACCTATTGTTATCTCTTTTGGCTAGTCGTTAACCTTTCATGAACATATAAGAGCAAGCTTGGGATGTGGACGACATGCCTTAAGTTGAATTGCATGTGACATACTTATTCATGATGTATATCAATTCAAAAACATATGACTTGGCATAGGGCTTTCCAAGTTGGCTCTCATGTCTTCTTTCATTTATCATTGGCTACTTTAAAGAAATTGCTCATAGTGATGGTGTAGAAACTGCTTTAAAGTGGGGGCATACATAGATGACATCTTTTGGCAAAAAATTTCATGGCATGATTTTTCTTTCTTCTTGTGATATATCCTCTTCTTGGTGGTGTCATTAGGTTTGATTTTGTCCAAGAGTGTACTATCTATTGACATGGCATGATGCGAACGAGGCATCCCATGGGCAATGATCTAACACTTTTGACTTGTCCTCTCTTGGAGACATTAGGTACAATGCTCCCTAAGAAGAATACCTTACATGAACAAAGCAAAATCCCCTTTAACAAATTTTTTACATGACATTCAAAAGCATTTACAAAAGCATTTTCATTATGGTGCCTTATCAAAGTTATCAAGAGGTATAACTTTGGTATGGTTGAACGAGAAGCCCAATCTGAGCCGTGAATTTCCCCATAGCCACTTGCATGTGTGTGAGTACATACCAACCATGAGTTTATGTTTCTCACCTTTTAGGACTTCTCACCCGATGGATAGCCAAGAGTTTCGTCAACCTCACAGTGAGTATGCATTTTTTGGACAAACAACCTAGATATGATCCACAATGTGTTGGACAAACGGTTGAAGCTTATCCACCTTTTTATTTTTATTCTTCTCTTCCTTCTAGTTCTTTTCGTTACATAATTGTGTATCTCAATTTGCTACAAATTATTCACCTTGTGTGTGTCCTTTTTTGCTTATGATGGTTTGACTTAGGATCTTGGATCTTGGGGGCTTGACTGCTGCCTTGATCTTTGACATCCTTTGTCATTCACATTGGTACACTTGGACCCCTCTTGAATGTCTACTTTAGTGTGAGTTTGAAGCAAGTTCATCCTCTCACTAAAGTGGGGGCTAAATGTAGCGTAGAAAAATGTATCTATTTACACTTTCACACTTGTTTGGGCCCGCCTTATTCAAATTTATGCTTCTTTATGCCTTAAATGTTCCTTTTTCCCCACTTTTGAAATAAAAATTATTTTAATTCAAAAGTTAGTTTTTCCCTCTTCTTCTATAATTAAATAATTATTTCAATTATTTAATTATCCCTTCCCTCTCCATTAAATAATTGCTTTTAATTATTTAATGTTTAACAGTTCACCTTTCCTCTATAATTAAATAATTATTTTTAATTATTTAATTATCTAATTATTTGTTCTCACCTTTTAAAAAAATAAAAAATAAAATCAATATTTTATTTATTTCTCCTATGTTTCCACCTAAATTAAATAATTTTGCTATTTAATTTTCTCCAACAACCTCTTTTTTCTGTGTCAATCTTATCTTCCACCTCAAGCCTTTATCTATCCATGTCTTTCTTCTCTCAATTAACCTCTACCCTTGATTAAATTATTTACTAATTTAATCTTGGCCCTTGATCGTGATCCTTATTCTAGCCATTCACTTAACTCTCCTCTATAAAAGGAGACATTTCATCCATCCATTATCCAAGTATCATCAAGCCTACATGTCAAGTCAAATAATCAATTTTGAGGCATTCAAGAGCAAGATTTTCCATCAATTATTGCAGCAATCCAAGATCCTTCATCATGGAAAGTCTCTAATTGTATTGTTTCATGTTTCATGCTTTATTATCTTATTTCATCATTTTGGTTTAATTACCTAAATAGGGTTTGACCAAAGCAAACCCCTAATCCCTAACAATCAACATTTTCTCACTCTTCCTTTGTGTGATTGCAAATTTAGGTGCTTGGATGGCTTGGACATGATTGAAGAATAGGTTTTAAACTTGTTGAAGTCATCTCCCTATTGGAAAGGTCAAACCTACACAAAAAGTCACTTACAACCTCATAAATCAGGGTTTCGGATCTGGACACCTAGAGGAACAGAAAGAGTAGATTGGGAGATACAGATTGCACCTTTGAATTTCTCAAAATATGGAAGTGGACTAAGTCACCATAAGTGGTGAATTAGTTCCACTACTAGGCCTAGAAAGTGGTTTCTGTAGTTCTAAGTACCCTTTTGTCTAAAACTCGTTCTGATAGAATTTCCCCAAAACAAAACTAAGTTGCCCAGCTTGGTGTAACTATCCCAACAGGCTTTGATAGTGAATTATGCAAGATTCCAGACCTCCTTTCCATCAATTTCTAGCTTCCAAGTGTACCTCTTCAATCTCATTAATTTTTGTTATAGTTTATTTGCATTTTTAGTTCATTTTGCATATCATAGTGTGTTTTCAAACAAAGTGCATTTTCTTAGTTTTGCATTAGTATTCAATCTCTTTTATCAATTCTTTGCATCTAGAACATTCCCCTTAGACATATTTCAATCATCCTTGCATTGGAATCTCAAAGGAATATTCTTGAGTGAGCCATCAAGGTTTTTGGGATTCCTCTCTCCTTTTAGGTGCAAAACCCTAGAAGTGTGAGAGAGCTCCCATACCCAAAAATCTATGGTTTAATATTCCCACTCGCCTCAATGGGAACATTGTGATAGGGGTGTTAGTTGATCCCATGAGTCGAGTGAATGTCATTACAGAAGAGACATTGTGGCTTAATTCATTATATAGAGAAGAGTATGAAGAATTGAAATCTACCATCCATACACATGATGGTCTATCTCTCAAGCCATATGGATTGATAACTTTGTTTTTCCTAGTTGGACCTAGGGCTGTGGACATAGTCTTCAATGTCATTCTAGAGTCAGATTTGTTCAGGCTGAGGCTAGGCATACCTTGGCTAGCTTCCATGAATGGAATCGCCTCTGTCATTCACAAAAATTTTAAAGTTCTCCCATGAAGGTGCCATGCACGTAGTGCATGACACTGGGTACCAACCTTTGGTATCCCATGGAGGATATTCATTAGATCACTTTTGGCCTGCCCCAGTCGGCTCGCTTCCTCCATGAATGGACCTACTTTATAATAATTATGTAAGTATAAGACTGGGGGCAAGGGACAATCAAAATTGACCATTCTAGTAGTGTAGCAACCATCTACCTCCTTTTCTCAAAAGGGAAAAGAAAAGCTTCCCACTCCTCTTTCCAGAGAAGAGTTTTGGATGAGTAGGCCTAGATTTTACCCTCTGAGTCCAATGGTGTCTGCTTGGTGTAGACCCAAGATTAGGATATTGGATCTCCCTACCAAACCACCTAGACCTTGGTATTACTTGTATGGAAAAGGAAAAGGTCCCTATGGGGAATCCTCTAGGTCTTGGCCTCTGTGGCCTCCTACCGCTTCTGCTCCAAAAGTAATAAATGGGAAGAGGCCCTCTGCCAAGGCACTAGATTCAATTCCCCCATTGTTTCTCAACCTGCTCCTGCTCTCATTCAGGAGTCTGTCCCTCCACTGAAAGCTGCTATAGTGGACACTCCTATGGCTGGGAAAGAGTCTTTTGTCCCTTTGTAGCTTCTAACCTCTAGTTCAAAGAGTTGCAAAAATTGCCTTACATGTGAGTGCAAGCACTGGCGAAAGGCTCTTGCAGTTGAGTAGACCGCTTTGTAGAAGAAGGAAGAGGAGATGACTGCCCCTGTATTAGGGCCTCTTGCTGTGTCCTCCTCTCTCCTCCCCTCTGCTTTCGTTTAACCTAGCTCTATATCACTTTCAACTCTTGTTGTGAGTGAACCTAACCCCAAAAAGGTGCAGGTGTTCATCACTCCTTCGATTGATCTACCCTTCTTGATGTCCCTTTTAGACATCCCACCTTTCTTGAAACCCATGGACATACTGAACACTTCGGTGGTGTCTGCCATAATTTTCTCCTCCTCCTCTTCATTTGTGCCTCTTTCCTCGTCTATGGGGAGTTCACATCCTTTGATGAAATAAAGGGTGGAGGATGACCCTTCCAACAATGGAGGGAATAAGAGGATCCCACCTTCTCCAAAGTGTGGTCTTGTGCTAGCTTGTTCTATCTTGGTAACATAATAAGTCTTGACTTCCCTTGAGTTTGTCACTGCTCCCAAGTCACTCGGTGAGCCAAGATGTGAATCTCGAACACAATCCTCTCCATTCATTGGAGGTATGACATGGAACTCCAATAAAGTGCATGTTTTACTCTCTGGATGAAGTCCTAACCTTGTCAGTGATCTTCACAAAATCATTGATGATAGCTCCACAAGAGCCTAGTGGAGAAGACCTTGTGGGTCCTTCTTCCTTAGCTCTTGTTGTGGGAGGGTCAGAAGCTCCTCCACTTAATATTCCACCATTGTAGGCTTTCCCTCCTTCCCCTTATGATGATATAGAGTGGGAAGTGGATGATCTCTTGGTTGATGAGTGCTAGGGGGAGGCCTCTTCTTTATTTTTAGATTAGAAGTGTGTGTGTTGTTATGCGTTCCCTTGTACTTGTGCTATGTGTTCTTGGATGACCCTTGTCACCCTTGTTGGTGCTTGTATACAAGAGTTATTTTGTGCCATGAACCTTCTTCTATCTATATCATCATTCTTCCATGTTTTTGTTTGATTTTTGACAAATTGGGGATGATGCAAAGTGTTGGGGACATTTAGGCTCCCCTTCAGTGTTGACCCAATTTTTTATTTTTACTTTGTCTTCTCATGCATTCTTCACATGGTCTGATATAGTAGGGGATTGATGACAATTCATTTATATACTATTATTATACTTATACATATATTTATGAGCAATTCTGACCCTGAAATATTAGATAACCCCTATGCTCTATGTTTATGTTTATTTCTTTTTTCGCTCTTTTCCTTTCTTTTTCTCTTCTTTTCTTGAGTTGTCCCTCTCATGTGTGACAATGCCATTTCTATGATGCTATGATTTTCAAAAAATGCATTCATCACCAATGAATCTTTTCCCAAAAGTCCTCACAAACATTTATTTTTCAAAACCACATTCACAACTAGGACCCCTAACGGAACGTGTTTCCTTCATCATGGGTTCAAAAAGAAAGAACTTGAGAACTTTCCTCTGGGGTGGAAGCAACTTTGACCTTCCCCTTGTGGGGCACATTTTCTTCCTTTTGAATTCCTTGATGAAGTGAACATATTTCAAAAGGATTCCTTGATGACGAATCGATTTGAGAAAAAAATGTCTTTTTTGCACTTTCAAACAGTGTGTCCCTTGAGTGGACCCCCCTTTTCACGCCGAGTTCCCAAGGGAACCCTTAGAAAGACTTCCAATTTGTTGATGGTCTGCCTGACTGTTTGCTTGATCACCTATGTGGCCACTTGATTTTTGGACATGCTTTATCTACATGTAAACATGTCGCTTTGCAAGTGCGCCTGTGAAGCCGCTTTCCAATATGACTATGTGAAGTATCCTCCTTTGGGTTTCCTCCATCTAAGAGATCTTGGGGGATGCCTCCTTGTAGGTTTGCAAGCCTATAAGGCACTTTCATCTAGGTTTCCTTAATGTAAGAGATGTTGGGGGATACCTTCTTGCAGGTTTGCGGGCTTGTAAGGTGCATACTTCACGAGGCTTCCTTCATGTGAGAGATCTTGGGGGCTACCTCCTTGCAGGTCTACGAGCCTATAAGATGCTTTCATCCTATGGGATTTTTCCATCGTTGGTCCAAGGGCCTTAGGTGTACCTTGTAAAGCTTCATAGTTCTGTGGGGCTATGGAGTCTTTTGTTCGAAACTCCTTAGGCAACATACTTATGGAGTCCTTTGCCTACCCTATACTTTCAAGCTCGCTAGATCACAGTCTACTTCCTCAACGATTTAGGTATACATTTATAACCCTACTAACTTTTTGATCTACTTTACCGAAGCATTCATCAGTACTTGTGCTCGCTAAAGTGGGGGAAAAATGTATAGGAGCGAATTTACACCCCTTATGCAAATTCCCCTTTCACATACCCTCACCTTAGAAAATCAAATCCAAAGGAAAAATTCCACATCACCCAACTACCTTCCTTCCACTTGGCATCTATTTGTTGTATTAGTGAGAGAATATTTGATGGGGACGTACATGTGGTGCATAGATGTCCACGCGGCGTGCTTTTGTCCCTGATGGATTCTTGCATCTGAAGTTGGTAGAGGCATTACACTCCTAATTGGGGATGAATTATAACATCCCTCTTCAACCAACCGGCCTGAAAATGCCTTATTCTTCCTCATTCTTCCTTCAAATTGATCCATTCTTCATTCAATCCATCTCTCTTGGCATTTTCTAAGCACTTCATTTCACTCTCTAGCATTCACTTCACCTTCAAGTAGCACTTCAACACTCAATTGCAACAACAACACTCTATCAACTCCACATAGAAAGTTTGAAGCAAGCCATTGAAGCGTGGGCTTGGAGTCTTGCGAGACCTCCTTTCATCACAATCGAGGCTATGGTGACCTTGCCAAGTTTGAATTCTCCTCCATTGGCTAGTGATATTTTGGGTGGAGGTGGTAACATTTCACTCCTCTCCTTTGTGATTTCATTGAGTAGCATTTTACTATTTTGTAATGTTTATTGCAATCTTTACTTTCTTTACTTCTTTATCACATATTTCTATCTCGTTACTATTTGGCTATCCGTGGAGGTGGAAACACCAAATGAGGGTCTAATTGAGGTAGACTCCTATATAGCCCCAACAATTTTCCCCTTCTTGCTTGTGTGTAGGTGAACATGCATTTGGAGCTAGCTGGAAAACTGGCACCTTGGTGAGGTCATCTTTGTCACTCTAGCTTTCATCTATCTACTTTATCGACTTCATTTGTACTTTTCATACTTTATTGTTTTGTTTTGTTTATTTAAGAATAACTAGCTAGAATGTTAGTTTGATTTTTGGCAATTTATATTATACTTTTTTTCCTCTGGGTGTACAAATGCCAGCGCATTGCACTATCGTCCTATAACTATGTTGTCATCCTTGGATAGACAGTTGTCTGAGGTACAATATTGACTCCAAAAACTAGCTCGCCTAGCCTAAACTTGGATTTCAGGTTGGAAGGGTGATTGAAGTACTTTATAGTCCTCATCATTCTCGATCCCTATCTAAAACACCCCTTTACAGTGAGGTAATTTAGGGTAGCCCTCTGCTCTTGGCTCTTTGTGACTTGGAGCCTTGACATGGTTGGTCCCCCTCTCTTACATTTTTGGTGAACCCAACATGAACCAACGTCTGCCTATTCGTCGGTGTTGAAACTTTTCCGTTGTACCTTGTGATCATTATAAGCCTAAGTTTTGTGAAGGTTTATGAGCATCACAACCCAGTCCATGACTTCTCGGTACGTTGTTAGGAGAAGTGTGTGAAACCTTCCAATGGAGAGGACAAAGGTCACTTTTGATTTCTCTACAAGCCTTTTTTCTAGATCTACCATTGATCTTTCCCTAGGATTAGTTGTCGAGGGGTGAGGTAGGGTTTTCCAATGAGACCAACCATGTCCCCACTCCTCCTACATCTCCTACACCATCGTCGGTAGACAAGCATGAGGCCATTCACATCCCTTCAGAATATATATCTACCTTTAGCAAAGGATTGAGTGAGTTGGAGAATCACCTGGAAAAGGACCCGAAGATGGCTAGAGCCATTTGGGTTATTAGTGAGATAAAGTATATGGTGGAAAAAGACCAAACATGCATAGAACTCTTGGCTAGTCTCTCTAGTCTGACTAAAGCATGTGCCCCTCTAAACAATCCTAACATTATACAAGGGTCTACTCTTGTAGACCATGAGATACAATTAGGAATGTCGATGCCTCCCACGTCTATGTACATGGCCAACACAGTCTCGTCGATCAACATCCCCTCTACTTTTGAGAGATCTGAAACTATCAAAGCGAACAAAATACCCTTAGGTTTTAGATTCACCCCTCCTTTCACCTCTAGTGGTGGAGGTTTTGGTAGGTTGAGTGGTGGGGGCTTTGGTAGTGGCGGTGGATTTGGTGGCGATAGTGGTGTTGGCAGAGGTGGTTTCGGTGGAGGCCATGGTGGTGGCTTTGAAATCAGAGATGGATTTGGCAGACGCCCTATTGGTGGTGGTGGCTCTAGCAGTGGTTCCAACGGTGGCTCATTGGTGGTTTTGGAGGTGGCTTTAGTGGTGGTTCTAGAGGAGGTCCCATTGAAATTTTTTCATCCCAAGATCCTATTTTGAACACTCTTCTTCAAAATATGGGTAATATGCAAATCCAGTTGGTGAGTCTCTCCCAAGCCTCTACCCAGCCTATCTTCCAATACTTCTTCTAAAATAGTCCATTGCTAGTAGCAATCCTAAACACTCCCTTCCCACAAGGAATGGAGATTCCCAAATTCAAGAAGTATGGTTGCAAAGGGGACCGTAAATGCATGTGTCCACCTTTAATGCCTTGTGTATAAATTTTTTCAATCACGATGCGTTGATGGAAAAATTGTTCCCCTGATCCCTTAAGGATACAATGCTCGAATGGTACTGTTCCTTGCTTGACAACTCCATTTTTTCATTTGGTCAACTTGTAAACTAGTTTCTCTAATAGTTCTAAGCCAACATTAGACTGAAGATTACCTTTCTGGATCTTGTCCGATGCAAACAAGGGGATAACGAGAAGATTACTGATTTCATAGCATGGTGTCAAGCACTTTTCTCAGAAATCTTGTACCTATTGCCTGATTCTAACGTGCAAAAGATATTCATTGGGAACTTGTAAAGGCCTTGGTAGGAAAAGTTCTCCCTTATGAAATAGCCTTCTTTCATGCATCTATGTGCAACGCTACGAGAGTATAAATAGATGGTAGTCTAGTTTGAGGGATCCTTTTCATGCCCCTATTCAGAAGGGAATTCCAATGTATTGATCTCTGGGAAAGTAAGGTTGTTGCGAATGTAGTAGCCACTATGAATGATAAGGACCTTAGACGCAACAGGAAGTTCACAAAGCTAGCAAAATCTTATTCTTTCATCTTACAAAAGTTGTTGAAGGATAATATCATAACCTTGGAGAACCCTAAACCTCTGAAGGAACCTTACCCTAGTTGGTACAATGAGAATTCCTTCTATCAGTATCATTGAGTTAATGAACATGATACTGAATTTTGTATGCCCCTACGTCATGAGATACAAGATCACATCAAGGATGGTACAATTTATCTCAATGGAAATAAACAAAATGCAAACAAATTGGTGGCAAAATCAAATAGTGAGTTGTAGATATACACAGACCCATTTCTGTCACATTTTTCCAACATTATTATTGATCCCTTTGATTCTACCATTTAGCTCAAGGCATACATTAACATGGTCATAGTCACTTCTACCACGCAACCTGCGACTGACTCACTAGACGTGACATTCACTTCGCAGGATATGCGCTTGAACCATAAGCCCTCTACCCTTTACATTCTCACTCGCCTCAATGGGAACATTGTGATAGGGGTCTTAGTCAATCTCACGAGTCAAGCGAATGTCATTATAGAAGAGACATTGTGGCTTAATTCATTGCATAGAGAAGAGTATGAAGAAACAAAATCTACCATCCATACACTCGATGGTCTATCTCTCAAGCCATATGGCTTGATAACTCTGTCCATCCTAGTTGGACCTAGGGCTATAGACACAGTCTTTGATGTCATTTTGGAGTTAGATTTGTTCAGGATTAAGCTAGGCATACCTTGGCTAGCTTCCACGAATGGATTTGCCTTTGTCATTCACAAATGTTTAAAGTTCTCCCATGAAGGTTTCATGCATGTAGTGCATGACACTAGGTACTAGCTTTTGGTATCTTGTGGGGGATATTCATTGGTTCACTTTTGGCTCACCCCGGTTGGTTTGCTTCCTTCAAGAATTGACCTACTTTATAAGAATAATGTGAAGTATAAGACCGGGGGCAAGGGACAACCAAAATTGACCCTTCCGGTAGCACAACAGCCAATTGCCTCCTCTTCTCAAAAGGGAAAAGAGAAGCTACCCCATCCTCAGGATGGCTCTCCCACTCCTCTTTCTAGAGAAGAGTTTTGGATGAGTAGGCATGGATTTTACCCTCTGATTCTAATGATGCCTGCTTGGTGTAAAGCCAAAGTGCTATTTAATCTAGGCCCTCATCCTTGCATAGAAGGGAATTTGTAGATTCACACTTTGACTTGATTCACCTCAAGGTTGATAGTCATTTCATAGTGTGGATATCATTTCCTAATTAAATTAGAGAATTAGGAACCCTTTTCCCTCATTGGATCCACTTTTCCATTTTGGGAAGCTGCCCTATCCTATTCCTCTATGTTTCATTTTGGTGATCTTTCTCCCCAATGTGCTATTTAATCTAGACCCCTATCCTTGAATAGATAGGAAATTTTGTGATTCATACCTTGACTTGACTCACCTTTTGGTTGTTAGTCACTTCATGGTTTGGATCTCATTTCCATGAATGAAATTAGAGAAATAGGTCTTTTGTTATCAATTCATTGTGGTGAACCCCCCTATTACAATCATCATCCAACCAAACCTATTTTTCATTATTCCATTTTGGTTAACCTAAGTTTGATCATTTCATTTTCTGATTTTGGAGTCCATTTTCATCCTATATTTAGATCTTTCATTTATTTGCATCTCTTTGCATTGAATTGAGTCTCATTTAGGGTGTCTAGTTTTCATTAACTTTGCATTTCATTTAAGGGTTTTAGGATTGCATCTTTTCACTCTTTAAATCTGAAAAATATAAAAAGATTAGTCATATTGCATATCATTTACATATAATTTCATCATATTAACTTTCATTTGAAATTTGAAACAAAATTGCATATCAAACTAGGTTTTCTAGTTTGTCATTTTGTCACATTTTGCATTTGCATTCAACATTGAATTTACATAAAAATAAAAATTGAAACTTGCTATATCAGATCAGAATATGGAAACCAATAAATTTAACTCAAAAATATATAAAAACTTATTTCAAACCCTCACCTATGACCCATTCACCCTAGGGTGAATGAGTCCCTAATCAGGGTCACATTCTAATTTTTTGGGCATTAAAATATCCATTTCTGCATTCCTGTTTGTTGTTTTCAATTTTTTGTTTCTATTTGAAATTTTTTTGTTTCTTCGATTTGATCATATTTAGCTTAATTTGATAAAGTTAGTGTATTGTGTGATTTCAAAATTGCATTTTCAAGACATAATTTTTTAGGTTTTTGCATAGTGTAATCAGACGATTACCTTGTTTAAATCTAAAAAATCTGAAAGTGTTTGAGCAATGTGTGGAAGTCCTTGTTCTCCTTGGTTGATGTTTCAAGTTGTGTTTTTTGAAATGTTCCTATTTTAATTGACTCTAACCATGCTCAACTAAATCCTAATGATTTTCCTCATGAAGTTGACATCATTGGAGAAGATGATGCTAGCATGCATGAGTTCATAAACGATCGCCTTAACAATCTTGAGAATAATGCACCCCTTTATCCTTCCATGAAAAAACCAACACAACTTGAAATGTTTGGTCTTTTACAGATCGAAATTGAGTCACAAACTAAGCCTAAACCTCAAATAATGAGTGAACCTAACTCCTCTAATCAACTACATACCTATCCATCTTATGTTAACAAAGTGACCAACACTCTCATCAACATAGAAGAGACTTATGGCCAAGGATTTAATATTTTAACTAAACAAGTATGGGACATAACTAATGAGCATGAAATTCACAAAATTTTAGAGCAACTTCCTATTGAAGAAACCAAAGGATTAGGATATCAAGATCCTCCTCCAGGCATAAGTTTCCTTCTTAAGGAACAACCAATGCCTCATAATGATTATAAGGGTATCTTAGGTCCTCCTCAACATCCATCTCAAAAAATTGGTGAACCAAGCAAGAAATCCAAACCTTATAAACTCAAAAAATTTCCATTCCTACATACTCAAACAAAAATTGAATGAAAGATGAAACATGTCTCCTTAAAATAGGTTGGATTAAATTTCCACCTCATAGTAGAAGCGGTATACCTAAGAAAAATATGAATTATTATGCATATCATAGAACTCTTGGGCTTCTTACTAATGAGTGTCGTGCATTGAAATTGATATTGAGTGATTTTCATTTTAATGATGATGACTCCTATGACCAAATAGTTGCATAGAAATTACATACATGTTGCTCCTTGCCATGTAATAGTTTTAGGATCATAACATGCTCAATATTACATGCTTTACAGTCATTGCACATCATTCTCTTTATCACAAGGATCTCATTCTCATCATTAATCTTAGCCCATCTTTGTCCTACACTTAGTGGGGGCAAGGGATTAGATAGACTTTTCCTAGTTTTGGTACTTGATGTTGTCCCTTTGGTTAGTTGTCTACCTTTCACATATATTGATCAAGATCGGGATGCAAACGAATTGCTCTAGGTTGACTCGCATGTGCCTTAGTAGTATTTTGCTTTGTTTTCTTTCCATATTTCTTTATGTGATTGCATGTGCATAATGTGATCCCCTGTACTGTTCTCTTTGATGTATCTCTCTCCCTCTTTTTGTGCATTCCTCTATTTGTATCTACATTCTTCTCTGTCATAAACATTTTACCCTTTTTCTCTTGTTTTATGTTTTCCTTTTGGGGATGACAAAAGGCGTTCAAATGTTTAGATCTCTTCCACATTGACCCAAAATATTTTTCTTTATGTTTTCTCTTTATGTGTCATTCTTCCTATTCTATAAGTATTTGGGGAATGATGACATTTCTGAGCTCTATAACAACATTGTAGAAAAGATATAATGATCCTGAATCTATAGATCCCTTATATATTTTTAGGGGAAACCCCTCTCTCCTTTTTCATGGCGTAGCTTCATTTTTGAAACATATGACTTGGCATAGGGATTTTTGAGGAAGCTCTCATGTCTTAGGATTGAACATTGGATACTTTAAAGTAATTTCTCATAGTAATGGTGTTAACAACTACTTTAAAGTGGGGGCATACATTGATAATATCTTTCAACATTTCTCATGTTTCATGGTGTGATTTTGTTTTTTCTTGTGATGCGTACTTTTCTTGGTGGTGTCATTAGGTTTGATGACCTCCAAGAGTGTGATATTTCTTAGTGTATGAATTTCCTCTTAGTGGTGATGCAACACACTGCATTCCCTAAGTTGTGAATCTTTTACTCTTGATTTGTCCTCTCTTGGAGACATAGGCACAATGTTCCCTAAGAAGAAAACCTTACTAGAATTATTGTTCATAAGTGTTTGGCATAGCACAAATTTCTAACCTTATGAAGCTCAATCTCTATATTCAAGGCCACCTAGCATAATACACCTTGCTTTCCTGTGGATCCTTGCCTTGTTCATAGGTGTTTAGCATAACACAACTTGTTAATCCCTATGGAGCATAGAACCTAGCCTTGTGGTGCCTTATTAAAGTTATCAAGAGGATAGATTTGATATGGTATGGGAGCCTAATATGATTCTCTCATTTTCCACCCTTTGGGATACTCACCTAGTGGACAGCCTAAGGTTCCACTACCCCAGAGTGAGCATGCAATAAAACAAAACTAAAGGTTTAGATGTGTTTCATGTTGATCAAATCATCTAGGTTTTATCGTCATGGTATTTGATGTTGTATGATTATGTTTCTTTGTCATTACTACATTCATAAGTGCCTTGAATGTCTAGTGTGAGTTTGAGATGGGGTCATCGTCTCACTAAAGTGGGGGAAAATATAGTGTAGGAAAAAGTATCCCTTTTTTCACACTTAATTTGGGAATAATTAATAAAAAAATGAGCTTAATGATGCTTTAATTTAGTGTTATAATATGTTTTACATATTCACATTAGGTTTAGGGCCCTTTTAAATAAATGGACTTAATTGTGCCTTATTTTTGATGTTGTAAAGTGTACCTTTACACTTTCATAGTAATCTAGGGATTTATTAATTGATTGAGGTTAATTTTCCTTAATTGGTCCCTTTAATTCAAATCCAAGCCTAATCAATTGCAATTTTTGAGGGATAAAACCTTACATTCATAAATTTCATTACACAACACTTAACTTTGGAAGATGTGTGTCTCACGTAAGTGACCTAGGACCCATTCACCATAGGGTGAATGGGTCCTCACTTAGACCTAGGACCTAAACTTAAGCTATTTTTTGGTGGAATTTTAACATTTTCAAATCCATAATTCAATGTAGGCTTATGATATTTAAATTTTGCGATATTAAGGTAACTTACATATAAATATAAAGTCATTTCACTATGTAATTTAGCCTAAAAGGTAACTTGGCTCTTTAAATTTTTCATCACCCTCATAAATACTAGATAGTTTATCCAAAATAGACTTTGTAGTTTTACAGTCCATAATTTTAACAAGTACATCATTAGTTAGTCCACAAAAAATAGCATTGCATCCCTGGCATCACAATCATAGGCCTTTTTTCTACTTTGGAGCAGAGGGTGTCACTGTGGTAGTGTACTCAGTCTCAACTGCATGCCAAATCTCTTAGCCTAGAGAAGTTATATGATACCGCATTCTATATTTCCAAAAAGCATAGCCAGTACCATCAAATAATGGTGCTTTGGAAGTAGAAAAACCTTCCTGATTTTCCATGGCAAGTACTCCACCAAGAATCTCCTAAGTTGGTTAAAATTTTGGCAAGGGTATGGATTTAATACCACTTGTTAGAATATGAAAACATTGAGAGGGGGGGTGAATTAGTGTTTTAATAGCCAAAATCAATTCAATTTTTCCCCATAACACATTGTTTCTTTGTTATAATTGGATATTCAATTACTAGAATGTATTCAAATGTGATAGCCAAGAGCAGATACTTGAATAACATGAAAGTTCAAATGTTGCAAAGTACATAACTGAAACAACAAGACTGAATTACATGTGACATGAAAACCATATGAACCACAACACCATAACACAATGATTTATGAGTGGAAAACCCTCATAGGGATAAAAAATCACTTGGGAAAAATTGCCTTACTAGCTTAATAAAATCCCATTGATTACAAAGCCTCATTGGCTAATTTTTGTGCCTCACTAGCAAAGCCTCACTAGCATACACAATATGCCTCATTGGCTACACAACATGCCTCACTGGAAAAGGAACCTCATAGGTTACAAGTATGCCTCACTAGCAAGATGATGTCTCATTGACATTTACAAATCATCAAGATAAAGAGTAAAAGATAGAGGGTCACTCTGTTTCACTGAAGCTCATAGAAACTTCCTGCCTTAATGCATTTCATGTCCTATAGACTCCATTTCATTTGAAGCCTATAACACACAAAATACATTGAACTATTCATTGTTCTTTTGCAATAGTTCTTTAAAGCACAAGATTCGGTTTACAACATATTCAAGGATACATTTTATTAAGCAACTGCAATATAGGGTTTCAAAAGAAACCTCTTTTTACAAAACAAAATAATGAAAATAAACTAAATCAAATGTATTTTTTTTGTCTTAAGCTTTCATCTCATTGTCTAACCATATACTGAGCTCAAACATATGATGTATATAACAATCAATAACCTTCCAAAAACTCAATAATGCCATACCTCGACTAACGAAAGAATGTAACTGAAAAAAACTTACAACTCTCAACTGCACAAACCAATGAATCCTCCAACTATCCATAGTCACCATTGATTGTCAATGAAATCTTGTAAACTTGTTGCTCTCCAAGCTTCAACCCAAGTCATTTCTTTCTCAAGCATCAACACTAAGTTTTTTGCTGCACACACCAAACTTCAAACTTGCATTATACTGATATACCATTATTTTGCAAGCATTACAAAGTAAACTTGCTAAATCGGTAACCCTAGAAGGGGTTGATAAATACAATGAATTTAAACCCTTCAAACCACTTCATAAAGCACTCTTAACGTACTAGTGTAGGTCAATTCCCAAAAAGTAATTCTTTTTGATACTTAGGATTTATAAATAATTAAAACATTTCAAAAGCCTTTGAAACATTTGGAGTTCCCTAACCACCAAGTATTTGATAGCATGATACTTTGATGTAGAATACTATGCCTTTCAAATCAACCATCTAACCAAAGCAATCTTCTCATAATATCTTCCATGAAGAAAATCAAAGGCAAAATGAACATGATGCCAATACCAAACCGATAATGACATGAACTATGAAGGACACCTTTAGATATATGTATCATGTCAAATGCAAACCAAGACAAGTAAAACAAGGATTAAGGTATTATTGACATCAATGACAAATAATACCAAAGCTAACAAAGTCCCTTGTTGGCATTGATGTCAACAACCAACCCTTTGCTCCTCCCCCTATGAAGATAAACCTATATGTGCATAGTTCACTGCCACCTATATTTCACTGTCACCTGTATGTGCATTATTTTCTCCTCCCCCTATGAAGATAAACTTGTATGTGCATAGTTCAATGTCACCTATATTTCACTATCACCTATATGTGCACTATTAACTATATGTTCACTATCAAAACATGTACACATTAATGTATTCCTCTCCCCCTTTGACAACAATGCCAAAGGAACAAAAAAAACATTGACTCTCCCGAAGAATAGAATAAACTGCACAATACAGTACATTGAAATCAATCATAGTACCATGAAACTCACTGTGGGAAAAAGAGCACTTCACTATGAAGATGTGATATAGAGAATATGTCAAGAGGATGAATAGAAGCAAATATATCACAAATAATTCAAGCAAAGAATGAGCAATAGAAATCTGCCCCTTTTATCAAGACAAACATATCACTATCATGAAAGGATGTAATTGTCTAAGCAAGAGAAATCCAATATACCAAACCATGGTTAAGAAACTCTATTTTACACATGATCCTCTGTCACTAAATCATGTTCATCATGCAATGGACCAACCATGAACTATGGGAAACCACTAAAACCACCTGGAAAACTATGACTGAACATCAATGAGCACTATTAGAGCAAAGAAGATAGTTCACAAAGATGAGCAAGTATATCATTGAAGTCTCACAAAGCAAGTAGCACTAGTATTGAGCATCAGGACTTGACAATATCCACTATTTCTTCATGATGCAAGATATCACAAGGAACTAAAAACTGGAGCATTGAAGGAATGCAACATCAGGTCATTACTGTAATATGTATGCATCAAAACTATCATATATAAGCTCAAGCTATTGACTTTAGTGTTGTTCTGTAAGCTAAATATATGAACATAAAAAAAGAATGGAATGGAAAAAAAATGAGCCATTCATGAGCTAGGGATAAAGACTAAGCTTTGAAGCTCCCCCTGAAACTTTACATAGTATTCATTGAGCACTGTGTTAATATGAAACTTAAATGCAAACCTCAATTCACTATTCCATAAATGACAAAAAAAATTGAACACCAACCAATACCAATAGTGCATAACACATTTTGTACCTTGAAATCATTTCACTCAATCACTTGAAGAGCACTTTGTATCAGATTGCTCTTCTCCCCCTATCAAGAAGACCTTCAAGAAGCATTAATACAACAAATATTATGATTAAGGACTGCCACATCTCAAGATTACCATACCGTATCATTATCAAAAAGAATTGAAAGCAAGGACCTCGTTATGACATCAGTTAAGAAGAGTAAGCAAAGAAATACAATTATCATATTGTCACCATTGTCAAGGCTAATAAGCAGTGTTATTGTCAAAGTAAACATGCACAACCAAGCACTTGTCCAAGTATAAAATATGCAAGCAAACAATGTATGAGCAATCTGAATTCACTATAAACTTGGATTCAGTATCACTGTCTCATTCACTATATATCAAGACCGTGATCCAATCATTTCACTGCCACTCCACCATACAATAGCCATCACCATGTTACTGTTTCAACTAACAACTATCAACAAAGATTGAGAGCAACAAATATCTATTACCAAGCAATCATTAGCACTATTCTTTATCAAAAATCACAAAAATAAAACATGTAAGAATGTTAACCCCATAATGATGGATAAACAATAAGGATCAACAAAAGAATCATAAGATTGATCAAACAACCCAAGAATATAACAAGTGAGAGATAGATGTTTTAAGGATTCTTTTCAATCTCTCAAATGCTCACCATTCCACTCATTAAATATATCACACTTCTAATGATAAGATCCATCAATATATAGGGGCTGCCACCAAACTACTGCTTAGGCAAAAAATTACTATCAAGAACAAGCTACACCATATTATCCAAGGTAAAACAAGAGTAAAAAATGAAGGCATTGTATCAAGCATAACTACTCTGCAATAGTCATAAAGACACAAAAATGATATCTGATCTACAAGACTATCCTCCTCATGGCACTTCACCCAAAGTCTCAAATCCTAGCTATCAATGGTGGAACTGTGTAGCAATGGTGGAACTACTCAAGAAGAATTATCAACATGAATTAGAGGGAAAGTATTGAACTATGACCTGACCACTGTCCCAATACACAACAATGAAGAAACATTGTGATACCTAATTGGATTAAAGTGTGGTCTTAAATTACTCTTGAAATGGGTTTGATTTAATATTTTAGAAATGGTTTACTCAATTCATCCTAAAGTGTCAATCTGGGAATGTAGGCTCTTGAACCATGTTGTGGCAATATGCCGAAGGGATGCAATTAATAAACCAAGGGTTGATGGATGAAAACTAGAATTGAAAACACATTCTTTAATTTGAAATTCAAAAGCACACTTTGAAAATAAATGAAATCCTTTATTAAATGACTGTTTACCTACTTTAACCAATCTATCTATTTTTGATCTAACACAAACTCAATAGATTATGACATATAGATATTAACGACATCCTTCTCAATAGTAAAAGAAAAAATTTAGTTGCCAAAGATGTATTAAATAAGTGTAGGTGACAGGAAGTTCAATTACAATAGGAAGTTTAATTGTGACAAGAGGTTGGAGCGCGATAGGAAGATGAAGTGCGACATGAAGTTGAAACACAACAATGAAGATATACGAAGAGAATGGAACACAATTGGAAGTTCTACAAGATGAAGCACAACATAATATGGAATGAAATATATGGTAGTTTTCCTGCAACTGAAACACACTCCTTACTCAAACCACAATTATATTCCATAGAAAATTCATTGCAATTACTTTAGTATCAAACTAATTATTCGACTTAATCTTAAATGAAAATCAAACTGATCATAGATTATGCATTCAACAGAGAGTAAATCTTCTAATAAATAAAAAATCTAAGCTAGCAAACCATAAAACAATCTCACCAAGCTTCCTAAGATTGGGCCCTTCCTATGGTCCATAGGGTGAGCATGCCAAAGTGTTTACACTACTTCAAGCCACAATCAACACATCCAAATTTAATAATAACAGTGATTGACAATTATGAAGATTTTGTGTGTATATTCTTATTAGTTTAACTTGAAACACACACATATATATAGGCATAGATTTCCATCGATCACCGTCGAGTAAAAATGATAAAGAAAACACAGTTTGTTATGGCCGATGGCCACAAACTGAATGATTGTATCTTTTGGGTTGGCCATAGGCCACAAACCTAAAATAGTTCAAAACAAGTTTGAAATAAGTAACAAAAACAAAAATGGATGAACTTCTTTCACATGCATCCCTCGTTTCCCATCTTATGCCGCTCAGGACTTGTCACTTACAAGATCGGTTCCCTTATCCATATTTAGTTCATGTAGCAAAACCATCCAAAATTTATTATTTCCTCAAAAATTTTAGCATTTCGAAATTTCCCCAACAATTAATGGCAAGGACTTAGGAGAAAGTTAAAATGGGAACAAAGTTAAAGGAAAAGGATATGGAAATTAAACACATTTGACACCCATCATTTCCCCCCAGCTTAAGGATTTTGCATGTCCTCATGCAACCAGGTGAATGAACATGCATCAGTTTACTTGACTTGGCCCAGCTATTTCCCCTTTAACTTTATCTGTTTGTTGACTACCTGTTGCATTCAATAGCTAGGTCTTCAATTGTTGATTTTCTTTCTATAGATTTGCAATAATTTGGCAGAGTTCCTCAAATGGAATGAATGGCTAAGAGCAATCTGCATTTGAAGTTTCATTTGGGACAACAACAAAATCCTTTAGTGCCTTTGGTTTAGTAGCAATCTCCTGAGATGGAAGAGAGTCTTTTTTCATACTTTTAGTTTCTTCAACATTCCTGTTTTGACCAACATCTGTATCATCCTGAGTACAATCCTCTTCCCTCATAGTATTTTCAACATTCTCCAAAGTTTCTTCATTATGCTCAATTCTTGTTTCAGGGAGAGTGCCTTCACCTACGGTATAATCCATTTCTATATTGGCCTTCAAGGCTTCATTTCTCCATATATCCTCAAAGTTTTCTTCAGGATTCTCCTCACCCTTACTTGTTTGGTCTATGCTTTGTGGCTTCTGACTAGGAAACTCATCACCGGGATGTTCACTTGTCAATGCAGGGTCCTCTGTCTCTTTAGAAGGGAGAGTCTTTGTTTGAGGTTTCTTAGCCTGCTATATCTTTTTATGCTGATTTTGACGTCTAAGTTCCCTAGCTACTTTTCTAGTTTTCTTACCAGAGGATTTTGTCTCTATAATCTCCACATCCGTGAGGGAATGAGCTACCTCTGCTAACTTATCCAACCTACTAGAAGTTCTTCTTGAGCTCTGCCTAATGGTAATTGAGGTTTCCATAGCAGGTGAGATTGAGGTAGTATTAGGGCTAGGGCTAGGTTTCTTAGGGTTTTCACTGACAGGAATTCCCTTTGATTTCTTTCCTTTAGAAGATAGGGTTTCTTTTGTAACCGATCTTTTTAATTTTTTTCTTTTTGAAGATTCCCTAGCTAGGGTTTCTTGTGTGGAAAGGCTTCTAGTGTGTTCATGACTCACAAAAGCATCCCATTCTAGTGGAGGTTGTATAGAGCGGAGGCCATGCATGACTATGAGCTTGATTAACCCATGATGGGAAAGGGAATTCACATGAACTTTTCGAAATTGCCTATAGGAACCCTTAAGTGAACAATGCAAGTAATATGGAAGATTAACAAGCTGGGCATGTCTAAAATGTGACATGAGATGAATATGATGTGCATGAATATACTCATATCTACCTTCACAAGTAATATATTGCATTAAAAATTTTGCTACCTCGCCCCATGGAGATGGAAAAGATTTATGTCAATGCCCTTGGCCTTGCACATACTTAGAGGATTCTCCTCGTTACAAGAACTACTTACGGTGGAGCTTAAGATCTGTGACCCTCGTGCTGGAGTTGGGAAAGAACAAATCTCCCATCTAGGGAAGACCAGTGACTAAAGAAACCTTCTGAACTATGACCTCAAACTGCAAACCCCTTAAAGTGTCACTCTTTTAATGGAACTTTGCTGTGAATTCCACGACAACCTCCTCATCGAAACCACATAGTTTCTCAAAATATGTCATCCAACTAGCCTGTTTAAAAATCTTATACGCTTCTTCACTGGTAAGGAGTTTCTTCATAGATAAGGGTTCATGCTTGGTATGTTTGCCTCTCATGGTGCTGAGAATGTTGTAGGAGCTTCAACATAGGTTATAGTGGCAAATAAAATAATAGGGAATAGTTAATTTAGGGTTTATCAACAGTAGGTTATAGGTACAATAGGTAAAGGATTACGATAACTGGGTGAGGTGGCAAGTGATGTAGAATTGTTAGCAGGTAAGGTTCAACCAACTTATATAATAATGAATAGTTGATTCATACCCCCCAAGCTTAATGGTGAATCGTCCTAGTCATGCGAATAATTATAAGAAAAATAAAAATTATTAAATAATTTTAAAAAAAGAGAGTACTCCTTGATACCGATAACCATGAGGTGAATGGCCGGTGATAGGACAACTGGAGGAATGGCGGTAGGTGATTCGAGTTGGCTTTAACGTCATGGAGAAAACAAAGAGATTTGCACCATGAAGAATGGGAATGTAGCAATATGGAAGAAGAGAAGCTGAGTGGAAGTGTAGCAGATGTGACAGAAAAGATGTTAGCAGTAGCATTAATGCAGAGGAGATGGCAGGTGATGACAAGATCGTAGGACCCACAAAATGAAACCAACCTATGGAAACACATAGAGGCCGATCAACAAGAGTTTAGAAAGCAACAGGAAGAAAAGGTCCTACTGCCAAATCGAAGCGGTGTTAAGGCCTATGAGAAGAGACAACGATAAGAAGAAAAGAAATTCCTTCCACCCAGAAGGCGCTAGAAACTATAAAAATATCCTGTCGCACCATAGAATAGGTAGCAATAGGAGATATTGTTGACTAATTGCCAGATGTACTTTGCATTGGCTATCAATTTTTTTTTTTTTACAACAGTAGATCATCGATGACCTGGTTTTTAGCCCATCACCGCCTAGAGGCATTGGTAATCCAATTTTCACCTCTAAGTTATTGTAGCAATTAGCGTTCACTAGAAGCCAGTTTTCAAATGTCAATTGGCCAACAACACTCAAAGTTTTTCACTGTTGAATCTTTTATTGTCCCTCTTTTTTATTTCTTTTCTTTGTGACAATTATGAATCAATTCTGAAGGAGACCAATATAACAATAGTGAGTTCCTACGCCACCTCTAAAAAGAAAGCTTCTTTGGAAAGAGGCTTCTTGTACAATTTGAGGTGGTGACCATTGACAAGGAGAGTCCTTCTTTCAGAGTCCACTGTACAAAGATGAACAATGCCATTAGCATATACTGTCTAGATCTCGTAGGGTTCTAGCCACCGTGTGTGAAACTTTCCTTTGAAATATTGGAAGTGGAAGTTGTATAAGAGTGCCCAATCCCCAGGTTGGAATGACCGTTGTTGAATGTGATGGTCATTCCATAGAGTACGTTGTTTTTGAACAACCTCAGTGTGGAAGAGTGCATCTTGGCGCAATTCATCTAAGGAATGTAGTTGATCAATGTGTGCCTTTTGTGCATCAGAAAGACTTATACCCAACTGTAGTGCAGTGTGAAGAGTTTTTATCTCAAACTCAATGGGAAGAACTAACTTCTTACCATAGACAAGTTCATAAGGGGTCAGACTAGTGGTGGTCTTCCACATTGTTCGATAGGCCCACATAGCTTTAGGGAGTCATGTAGCCCAATTGTGCTTATGAAGAGAAACTGTCTTAGTAAGAATATTCTCAATCTCTCTATTGGTGACTTCTACTTGCCCATTGGCTTGAGGATGATAAGGTGTAGACTTGCAATGGAAAATTTCATACTCATGAACCAAGGCAGAAATGAGCTCTGACGTGAATTGTGGTCCTTGATATGTGGTTATCTCTTGTGACACACCAAACCTTGTGAAAATATTAGAGTACAAGAAATCTGCTACTTTTGTATCTCTGGCATGCTTCAAAGCTACCACTTTAACCCACTTGGTTACATAATTGGTACATACAAGGATGTATTCCTTATTTCTTGATAGTGGGTTGATTGGGCCAACGGGCCAACAAAATCAAGGCCCCACTTCTCAAATGGCTCTATGGACAACTGCAGGTGTATGGGAATCTCGTTAGAGCATGTGGGTAGACCCATACACTAAAACTTGTCGCAATGATGAACATAGCGTTTACAATCCTTGTGGATTGTAGGCCAATAATAGCCTATATTTGGAATCTTTTGAGTAGTCCTATGAGTAGCAAAGTGTCCTTCACATGGTTTTGTGAGGCATGTATGAAGTATATCGAAGACATCATCTTTAGGTACACAAAGCCGCATGACATTGTCAATGCCGGTGTAGAAGTGTAATCTGTTGATCCATGTGTACTGTCCACTGAGTCCAACTAGCTTTCGTCATTCCCTGAGAGAGAAATGTGGTGGGAACTTGCATGTAACCAAATAGTTTTCAATATTGGTGAACCATGGGATCTTTGCTAATATAGAAAACCAGTGCTCATCTGGAAATACATCGTCAACTAGAGTAGGTTCATTGTCTGGCTGTTGCATTTTGGACTAAAATTTTGCAACCACATTTTCTTGACCAGGCTTATCAAGTATAGTTATATCAAATTCCTGGAGTAAAAGCAACCATCTAATAACTCTACCAGTTACCATAAGTTTATTTATTAAAAACTGAATTGTCGAATGATTTATGTGGACAAATACTTTATATCTAGTAATATAATGACGAAACTTATTAATTGCATACACAATAGCTAAAAACTCTTTTTTAGTTACCGTGTAATTTACCTCAGCCCCTGTGAAGTTCTTGCTGATGTAGTAGATGGAATAGAAGAGATTATCCTCTTTTTTTCCAAGCACAACTCCCATCAAGCAATATGAGGCATCAGTGTGAATATGAAATGGTAGTTCCCAGTTTGGCCCTCTAAGGACCAGTGTGGTTACAAGTTTTTTCTTGATGGCCTTGAAGGCTTCTTGACACTCAGATGTCCAAGAGAATGCAATGTCTTTAGCTAATAAGGAAAACAAGGGAGAGGCAATCTTGTTGAAATTTTGGATAAATCTTTGGTAATATCCTGCATGACCAAGAAAACTATGAACATATTTTTGGCTAGAAGGTGTAGGCAAGTCTTGAATAATTTGGATCTTTTTAGGATCCACTTGGATACCTTTAGAGGAGATGTAATGGCCAAGAACTATCCCTTCGGTCATAAGCATATGACACTTTTTCCGACTCAAAGATAAATTGGTATCTATACAACGCCTAAGTACCTTTTCTAAGTTTATTTTAGCCTCTTCATAAGTATTACCATGGACAATAAAATCATCCATATACACCTCAACAAAATCATTGACAAGATTTGCAAAAATGCTCAAAACTGGTCTTTGAAAAGTGGCAGGGGCATTACATGAACCAAATGGCAAGACACTATAGGAAAAGGTGCCCCAAGGGAAAGTGAAAGTGGTCTTGTCTTGATCTTCTGGTGTTATGCGAATCTAGTTGTAACCGTTGAACCCATCGAGAAAAGAGAAAAACTTCTTACCTGCAAGAGTGTCCAATACTTGATCAATAAATGGTAATGGATAATGATCTTTCTTAGTATATTTATTTAATGCTCTATAATCAACTCAAATTCTCCATTTACCATTTTTCTTAGGAACTACAACTAAAGGAGAAACCCATTGGCTATCTGAAATAGGATATATAAACTCAACATTTAATAGTTTTTGTAACTCCTCCTTAACTATTTCACGCAAGGTAGGGTTGAGCCAACATTGTGGTTGCCTAATTGGATGACTACCTTCTTCAATGTAAATACAGTGGGTGCAAGTGTCAGGATGAATGCCACACATGTCTTGGTATTCCTAGGTGAATGCATTTTTGTTTGTTCTAAGCATGGCAATAAGATCTTGGATTTGTTTAGGGGTTAACTGCGGATTAATGTTAAATGTGCGATTAGGAAAAATTTCCATAGCTTTTGATTGTGTAGGTGATTCAATGGCTAAGACTTGGGAGGTGGATGTCATATCATTCAAATTTGTAGAAGATAAGAATGAACCATACAAGCAATTATGGGGCAAAAACTGATGCAATGTGATAAAGTGTTGAATAGAACATGAACTACCCACCAATGGAAAGTTCCCAAAAGGACATTGGGTATTTATACTTGAATGGAGGACCATGCTTTCAAAAATTTCATTAAATGTATACTTTTTTTGAAGGAAATTAACAAGAACATTATCCTCAATGGGTTCCTCCATATCTAAGGCTTTATTAATTGTCAGAGTTGGCAATGACTCATCTAAATCACTATCAATCCAAACTGGGTCCTTTGTCTCCAACAAAGGTTGTGCTAGTAGGTATAGAGTTAGTTGTTTCTTGTGCTTGCCATTAGAAATGACCATGTTCCATGACTGACAGTTGATAAATGCATCTGTGGCTGCTAACTAAGGTCACCCCAAGATCAGGGGGTACCCCCTAGCTTAATTTCTGGCTGCAAAATAACAAAGTCAATTGGGTATTCCCATGAATCAATAGAAAGGATTACATATTCAATCACACCTTCGAGCTTGAACAAAGATCGATTTTTCATTTGAAGGACTGTAGGAGTAGGTCTAAGCCCTTCTAATGATAGTCTTTCCTTTGTTTCATTTGTCATACATTAATTGTAGCACCCAAGTCCACAAGGGTATTAGGAATACTTACTTTACCGATAGATACCTTAATGACATGACTCCTTAGATCTGAGTACTTTGGAATGGTTATGTTCCCGAGCATAAGATCTGCTAACTATCCAATAACTTGGGCGGTCTTCAGGTCTTGCTTCTTCTTTTGCTTCTGAGTACATAGATCACAAATTGTTTTTGTGTAGACAGGGATGTGCTTGATGGCCTGTAACAAAGGAATTTTGATGTTAACATTGCACAACTCATTAAAAAAATAAAATTTAGATTGAGAGTCCTCCCTTTGTTTTGGTTCAGACTAAAATCGTTTGGGAAAGGGAGGTTCTTTGGTTGGCTCTGTTTTTGACTCCTCGTTGATTTATGTAATGGTGGGCCCTTGAAGAGCCTTCCCTGACCTTAACTGAACTCCATCTAGTTCTAATGTATTTATGGGATAGGTGGGGTAACCTGTTGCCTCATTATTATACATAGGTTGGGTTACCTTATTGTTGGGGTTTGGATTTGGTTGGGATGGCATTGATGTAGGTCTTGGTGGTTGTGTCAGATGGTTTGTTGGACTGATGGGCTAAGTGGATGATGATGATGGCAAGGCCATAAGAAGTTGGTGTTCCTGTTGGTATGGGTTGATCATAGGAGGGGGTGGAAATTGTGATTGTGACAAAAATGGTTGTTGTTGGTACGGTGATGGTTGTGGCGATTGTGGCTTCCATGCTTGTTGCCATGACTGTGAAGTATAATGATATTGTGGCATCCATTGAGGGTATGGGGGTTGTTTCCGACCCCCATACCATCCTAGTTGATAAGAATTGGGTTGACTAGGTCCACGAGCAAGATAATTGTTCATCATGTTAGGGTGCATTACTCAGGGCGAAAAAGGTCGCCTAGGGGCCATGTAATAGATGGGTTCCTCAGAATATTCCATTTTAGGCACACCTATAGGAAGAGGCCTCAAGGTAAAAATTCTACTGACTTCTAAGGATGAGATGTGTGTCCTATTATAAGAGCAATCTTCACTGCCATGCTTCTTCCTACATATAGGACAAAATACTGCTAAGGCCTTTTTTGCCTCCTCTTGCTTTCTACGGGTATACAATGTATCTATCTATTTACCCATGTGACTCAATAAATTAGTTTTAAGGCCTTTGAGTAAATTACCTATCTAGCGCTTGGTGATACCTGTTGAAGTTCCCACATAATGCAATTTTCCTAGATAGTTCCTTCCCGAGGGTTGAGACTTGGAATAGTTCCTACAAATATCACAAATATCATCAAATTCCATCTTAGAAATATTCCCTATACCTATTGAATTTAATGCTTCCATGACATCATCTCTTATGCCTCTAAGAAACAACATTTTAATGATATCATCATTCCACCCTTGTTGGTGAGATCATTGAAGATTGAACATAAAGTGTTCAAGATAATCTTCCACGGACTCGTCTTCCTTCTGTGTCATACAAAAGAGTTTGTTCCAATTTTCCTTGGTTTTATAGTATTCTTGGTACTTTTCCAAGAACAAATCCCTCATGACATTCCATGTCCTAATGTTCTTGAGGTTCAAAAACCAACGCAGGCTACATCCTTCAATGTGGTTGGGAACAGTTTGAGCTTCTACGCATCATTTTGATAATCATAACTATTGCACAACACATCAAATTCAAACAAAAACATGTCAGGATCCTTAGTAGAAAGACCACAAAAAATAGGTAAAGTTGAATGAGGAATATTCTTCATAGGGGCATTTCACTCGAGATATGTGATAGGAAACTCAAAAGTAACTGGATTATTATTGGCCAACACCCTATTACCGTAGTAGTAGTAGTAGTAGTAGTAGTAGTAGTAGTAGTAGTAGTAGTTATTATTATTATTATTGGGATCCATGACATCTAATTCCCAAGGAGTAAAATAGGTTCTAAATGGCTCATGGGTTTCTTCTGAGAATTGACCAACTTTAGCCCTATAAGACTCTTGGAAAAAAATTTCAACCTTTTTGCGTAATATCTCAGAAGAGCTTGGATGAGTATTTGCGGGTGTGTGAATAATAGTGGTCTCAATAGCACACTTCTCAAGATCAGGTTTGGGTAATCTAATGATTGCAACTTAGTTTTTAATTTCTCCTGAGTTGAGCTACTTTCTTCAATGGGTGATTTTTACTTATCTTGCGATTCTTCGGGTTGTGGACCCTCAATGGATGGTGTTGATTTATTTTTGGGTTTTTTGAGTTGTGAACTACTTCCCTTTTCTTTTCTAATGAATCTTCCTCTACTATCCCTATTATGATTCGTGCACCTAAATGACTTAGGACAAAGCAAACTAATGGTAGTTGTCCAAACGAGGTTGACTATCATGTGGAATTTCCCTCTAGCGCAATGCTCCTAGCTTAGTTTACTAGAAATGTAGGCCTTTAACACCATTCCCTAGAAACGACACCAAAATGATTGGATTAAACTATGGTCTTAAATTACTCTTGAAATGGCTTTGATTTAATCTTTTAGAAATGGTTTCCTCAGTTCATCCTAAAGTGTCAATCCAGGAACGTAGGCTTTTGAACCATGTTGTGGCAATATGTTGAAGGGTTGCAATTAATAAACCAAGGGTTGATGGATGCAAACTAGAATTGAAAACACATTCTTTAATCTAAAATTCAAAAGCACACTTTGAAAATAAATGAAATCCTTTCTTAAATGATTGTTTACCTATTTTAACCAATCTATCTCTTTCTAATCTAACACAAACTCAATATATTATGACATACAGATATTAATGACAACCTTCTCAATAGTAAAAGAAAGAACTCAATTGCCAAAGATGTATTAAATATGTGAGGCGACATGAAGTTCTATTGTGATAGGAAGTTTAATTATGACAGGAGGTTGGAGCATGATAGGAAGATGAAGTGCAACAAGAAGTTGAAACACAATAGTGAAGAGATACAAAGAGAATGGAATGCAATTGGAAGTTCTACAAGATGAAGCACAACATAATCTAGGATGAAAGATGCAATAGTTTTCTTGCAACTGAAACACACTCCTTACTCCTCAAACCATAATTATTTTCCACAGAAAATTCACTACAATCACTTTAGTATCAAACTAATCACTTGACTTAATCTTAAACATAAATCAAACTGATCACAGAGTATGCCTTCAACAAAGAGTGAATCTTCTAAGAAATACAAAATATAAGCTAACAAACCATAAAAAAATCTCACCAAGCTTCCTGAGAGGGGGCCCTTCCTCTGGTCCATAGGGCGAGTGTGCCAAAGCGTTTACACTACTTCAAGCCATGATCAACACATTTAGATTTAATAATAACAACGATTGATAATTATGAAGATTCTGTGTATATATTCTTATTAGTTTAACTTGAAACACACACATATATATATAGGCGTAGATGTCCATCGATCACCGCCGAGTAAAAATGATAAAGAAAACACATTTTGTTATGGTCGATGGCCACAAACTGAACAATTGTATCTTTTGGATTGGCCGTAGGCCACAAAACCAAAATAGTTCAAAACAATAAGTTGGAAATAAGTAACAAAAAAAAAAAAATGAAATTATTTCACACGCATCCCTCATTTCCCATCTTATGTTGCTCGGGACTTGTCACTTATAGGATCGGTTCCCTTCTCCATATTTAGTTCTTGTAGCAAAACCATTCGAAGTTTATTATTTCCTCACAATTTCAACATTTCAAAAGTATTCTCTTCTTTTTGAAACATACGAAATATTCTTTATTTCCCTAACAATTAATGGCAAGGACTTAGGAGAAGGTTAAAATGGGAACAAAGTTAAAAGAAAGGGATATGGAAATTAAACACATTTGACACCCATCAATACCAATATAATCATGAATATCACTATGCAAAACATAAATATCACTATACCAATCATATTATGTCAAGAGAAAGCATTAGAACCACTATCACAAAGTTGCACTACACTATCATTAAGTATAAGTCATCAACTATTCACTGTCTCAAGAACAAAGCCTGTGTGAGCATGATAAAATAGAATGTATGCATAATGTATAAGCATCAAGAGAAATAATATTGTGTGGGCATGATAAACTAGAATGTCAACTGTATTACCAACTGTCATCAGAATTACCAACTATGTATTGGAAACAATTTCAATTATATCATCAAGGCAACATGATAGTGATTACTAAAGTGCACTTGTCATTGTCTTCATTTAGTTCACTTCAATTTGAACAAGTTATTGGAGGAGAAGGAATATAAATAGTATAGCATTTTCAAATGAATCAAATGACATTATCAAACTAGAACTATTGCCACCTTTAGAACACCAAAACATTGCAAAGATACAACCTCTTTATTGCTTAATAGAGGGTTTGAATGCTAATGCTATAAGCATCTCCCCCTGACTTCATGATTCCCTTCATGCACTAATAGAAGTCACTTGTGAAAAATGCACAAGCTTAGATTCAACTTTCCTTTTGTTTATAGTCTCATAAAGATTATAAATGTTCCCTTTTGTCCTCAAGCCTGCTGTAATTATCATTCCTGATTTCTTACTTACCTCACAACCTTGAGAAATAAATGTAACTTTGAATCTATTGTCACAAATCTGACTTACACTTAGAAGATTGTGTGTTAAACCTTCTACATAGTACACATTATGTAAAGGAGTATCATCATCTAGAAGAATGGCACCTTTTCCCTTGATCAAAATACATAAATCATTCCCAAACTTGACTGAACCACCAACATAATTTTCAAGGTTGAAAAACATTCTCTTGTCACAAGTCACGTGGTGAGAGCATCCACTGTCTACAACCCATAGGTCTTCCTTTTTGACATGTAGGGTAGTTTGAACAAGCATAGCTTTAGCCTTTTTATCAATCCTCTTTGGTTTCCAAACTAATTTTGTTTTATCTGCCTTAGAAGGTGTCTTGAGATGAATGTTGGTTTTGTCTTGTTGCATTGCAAAGTTAGGTCTGAAAAACCTAGCTATATGTCCAATGTTTCCATAGTTAAAACATTTCAACTTATTCAAGAACTTAAAAATATTTCCATTCACAAAGCTTGATATCCTTCTAGAAACAACCCTACATTCACTTGTCTTATGCCCATATTGGTTACAATTGAAGCAATAGCCAAAGAAATGCAGATTACACCTAAATGGATTACTCCTTTTGTCAATTGATGGTTTCATAAGCTTTTCATTTGTGAGATCAGCTTGTTGTGATTCATTGGAATATAAGCATTTCCCTTCTACAAATCCAAGACAATCTTATCCTTGTGGTCTTTTTGTTTACCTAAAAGGTCTGCTAACTTGTCACTATTGTCACACATGACAAGTTTTTTTTTCTCAAGGTAACAATTTTTGCCTCTAGAGCACAACATTCCTTTTCTTTGGTATTTAACTATTTTTGAGTATATTCTATAATTTTCTTGTTTTCTTCAAGTTGAAGTTTTAGACCTGAATTTTTTTTTTCAAACTTAGTAATTGTGTTAATCAAATTTTTAGTATCTTTTTGAGTTTGGTTTTTTTGCACTATGGCTTCCTTTTTGAGTTTTTTGATTTCACTAAGAGCACTTCTGAACTCGCCCTCAAAATCCACCTCAAGTTTATATTGATCTGTAATCTTTTCATTTTGATTATGATTTGGACTAATTATTGTCATAAACAATGTTTCTTCTCCTTCTTCAATGGATGCTTCTAAACCACTGTCTATTACATCAACATATTTGATGAATAGGCTTTTCTTCTTTTTGAAAATATTTTTATTTTTAAATTTATTTTGTTTCTTCTTTCCCTATCTCCAATTATCTTCTTCATCACTTTTAAAGTCTTTGTTAGGGAATTGAGTAGCATAATGCCCAATTTTACCACAATTGAAGCACTTAAATGAAAGCTTCCCTTTATATCTACCTGAACCTCTTCTTAGTTTGCTCACAAGGATGGATTCACTGTTATCTAATTTTTTTGAGTCAATTTATGTCATTGTCCCTTTTTACAGATTTAAAAGCATCTTCTTTGGTAGTGGCATTATCACTACAAATTCTCATTTCATAGGCTATAAACACAACATGAAGTTCATCTAAAGTGAGATTTTTTATGTTTCTCTCTTCTATAACAGAGACTTTAGGATCATATTTAGGTGTCAATGACCTTAACACCTTTTTAACAAAAAATTTTTTCTTCTAAATTCACCAAGACCATGAATTGAGTTTACAATTTCTTGGATTCTTAGAAGGTAATCAACTACCTTCTCTTCCTCAATCATCTTTAGGCCTTCAAACTTGGCTCTAAAATTGTGTAATTTAACCTCTTTAACTTTTTCATCACCCTCATAAATACTAGATAGTTTATCCAAAATAGACTTTGTAGTTTTATAGTCCATAATTTTAACAAGTACATCATTATTCAGTCCACAAAAAATAGAATTTGCATCCTTGGCATCATAATCATAGGCCTTTTCTGCTTTGGATCAGAGGGTGTCACTATGGTAGTGTACTCAATCTCAACTACATGCCAAATCTCTTAGCCTAGAGAAGTTATACGATGCTACATTCTATATTTCCAAAAAGTATAGACAGTACCATTAAATAATGGTGCTTTGGAAGTAGAAAAACCTTCTTGATTTTCCATGGCTAGTACTCCACCAGGAATCCCCTAAGTTGGTTAAAATTTTGGCAAGGGTATTGATTTAATACCACTTGTTAGAGTACAAAAACACTGAGAGGGGGGGTGAATTAGTGTTTTAATAGCCAAAATCAATTCAATTGTTTCCCATAACACATTGTTTCTTTGTTATAATTGGATATTCAATTACTAAAATGTATTCAAATGTGATAGCCAAGAGAAGATACTTGAATAGCATGAAAGTTCAAATGTTGCAAAGTACATAATTGAAATAACAAGATCAAATTGCATGTGACATGAAAACCATATGAAACACAACAGCATAACACAATGATTTATGAGTGGAAAAGCCTCATACGGATAAAAAGCCACTCGGGAAAAATTGCCTCACTGGATTAATAAAATCCCACTGATTATAGAGCCTCATTGGCTACTTTTTGTGCCTCACTAGCAAAGCCTCATTGGCTACACAATATGCCTCACTAGCTACACAACATGCCTCACTAGCAAAGGAACCTCACTAGTTACAAGTATACCTCACTAGCAAGATGATGTCTGACTATCATTTACAAATCATCAAGATAAAGAGTAAAAGATAGAGGGTCTCTTTGTTTCACTAAAGCTCATGGAAACCTCCTGCCTTAATGCATTTCATGCCCTATAGATTCCATTTCATTTGAAGCCTAGAACACACAAAATACATTAAAATATTCACTATTCTTTTGCAATAGTTCTTTAAAGAACATGCTTTAGTTTACAACATATTCAAGGATACATTTTATCAAGCAATTGCAATATAGGGTTTAAAAAGAAACCTCTTTTTACATAACAAAATAATCAAAAGCAACTAAATCAAATATATTTTGCTATCTTAAGCTTTCATCTCACTGTCTAATCATATGCTGAGCTCAAACATCTAATGTATATAGCAATCAATAACCTTCCAAAAACTCAATAATGCCATACCTTGGCTTAACACAAAATGTAACTAAATAATAACTTACAAATCTCAACTAAAAAAACCACCGAATCCTCCAACTATCCATAGCCACCACTAACTATCAATGAAATCTTGTAAACTTGCTGCTCTCCAAGCTTTGACCCAAGTCATTTGTTTCTCAAGCATCAACCCTAAGTTTGTTGTCGCACACACCAAACTTCAAACTTGCATTATACCTGATATACCATTCTTTTGCAAACATTACAAAGTTAACTTGCTAGATCGGTAACCCTAGAAGGGGATGATAAATACAATGAATTTAAACCCTTCAAACCACTTCATAAAGCACTCTTAACATGCTAGCGTAGGTCAATGCCCCAAAAGAAATTCTTTTTGATACTTAGGATTTATAAATAATTAAAAAAATTCAAAATCCTTGAAGAAATGTGGAGTTCCCTAACCACCAAGTATTTGATAGCATGGTACTTTGATGTAGAATACTATGCCTTTCAAATCAACCAAAACCAAAGCAAGCTTCTCATAATATCTTCCATGAAGAACATTATAGGAAAAATGAACATGATGCCAATACCAAACTGATAATGACATGAACTAAGGACACCTTTAGATATATGTATCATGTTAAATGCAAACCAAGACAAGTAAAACAAGGATTAAGGTATTATTGACATCAATGACAAAAAATTCCAAAGCTAACATAGCAAGATTATGAGATCAAGAGCATTTCAATATTATTGTCAAGAGCATTCAAGAGTAGATTTCTTCATCATTTGTTGGAGCAATCGAGATCCAAGCATTATGCCAAAGTTATGTGGAGTCATGCATATTTTTGGAGCTAATATGTTGATGTAGGTTTATGATTCAATCAAGCATTCAAAGTATCATTTCAAGAAAAGATTCAAAGTCAAGATCCACATCCATTGATGCCCTTTCATGCAAGTTGCAGACCTCCATTATCAAGGTTCATTAAGGGTTTGGTGAGTTGTGACATAGATTTGTTCATTCATCATTCCTTTCATTCTTTTATTCATTTCAAGGTTTAATTACTAAAATGGGGTTTGACCAAGGCAAACCCCCATTCACCTAACAAACAAAATTTTTCTCTCTTGATGTGTGATTGCAAATTTTAGGTGAAAGATCTATTGAAGAACAAAAATTGCAAAGTTGTCAAAGTTATCACCATTCCTACAAAATCATGGAAGTTGACTTATAGAATTTATTGTTGGATTTTCTACTATGAGATTCAGGAATCTGAGAGTGTAGACACATGAGATTAAAACTTAGAAATAGATTTCAGAGAACCCTAGCTAGGACCCATTCACCATAGGGTGAATGAGTCCTCAGTGAGCCTTGAGAAATCACTTTTTGTGAGAGTTACACAAGATTTATCCCTTCTAGATTCTCCCTAAAGTTTATAGGTTCCATCAATTTTATGTTTAAGCTTCTAAATTCACTTTAAAGATCACAATTTGGAGTTTATTTTCTATTTTTAATCTTTCTCCCTAAAGTGCTATTAATCTAGACCCCCACATCCTTACATAGAAGGGAAATTTGTAGATTCACACTTTGACTTGATTCACCTCAAGGTTGAAAATCATTTAATAGTGTGGATCTCATTTCCTAATGAAATTAGAGAAGTAGGAACCCTTTTCCCTCTTTGGATCCATTTTTCCATTTTGGGGAACTCCCCTGTCCTATTCCTCTATGTTTCAATAACTTAGTGTTAATTTGTTATATTTATAAACATTATTTATTATTTGTCCCATCACACGTCTAAGTTGTGATCTTTGAGGTTATTGAGGGCTATTTGCTCCTTAGGACCCTGTTGTCTTGAGGGTAGTGAATCCCTTCTTCAGACTAACCCACAACCAATTAGAATTGGTCAACTTTGAGTGCTCCATTATGCACCAAAATCTTTAATGGCTAACATGAACAACATGCAAACATTGGCACCCCACTCAGGATAGCATGCAACAACATGCATATACAAGAAAGTCCAAGTGATCCCCACCTAAAAGTGGATGCCTAAAAGGAATATTCTAACTATATATTTTGTAACCATCATCGATGACTGTACCCAACTCTATGAATGCAATTATAATTTATCATACATAAATAATATTAAATATTTTTATCTCTCATGACCCAAGGCATCCAAGTACGCATTCCAATGATGATGGAGATACATGAAATGACTTAGGATTGCAAGGTTAATGTTCTAGTCGAACAACTTCCTACCTTCTCAAAATTGTTGCTAAAAAATTATCTACCTCTATTCTCCCTAATGTGCTTGTCATATAAAAATTCCTAAAATAAAATCACAAATTATCTTTTACACAAGCTCCCACTCAAATATGAATTAGTTCAAAAAACCCAACAACCCACAACTAAAACCAAAGGTGATCAAGATCTGATACCACTTGTAAGGAAGCTAAGGTAGCATAACAACTTCCTACACTAATATTGAGAGGAGGCTTATGCAAAAAAAAATTAGATTTGAATAATTACATAAAATTAAATAAAATTAAATATGAACAAAATTCATACCACAACACAATGATTTATGTGGGGAAAACCCTTTCGAGAGAAAAACCACATAATCCAAAAGCCTCAGGCAATATATTATTCAAATTCAACAAGATTACAATATAATTACAAAGAAAGATTTCTCATAGGAGTATAACCAAACAAAGATCTAGAGGCAACTCAATAACTATAAGAATCTTACACCCAACCTGCATATCACACACCTAATATATAAGAGATACAATACATGAAACCGTTAAATGATACAACAAAACCATGAGTTGAAATGACCTAAAAAGTGGTGCCCATCCTTATCTCCAATAATAGATGCCTATGATGTGTTAAAAAACACACCTCCACATGTAACTCCCCCTTTACAACTCATTTATGTGTCTAACACATTTTTACATCTCCCATTTCAGGAGACCCAACTTTAGGAGGCCATAAATTTTTATTTGGGTGTCTGATTGATGAATTGATTGAACTACCAAAAATATTGTGAAAAACTTTATCAATATAACTATCTTCATTAGTTACAAACACTTTTGGGCCCAAAAATGCCTCTAAGGCCTCCAAATTAGACTTTGAAACTTTGAAAAATGGAAACTTTAATATCTTCAAATTCAAACATGATCTTGCAATAAAAATTTACGAGCATGCTTTTATAGCTAATTCAAAGCTTTGGGGAAATCCTGCATCACATTGTGCTCAAATGTAAACTTACTATAAATAGTAACCTTGTGTAATTGTAAGGTGTTAGTGTAGGTTTTTTAATATTTATTTTTCCTACACACTATTAAGCATACTTAGGTTATGTGAGATATGGTTTATGTGAGGACACATGGCATAATCCATTGATTGCATGTGTCTCTCTCACCCACACTTGGACGGTTGAGTATCACACCCTCTTTTGGCCTTTTATGCCACCTCACAAAACTACTCTCTTGTCTCCTTTTGAGTAGGTTATGCCACCTATTTGGCATTTTCCAAGTAGGAATAACTCCCACCTAATTTGGTTATTTGGGATTTATTACCCCTCTTGGAATTATATGCCCATATTCTACTATATAATCAACACTCACCTCTCCCTCTTAGCCAGTTCAAATGAGCTCATATCAACTCAATCAGTTCAAGAGAGTGTTGATGCATATTGTATCATTTTGAGTGTGATAATATCATCATTACATTATTCCACCATATTCCAACATTTTATCCTCTTGTTGCTCTTGTGTAGAAGGTAAATCTTGGTTTTACAGGTGATCCTGAATGTTCAAGTTCATCAGGAACTCTTACATGGTATAAGAGCTTTCAGATCTACAAACCCCTTCTCGAATTTGGGAGAATTTAGCATTGAGCTTTTTCTAGGAGCATTTTGAGCCAAAATAGACAGTGCCATCTAGTCTAGAAGGCTCAAAAACCCTCATTTTCATATATAATTTGTCCAATTTGGACAAAGTTGAATTTGGGGAAACTTTTTTTGCATGAGTACCCCTTGCACACATTTCGAGAGGGATTAAGGAATCGCATAGAGAATCTTTTGTATGAAATTCATAAGGTATGGATTTTGCATCATCCTCCTGTGTCACTGGTTTCTCACTCTCTTGGGAAAAATCTTCCTTCGTTAAAAATATAGCATTTTCATTTTTATTGTAAAGTTTTTATCAAAAAAATTGAAAAAAAAAGCAAAATAAAAATAAATATTAAAAAACCTACACAACACCCCCCCTTAAGCATAGCTTAGTTGGGTGAAAGGATGAATTGATGCAAAGATGGGTCCTGGCTACATGGCCATGTTAGGTACCCATGTACAATGATGAGACCTCTCAAAAGATGAGAAAGAGAAAACTCGTAGGACAAAACTCCTCCCCAAGAGAGAAGAAGAGAGACATCATATATTTTTATCATTCTTCCTGCATATTCCTTTTAGGAATGGGAAGATATCCTGCATGCATCCTTGGTTTTTTTTCTTCCTAAGGGGAGGAATATTGTACAATGATCTTGGATCATCTCCAGCTTCTTGTGTCAAGCACTCACCAACAATATAGGAGATTCTACATTGGGGACTATATGGTCTCTCTTCTTCTTCTCTCTTGGGGAGGAGTTTTTTCCTACAGGTTTTCTCTTTCTCATCTTTTGAGAGGTCTCATCATTGTACATGGGTACCTAACATGGCCATGTAGTTGAGACCCATCTTTACATCGTTTCATCCTTTCACCCACCTAAGCTATGCTTAAGGAAGGGTGTTAGTGTAGTTTTTTTAATATTTATTTTTCCTACACATTATTAAGCATACTTAGGTTTGTTGAATACCCAAGATATTGAGAGGGGGGGTGAATCAGTATCTTCTTAAACTTATTGAACAAACACCATCCAATTACTCCAATGCATATCACAATTAAGATAAGAGCATTAACATAACATGAAAGCACACAACACATGAACACCAGGATTTTTATGTGGAAAACCCAAAATGGGAAAAACCACGGTGAGGATTAGCTCATAATATAGTATAACTGGTTATAAGATATTACAAAGGGTGGCTCCCTACTAGGACTCACTTTCCAAAATGGGAGGCTCACTAGCTACAGAAGATACAATAACAAAATGGCTTACTACCAGAACATGAATTGATAAAGTTACACCTAACAAGTGTTGATTTAGCTCCTTTGATGCTCAGTAAAATGACTTAACACACTTCATCATCTTTGCATACCTGTCTTCTTCACACACTTCAATTTTGCATTCACATCCACAATCTCAAAAATATCCAATATATATACTTGACACATCCACAAGCATCGATTAGGTCGACCTAATTAGATACAACCCTTATTCACCAAAAGGATAACTGTCAACTTCAAACATGTACAAAAAAATTCCAAAAACAATTCAAGCATGTAGCACACTACAACATGTTGACATGGACCAAAGATAGGTCACACATACATACGCACTTACAAAATTAATCCATTACAACATTAGCAATACATTAGGTCGGCCAGAGATAAACCTAATGACAAAATGCAACAACAAAATAGTGCCAACACTCCATTCGAGCACCTGTGCACACAATATTCTAAACATAAAAACTTTTAGCATCCATAAACCATTTCCCAAAACCGTAAGGAAAGATATTCATCAGCGGAGGATTGCAGACCAAAATACCAGAGGATAGTAACCACATACTGGTTCAGGATATCAGATCAAACTTGAATTTAAACTTGCAGTTGCAACTCATATAACATGGTCACATCAATGACAACACAAAAGCTATATAATAGGATGTTCTTCTTCATTCTTCCAACAATCCCTCCCTTTTTCATTGATGGCGACATGTGCCAAAATAATTTACAAACCTCTTATTTACAATACACTCTTTCCCTTTCCTCTTCACAACATTCTCTCCCTTTTCTCTCACCCTTTGACATCAAGGACAAAGGGCGGTCCAAAAATATGAAAACTGAAAAAAGCATTACCCAAAGGATGGAAAGCCTTGAAGCTCCTTAAGAATACCTTTCCAAGTTGTATTTCCATTCTCCCAACTCTTCTTTGTGGCTATTAGCATTCTGTTCAGGGATTCCAATTCCACTAGAATTTCTTCTGCATCATTCAGAGTGCCAAGAGTTAGATTTATCTTCTCTAATTTCTTTGCATTTTCCAAAGCATTGGCAACTGGAGTGTACTTCATTCTCACAAGGTCACCTAATTGACCAAATCTTTTGATGATATCTTACTTTTGCTTCTATAGAATAAAGAATTTATCTCTATGAGTAGAGATAGCATTCCAGGTTGTCCTATCTCTATCTTTAGTTGCATTGTAGGTACTAGAGACAATAGTCAACTAGGATTCAATGTAGTCCATGAGATATTTGTTGTTCTAAGTGACATCCAACCAATTTATGCAATAAGAAAAGACAACATTTGCTTCAGATCACAAGCTTGCACAACTTCTAGGCTCTTTTCAACATTGGTGTATGTCAGAGCAAACTTATCATGAAGTACCAAAAGCCTTTTCTCTGCTATCTTCTCCTCAACCTCTTGCCTTGTCTTCTCACCAAGTCTGGAGGCATACTCCTTAAAGGAGTCCAATAGAAGTTTCAGATTTTCTATCGAAGTGAGAGATGTATCCATTGATGTACTAGGGGTGGCCTCCTACAAAGCTTTGATAGCATAATTAATAAGCTTTGTCCCTGTCTGGTGTGTTTCCATAATTTCTCATCTTCCGGGTGCATGCAATGCATCCCCTAACATCAACTTATGAATAGGAGAAATCTTATTCAAGTCCACACTGCCTTGAATCATGGGGAGTTGTAGAAGTTCCAGAGGAATCACCGACTAGAATTTGATCTGCTTGGATAGCAAGCCTTTTAAAATATCATCATCAGAGGAGGATTCTTTGGGAGACCTTTGAGATTCTACAACCTACCTTTGATCTTCTTCATTATTCCAAGAAGATTCCCCATTTATCTCTTCTTCCTCCTCTTCTTTTTCCTCTTCCTCCTCTTCTTCTACTTTCTCTTCTTCTTTTCCATCTTCTTCTTTTTCATCTTTATCTTTGTTTCCTTCTTCTTCATTCCCTTCACCTTCATCTTCATCTTGTTCTCCTTTAGCTTTTCTCTTTTTCACCTTCATCTTTATCCTTTTCTTCTTCAACATGCTTGGGAGGAACAACATCATGCATCTTTGGCTCAACTTCTTCAACATTCCGCTTCTCTATCTCTGGAGGATCATTTACAACACCTGTATCCAAAGGGATATCTGCATCATTTGTTTTTAGAGGAATGCATGTATCACATGTACTAGAAGGAATGTATTCCTTTACCTCTATAGAATCGGATGGGAGTGCACCAAACATACCATATTTCTCAGCTATACCCTTGATGGCTTTTGCAATTTCTTTCCTTGTCTTCTTTATCTACTTCTTGTCCTTTGTCATCAAAGTGTTTACTCTTTTCTTCATTCAAAACATTTTTGAACAAACCTTCTTCAAGGTTTCCAAATCATTCAAGGTCAAAGAGGATCCAATTTTCTCAAAAGCTTTAATTCTTATCTTCTCTTCCAATTTAACAGCCTCTGATCCCCTTTTCAATAGGGCTTCCCACAATTTCTCAAACACATTGTTCTTAACATAATCCCAACTAACTTCCAAAGTGATAACATATTGAATGATAGCCAAAATTAAAGTTTTTCTGTCCTCTCTACCTACTTGATCATAAATTTATGTAGTAGGTTGCAACATATCTTCAAAATGTATCAAGCTATTAACCAATGCTTCCAATCTAAGAGGGGAACCAAGTCTTACCAGAGAGGCCTTTTGTTCTTCCTAGTTCGGGGATACCTCTTCTAACACTTTTGCTTTCTTTGATTCCAGTTTGGTGTGCACATGAACACCAAAATCACGTTCTTCATCTTCTTCGGAGGATGACACAATATGAAATATTTTGCTGCCAACACTAGCTTCCTATGAAGCACCTTCACTAGAGGACATGCTTCATCTTCTCTTTCTTACCAATTTTGCTGCAGGGTCTTCCTCCTCTTCCTCTTGATCTTCAGTGATGCTAAATTTCTTTTCCCTTGTAGCTTTTTCCTCTCTTGACTGGTGCCACTGGAGGAGTCTCTTTCCTTTTACTAGATATTGTAATGGGTCCAGAAGGAGCCGAGCCTTTACCTTTACCAGAAGCATTGGGCTCAACCTTCACTGTAGGGGTTGCAGTTGGTTTTGAAGGAGTAGTCCCGCCAGATATCATTGGACCTGATGATTCTCCAACCAACTGTTCTCCCATGGATCTTCCTTGTGCAATCTCTACATTAGTGAAGCCAACCTTCTTAAGCATTTCATCTACATTCTTCCTCATCATAGGATTCCTATGCTCCAAGTGAACTTCCATAGATTTCTCTGCATATGTGCCAACTCTAGGTTCATTGGTATCTTTCATAATTTTCAAAAAAACTTATACATAGCCTTTGGATTCATCCTTTGTAACCTCATAGCCCTATGGTTGAATCCATACATTCTAGGGTTCAATAGCTTTAATCATCCACTCATCAAAGGAGACATGGAAAATGACATCATTCTTGTATTTTTCAACAAATTTCTTTGGGATTCTTTCTCTTTCATTCATGTTGCTTTTGAACACAACAAAGAATGTCATCGGAGCATTATCTCGACTCTTCAAATCACCTAAATTGTGCATATAGTCAAAAATTTGATGTGCAACCAGTCTGGATGTGTCCCAAATCACCACATCATCTCTTCCAGGAAGTCTCCTAAGGAAATAGAATAGCAAACACACAATCAAGGAGCCAAATTTAAAAGCATATTTCTTCTCCCTGGTCATCTTTAGATTCTCAAACAACTGCTACTAGAGAAGTTCACACAAATCATAATCTACACCATTAGCTGCCATGTCATAATCGGTGTAAATTGCTATAGCAGATACAAAATTCTCTCTATTAGTGAAGTAGATCTTGTGACCGATCATTATTGTAGCATACTTCATAGCAAGATTAGTAATAGGCTTTGTAGCAAGAGATCTTTTGTCAAATGTAGCACCGGTGATTTCCATCACCACTTCATTCTTCATAGACTTCAACATTGGTACTGGTTCAGTGTCATAAAGTCTGATAACTACCTTAATCACTTCCTTAGTTATAAGATGGGATCTATTAGTCCATAAGAACTTATCATACATTCTGCTGAGGGTTGGTTTAACATATTTATCATCAATAGTGGAGCTAAAGTTAGGAAAGTAATTCCATCGATCCAACTTCTTTGCAACAATGTTGAATACATAAGTTTTATCAAGAAATCATCCCTGGTGAGCTCATTCTGCCATATTTCTATCAATTTGTTGCGATTGTATTCCTCAGTCTTAACTCGAATATACATTCTAGTGTCTTCAGTGAGCATGACACCGTGAGGAATCGATGAGAAGGTGCCCATAGGGTTGTCTTTGAAAACCTTCATGGAATATTTCTTATATGATGGTCTAGGTCTTTCCAACACATTTATGACTATAGGATTTGCCATTTTTCAAAAAATGGAGCTCAAAAAGATAATTCACACAAACCCACAATAACTCAAGAGTAAAATACCTTTTTCCTTCATAAAAAACTAGAACCAGGATTTGCACAACTCACTCTCCAAATTGCCTTAAGAATGCTCCATATCGCTCTCTAGTTTGTTCAAATGCACAAGTGATTAAAATTCCTTACAAATTCACTTTATAAACCAACGATCTGCCCTAATTTAGATTAAATGTGGTAGATTTCAAAAAGCTGATAAAAACCTTCTTCACTGCACAAAAAAACCCTAATTTGCTCCACAAAAGATCATTCCTGCACCTTTTCTTCTGGTTCCTTTTGCATAACCTTTTCTTATCCATTCTTTACAACATATCTTTATGCCAAAGACTAACACACCAAATATCTAGGGGGTTTGAACAATTTTCTATTAATGCTCCCCCTAAGATCACGCTGAGTTTAATTTTCAGAGGAATTGTCTGCACCAGATGGGGGCACAAACACATTTGATGTTTCTCGATCTTCTTTCTTCTTCCATATCTTGTTCATTTCTTGCTTAACTTCATTCTTTTCAATTTTCTCCACTAGTTCATTCTTCTTTACCAGATCAAATTGCTTTCCCTTTTTACTTTTGCATACTTTTGAAATGTGTCCCAGTTTGGCTCAGTTCTAGTAGACAACATTTTTCTGATTTGTTTGACCTCCATTAACCCTTGATTTGTACTGATTTTCTTTGTGTCCAAACTTATTACATGTATAACAATAGCCAACAAAAGATTGATTCATTCTACCTCCATCAAACCAATTCATCATCTGAGTTCTGCATTCACTAGCTTTATGTCCAACTTTCTTGCATGAAAAACATTGTCCAAAGAAGGAACCAGAAAATTGATTCATTCTACTTTTATATTTTATTTCCTTGTGACCAAATTTATTACATGAAAAGAAAACACCATTGAGAGATGGGTACCTTTGAGCATTTGGCTATCTGATAGGCAGTCTTCTAGCAAATTTTCTTGGCTTTCTTGTCAGTTCTTATCTCGAGTCTTCTAATTATCCACTAGATTTGAGGTCTGCATACCCTTAGAACTTTCACCAGCTTCAATTCCCAAATCACCTATGTCTTTAGTAGGTTTCTACCCTACAATCAACTCATCAAGCTTGGTGGAGCTTGTCTTGAACTTATCTTCATAGAGATTTTCTTTTTCTAGATCTGCTTTCAGGTTTACCACTTCTTGTTCAAGCCTTGTGCATTCATTAGTCTTGCTTTGCACCACTATATTTAGACAATCTTCAATTCTCTTCTTTTCCTCCACTAGACAATCTGCTTTCAGGTTTACCACTTCTTGTTCAAGCCTTGTGCATTCATTAGTCTTGCTTTGCACCACTATATTTAGACAATCTTCAATTCTCTTCTTTTCCTCCACTAGCACCTTCAATCCTGTGATCTCCTCATTTTCTTGCTTTAATTGCTTACTTACTTCTCTATGCCTTTCTTTGAATTTATTCAATTTCTCTTTCAATTTCCAAACACATTCATTTGCCTCATCAAAATTTTCTTTCAAATCTCCGTTTTCATTTTCAGCCTTGTCAAGATCTTCAAGAGTAGCGTAGAGTTCTTATTTATCATCCATTTGTTCAAAATTCAAGATCTTCCTCAAGTTGTTGGGCTTCTTTGGAGGAACCAAGCTCTACTACTAATTATTGAATACCCAAGATACTGAGAGGGGGGGTGAATCATTATCTTCTTAAACTTATTGAACAAACACCATCTAATTACTCCAATGCATATAAAAGTAAAGATAAGCAAGAGCATTAACAAAACATGAAAGCACACAACACATGAACATCATGATTTTTACATGGAAAATCCAAAATGGAAAAAAGCACAGTGAGGATTAGCTCACAATATAGTATAACTGGTTATAAGATATTAGAAAGGGTGGCTCACTATAATGACTCACTGTTTAAAATGGGAGGCTCATTGCCTATAGAAGATACAATAACAAAATGGCTTACAACCAAAATATGAAATAATAAAGTTACACCTAACAAGTGTTGATTCAATTCCTTTGATGCTTAGTAAACTGACTTAACACACTTCATCATCTTCACATACTTTTCTTCTTCACACACTTCAATTTCACATTCACATCCACAATCTCAAAACTATCCAATATATATATATACTTGACACATCCACAAGCATCAATTAGGTCAGCCTAATGAGATGCAACCCTTATTCACCAAAAAGATAACTGTCAGCTTCAAACATGTACAAAAACTTTCCAAAAAAAATTCAAGCGTGTAGCACGTTACAACATGTCAGCGTGGACCAAAGATAGGTCACACATACATACACACTTACAAAATTAATACATTACAACATTAACAATACATTAGGTTGGCCAAAGATAGACCTAATGAAAAAATGCAACAATAGAATAGTGCCAACACTCCATTTGAGCACCTATGCACATGAGATTCTAAACATACAACCTTTCAACATCCATAAACCATTTCCCAAAACCACAAGCAAAGATATTCATCAACAGAGGATTGCAGACCAAAATATCAAAGGATAGTAACTGCATACCAGTTCAGGCTACCAGATCAAACTTGAATTTAAACTTGCAATTGCAACTCATATAACATGGTGACATCAATGACAACACAAAAAATTGTATAATAGGATATTCTTCTTCATTCTTCCAAAAAGGTTATGTGAGACATGGTTTATGTGAGGCCACGTGGCATAATCCATCAATTACATGTATCAATCTCACCCACACTTGGATGGTTGAGTCTCACACCCTCTTTTGGCCTTTTATGCCACCTTACAAAACTATTCTCTTGTCTCCTTCTAAGTAGGTTATGCCACCTATTTGGAATTTTCCAATTAGGCATAAATCCCACATAATTTGGTTATTTGGGAGTTATTACCCCTCTTGGAATTATATGCCCATATTCTGCTATATAATAAACACTCACCTCTCCCTCCTAGCTAGTTCAAATGAGCTCATATCAACTCAATCAATTCAAGGGAGTGTTGATGCATATTGTATCATTTTGAGTGTGATAATATCATTATTATGTTATTGCACCATATTCCAACATTTCATCCTCTTGTTGCTCTTGTGTAGAAGGTTAATCTTGGTTTTGTAGGTGATCCTGGATGCTCGAGTTCATCAACAACTCTTACACAAAGGTTGAGATACTATTTTCCTAACAAATGTCACCTTATCCTAACAGTTAATTAGGCAACAAGTTGTACTCATATATTTCACCTATAATTTATGATCCAAACCAAAACCATTGAGTAAGCTATTAGCTCCATTGATTAGTGCATGTAGTAACGAATATAGTATCCCTTTTCCTTACTTAATTTAGAATAATTAACAATAAATGACCTTAATGTTACCTTGATTTAGTGTTGTAATATGTTTTACACATTCACATTAGGTCTAGGGCTCTTTTTAATAAAATGGACTTAATGATGCCTTATTTAGGGTGTTGTAAAGTGTATATTTACACTTTCACACTAATCTAGGGCTTTATTAATTAATTGAGGTTAAATTTTTCATAATTGGCCCCTTAAATTCAAATCCAAGCCTTATTTATTGCATTTTCTAAAGGATAAATCTTGACACTCATTAATAATGTTTCATAACACTTAATTTGGCAAGGTTTGAGTCCTAGGCTAGTGATCTAGGACCCATTTTCCACTTGGTGAATGGGTCTTTCCTAGGTCCTAGGACCCCCTTTTTACATGTTATTTCATATCCCCAAAACTTGTCCTAGTTGAGTGTGCTAGGACCCATTTTCCCTATGGAAAATGGGTCCTCCTAACTTAGGACACCCCTTTTTGAACTTATTCTTGGTAGGATTTTAGTAATTTCAAATCCTAGATCTAATGTTGGCTTGTGTTATATGAATTTTGGGATTTAATCTTAAGTTAAGTATAAATATAAGGTTATTTTACATAGTTTCACCTAGAAGAATTTCATGAGATCAATCAATCTTCACAAGAGCATTATATAGAGAATTCAAGAGCATTCAAGAAGGCATTCAAGGGTAGATTATTCAAGGTTTTATTGTAGCAATAAAAGGTCATATCATCATGTTAAAGTCATGCATGTTGTTGAGCTAATGTGATGTTGTAGCATTGGTGATCAAGTTCAAGTCTTCAAAGCTATTATCTTATGTCAAGTTCATGATTAAGATCTAAAAAAATTGAGGCCACTTCATGCTAAGTTTCAAATTTTCATTCCAAGGTTCAATTGAGGATTGGTGAGTTGTTACACATCGTTGTTCATTCATCTTTCCTTCTATGAATTATTTCAATTCAAGGTTTAATTACCATAATGGAGTTTGACCAAGGAAAAGCCCTATTCCCTATCAAAACAAGTTTTCTTCTCTGTTGATGTGTGATTGTAGGTTTTCAATTGAAAATCAAGTGGAGAACAAAAGTTGCAAAATTGTCAAAGTTATAAAGTTGCAAAAGTTGTCATCTTTATTGCAAGACCACGAAAAGTACCTTATAGAATTTATTTCCAAATTTCGAGAGCTGAACACCTGGGATCTGGGAGTGCAGACATTAAAGAACATAACCCCAAAATCACTTTTCTAGAACCCTAGCAGGGACCCATTCACCACTGGGCGAATGAGTCCTCAATGAGGCCCGAAACAACACTTTTTCAGAAAGGTGCACATCACTTCAACATCTTAAAACCTTCCTTATTGTTGTAATAACAATTAGGTTTGATTTATGATTCTTATTTATGCATTTTTCCTCTCATAATTGAGTGAAACATATAGTAACAAAAAATGGGTTTCTCCATTTGATTAATCCCATTTGGGGAAAATCCTCTTTTTCTATGTTTTATTTTGGTGAACCTGACTTCTTGGGCATTGTAGTTTTTCTTATTTTAGGAGTCTCTTGCATCTTAGATTAGATCTTCAATTCATTTGCATTGAAGTATATCTCATTTAGGGTGTCTTAGTTTGTATTCAAATTTTCCTTTCATATAGGGTTTTAAAATTGCATTGTTTGAATTCTTTAAATCTGAAAAAAAAAAAGTCATCTTGCATATCATTTAGATCATATAGACTTGCATTTGAAAATTGAAAACAAAATTTCATATCAAACTAGGTATTGTAGTTCATCATTTTGTCACATTTTCACCTTGCATTTCGCATTGCATTTATAGAAAATTAAACCTAAAACTTACTGTAGTAGACTTGAATCTGAAAAACATCAGAAAAAGCCTAAAAATCAATAAAAACCAGTTTCAAAGCCCTAATCTAGGACCCATTTTCCCTAGGGTGAATGAGTCCTTGATCAGACCTAAATCTGTATTTTTGGAATTTCAAAATTCCTATTCTGTGCTTCTGTTTATTGTTGTTACATCTCTGTTTTAGCTTGTTAATTTTGCATTTCATTAAATATAGCTTCATTTGCTTCATTTAATGCATTGTCAAAATTCAAAATTGCATTCATAGCATTTCATTTTCAGATTGTTGCATAGTGTAATCAGCAAATTACCTTGTTTAGAATCTGAAAATTGCATTTCATTCTAGGTCATTGCATTGCCTCCTTCCATTTTGGGTTTGCACACTAAGTTTGTAAAACTTGTATGAGCTTTACAACTTGGTGTCCTATTAGAAATACTATTTTTAGATGTAGTTCAAGGCTCATGTCATCTCGTGATATACCATTCACCGTGGATCTTGGGTTTTCAAGCTCTCTTCCTAATAGTGTTGATAATCAATCCTCTATGGATCATAGTATACGAACTTCATTTCCTATGACTTCACTTCTTATAACTAATGTGCATGATGTTCATTTCTCAAAATAAGAAATAAAAGGATTAGATGAAAACCTAGAAAACTTACAAGACTTTATCCTTACTGAAAGCATGGACATTAGTATGATTCCTACGATACAAAATCTAAGGAAATTGCTTAAAATTGGAAATGGAACACAAATTGTCAATAGCCTTAGTTGCTTCCTAAATGAGAACTTAAACAAACAAGAGAATAGTAACATCCCTGCCTCAATCAACTTTATTGAAGTTGGAACTCGTAACCTAGGCTCAACCAAAATGACTCTTGATATTGCTTTCACACAAAAAGACATACTTAAACATGCACTCGATGGTCCTCTTTACATAGCTAGAAGAATCAATGACAAGCCCACTAATGGTATATTATTTGATCATGTCTGTGGAGAGAATATCATCACTAAAGAATTTCTATTTGTGCATGAAATCTATCAAGATACATATGACAAACCAAAAGCATGGATCAAGATGAATAATGGTTTTGCTTGTCCTGCGATAGGCTCAATAGATCTTCTTTTGAAAGTTGGACCAAAAATATTAAATGTCTCATCACCATCATCCCACAATTGGAACAATTTCATGTGAAGTTAGGCTATCCATGGCTTCACTCCATGAATGTTGTCCCATTGGTTGTGCATAAATGTTTAAAGTTTCCCTTTGGTAATGATATCTTTACTGTGCATCATAGTTGGTTTAATCATGTGTCTTCCTAAGGGAACTTTCCATTGGATTTATTTTGGATGGAGCCTATTGAACCTATTAGACCTCAAGAAGACTTCTTTTTCAAATCATATCAAAAGTTCAGGGCAAAGCATATGACAAAATTATCCCTTAGAAATATGCCTCAACTCGTGATTGAGTCGCCCATCCTTGATGAAACAATGATTGAACCAAAAGACCTTCCAAACATCCAAGAGTAGCCTATGAAAAAACCTCCTACATTTCATATAAGAGACCACAAGACAACCAAAGCAATCCTATTGTGCCTCCTAAAGTTAAAAAGTTAACAAAGCTTAAAAGACAGTGGTTGAACAACCTCCTATGGTTCCTTCCCTAAAGGAAGAGAAGAAATCTATGATTGACAAACCCATTCCTACACAAACACAAATTGATAATAGATTGAAATGAAACCGAAATGCTAGAGAGTGTAGGAATAGACGTTGTGCTATTTCTCATTTGCTACAAAATAAAGAAGAAAAGAAGAACATAGAAAATAAAAATTAGAACTTACTTGAAGCAATGCATGATGACTCTATACCCTTGCCACAACGCAAACAAGAACATTCCATGGATATTGTCATCTGACCTCGTGTTGTGATTAATCTAGATGATGGCATTGATATTGTAAAGATTGATGAACAAGGGAATAATGAGTTGAATATGTTGTTTTCTTCTTCTATGAGCTTGAATGAAAAGTCTCCTAAAAATAGTGTTGAACTTGGTGCTTCCCCTAGTTTGACACTTGCTGTTGTCACTTTGGCTAGTTGTCCGCCTTTTGTTTATACTGATCGAGATTAGGATGCATACAACTTGCTATAGGTTGACTCACATGTGCCTTACTAGTATTTTGCTTTATTTTTTTATGTTTCTTTATGTGATTGCATGTACACAATGTGATCCCCATGATGTTTCGTTTAATGTATCTCTCTCTATTTTTGTACATTCCTCTATATGTATCTTGCATTCTTCTCTATGTTGTAAACATTTTATCTTTTCTTTGTCTTAAGTTTTCCTTTTGGGGATGACACAAGGCATTGAGACATTTAGGTCTCTTCCATGTTGACCCAAAAGATTATCCTTTATCTTCCATTTGTCTTTTTTTTTCCTTTTGGGGATGACGCAAGGCATCGAGACATTTAGGTCTCTTCCATGTTGACCCAAAATAATTTTTCCTTGTTTTTGATTTATTTGTGTCATTCTTCTAGTTCTATGAGTATTTGGGGAATGACGACAATTATGAGCTTTAAAACAATATTGTAGCAAAGACATACTAACCTCGAATCCATAGATCCCTTATGTATTCTTGGGGGCAACCCCTCCCTCCTTGTTCATGGCATAGCTTTATTTTAGAAACATATGACTTAGCATAGGGATTTCTGAGGAAAGCTCTCATGAATTGGGAGAAAACATTGGATACTTTAAAGCAGTTGCTCACAACAATGGTGTTAGAAACAACTTTAAAGTGGGTGCATACATCGATGACATCTTTTGACATTTTTCATTTTTCATGGTGTGATTTTCTTTCTTGTGATACATCCTTTTCTTGGTGGTGTCATTGTTGAAAATATAGAATACTGAGAGGGGGGGTGAATTAGTATTCCATTAAACCATTCACATAAAATCTATCCAAACAATATCATTTATCTAACTAGAATAACAAGAGAAAACATGGAATCAAGACAATTCATCAACACACATGAACACCAATATTTTTTCATGGAAAACTTAAAATGGGAAAAACTATGGTGAGGGTTAGCTCACACTATAATATATCCAAATATAGAATATTACAATTGCTCACTGTCAGGACACATTTTCCTTAAAGGTTCACAGCTTGAAGCAATTTACAAAATAGAGAATGGCTCACTGCCAAGTGATGAACTGAGATAGAATGTACCTTCCTTGTGCCAGAGTTTAGTTCTAGTTAAGCACAATAGATGAATAAAATTTCTACATACAACACATCTATCTGCTCATATATACAATTTCACACATATACATCACACACACTCACTTCTCTGCCTTCATGTATCTCTCACCTTTTCTTCTCACACTTCTCCACACATCCAAAGTGTCTTACATATATACATACATACATATATATATATATATATCCATGTTGACTAATTAGGTCAGCTTAATTAGAGAAACCTTATTTCAAATAAAAAACCAACTTTTTTGGCATTATCCTCAAAACATATTCATCTTCACATATAAATAGTTGGTGTGGACCTAAGATATATCCCTTTATCATTCATAACACATTAAAACTTCTCAACATTAATATATAATTAGGTCGGCCAAAATTAGACCAAAACTACAAACATATATGCAATTCATCAAACATGTAACAAAAAATCTTCTTAACACATTGAATTCTCCTTTAAAAAATATCAAACTACTTATCTTCAACACCACACGACATGATGATCAAATAGGAGAAAATGCAGAATCTCCCACATTAGTGTATAGTAGTAGTCTTAAAAGTAGAATACTATTAATCATATCTTCCAAATGCCTTCATATATAATTATGAAACTCCAATGTAGAATGCCTCTTGTAGTCTCAAATCTATGTACAAAGTCTTGTAGTGATATATTTTTCTAAGATAGAATTCAAACCAAAAAACCAACATATAGAGCTAGTGTATAAGTATGACACTGCTACTTGAGCTACTAATAACTGTAGCTTTCCAACCATACAAACTTGTCAATTGAAACCTTGTTATTGGATACAATTGATGTCAAGATAGAACATTTTATCATCTTTTGAGTAAATCTTACAAAATAAGATAATCTGGATCAAAATATTGGATCAACAAACTTCCATTACCAGAGTAGCTAAATACTAACAAACATCAAAATTCCATTGTGGTAATTATCTGAATCCCACTGTCTATTGACATCAATGAAAACCTCTCAATTTTCAATAACCTCCCCTTTTGTCATTGATGGAAACACAAAATGTGAAAACCATCAAACACCATCAAAATACCTCTTCCTAATTTTTAATTTTCTCCTCAAAAAATTTTCACAAAACTTTTCAATTTTCAGATACCTTCTCTTTGTTTCCACATGATACCTCTATTTTCACATGATACCTCTCTCTCGCCCTTTTTAAATCAATGGCAAAGGAAAAAATTAATGCTTTAACAATTCCTTTTGCATACTTGAATACTCCCCTCGAGGAGTACACCCAAGAAAGTTGTGCATAATCAACTGGAGGTTGTTGTCCTTTGAAGTTTATTGAGAATACCTATCCATGGGGATCTTCCTTCATCCCAAAGCCTTTTTTCCTCTGACAAAGCTCTGCAAAGATAGTTGAGATCAATTAAGATGTCTTTTCCTTCAATCACAGTTCCAAGAGTAACATTAGATTTCAGAGTTCTGTTAGCCAAAGAAAGAACATAATAGACAACTATACACTTAATCTTGATTAGATCTCTTGAGCACCCCATATTGTTCAATCATCTCTCCTCTATTTATGTGATGCAAGGTATTCTTCATGTAGTTTTGGTAAATCATACCAGGTCTAATCATCCAAATCAAGAGCAGGATTAAATGTGCTAGTTGCAAACTTGATATGGGTTTAAATTGTGTTCTCAACATTCTTGAGTCTTTGAATTTCATCAAGCCAAGTCCAATAGAATGTAAATAGACTCTTGACATCTTTCTCACACTCTTGAACTTCCTTAAGTCTTTCAAGTACCATGCTATGAGTAGATTTTAACTTTACAATTTCCAACAATACTTTATCTTCAACCCAAGAAACCATGTCACTTACTATTTTATTCTTTAATTCATTGAATCTACCAGTTAATGTACTTGTGATTTCCTTAGTGGATTGTGAGGAACTAGTCCACACTAGGAGCTACCTGAAAATGTGTCCTTATGGCTAGTTGCTTAAGTCTTTTTGGAGCAAGTTCAACCTAAGAAATTGAAGCATGAACCTTAGTGAATTTTCTCTTTTCTCTAGTGACATACATTGATTTATCAGAGACTAACTCAGACTCTTCAAGAGATCTATCTACTTTAGTGTAGGTTCCAAACCTAGGTCTGCTAGGGTCCTGAGGGTAGTTAATCAACATATCACTGCAATTAGCAGCATAGTCCTTCTTAATCTCATATCCTAACTCAAGAATCCATGAGTTTCTTGGTTCAACTGCCTTGATGATGTAGCTATTAGTGGTTACCAAAAATGTTATATCATTCTTATATTTTGTTACCAATTCTCTTGGAAATCTTCTCCTTTTGTTCATTTTCCTCTGAAACTTTCCAAATAATGCAACAAGGGCATCTCCTTGTGCATCCAAATCACAAATGTTTCTCATTAGTTCCTTAACTTGATGAGTGACTAGTCTGGTATTTTCCCAACTAACTTCACTTATTCTAGGAATTGCCTTCATAAAATAGAAAATTAGACATTAAATTAATGTACCATATCTGAATGTACAATTCTTCTTCTTGATATCTCCAAAATTCTCCAACAGCTGTTGCTAGAGCAACTCACAAAGGTCATATTTTGTTTTTTTCTCAATCATATTCAATGCAAGATCAATTGCAGTGGTGGAGACATTGTTGTCACCAAAAATTAGTTGTGAAATAACTAGACTTGCTTACTAAATTGCTAGGTTAGTGATTCTAGCATGTGTGTTCCTTATTAAACCCTTTCTCTATCAAAATTACATTCAAGAGTTGGTTCTAAGGATGATAATCTAGTAACATCTCTGATTACTTCTCTGGATATCACATATAAGTTGTCAAGCAACACACATTCACCATGAAATCTTCTAAAAGCCAGTCTGATACACCTTTCTTCATTACTAAAGTTCAGAAAATGATTCCATACATCCAATTTCAGTTATGTGAGTATGTTGTATTCCAACTTCAGAATAAGATCATTTCTAGTTAATTCTTCAACCCACAACATTCAAGCTTTTCCATAGATAGATTCTTCCAATTTTCTATGAATGTATACCTCAACATCATCAATTGGTATAACACCAAGAGGGATATCTAAAAAGGCACCCAAAGGATCAAGTTCTAAAATTTTATAAGGGTACATTTTAAGCTATGGTTCTGGTCTCACTGAATTGTCTATGACTCGAGGTATATCCATCACATTTAATAAAATTTGATAAGTAATTCAGATGAAATAGTGTATAGCAATAGTGACTTACCTCTTCCCCGCACACCAAAACTAAATTCTAAATTTCTATATTCTTTAGTTTTGTGTTCAATCTTCTTGCATTCCAAACATTGACAAGAGAATGATAACATTCTATTTCATTGTATTTTCACAATATTTTTCCCTATGTCCAAACTTATTGCAAGAATAGTAGACACCATCAAAAGCTAAGTACCTTTGATCATTAGGTTTTTTGATAGGAATCCTTTCAGTATCTCTTCTTAGATTCTTGAATTTTCAACCATTTCTTTGAGTCTTCATGTTAGGAGATTGATTCACCTTTGAACTTTTTCCTTCTTCAAATCCCAAACCTTCATTGTAGAACTTGTAACAAATTTATCCTCATGTCTTGTTTCCTTTTCCAGATCTGATTTTAGAATCACCACTTCTTACTCAAGCTTTGCACATTCATCCAACTTCCTTTGAATTTCAAATTTCTGATAGTCTTTAATTTTTCTCTTTTCTTCCAGTTGTTCTTTTAGTCTGGTATTGTCCTCATCTAATTTTTTTAATTAATCATTGACTTCTTCATATCTCTCCCTTAGTTTCTTAATGCACTCATTTTCTTCCCTCAATATTTCCTTCAAATCTTCATTTTCTTCTGTATGTTCAAATAAAGCTCTTTTGTATGTTGAATTTCAAGACCTTCCCCAAGGTGTTAGACTTCTTCAGAGGAACCAAGCTTTGATACCAATTGTTGAACATCTAGAATACTGAGAGGGGGGGGGGTGAATCAGTATTCCATCAAACCATTCACATAAAATCCATCCAAACAATATCATTGATCTAACTTGAATAACAAGATAAAACGTGGAACCAAGACTAAATGCATCAACACACATGAACACTAGTATTTTTATGTGGAAAACCCAAAATGGGAAAAACCATGGTGAGGGTTAGCTCACAATACAATATATCTAGATATAGAATATTACAATGGCTCACTGCTAGGACACACTTTCCTTAAAGGCTCATAGCCTGAAGCAATTTACAAAATAGAGAATGGCTCATTGCCAAGTGCTGAATTGGCATAGAATACACCTTCCTTGTGCTAGAGTTAAGTTCTGGTGAAGCATAGTACATGAATAACCTTTTTGTATACAACACATATGTCTACTCATCTATTCAATTTCACACATATACATCACACTCACTCACTTCTCTTCCTTCATGTATCTCTTGCCTTTTCTTCTCACACTTCTCCACACATCCAAAATATCTTACATATATATATATATCCATGTTCACTAATTAGGTTGGCCTAATTAGAGAAACCTTATTTCAAATAAAAAACCAACTCTATTGAAATTATCCTCAAAACACATTCATCTTCGGATATCAATAGTCGGCGTGGACCTAAGATAGATCCCTTTATCATTCGTAGCACATATTAAAAATTCTCAATATTTATATATAATTAGGTCGGCTAGAGTTAGACCAAAACTACAAAATATTTGAAATCCATCAAACATGTAACACAAAAACTTGTTAACACATTGAATTCTCCTTTAGACAACATCAAACTACTTATCTTCAACACTGCACAACATGATAATCAAATACGAGAAAATGCAGAGTCTCCCACATTAGTGTATAGTAGTAGTCTTAAAAGCATAATACTGTCAATCATATCTTCCAAATGCCTTCATATATCATTATGAAACTCCAATGTAGAATGCCTCTTGTAGTCTCAAATCTATGTACAAAGTCCTGTAGTGATATCTTTTTCTGAGATAGAATCTAGACTAAAAAATTGACATATAAAGCTAGTGTATAAGTATGACACTATTACTCGAGCTACTAATAAGTGTACCTTTCCAACCATACAAAATTGTCAACTAAAACCTTGTTAGTGGATGCAACTGATGTCAAGATAGAATATTTTATCATTTTTTGAGTAAATCTTACAAAATAAGATAATCTGGATCAAAATATCAGATCAACAAACTTCCATTACCGAAGCAGCTAAATACTGACAAACATCAAAATTCCATTGTGGTAATTATCCAAATTCCAATGTCTGTTGACATCAATGACAACATCTCAATTTCCAACAATCTCCCCCTTTTTCATTGATGACAACACATGATGTGAAAATCTTCAAAAATAATCAAAATACCTCTTTTCAAATTTTCAATTTTCTCCCCAAAAACTTTTCACAAAATTTTCAATTTTTACATACCTTCTCTTTGTTTCCACATGATACCTTTGTTTTCACATGATACCTCTCTCTCCCCCTTTGACATCAATGGAAAAGGGAAAAAATAATGCTTTAGTAGTTCCTTTTGCATACCTGAATACTCCCCTTGAGGAGTACACCCAAGACAACTGTGCATAATCAACCGGAGGTTGTTGTCCTTTGAAGTTTATTGGGAATACATTTCCACAAGGATCTTCCTTCATCCAAAATCATTTTTTCCTCTAACAAATCTCTACAAAGATAGTTGATATCAATTAAGATGTCTTTTCCTTCAACCACAGTTCCACAAGTAACATTATATTTCAGAGTTTTTTCAGCCGAAGAAAGAACATAATAGATAGGTGTACTCTTAATATTGATTAGATCTCTGAGCACCCCATAGTATTCAATCATCTCTCCTTTCTCTTTATCCGATGCAAGGTATTCTTCATCCATTTTTATCAAACCATACTAGGTCTGATTATCCAAACCAAGAGTAGGATTAAATGTGCTAGATGCAAACTTGATCTGGGTTTCAATTGTGTTCTCAACATTCTTGAGTCTTTAAATTTCATCAGGCCAAGTCCAAATAGAATGTAAATAGACTCTTGACCTCTTTCTCACACTCTTGAACTTCCTTAAGTCTTTCAAGTAACATACTGTGAGTAGATTTGCATTTCTCTACAATTTCCAACAATGCTTTGTCTTCAACCCAAGAGACCATGTCACTTATTGCTTTAATCTTTAATTCATTGAATCTATCAATTAATGCACTTGTGGTTTCCTTAGTGGATTGTGAAGAACTAGTGATTGTACTAGGAGCTACTTGAAAATGTGTTCTTTAGGCTAGCTGCTTAAGTATTTTTGGAGTAGGTTCAACCTGAGCAATAAAAGCATGAACCTTAGTGAATTTTCTTTTTTCTCTAGTGGAACACATCGATTTATCGAAGACTAACTCAGAATCTTCAAGAGCTCTATCTACTTAAGTCTAGGTTCCAAACCTAGGTCTACTGGGGTCCCAGAGGCAGTTAATCAAGATATCAATGTAATCAACAACATAGTCCTTAATCTCATATCCTAACTTAAGAATCCATGAGTTTGTTGGTTTAATTGCCTTAGTGATGTGGCTATCAATGGTTACCAAAATTTTATATCATTCTTATATTTTGTAACCAATTCTCTTGGAACTCTCCTTCTATTCATTCTCCTCTAAAACTTTCTAAAGAATGCAACAAGAACATCTCCTTGTGCATCCAAATCCCTAATGTTTCTCATTAGTTACTTGATCTGTTGAGTGACCAGTCTGGTATTTTCCCAACTAACTTCACCCATTCCAAGAATCTTCTTCATAAAATATAAAATTAGACATAAAATTAGTGTACCATATCTGAATGTACATTTCTTTTTCTTGATATCTCTCAGATTCTCCAATAGTTGTTTCTAGAGTAGCTCACAAAGGTCATATTTTATTTTTTTCTCAATCATATTCAATGCAAGATCAATTGCTATGGTGGAGACATCTTTTTCATGAAAAATAGTTGTGAAATAACTAGACTTGCATATTGAACTTTCGGGTTAGTGATTCCAGCACATGTGTTCCTTATTAAACCCTTTTCTCTATTAAAATTACATTTAGGAGTCGGTCCGAAGGATGATAAGCCATTAAAATCTATGATTACTTCTCTAGATATTGTATATAAGCTGTCAAGCCACATTCATTCACCATGAATCTGATAAGAGCCAGTTTGATACACCTTTCTTCATTACTAAAGTCTAAAAAATGATTCCATACATCTAATTTCATTTATGTGAGTATGTTGTATTCTGGTTTCAGAATAAAATCATTTCTAGTTAATTATTCAACCCACAACATGCGATATTTTCTGTAGGTAGATTCTTCCAATTTTCTATGAATGTATACCCCAATGTCTTCAATCAGTATAACATGAAGAGGGATATCAGAAAATGTCCCCAAATGATCGAGTTCTAAAGTTTTAACAAGGTACATTTTAAGCTATGGTTCTAGTCTCACTAAATTGTCTATGATTCGAGGTATATCCATCACCTTCAACAAAATTTGACAAGTAATTAAGATGAAATAGTGTATAGCAATAGTGGCTTACCTCTTCCTTGTACACCAAAATCAAATTCTGAATTTCTGCATTCTTTAGTTTTGTGTTCAATCTTCTTGCATTCCAAACATTGATCTAAGAATGATAAAGCATTCTATTTCATTTTATTTTCACAATATTTTTCCCTATGTCAAAACTTATTTCAAGCATATCAAACACCATTAAAAGATAAGTACCTTTAAGCATTAGGTTGTCTAATAGGAATCCTTTTGGTATCTCTTCTTAGATTATTGAATTGTCCACCATTGCTTTGAGTCTTCATGTCAAGAGATTGATTCTCCTTTAAACTTTGTCCTTCTTCAAATCCTAAACCACTTTTGTCCTTAGAGAGTCTTTGTCCTGCAATTAGTTCATCCAACATTGTAGAACTTGTAACAAATTTATCCTCATGTATTTTTTCCTTTTCCATAACTGATTTCAGAATTACCACTGCTTGCTCAAGCTTTGCACATTCATCTATCTTCCTTTTAATTTCAGCTTTCTGATAGTCTTCAATTTTTCTCTTTTCTTCCAGTTGTTCTTTTAGTCTGTTGATGTCTTCATCTGCTTTCCTTAATTGTTCACTGACTTCTCCATATCTTTCCCACAATTTCTTAATGCACTCATTTGCTTCCTTCAGTGCATCCTTCAAATCTTCATTTTCTTGTGTATGTTCAACAAAGATCTCTTCCAAAGGAATAAGATTTTTTTTGTCTTCCATACATTCAAATTTCAGGACCTCCCCCAAGCTATTAGACTTATTCAGAGGAACCAAGCTCTAATGCCAATTGTTGAACATCCAAAATACTAAGAGTTGGGGGGGGGGGGGGGTTGAATCAATATTCCATTAAACCATTGACATAAAATCCATCCAAACATTATCATTGATCTAACTAAAATAACAAGAGAAAAGATGGAATCAAGACAATGCATCAACACACAGGAACACCAGTATTTTTAGGTGGAAAACCCAAAATGGGAAATCCACGGTGAGGGTTAGCTCACAATAAAATATATCAAGATATAAAATATTACAATGGCTCACTACTAGGACACATTGTCCTTAAAGGCTCACAACTTGAAGCAATTTACAAAATAGAGAATGGCTCATTGCCAAGTGATGAACTGAGATAGAATGCACCTTCCTTGTGCTAGAGTTCATTTTTAGTGAAGTAGAGTACATGATTAACCTTTCTATATACAACACATCTTTCTACTCATCTATACAATTTCACACATATACATCACACACACTCACTTCTCTGCTTTCATGTATCTCTTTCCTTTTCTTCTCACACTTCTCCACACATCCAAAGTATCTTACATATATACATATATATATATATCCATGTTCACTAATTAGGTTGGCCTGATTAGAGAAACCTTATTTCAAATCAAAAACCAACTCTGTTGACATTATCCTCAAAACACATTCATCTTCACATATAAATAGTTGGAATGTACCTAAGATAGATCCATTTATCATTTGTAGTATATATTAAAAATTCTCAACATTAAAAAGTGGCACTCGATTATGAATATGTTACACATAGAGAGAGAAGGTGTATGAGCTCTGTTAGGGTTTTGTGTTTTCTACGATCACCCTTGGCCCCTCTTGCATCATAATATGCATCTTGTGCAGGAAACCCCTCTTTTCTTGTGTGTATGACTGCATTTACTATAGTTTTTTTTGTTTTAATATGTCTTCAACTAGCTCTAACCCAACAGTTCTTGCTGGTGTTAGCGGTTCAATGGCGTTACTCAATGACTCCTCCTCTGAACAAAAATTCCCAAATTTTTTTTCCAAAAGACTTTCATGAGGTAAGTGTTCTGATTCACCAGCTGATGTGGTTTTTCCTTTACTAGATTTTGATATTGCTTGTCAATGGCTTGAGCAATACACCCTTGTCGAGTATTTTGTTGGGAGAACTCCCCCTGAAAGTGTGCTTAAAGAATGGGTTAACAAGGCTTGGGTCCCTCATGGGGTCTGCCTTGATATGGTCCAAAATTTAACCAAGGGTTTCTTTTTGTTCCAATTTGTGGAGGTCAATCATGTACAGGCTATCTTAACCCATGGGCACTGGTATGTCCAGTCTTCTTTGTTAGTTTTCCAGGCATGGACCCATGACTTTGCTATCTCGGATGACACTAAGTTGTGGGTCTTGGTTTGGATTGAATTTTTTAGTTTACCCTTGCTTTCTATGCCTTTTTTGAATAATATAGCTTCCTCACTAGGGAGGGTTATTTGCATTGATCCAGATAGGTTCTTTTAGGCCTGACCCTAGAAGAGGGTTTGTGTGGAAGTGGACCTTTTCAAAGATTTGAAAGACTCCATTGATATCCAAATTGGAGCTCTCCGAAACACCTAGAAGGTCACATATTTTAATTTTCCCAACACATGTTTTAGGTGTCAGTTAGAAGACCACAAGATTAAGGACTTCCCTTTGGCAATGCCTTGTACACCTTCTCCACCACAAGATGTTGAAAAACCTTGTTTGGCGGCTGCCTCTGCTACCAAACCTGATGCTAAATGAACTATAGTTACGAACCAAAAGAATAAGTCCATTGGTTCTAGGTCAACTCCCATGACCTTTGAACCAGTGAAAGATGTTTCAAACCCTTCTTTGAAGGGGAAAGAAGCTCTAGTTGGAGCTAATTATGTTCCACAATAGCCTAGGCCAAAGGCTATGCCTCAACCTATTGTTGTCATGTTAACACAGCCGAATGTTTCTTCTCTTGTGATGGGAGATCAAAGGCAGTCTCACAACCCTTCTCCTCCTAGGGAAGAAGGGAAATATTTTCATTAAAAGCAGAGGCTTTCCACTCCTTCCATCCAGATTGGGTTAGTCTTGCCATAATTTTTGTAGAATTGTTTCTCTTCTTTGAATGAAGAGGATTTGGGTTTCAAAAATATGGAGGAGTTCTATTCATAAATTTCCTCTCATGGAATGTTTGAGGTCTAATAGACCTCTCCAGGAAGTATTTTGTTAGAGATACCTTGTGTAAGTATTCTAGTATTGAAGTGCTTTGTCTCCAAGAAGTTAAAATTTCTGGCTTTTTGCTTGCTGTGGCTTATCACTCTATTTGGCCAGCTAGTAAAATATTTTGTACTACTCATGATGCTAGGCGTGGTAGAGTTGTCACCCTTCTGGCCCCACGTTGGAACTCTTGTGTGGTCAACCATGGGTCTGATCCCACTCATCAGCTCGTCTGGATCCTTCTCAACATTGATAATCATTCCTTTGGGATTATTAATGTCCATGCTTCTAATGATGCTGCAGAATGCTCTTTGCTCTGGCATTGGATTGCTGATTCATTGCTAGTTGCTACCTGGTTACTATGTGGAGACTTCAATATGGTTGAGATGGTGTCTAACAAAGAGGGAAACTTGCAATTCAAATGGACAGTTGGTGAAAGGGAGGTGTGGTTTTACATATGCAATAAATTGGGGCTTTTTAATCCCAATATTGGCCACCACCATTCTCATTCTCTTTGGAACACTTGGTGTAATTACAGAGCCAGATCTGACATAATATTTAAGTGCCTTGATCATGCCATGATCTTTGTGCAATACTTTTTCTCTTTTGACAGTTCGTCTCTTCTAGTTAAGCCATTAGTGGATGTGACCTTGTCTAACCACTTCCCCATGTCTTTTCACATTGAATGGGAGACTCGACAACCTCACACGTGTAAAAATCAATTTTTTCTAAACACATCCTTACTCTACCACAAGCCTACCCTGGCCTACATTCACAGAGTCTAGAATTTGGAGTGTAGGCCATCTGATCATCATATAGGCTAGATTAATTGGTGGAATGATGCTATCAGTCATACAACTAGATTTCTGTGCATTTATGGGAGCTAGATGGCTATCTTTTGTCAGTGGTGTTATGAGGCTACCACCACCGACCTCTGCTTAGCTTTTGAGGCTTTGGCAGCCAACCCTTTTTCTCCATCATTGCAGGTCAGAGTGGTAGAATTAAGGTAGAAGAAACAAGTGCAGACAACTATGCTGCTAGAGGTGTGCAAATCAAAGCCCAGTTACATTGGCTAAAAGTTGGTGATCGTGCCTCCAAAGAGTATTTTTTTTTTGTTCTTGCTAGGCACTCATCCCCGGGTATTAAAAAAATTAAAGATGGTGTTCAGGTGCTTTCTGAGCTTCCTGACATTCTCTAGGCCTTTGTGCGTTATTATGAGAAAGTCTTCACTACATAGGAATCCACACCTGTGTGATAACAAGCCCTTCAGGATTGTCTTGCTATAGTGCCAAATAAGCTTTCTTCAGCTCATAATTTTTTTTGTGATCAATTATTAACAGTTGATGATGTCAAAGAGGCTATCCATTCCATGGCTGATGGCAAGGCCTCAAGAATCAATGGGTTCCCTTGTGAATTCTACAAGGCCATGTGGGACTATATTGAGCATGATCTGGATCATGTTTACTTAAAGGGTTTTCATTCTAATTCTCTAGGTAACTTAATTAACATAGGTAATATAAAATTCATACTTAAGACTGGTGACCAGGAAGACATTTGCAACTGGTGACTTATCACGCTTCTCAATGTCTCCTACAAGATTATCACCAAGGCTTTGTCTCTAAAAATCTACCATCTTCTTCCTTAGATTGTGCGCCTGGAGAAAAATGGGTTTATCAAATCTAGATTTATTCTGGATAATATTATTGCTGTTTGAGAAGGCATGGAATGGGCCAGGCACTCAAACAAGAAAGCCATCTTCATTAAAATTGACTTTTCTAATTCCTATGACTGCATTGAATGGTTGTTTATTCTTGCTATGCTGCAAGCTTTGGGTTTTGGGACCAACTTCATTCAATCAGTTCAAATTCTCTTTGCGGATTCCTCGGCTTGCATCACCATCAATGGCCGCCAATCCTCTACCTTTGGACTCTTTCGTTCCATTCGGTAAGGGTGATCGCTTGCCCCCTCCTTTGTATGTGCTTGCAGCTGAGGGCTTTAGCTTCCTCCTAGCGAACATGGTTTCCCAACAACGTGTTAAGGACATTTCTCTGCCCAACTCTTAGGCTTAGCTGGTTAATGGCCATTTTGCTGATGACTCATTCCTCACTCTTATAGAGCAAGAAGATTCCATTACGGCGGCTCTTGAGTGCCTTAATACCTTCTATCTATTGGAAAATGTGCCTCAATCTCGCAGGCTAAAACCTCTGAGAAAGCATGGTCGCTGTGACATTCATATTGTCTGGCAGACTGACAGTTTAGTAACCTTGCATTTTTCTCATGTCGCTGAGACTTTGCTTCTATCTTGCCGATTGATGATGTCACTGTGACTTGTGGCCTTCACTATAACCTTCTACCGAGTGGAGACCTCTAGCTGACGGTTTGGTCTAGTGGATGTCGGGGAGACTCATGGCGACTGGATCATTGGGGTAACTCATATGTGTCAGAATGATGTCTCGACGATGATAGGAAGTCTTGCCGATATCGGCATGACCTTTGGTCTATCTGGTCGATGTGGAAATCGGCATGACTTGCTCCTATCGACATGTATTCTTGGCAATTGGGAGATGTCTCGGTGAATGGAGTCATCGGTATGACTTGAAGGCTTCGCTATGAAGTCTTGGCGATGGGCATTTGTCTCACCGACGGTGTGGGATGTGTTTGGCATGACTCCTGGCGAATGATAGGCTCGGGGTAACCTAGAGAATTCGGCATGAAGTCTTGGCGATAGGTGTTGGTCTCACCGACAGGGATGCAATTGAAGTCATCGGTGTAGCTCTTGGCGCTTGGTGAAAGGTCTTGGCGAAGTCAAATGTCTTGCCAACTCGGCAAGACATGAGCGCTTGGTATGTGGTCTCAGCGAAAGACATAAGTCTTGTTGACTAGTGAATGCAGCGCGTAGGGTGACTTAAGACCTCAATATAAGGTCTTGGCGAAGATGATAAGTCTCACCAACTCTTCAATGCTTCGGTATGACATGTTCACTCGGTGTGATGTCTTGGCGAGAGATGAATGTCCTACCGATTGTCGAGCACTGTGGTATAACTTGAAGGCATCGGTATGATGTCTTGGTGAAGAGTGATTGTCTTGCCGATGGGAAACCTGATGTCGGTATAACTCTTGGCAACTGCTCAATGTTCGGTATAACATGAAGCACTCAGTGTGATGTCTTGGCGAAAGACGATTGTCTCACCGATTGGAATACTCATGTCAGCATGACTTGAAGACTTTGGTATGAAGTCTTGGTGAATTGCGGGTGTCTTGCTGATGGAAAAGCTAGCATCAATATGACCTTTGAACTTCGGTATGATGTCTCATCGAATGGCGATTGTCTCATCGATGAGAATGCTAAGGTCGATATGACTTGGAGTTGGTGTAATATCTGGGTGAAGAGTGATAGTCTTGCCGACTGATGAACTCTTTGGAATACCTTGTGTGCTTCAGCATGATGTCTTGGCGAGAGCGGTAGGTCTTGCCGACTATTTGACGATTGCTGATAGAAGTGCAAAGGATATTGGTAGATTCGGTATGACTCCTGGCATTCGATATAACCTCTTGCCGACTATTGGAACCTATGCTGATATTGTCTGTGAATCTGTTGAGCATTGGGGAGACACTTCTCATGTCTCACCGACATGCGAACTCAGTGGATTGTTCCTTGACCATTTGACTTGGCTCGTGGACCAATCAGAGGAAGCGAAATTCAAATGGTTGGTAGTTGGATTTTTTGCAGCAGTTGCGATGGAACTGAACGGTCTGCAAGGAAAAATCTACACAGGAATGGAAACATCTACATTTCGATAAGGATGTTGAGTTGGAGATTGCTATTGTGTGATCTTGAACCAATTCATAGAGAGCCTGTTGAGAATGGACGCATACAATGAATGCATTAGACGTTCTGTAATGCTATGATGCTGATGGGCTGATAAGCCAAGGAGCTGAAGAGCCGAGAGCAAGAGAGAGAATGATAGAGTGAGGACTGAGTGGTTTGCCAAAAGGCCAAAGCCATGAGGTCGAAGCAGAGGAAGAGAAAAGCAGTGTTATGCTAGAATATCTCCTGATCTCTCTAGGGGTGTTTGCTACCAGGTGTATCCAAATGAACAAGATGTAATCTCTGAAAAGGCCTGGAATTGTATTGTAACCGATTTGTTGCTAAGTAATACAATGGCTCGATCTTTCGAGTGTGGGGTTTTTTATCTGAAAGGATATTCCCCATGTAAATCTTTGTGTTCTAGTTTTCTGTTTTATCTTTTATCTGTGTTGTTGATTGTTGTTGAATTTACATATGTTTTTCTCAGAGGGATCAATGTAGGAAATAACTGTGTCTGTTTCCACTTTAGGACATAGTTGAATGTGTCTTTGAGGTAATCTAATCGAAATGAAAGTTACCGAAGGCACTACTGTATGGAGTTTTCACTAGATACGCTCCCTAGATTTCCTTACAAGTGGTATCAGAGCCTTGTTTTGGTAGTTGGTTCTGGATATTTCTCCTATGAAGATTTCTTAGCTTGATGGGTTGGAAGAAATCTAGAGGAATGGACTGATGGATTGATCCTTTGATGAGTGGAAGTCTTGTGGTATTCTAAGACAACATGCAGTTTGAAGGATGGTCAAGATGGAAAAAGGAGTTGATCATGTTGTGATCTGTGTCTCCTGGCTGGTAGAGGTTTAACCTTGAAGTATGAGGTGGATTTTTCAGAGTGCTTATGCTAGGTGGTGGTTCCTGGTGTTTGGAAGGCACTGTTTCCTATTAACCTCGAATGCTTGAAGGCTATGAAGTTAATCATTAGATGTTTTGTAGTCTTCTGAAATAGCCTTTCTCTCTTTCTCGGATGCATGTACATGTTGGTGGTTTAGAGTTGGCTTGAAAGGGGTCTGGATTCTCTTGAACTGCTGTTTCCTTTCTAAGGATGTTTTGTACTTGCATGGCTCTGTGGTTTTGCAGGTTTTACAAGGTTAAGCAAAAACTTGTGATCATGTGGAGTTGCTATTAAGCTATTGTCTAGGTATTGGTCTTTTTTGGGGTGTTCCTGGATGAGATAGTTGCAGGTCTGCATGCATGCTTGGTGCATGGTTTGAGGAGGTATGTTTTCTTCTCTGCATGGGAGTGTTGGTAAGTGATTTGTCACTCAACATTCTTGTGGTGGTGTTCCTTGATTATGGTTCTCATTGTGAACATGTTTGGCAAGTTAGATTTGGTGTGATCTGGTGTTTGAGTCATGTTGTCTACATGGTTATTCTCTTTGATATCTTAGTGGTGCTGTTTCCAATGCAATGATGGGTTTGCATGTTTTTGTTGAATGGATTTACAGGTTGTGCAATGTTGTGGGCTGTCTTTACCTACATGTTTGCTATGAGACAACTTGGATGTGGATTGTCTATATCCACGAGGTTAATTCATTGTTTGTACAAACTTGTTAGCTGGCCTTGTCTGTGGTCACTTGTGCATTGGTGTTTGCTTTGAGATGAGAGGATGGATACTATTGAGTGCCTGAATAGTTGGTTATGGGAACTTGTAGTAGGTGGTCATGATGCTTGGAGAGCTTGGATGTCACATTTTAGTGGGATCTCTAGTAGTGACTGTGGGTTCATCACATGGTGGTGATTGGTCTTCTTTAGTGTTGCACAAGGGTTCTTGCGCTTTTGCATGGACATTATTTGAAGATGTGCAACATATTGGAACCATGGAGGATGCTTGAAGTCCTTGGCTAAGGTGTTGGTGGTGCTTGACAGGTGATGTTGGTTTTAAAGTTTATTTGCTTTATGTCATGGTATACTCATGGTGCATTGGAGTTTTGGCATTGTGCATTGTCCTTGAGACAATGGTGAAGTCACTTGGAGCTTGGTATCTCCTAAGGGGATGTGTAGATCATGATGTCATGATAAGTTCTTGATTCAGATGATTGGAACTTTGACAGTGGTCTGGAAATTCGTGTATTGAGTGCTTTGATTACTTACTTGATACTTCGTGTTAGTGCAGTAATGCAGTTGAAGTTTAGCATGAGATGATTAGTTGCTAGTACTCATGGATACATGAAGAATAAGGTGAGGCTGTTTTTCTCTTATGAGAGACGTGTTGCTACTTGTTACTTTTGTTTAAATTGTTCAGCAGAAAGTCTGAGAAGCCTTCACCTTGGTTGAATGTGAGTTCAATAAGAGACCTATGAGGAGATTGATCTTGGATTAGTAATGATGACTTGCATATCCTGAAAGGAGTATTCTCGTTCCCACTCTTGGTCTACTCGACAGCTTATCTAAAAGGTATTTGGCCCATTATATTTTTTAGATGTGTTTTATTAAGTTTACTTTCATGATATGGATCTTGAATTATTGTTTAATGATTCTGGAAGATTCATAGTGGAAGTTGTATAGTTTCTTTAATCTCCTTGTTACTAATGAGAATTGGTAGGAGACGTTGTATGGGCTGATTTCCTGAAATGGGGAATGAACTAGCTTGATCTTCTTAGAGATGCTTACATCCATGTTGTTTGTTAAATTGGTTTGATCTTGGTGATTGAACAGATGGATGTTGTTAAGGATTTCTTTTGGGATATGAAGAAGATCATTCTTGTCACAGTTGGTTGTTAGAAGTGTATGTAGGAGGATGTTCTACAGGAAGATGATGTGCAAAGTTTCTCTTTGAGGCCGTGAAGGTGAGTGGTAAGGGAAATGTTTCTTGTGGCAAGTTGTTGTAGGTTGTGCATATCATTGTGGATTTTTCCTTGGTACTACAGGGTTACATTTTCTATGTGCTGGTATTGGTAGACTTGCGATACATTTGATCTTTCAGATCTGGATTACTCAGGCAGTGGGAGTTCCTGTATGTCTTGTCTTCTTTGACTGGTTGACACTGGAACTTGTTTTTACTGTTAATGAGTTGATTATGGTTTGGCATAAGTTTACTAATGTTGATACCTATGAGGTATGTGTGATTGGATGGTATAACACGAGCTATGGGTGCTATTTTCAATCATGTGGGTTTATCAGTTGGATGGGAGCAGTCTTTCTGATTATTGTTCTAACTGGTATTATTTTATCTTGTTTCTGGAGGATGACTTCACTGTTGTGTTCTGTTTGAAGCTTTGAAGTTGATATTGCTTCTCTCTAGCATTTGAACAGAGTGAAGTGGTAGCAGTATCTTGTTGGTGAGATCGCTGGGATCTTTTTCTTGTGTTCATTGGAATGGTGCTCATTCACCTTGGCTTGTATCTTTCTTCCACATGTGCCATGTTGGAAGATGACGGGATTGTTGCCTGGATGGTGGACATCTTGGATGTTGGAGTTGATTTCTTGATGGAGCATGAAAGCATGTTTGAGGTCTATGTGGTTTCCTAGATGGCTGTGATTGGTTGCTTCGTTGGACAGTGGTTTGTAGTTGGTTGCCTGGTCTTGGTTGTAGATTGTCTAGTGGACAGTTATCTGTTGAATCATGTTGATTGGTTGTCTTGAGTATTGGGGGGTTTGAACTAGTGGAGCTAGTGTGATCTTAGTTCCTGGTTGCTTTGGAGGTTCCTATGTGATCTTCGTCAAGTGGGAGATTGTTGGAAAATGTGCCTCAATCTTGCAGGCTGAAACCTCTAAGAAAGCATGGTTGCTGTGACATTCATATTGTTTGGCCGACTACCAGTTTAGTAACCTTGCATTTTGCTCATGTCGCTGAGACTTTGCTTTTGTCTTGCTGACTGATGATGTCACTGTGACTTGTAGCCTTTGCTGTAACCTTCTGTCGAGTGGAGACCTCTGGCCGACGGTTTGGTCTAGTGGATGTCAGGGAGACTTATGGTGACTAGATCATCGGGGTAACTCATATGTGTTAGAATGATGTCTCAGCGATGATAGGAAGTCTTGTTGATATCAGTATGACCTTTGGTCTGTTTGGCTGATGTGGAAATCGGCATGACTTGCTCCTATCGACATGTAGTCTTGGCGACCAGGAGATGTCTTGGCGAATGGAGTCATTGGTATGACTTGAAGGCTTTGCTATGAAGTCTTGGTGACGGGCATTTGTCTCACTGACGGTGTGGGATGTGTTCGGCATGACTCCTAGCGAATGATAGGCTCAGGGTAACCTAGAGACTTCGGCATGAAGTCTTGGCGATAGGTGTTGGTCTCGCCGATGGGGATGCAACTGAAGTCATTGATGTAGCTCTCGGCACCTAGTGAAAGGTCTTGGCGAAGTCAAATGTCTTGCCAACTCAGCAAGAAATGAGCGCTCGGTATGTGGTCTCGACAAAAGACATAAGTCTTGCCGACTGGTGAATGCAGCGCACAGGGTGACTTAAGACCTCGGTATAAGGTCTTGGTGAAGATGATAAGTCTCGCCGACTCTTTGATGCTTCGCTATGACATGTTCGCTCTGTGTGATGTCTTGGCGAAAGACAAATGTCCTGCCGACTGTTGAGCACTGCGGTATAACTTGAAGGCATCAGTATGATGTCTTGGTGAAGAGTGATTATCTTGCCGATGGGAAACCTGATGTCGGTATAACTCTTGGTGACTGCTCAGTGTTTGGTATAAAATGAAGTGCTCGGTGTGATGTCTTGGCGAAAGATGATTGTCTCACTGAATGGAATACTCATGTTGACATGACTTGAAGACTTCGGTATGAAGTCTTGGAAAATTGTGGGTGTCTTGCCGATGGAAAAGCTAGCATTGATATGACCTTTGAACTTCACTATGATGTCTCATCGAATGGTGATTGTCTCGCTGATGAGAATGCTAAGGTCAATATGACTTGGAGTTGTCGGTGTAATATCTGGGCGAAGAGCGATAGTCTTGCTGACTGATGAACTCTTTGGAATACCTTGTGTGCTTCGGCATGATGTCTTGGTGAGAGCGGTAGGTCTTACTGACTATTTGACGGTTGCCAATAGAAGTGCAAAGGATATTGGTAGATTCGGTATGACTCATGGCATTCAATATAACCTCTTGCCGACTGTTGGAACCTATGCCGATATCATCTGTGAATTAGTTGAGCATCAGGGAGACACTTCTCATGTCTCACCGATATGCCAACTAAGTGGATTGTTCCTTGATCGTTTGACTTGGCTCGTAGACCAATCAAAGGAAGTGAAATTCAAATGGTTAACAGTTGGATTTTTTGCAGTAGTTGTGATGGAACTAAACGGTCTGCATGGAAAAATATACATAGGAATGGAAACATCTACGTTTCGATAAGGATGCTGAGTTGGAGATTACTGTTGTGTGATCTTGAACTAATTCATAGAGAGCCTGTTGAGAATGGATGCATACAATGAATGCATTGGACGTTCTATAATGCTATGATGTTGATGGGCTGATAAGCCAAGGAGCTAAAGAGCCGAGAGTGAGAGAGAGAATGATAGAGTGAGGACTGAGTGGATGGCCAAAAGGCCAAAGCCATGAGGTAGAAGCAGAGGAAGAGAAAGGCAGTGTTATGCTAGAATCTCTCCTGATCCCTCTGGGGGTGTTTGCTACCAGGTGTATCCAGATGAACAAGATGTAATCTCTGAAAAGGCCTGAAATTGTATTGTAATCGATTTGTTGCTGAGTAATACAATGGTTCGATCTTTGGAGTGGGGTTTTTTATCTGAAAGGATTTTCCCCACATAAATCTTTGTGTTCTGGTTTTCTATTTTATCTTTCATCTGTGTTGTTGATTGTTGTTGAATTCACATATGTTTTTCTCAGAAGGATCAATGTGGGAAATAACTGTCTATTTCTGCTTTAGGACATAGTTGAACGTGTCTTTGAGGTAATCTAATTGAAATGAAAGTTACCGAAGGCACTACTGTATGGATTTTTCACTAGATACGCTCCCTAGATTTCCTTACACTGTCTTGCTTCTGGCTCTGCCATTTAGTGGCACAAAACTCTATGCTACTGATAGTCTATCTTGCCTTCTCCACCTTGGTTGCAACAATATGGTTGGAAGTGGATTGGTCTTGGAGAAATTTTTTGGTTTCTGGGCATTCCCTTTGCCTTTCAGGCATCCCCGACTAAGCTCTAGCAAGCCGTGCTCTCCAGGGTCGAGCAAAAGCTTGCTTATTGGATTACCAAGCCCCTCTCTTTGGCAGGGTAATTTTAGGTGTGTTCCAAAGTTTTGGTGGCCACCCATGCTTATTACTCTTCTTGCTGGGCCCCTTCCAAAGCTACCTATGACAAGCTTGAGAAATTTCTTAGAGATTTTCTTTGGGCCTCCTTTGAGTCTAACAGAGGGTTTCACCATGTGGCTTGGGAATTTTGTTTCCTTCCCAAAGACTTGGGAGGTCTTGGGTTGTTTTCCACTCAACGACAAGGGACTGCTCTGTGTGTTAAATGGATTATTCATGCCCTTACTAGGGATGAGGCCTAGAAAATTCTTCTTAGACATGGTATTCAATCTGACTTCCCTGTCCATAGACTTGCTTGGAAGGGGATTGGATTTCAAATCCTTTTGGTCATGGAAGAACCAGTTCATATTGTTGGCACATTTGTGGCCAAAAGTATTTGGCAAGCCTGGGAGGCTGTCAAACCCTGGCTCCAGTGGGCTAGCTCTAGTTTTCATGATGGGCTCTCTCTTAACCAACATAATATTTGGTGGTCACCTCTTTTTGCTTGTAATGGTCAGTTATTGGCTAAGTCTCCTTGGCTTAAGGTGCTTAGGTTTCACAAGAAGGGTATCCAAACCCTGCAACAGATATTTCATAGACCCACCATGTGTATTATGTCATGGGAAGTTTTTCGTGCCTAGTTCAGGCTTCATAACAAGGACTGTACTACTTATGAGGGTATGGTGAATGCTATTCCTGCTGAGATGCTTCATAAGGTTGGAATTCATGGGACCAAACCTTGGTGGAAAGACTGGAAGTGGTATCCAGACACCCCTTTCAAAAATTCCAAGCCTCGACTTGGTTACAGGTGGCTTTCACCATATTTTCTGATGATTCAAAGTTTGAACCAAAGGCAGCTTCTTCAATCTCCCGCTCATGTTTGGCGTAAAATATTTGTTGCCACTTGGTCTGCAAGTGTTGAGCTAAAACTTTCCCACTTTTCCTGGTGTATTCTTTTCCAAGGCTTTCCTATGGGTTCTTGGCTTGTTCACCTGGGGGTCTAGGACCCTCATTGCCCTTTTTGTGGGAAAGATGAGAATTTTAAGCATATTTTCTAGTTTTGTCCCAGAGCCTAGAAACTTTGGACTTGGATTCATGACTTTTTTTGGCCCTTTAGGCTAGAGCCTTTCTCCTGGCATATGGTGTTGCTAGGAGATTCTCCCAATTTTCTTGTAAAATTCACCCAACTTTGGCACACTTTTAGGGTGAAAATTCTCTTCAATATTTGGAAAGACATAAATGCTTGCATTTTTTTACATACTCAAATGGATATTCATGTATCTTTGTATGCTAAAGTTATCACTTCTAGAGGATTAGGTGCAAGCTAACAAAGTTGCACTTGAGGTTGCTCACCTTCAGGTTCTCTTGGACCACTGGGGTAATGCCCCTTGTACTATTGCTCAGGTCCTTGCTTCACCCACCTCTTCCTGCGGCCGGTCACCTTCCAGGGGTTGGCAGCAGAGTGGCTCTGTGCGTCCCTGCTCCCAGCCTTCTCTTTGGTGGGATTATCACACTCCTTAGCGAAACCGCTCTCCTTTGTCGCGGGCTAGCTAGGGGCAGCATTTTGGCAGTGCTTTGAGGAGTGGTGGTGGCGGTTCTAGTTGGCCCTCTGATGACCCTCCTACTTTTGGATTTGGTTGGCTAGTTACTGGTAAAATTTTTTTGTGTCTAGTGCTTGCAATCTTGCCCCAACATGAGGATGATGATAAAGAGAAAAAAGATGTTGATGACAGTTGGGGTCCTCCTCCTGACGTCAATCCAGACCCCACTGATGTATGGGGGAAAAATTTGGATGACAAAAACCCTCCTGGCTCTGCTGGCACTACTTTGGCTGCTTAATGGCCTTTTTATTTACTTTGTAATTTTAGACTTCTGGGCTTGGCCCATGTGATTTGTTGGTTTTTCTGGGCACTGCCCATTCAACTCTTAGGGTGTGCCTTTTTACCACCCATCCTTTTTTTGTGAATATGTATCTTTTTCTTTAAATTAATATAGATAGCTGCCTATTCATCAAAAAATTCTCAACATTAATATATAATTAGTGTTGGTGTAAATAAAGTCTTGTACCTAGTTAATTCATTACCAGGGGACTTATTTACATGTTAAGTTTACTTAGTTCCTAGGAAGGAATCTTTCTAGAAGGTGTTAGTTGTCATTAGTTTGTATCTTATCTTTTGAATTGTAACACATGCGAACCTAGGTAAGTGTGATTAGTTGTCTCATGTCATATGATTAAGAAACTTGTCATAATCCTATGACATCTTGTATCTCACCTTGGCTATATAACCAAGGGGTCTCTCATACATTGCGCACACCTCCATTGAATCATAATTGATAAGAATACAATTTATTCTTGTCATATTCATATCTTCTCTCTTTGTGATGTCCATTTGGCCTCTAGTTCTTGGTAGGATATCTCCATGATGTCAACAATTTTTTTAGAAAAATTACCCCCCTCATGGATTGCATTTTCATTTTGGTAGTTCAACTTCGGAGGCCCATAACTTAGTTGTTTTTTGAATTGGGCTAATTTTTCATGCTCTTCATAGTGGTGCAATCATATTTTGGTTTTGGTGTATGGTTTTTCTAGAAATTGTATATTGTCACAAGTGTTGCTACTTCATCCGCATTTTGGGTGTTTTTTTTGAAAGTGCATATTTTTCATGTACTTTCTAGTGGTGTAATAATTTTGATCTCATCTATTGTAAAAGTTTTACTTTGAGCCTATGGCCTATTTTTTTCATTTTCATGTACAAAAATCAAGACCACTTTGTTGGTTTTGGCAAGGGGCAATTGTAATTGCACTGAGTATAAAGTGCCACAAATCAAATATTGCTTGGGGGGTTTCATGATTGAGTAATCTGGGGGGTAATCTCTTGCCTTTGTTGGCTTATGTCTCTTGATTGGTCTATTGTGTGACTATATTTGAGGAGTTTATAATGGGAATAAAAAAAATCATTCTGTAATAAGGTTAAATCGATGGAACTTTAAGTCTTGGTGAGATGGAATCCTAGCACATTGTAGGTGGCTTAATATTTTTCCATATCTCTATTGACTATTTCCTAAACCTTCATCAAAATGGAAAAGAGTTGTTTGGGACATAAAAATAGAACATATCCTAGGAGTAATTGGTTGTAGTTGTGATATTGATACACAAATGGCCACTGATGGTATTGAGATTCCTCGTGACCTTATGACCAAACTTTGGGAGATGTATGGAGACTCAAATGAACCTCCATTCCTAGAGGATCCTATTGTGGATTGTCTTGTTCCACTTGTAGAATTTTGACCTATTGATGATAAAACAATTGAAACAATTGTTGAGTGGAAAATGTATTGTTGTTTTGATGACATAGAACCTTCTCCTTCTTCTCCTACAAATACATATATTGAGACTTTAGTTTCTATGGCTCCTAATCTAGATTTAGAGGGTTCATATTCTTCATCTATGATTCAACATCTTGAGGCTAAGGAATCTTGTAATCTAGCATTGGCAGAATCATTTAGTTTAAAATGTTGTGAGGAAACAATGGGGGATGATAGGTGTAGTCAAATTACATGCATTAAGATCTCATCTCCTTCATCTACTGTTATACCTAAGGATGCTTGTGATTCAATAGTTTTGGTTCCTTGTGATTCAGTGTAGTAGGACATACATAGTCTTCTAGAGATGGCTACTTGTCATGATTTCTTGACAGGTGTTTCAAACTTGTTTGTGGAGTCTCATATTGTAGATTTGGGAGACATCATAGATAACATTAATCTTCTCTTTGATGGAGGAGATCCTTCTTCAGTTGTTGCAAGGGAACACTTTGACCCTCTTGTTCAATCTTTACATGATCATTCTTCATAATTTGGCATGAGTGTCGATACTTTTGGATAAAATTTGGAGGAGGATTATTTGTCTTAAGAGGGGATATGTTTGTCTTTGGATCATGTTCTACATTCATCTCTACTCAATTTTGGATTGTGCTCTTTAGTAGTGTGGCCTAGAATGCCTGTTTGGAGTGAGTTAGTTTTTAACATCGATATGGAGACACTTGAGCATGCTTCAGAGACATCATCACATATCATCCATCTTCTTGAAATCATGCATACATTCTTGGTTTTGTTTCTTCCTAAGGGGAGGAATGTTGTTCCAAAAGATTAGATAATCTTCAACATTCAATGTCAAGCTTCTACCATCCTTGTAGGAGACTCAACAGTGAGGGGGGGTTTCCTTGTCTCTCTCCTTCTTCTCTCTTATGGGGGGGTCTTGTTCCTCATATGGGGTTTTGGCCTTCTCATTCTTCATTGAGAGCATTCATTTTTTTGTATTTCATCTCTCTTTTGAGGAGGAGTTTTGTCCCACTGGGTTTTCTCCTTTTCTCCATTTGTGAGAGATTTCATTTGCATATGTACATGGGTACCTAACATGGGCTAGTATCTAGGACCCATCTTTGTGTCATTTGCATAATAATTTTCTATTCCCTAAGTTTCACTTAAGGGGGGTTGTTGGTGTAAATAAATTCTTGTACCTAGTTAATTCATTACTAGGGGACTTATTTACATATTAAGCTTACTTAGGTCCTAGGAAGAAATCTTTCTAGAAGGTGTTAGTTGTCATTAGTTGTTATCTTATATTTTGACTTGTAACACATGTGAACCTAGGTAGTTGTGATTAGTTGTCTCATGTAATATGATTAAGAAACTTGTCATAATCCTATGACATCTTGCATCTCACCTTGGCTATATAACCAAGGGGTCTCTCATACATTGCACACACATCCATAGAATCATAATTGATAAGAGCACAATTTATTCTTGTCATATTCAGATATTCTCTCTTTGTGATATCCACTTGGCCTCTAGTTCTTGGTAGGATATCTCCATAGCCAATTCTAACAATTAGGTTGACCAAATTTCTAGACCAAAACTCCAACACCACATGACATGATAATCAAATATGAGAAAATGCGGAATCTCCCACATTAGTGTACATTAGTAGCATTCAAAGTAGAATACTGTCAATCATATCTTCCAAATGCCTTCATATATCATTATGAAACTCCAATGTAGAATGCCTCTTGTAGTCTCAAATCTATGTACAAAGTCTTGTAGTGATATATTTTTCTGAGATAGAATCTAGACCAAAAAGTCGACATATAGAGCTAGTTTATAAGTATGGCATTGTTACCTGAGCTATTGATAACTGTACCTTTCCAACCATACAACCTTGTTAACTAAAACCTTGTCAGTGGATGCAAATGATGTCAAGATAGAACATTTTATCATCTTCTGAGTAAATCTTACAAAATAAGATAATCTGGATCAAAATACTAGATCAACAAACTTACATTATTGGAGAAACTGAATACTAACAAACATCAAAATTCTATTATTCCAATTATCCAAATTCCATTGTTTGTTGACATCAATGACAACCTCTTAATTTCCAATAGTCATTGGGTTTGATGTACTCCAAGAGCATGATATGTCTAAGCGTACGACTTTCCCTTAGTGGCATGATGTGAAACAAGGCATCCCATAAGTGGCAATCTGATATTCTTGACTTGTCCTCTCTTGGAGAAATTAGGCACAATGTTCCCTAAGAAGAAGACCTTACATGAAATAAGATCCCATTGAACAAAAAAAACCCTATAAACATAGCATTCAAAATAATTTAGCTTTGTGGTGCCTTATTGAAGTTTTCAGGAGGATAACTTTGATATGGTATGAGAGGCTAATATGATCCTCTCATTTTCCACCTTTTCAGGATACTCCCCTAGTGGATAGCCTGAGGTTCCACTACCCTAGAGTGAGCACACGTGTGTGTCATTTGCATAGTAGACATCGATTCTACTTGTAAACATTTTTGGAAAACTAACCCTGACCTAGTCCACATCATGTTGGATAGATTATCGAAGCTTGATCCTTTTCTCAGAAAAACAACCATGTTCCACATCGTGTTGGAATGGTCGAAGCTTGATCCTTCATTTTCCTTTGTTTTTCTAGGTCTTTGATAGGGTATGATTGTGTATCTTTGTCATTGCTACATACATAAGTGTCTTAATGTCTACTTTAGTGTGAGTTTGTCATGGGGGAAAACACTCACTAAAGTGGGGGAAAAATTTAGTAATGGAAAAAGTATCCCTTTTCCTTAATTCAGAATAATTAACAATAAATGAGCTTAATGTTTCCTTGATTTAGTGTTGTAATGTGTTTTACACATTCACATTTAGTCTAGGGCCCTTTTTAATAAAATGGACTTAATGATGCCTTAGGTGTTGTAAAGTGTATCTTTACACTTTCACACTAATCTAGAGCTTTATTAATTAATTGAGGTTAATTTACCATAATTGGCCCTTTAAATTCAAACCCAAGCCTTATTTATTGCATTTTCCAAAGGATAATCCCGACACTCATTAATAATGTCTTATAACACTTAATTTGGCAAGGTTTGAGTCCTAGGCTAGTGACCTAGGACCCATTCGACACTTGGTGAATGGGTCTTTCCTAGGTCCTAGGACCCCTTTTTTACATGTTATTTCATATCCCCGAAACTTTCCCTAGTTGAGTGTGCTAGGATACATTCGCCCTATGTGAATAGATCCTCCTTAACTTTAAAGGACACCCCTTTTTGAACTTATTCTTGGCAGGATTTTAGGAATTTCAAATCTTAGATATGATGTCAGCTTGCGTTATTTGAATTTTGAGATTTAATCTTAAGTATAAATATAAGGTTATTTTACATAGTTTCACTTAGAAGAATGAGATCAAGTAATATTTACAAGAGCATTATATAGAGCATTCAAGAAGGAATTCAAGGGAAGATTATTCAAGGTTTTATTGAAGGTCAATCAAAGGTCATATCATCATGTCAAAGTCATGCATGTTGTTGAGCTAATCTAATGTTGTAGCATTGGTCGTCAAGTTCAAGTATTCAAATCCATTATCTTATGTCAAGTTCACGATCAAGATCTACATACATTGAGGCCACTTCATGCTAAGTTTCATATTTGCATTCCAAGGTTCAATTGAGGATTAGTGAGTTGTTACACATTGTTGCCCATTCATCTTTCCTTTTATGCATTATTTCAATTCAAGGTTTAATTACCAAAATGGGGTTTGACCAAGGAAAACCCCTATTCTCTAACAAAACAAAAAAATTCTTCTCTCTTGATGTGTGATTGTAGGTTTTAGATTGAAGATCAAGTGGAGAACAAAAGTTGCAAAATTGTCAAAGTTGTAAAGTTGCAAAAGTTGTCATCTTTATTGCAAGACCATGGAAAGTACCTTACAAAATTTATTTCCAACTGTCGATAGCTGAACAACTGGGATTTGGGAGTGCAGACATTGAAGAACAAAACCCATAAATCACTTTTCTAGAACCCTAGCAAGGACCCATTCGCCACTAGGCGAATGAGTCCTTAGTGAGGCCCAAAACAACACTTTTTCAGCTAGGTACACATCACTTTAGCATCTTAAAACCTTATTTATTGATGTTAACAATTAGGTATGATTTGTGATTGTTATTTATGCATTTTTCCTATCATAATTAAGTGAAACATATAGCAACAAAATTTGGGTTCCTCGATTTGATTAATCCCATTTGGGGTGAACCCTCTTTTTCTATGTTTCAGTGCATATTCAATTTCTCTACAACTTCATTCTTGTTGAGGGTGTATGGATCATTTTATAACTTGTAATACCATGTTCCTTCCAAAATCCATCAACCTCTATTGGATAAATTTGTCCACCATTTTTAATCCTTAGAATCTTGATCTTCCTCCTTATCTAGTTCTCAATAAAATATTTAAAACTTTAGAAGACTTGAGATTTGTGTCTGATAGCAACTTAGGTTGGAAAACAACATACTTTCTCAAAACAAAAGTTTCCAAACCACCTTTCTTCTCACAAAACCAATTTTGGCTTATTTTCCAACTCTTCTCCTAGACACCCTCGTAGGTCTACAAACCTTGATTTTTGAACCTAACTCACCTCAAACTCTCTTAGCCCATAGACTCATTACTTCTTTAGAGACCCATTAAAGCAACTTATAACATACATTAATATCTCAAGCAACTCTTTCGAATCAACTTTAAATCTTGCCTACTACACTGACCTAGGCCATGAATTAATCCAATTTTACAAAGAGTCACCTCTCTAATCTTGCAACCAACCCAAGAAACCAATGGGGAAACACCCAACAACCTCCAAAACCACCAAGTCCACCATTTTTTTGTAGGGAAACCCCTTCCCTAATGCCTATTCAAGAAAACCTTGTTTCAAGCTATTCATATGAGGGTTTATTGAAAAACCATATCACAAACCTTCCTAGACCTTGGAACCAATTCAAAAATGCTTATTTTAGCTTGTACATGCTTAAAAGTTCTAGAAATATCACCTCCCTCAGATTGGTGTGAATAAATGTCTTGTACCTAGATAACTCATTCACTAGGTAATTAGGGGACATATTTACATGGTTAAGTTTACTTAGGAAAAAGATTCTTTCTAGAAGTCTTAGTTGGCCTTTCTAGAACTTATCTTATCTAGTTAGGATGCATCATTTCCTAGGTGATTAGGTTTTTGGTTGTCTCATGTCATAGGATCATGACATTTGTCAACATCATGTTCATTACTACATTTCAACCTTGCCTTTATAAGCAAGGCATCTCATGTACATTTGCATAACAATCATATCAATTCAACCATTAACAAATCTTACATTGTGAAGCAAGAATTCTTGCCATTCTCTCTCTTGTGGAAGTGATTTTGGTCGCAATAGTTCTTGGGGGTGTTGGGGAGTCACCATTTACTCCCACATGGTATCAAAGCTCTCCAAGTGTTGTAAATTCCTTCCCAGATCCGAGGGTGCTATTTTGGCTTGAAGTTTTTTGCTGGGTGTAGATTGGGGTTTCAAGAACCTCATGGTTGAGATCAAAAGGTTCCAGAGATGAATTTTGACTGTAAATTCATCCATTTTGGGTAAAGTTGTTTTTGAAGCAATTTTTTTTTTGCTGGAGCAACCCTTGAGTGGTACAATTTTTCCTATTTTTTGCAAAAAAATATTTTCAGAAAAATATTTTTTGTAGAATTTAATTGTAAATATTTGGGGCAAATATTTTTGTTTTTTGGGAAAATTATTGGACAAATATATTCCAAATATTATATTGGGGTTTTTTTGTGGATTGTACTTATTTCTGTAAGATCTGTGCAAGGTACAGTCAACACACACTTGTCAGCAATGTACTCATTTGGCTCGACTATTTGCCGGCCCACGTACCTTCCCTCCTCTGGTGGCATACACCACTCGTTAATCGGCCCCCACACCTCTGCTTGATTAGTGTCTCACTGGACAAATCTTTGTCTCCATCCTTTGTCACAACACCTTGATCGGTATACCCTTGTACATCGGCGCTGCCTCATTCAATTGGCGGTCAAGCAGGATTCTATTGGCATATTCCATGCATGATTCTCCTCTTGTGTCAGTGTGTATCCATCAACAACTACATACCAAGTACAATTGGCGGGTCTTTGTTTTTATCAGCCAGTGATCTGACGTAGGGGGCTTCTATCGGCGACATCCTCTTGCAGATCGGTAGTACCTTGTGCATCGACATTTGCCTTCATACCTATTCAGTCGGTGCTTGGCGTACATCAATCTGCATGATACGCGGGTTTGTAAGGGCTTGCTGGCAGGCCCAATCTGATTTGTGTACTTCACAGGCCTCATAAATTGTCTGCAGGCATCGACAGATCTATTCGCCGGTCCCATCATTGGTCAGGCTTCAATCATTGGCATCGGTGTATTCTGAATTGTCCATCGGGCTGCAAGTTGGCTCATTGTCATCAATGGTACGCAGAGGTCCCATCATTCTGACCTATGGTACAAAGACCTTTTATTCACAGGTTTTTATATATTAATCTTTATTTAAAAGCTTGTATAATTTGGCCGACAGGTTAGTTGCTTTGGCCGACCATATTTGGAGGCCTTTTAATGTATTCAAACCCTTTATTGTAAAGGCTTGTAAGTGGTGATATAATTTTTTTTTTTTTTTCGCCAATGGTCACATGGGTGATCGTATGTTAGCCCCCGGGTGCCTGAATTTTGCACCTCATTAGCCTTCTGATTTGCCCCCAAGTGCCTTTTTATAGGCCTTTTTTTCATTTTTTCATAACTTCTGCATACGGAGGCCATTTTTCAGAAATGAGGTATCGTCAGAAAGGTGGAGATCTGAATTTTTCAGTGGTACAGATATTTTGCAAAGATTTTGTAGTTTTGTGCCTCTTTTTCTAGGTTGAAGCCTGATCATCATTTTTTGCCTCTGAGCTCATAACTTTGTGCTCCGATCTCCGATTTGCTTCAAATTTGTGGCATTAGGAAGGTATTCAAGAGTACTTTAGTTGTATTCATACACTTTTTGTAGATTTGTTTCCAGATTTTCATATTTTTAGTTTGTAGCTGATCTGATAGTTTGGGATACATTGTTGTAAATTTGCAAAAAAAAAATGTAATCTCTGTTGGGACAAAGGGGTTGATATCTTGTATTGTGAGGGAAAATTGTTGTTCCTCTCTTGTAATATCTGATTGTATCATGAATTTTCCAAACTTTGTATTTCTAACTCCATATAACTATCATGAGTGGAAATATCAAATGGAGTTATTATTGTTAAAATCAAAATTGCAAAGAATAACATTTGGTCAAGATCCAAAACCCGTAGGAGCAAATGAGAAAAGAAAATGGCTTGATAGAAGGGATGAAGCTCTTGGTACTTTGAAGTTGTCCATTTATCCAGATCTTAGATATCATGTTGCATCTTGCACTCATCCTAATGAAGCTTGGACTACTTTAGAGAGTCTCTTTGGTAAGCCAGATAAGATGAGGAAATTTAAGTTGGAGAATGAACTAATGGGTCTTAATCCTTCAGATTTTGACAATGTCCAAGAATTTTTCTGTAAGCTCAATTCTCTTAGATTGCAGTTATCTAATTGTGAGGTCACTAAAGAGGATGAACAATTGATACTTTCTATTCTTGCTAAGCTTGGTCCTGATTATTCAGTGTTTGTTTCTACATTCTATGCTACAATGGATGCCCTTGGCAATGCATACAAAATGCCTTCTCTTGATGAATTTGCAGCTCAACTCATAAGGGAACAAGCAAAGTTGGTACACATGGGCACATTGAAGTCTACTACACCTCATGATCTTTTTGAAAAGGATACAAAGGCTTCAAGTGGCAAAGGTAAGAAGCAAAACAAGGCTCCCAAGTCTAATGAGCAAGGTAAAGATTCTCCTTCACATAGCACTCCTAAGTCCACATCCTCTTCAAAAGAGGAATCATCTAAAAAGAAGAAGTTCAAATGTGCATATTGCAAAAGGTTAGGACATGATGAGAATAGATGTTATAATAAGAAGATTGATGAACTCACACACCTTCTTCAAAAGAATAACATTCAACTATCCTCATCAGTGTCTTCTACTTCTTCTTCAACATCTCAATCGACAGCCCCCTCATCATCATCTCAGTCATAGGATACATGATCTATATATGGGCTACACCAAATGAAAGGGCAAGCACTCTTGGCCTCTGCAAGTCCTGAATCTCATAGATGGCTTCTTGATTCAGGGGCATCTCATCATATGGCATCTTCTATGGATATGTTCTCTTCTTTTGAGCCTTGTAATTCACGTCATATATTGATGGGTAACAATACATATATGAAGGTAAGTGGGAAGGGTTCTATTGATATGGGGGAAGGGACTTTCAATGATGTACTTTGTGTTCCTTCCTTGTCCACTAATCTCCTTTCTATTTATAAAATTACTCATGGGGCTCAAGGTAAAACAGTTGAGTTCACTCCAGATAGGGTGTACACAAGGGACTTGGAGACTAGGGATATTGTTGCTATCGGGATGGTTGATCATTCATCTCATGTATATTCCTTTTCACATTTTGCTTCAGAAGATGATAACGTTCCTTTGACTGCATCACACACTCCATTGAGTGTGAACCATGTTTCTGAGGAGAAGTTTGGTCATCTACACCTTGGTATTCTAGAGACTAGTGTTGAGCTTCCTACTCCGCCTCCTGCTTCTTCAGCCATTGATGCTTCTATTCAACATGATGATCATAGTTTTTTAGATCTTGCTTTGTGGGATGAGTATTTGACAGGGATTTCTAACTTGTTCATGGAGTCTCATACTATAGATTTGGAGGACACACTTGAGGGGATTTCTCTCCTCTTTGATGACAGTTTCAACATAACTATTACACCATCTACTTTGTCTTTGTAGATTGACATTCATGAGTCTCCTCCATCACTTGATTTTTCATGTTTCTTGGTTGATTTTGACCATGATTATGTTGTGGCTCATTCAAGCTTGGAGACTCCTACTCAATTTTCAAAGGCATACATGTTGAGCGTTGATTCTTCCTCCTTTCAGTTGGATATGGAGTGGCTTCTTCATCAGCTTATGGCTTTGTTTATTCCTAAGGGAAGATGTGTTGCTTGTAGACATTGGGTCATCTTTTGTTTTTAGGCATTCTTCATCAACATTGGAGCTTCTTCATCATGGGGTGATATCTTATCTCTCTACTTCCCTCTTATGGGGGGGTAATTTATTGTATATACATGATGCATGTTGTCCTTGGGGGGTATCATTGAGTCCTCCATACATCATGTTTGTTTGTTTTGTTTTCTCTCTTTTGGAGAGGAGTTTTGTCCCACTGGGTTTTCTCCTTTTCTCCACTTGTGAGAGATTGTTTGCATTTGCATTATAAATGGGTACCTAACATGGCCTAGTAGTCGGGACCCATAGTAGTGTGCATAATAATCTTCTCCCTAAGTTGCACTTAAGGGGGGGTGTTGGTGTGAATAAATGTCTTGTACCTAGATAATTCATTCACTAGGTAATTAGGGGACATATTCACATGGTTAAGTTCCCTTAGGAAAAAGATTCTTTCTAGAAGTCTTAGTTGGCCTTTCTAGAACTTATCTTATCTAGCTAGGATGCATCATTTCCTAGGTGATTAGGTTGTTGGTTGTCTCATGTCATAGGATCATGACATTTGTCAACATAATGTTCATTACTACATTTCAACCTTGCCTTTATAAGCAAGGCATCTCATGTACATTTGCATAACAATCATATCAATTAAACCATTAATCAATCTTGCATTGTGAATCAAGAATTCTTGCAATCCTCTCTCTTGTGGAAGTGGTTTTGGTCGCAATAGTTCTTGGAGTTGTTGGGGAGTCACCATTTACTCCCACAATTTCTTTGAACCCTAGCCTTAAACATCCATTTTCATGCACTTTTCCACTCAACTTCACTAATTCCTTTTACCCTCACAAAATATTCATCCTAAAAACTAAACCTAACCCCAAAAACTCATTTCCTCTAATCCAAAAAGATTACAATAGGAGGAATGAGTTAGAATTCCATTCCACACTTCAAAACCCTTAAATTTGCAAGTTCAGACCATCCTATGAGATTTTACAATAAAATGAGTTTTACTCAATGAAAATCCTCCAAAATGGATGAAAATGAAAGATAGAACCATCCTCCACAAGTCCCTAACAAATTTGAAACAAAATAAAATAGTATGGGTCTGTATAGACCTGGAAATGTTAAGAAAAACACAAAAAATTGACGAAAACAAGGAAAATCTTTATTGTTATTTCTTCCAAATCCTTCCACCAACCATTACATCAATGGAATGCACTTATTTAAAACTTTTACATCATTAAAAAACTGACTCAACTCCCTAAAAATAACTTTCAAACTCCCCATGATTGTTGGGGTTTAAAACTTGCACCTTTACAATTTCTTTTTGATGACAACATTAGCATTTTTTGCATTATGTGCAATTTGACTCTCCTAATCACCTAGAACATTGGAGTTGGTCTATTTAGACCTTATTCATCCTAGAAACATGACACCACACTAGAAAAATGACATTTGACCCACCTTGACCTCTTTTGTCAACATTGACAACTTCTTGCCATGTTTTGCAACATTTACAATTTAAACCCAAAAGACACCAAAGTTTGTCAATTATATACAAATGGTCTCCATTGACCTTATTTAGACATCAAACACTCAATAAATTTGAATCTAACACCTAGAATCAACTCTCCATGAGACAACTAAAGAAAAAACATATAAATGATTGGTGATCCTACACCATACACACCACCCAAAAAGGTTTCCATGTCTCTAGAAACCGATCTTCAATTGTTGCTCCCTTGAATGCTCCATTTCTTTGACTTGCAAAAGATACCTTGACTGGTAAATTCTTAAAGCTTTCTCTATACTTACCATCCTTGAATTCATGGCCAACTTGATAGGGCTTCCCTTGCTTTGTTGAACATGTTCTAATCTCTCTTCCATCTTTGACCCATGTAGAACTTGTATTAACTACCCTTTGTCCTGTCCACACAACATACTTATCTCCATGACTCTGTCCTTGCCCTTCTACTTATTCCACCCTTTCCTTTGCCTCAAATTTAGGCATCAAAGTCACTGTCCTCAAAGCATTCTCACTTTCAAACCTATACATCATTGTTTTATTAGTCCTAGGATCCTTTTTCTCAACAAGGCTTTATTGTCCTTCAACTTTTGCAATTACTATAGGACACCACATTGTTCCAATTAGAATTCTATCAAATTTTCTCAACCCATCTTGCTTCATCATCAACAATTCACCATTAGCCTTCTCTAGGTCAGTCTCCATCTTCTTCTTCTCATTATTCTTCCCTTCCAACTATGCATCAACCTTCAATACTTCTATCCCTATGTCTGCAACCTTAGTCATGGCTGCCACCTGATCATTCTTAACTTCCTCAATTTGCACATACTCCTTATTACCCATCATGATTACCTTGGCTATCTTGATCTTCTCTTTAGTTTCTTCTTGCAATGGAAGCAAAGTGAATGTGTTCCCCTCATGCTCAATTTGATATGTATTAGCCCATCCATCATAAACATCATGTTTATCAAATTTCCATTTCCTTCCAAGCAACAAATGACAACATTGCTTTGGTAGAACATCACAAAGTACCGTATCCTTGTACCTTCCAATATGAAATTCAACTAAAGCTTGCTCATTGACTAGAAATGACTGATCATCATTTAACCATGACACCTTGTAGGGTTTTTCATGTGGAACCTTCACCAAATTCAACTTATCTACCATTTCCTTTGATACTATATTATCAATGGAGCCTGAATCTATCACTAACTTGTATACTTTACCTTTTCTCTTGTAGGTGGGATTGAAAATATTTCTCCTTTGCAATGGTTCTTTCTCCTTGGAGGCCTTCAAGAGTTGTCTTTGTAGCATCAAACTCTCACCAACTTCAGGAACACAATTATGACTTGATGAATTGACACTTTCCTCTTCATCTTCTTGCACAATTTGAATGCTCTTTTCACCTCTCCTTTCACCCCCACTAGAAGTAGCACCAAACTTATCAGGACACTTAAAAGATGGATGTCCAAACACACCACAATTATAACACCTTCTTGAAAACACATTAGAACCACTTCCTTGAACAATAGTTCTGCCCCTAAAACTTGTTCTTCCACCTCTCAATCCACCCCTAGATTTAGCCACTTGTTCTTTTGCTTTACCAACATCTTCTTGTTCTTGATTGGATTGTTTTGGTGTAGGAAAATTTCCTCTCCCTCTAGAAGTACTGCCTCTTCCTGTTGTGGTCTTCTCTTGTCTCCTCTTCAATTTCTCTTCTACCCTTATAGCCATTTGAAAACATTATTCCGCTATTTTTGGTGTCATCAAACTAATTTCATCTTGGATATTATACCTCAGTCCATTAAGATATCTTTCCACTCTTTCTTCCTCATCGTCCTCATGTTTTGTTCTTATACTTAACCTATAGAACTCCTCGATGTATGCTTGCACATCTAAGTCCTTTTGCCTAAGATTTTGAAGTTTTTTAAGCAATTGAACATTGTAATCATTAGGAAGGAACTTACCTTTGATTTTTTCCTTCATTCTCTCCCAAGAAGTGATCTTGGTCTTCCCCTTTTTTTCCTTTCATCTTGCACAAAATTCCACTGCAATAAAGCATGTCTTTTTAACTTGGTTTTTTCCTTCTTCACCTTGTGTTCTTCATCTACCTCTTCAATTTCAAAATAATTCTCCATGGCTCTGATCCAATCCAAGAGCTCTTTACCATCTAGTTTACCCCCATAAATAGGAAAATCCACTTTTCCATGTCCATCACCTTTCACAGCCTTCGAAAGATTCAACATCCTCACATCCTCTGGATCCAACTCTTCCTCTCCACTAGAAGTTTCTTCCTCCTTAGAATCACTCTCATCCATATCAACCCCAACTTTATACTTCAATGCAACAACCTCCTTCTTCAAGGCTTCTAATTCTCTAGCTAGGTTATCAATCTTCCTAACAATAGTGCTTCCCTTAGGAGGCACTTTGATTCTTCCAATTACACCTTTTTCTTTTTACAATCTTTCAACCTTCTTCTTTGCAACCTTTAACCTATCTTCTTCAAAGATCTAATAACTATGCTTTGATACGATCTAATAGCAACCTAGGTTGGAAAACAACACACTTTCCCAAAACAAAGGTTTCCAAACCACCTTTCTTCTCACAAAACCACTTTTGGCTTATTTTCCAACTCTTCTCCTAGACACCTTTGTCAGTTTGCAGACCTTGATTCCTGAACCTAACTCACCTCAAACTCTCTCAACCCACAAAATCCTTATAGTTTTATAGACCCATTAAAGCAAACTTATAACATACCTCAATATCTCAAGCAACTCTTTCAAAACAACAACTTCAAATCTTGCCTACTATGCTGACCAAGACTATGGATTAGGCCAATTTTACAAAGATTCACCTCTCTAATCTTGCAACCGACCCAAGAAACCAATGGGGTAGCACTGAACAGCCTCTAAAACCACCAAGTCCACCATTTTTTTTGTAGGGACACCCCTTCCTTAATGCCTATTCAAGAAACCTTTGTTTCAAGTTATTCATATGAGGGTTTATTGAAAAATCATATCAAAAACCTTCCCAGACCTTGGAACCAATCAAAACACCCTTATTTTAGCCTGTACATGCTTAAAAGTTCTAGAAATATCACTTCCCTTAGAGATTTCTTCGAACCCTAGCCTTAAACCTCCACTTTCATGCACTTTTCCACTCAATTTCATCAAGAACAACAACTCAACTTCACTAATTCATTTTATCCTCACAAAATATTCATCCTAGAAACTAAACCTAACCCCCAAGACTCATTCCTATGAGCCACAAAGATTACAATAGGAGGAATGAGTTAGAATTCCATTCCACACTTTAAAACCCTTAAATTTGAAAGTTCAGACCATCCTCTGAGATTTTACAATAAAATGAGTTTTACTCAATGAAAATCCTCCCAAGTGGATGAAAATGAAAGATAGAACCATCCTCCACAAGTCCCTATAAATTTGAAACAAAATACAATAGTATGGGTCCATACAAACCTATAAATGTCAAGAAAAACATAGAAAATTGATGAAAACAAGGAAAATCCTTATTGTCATTTCTTCCAAATCCTTCCACCAACCATTACATTGATGGAATGCACTTATTTAAACCTTTTACATCATGAAAAAACTGACTCAACTCCCTACAAATAACTTTGAAACTCCTCATGACCGTTGGGGTTCAAAACTTGCACTTTTACAATTTCTTTTTCATGACAACATTAGCATTTTTTGCATTATGTGCAATTTGACTCTCCTAATCACCTAGAAAATTGGAGCTGGTCTATGTAGATATTATTCATCCTAGAAACATGACCCCACACTAGAAAAATGAAATTTGACCCACCTTGACCTCTTTTGTCAACATTGATAGGTTCTTGCCATGTTTTGCAACATTTACAATTCAGACCCAAAAGACACCAAAGTTTTTCAATTATATACAAATGGTCTCCATTGACCTTATTTAGACATCAAAAACTCAAAATTTTTGACTCTAACACCTAGACTCAACTCTCCATGAGACAACTAAAGAAAAAGCATTGAAATGATTGGTGCTCCTACACCCATGTCTAAAAGGAAACACCCACGATTTCTTAGAGATATCATTAATAAAAGATGTATTATATGGTTTTTCTTAGAGACAATACATCCATAGGACCAAATACATCATAATGAGTCAAATATAAAATATCTATAGATCTAGTAGAACTTGCAAAAAACTTAGCTCTATTTTGTTTATCATATATGCAATATTGATATAAATCATTATTTAGGGAAAAGTTAGTTATTCTCTCTACTATTTTTTACATTTCAAGGTCCTTAGGCATTTTTCACCAACATGGAGCATACACTTGTGACATACCAGGGTAAGTACAAAAAGATGGGGGCCAAAAAGGGGTCTTAAGTGGCCACTTTTTTATTTTTTAAAATCAAGAAATACTGACCTTGGATGAGAAATTGAGGATAGTTACACTCAAAATTTTAAGATACAATGAAAACAAGGGTTGTAGTACTCCGAGTGTACTTTCTAAACTATTATTTTTTTTTAAAATGGTAGAGATTAAGGGGTTCAAAAAATGGAGCCACATAAATTGGTGTTGTTTTTGTCAAAAAAACATAACATAGCATCTTTTGTGGCTTCCTCAAAAGGTTAATTTTTTTGGTATTTTTAAAACTTCTTCTGTAAGAAATTAGTTAACAGGATGTAGTTTATGCTCAAATTTTTACAAATTTTCAAAGTGGACACATCTTGAAAAACAAAAATTTGGCCGTGCTACCCCTATAATTTTTGAAAACTAATCAAAAATATATATTTTTGAATATGTGTAGAATGGAGCCTAGTTTAAAAAGATGTAATTTATTTGAATTTCAATGAACAGTTAAAAAATAAATTAAAAAATACCAAACACTGGTTTTTGAAAAAAATGGACACACAAAAAAAGAATTAAAGATGAAAACCTTACATTGTCAAAATGTGAAAAAAAATACATCGTTAAATAGCTAAGAGAGAGCCTAACATTACCTAGGTGTTCGATTTACTTGACCTTGAAACATGTGCAAACACATCCTAAGATTAGCATGACTGAGATTATGTGAATTCTTATGGAATATGAAAAAACACATCTTTGAACATTGGGAAGGCACTCCAAGCCTTTGGGTTGGAAATCCAAAGAAAATCCAAGCCTAAGGCTTGGGGATTACCAAAGCAAGACATAACATAAGCGCATTATAAAACACTTTTATTATGTCATAGTTTTGACATAACACACTTGCGTTATGTCTTTCTTTATATTTTGCTTCATTTTGCTTAATGTTTCCCAATCATGACATAACCTGAGTATGTTATAACATGCTTGCGTTATGTCTTGCTTGATGTGTGCAAGTTTGTTAAATGTATGTTTGATGTATGCACGCTTTTTTATATATTTGTATGTATGTATGTATGTTTGTATGTATGTATGCATGCATGTATGTATGTATGTACGTATGTATGTATGCTTGTATTTATGAATGTATGCTTGTATGTATGTATGTATGTATGCTTATATGTATGCATTTATGTATGCATGTATGTATGTACATAAGGGTTTTGGGTTTAGGGTATATAAGGGTGAGGGTATAGGTTATATGGATGAGGGTTGAGGTTTCAAGGTTTAGGGTTTAAGATATAGGGTTGAGGGAATAGGGCTTAAGTAATAGGTTAAGGGTATAGGGTAGATGATTGAGGGATAATATTCAATTCATTGAGTGTATAAGATTAAGTGTGTAAGGTATAGGGATTAGGGTTTAGGATATTGGGTTTAGGGTTTATGGTATGGATGAGGGTATAAGGCATAGGGTGAAGGGTTGAGAGTGTATGGTTTAAGGTTTAAGTATCAGATCGAGGAAAATATTTAGGGTTTAGGGGATAAGAGTGAGTTTATAGGGTATAGGGATGAGGGTTGAGGGTGTAGGGTTCAAGGTTTAAGGTATAGGGTTGAGGATTGAGGGATTAGGGCTTAAGTATATGGTTGAAGGTTTATAGAGTTGAGGGATAATGTTCAAGGTTGAGTGTCTAAGGTATATGGTTTAGGGTTTAAGGTTGAGGGTATAAGGCATAGGGATGAGGGTTGAGGGTTTAGGGAAAAAGTATAGGGTAGAGGTTTGAGGTTTGAGGGATAATGTTCAGGGTTGAGTGTCCAAGGTTAAGTGTATAGTGTATAGGCCCATTAGGTTTTAAGATATTGGGTTGATGAATTAGGGATTGAGTATAGGGTTGAGGGTTGAGGGATTACGGTTGAGGTTTGAGGGTTTAAGGGATAAGGGCTTAATGGTTAAGGGTTTAAGAGTTGAGGGTTTACAATTTAAGGGTTGAGGGTTGAGGGTTTAAGGGTTGATGGATTGGGGGTTGAGGGTTTAGGGTTTAAGAGATGTGGTATCCCTAGTGATTTATGGTAGATGAGTGTGGATTATAGTAAGACATTATTTAGGGGATTTTGTTATCTAGATACATGATATTTGAGTGTATCCTATCTTATATTCTTATGTAGGATATCTCCAATTTGGAACTTTTAAATAAGATAATTTTTTGATACACCCACCTAAGACCCCAAAGTTGATAGTGTGAGTAATGGTATATAGTCACTACTAGTTGATGTTTCCTTTGTTGTGCCAAGAAATTTTATGCATGGGATTAGATGGGAGAGATATTGGTAGAGGGATTAGGACAAGTTACTCTAGGGTTTTATTTGCACTATCTTTCCCTACCATTAGTTTTCCTTTATCTTCTTTTTCTATTCACGCTTCTTTCCATGGTGCCTCATTTTGTTGTTATCTCTCCCATAGTTTTGTTGCATGTTCTATCTTGTATTCTCCTCCAAGTGTAGTATCAATTTATGATTTTGTTAGTGGATCTCCCACACTTGCTTCTTCTTTCTTGTGCTATTTATTCCCCTATTAATGTATTATAGGCCCTTTATATCATCTCTAGTTTTTCTTGCATGGTATTTTCCTTATCTACCTTAATTTGGGATAAGAGAGTGCCCAAATCATTCTTTGACTTGAGCTCTATATCTTGTAATTGTGCTATTTTTTCTCTTCTATAGAACAACTGGGTATCCATTACTTACTTTTCTTCTTGCTTTTGTTCTAAGAATTTCTATAGGGCTAGGCCTATCTTAGGTTTATTAGATTCTCTTTTTTATAATATTTTCATCATCTCCTTCTATGAATTTTCTACTCCTAGGCTTATGCTATTGTTTCTTCTTCTTTAGTCTATTCTTCATTAGTTACAACTTGGGTATACTTTATTTTAGTTTTTAGTTTTTTGTACTTTTCTATGAAGATTTTACCCCCTTTCCTACTTTTGATATTCTTCTATAGTATGAATACCATTGCTTCTATAATAGAGGATTACTATCCACCTAATTCAAGGATTTTCCTTTATATGGTGGTGTTGTGACCAATTTTATCCTTGTAGAAACTCATGGAGACATCCTCTTGAGCTCCTTTTCTTTGAGTACATTGTGGGTTTTGAATTCCCTCATCTCAAATACAAGGGATTCAATTTTTGACCTCTTTGATCATTTTATGTGCTTCCCCTATCTTTGATGGTGGTGATGAGTTTAAAATATTTACTATAGTAGAGTGTTTTGGATAATTTTGTGAAAAAACTTTTTTTTTTTATGTAGATCTTTTCTTTTCCTTTTTATAGCTTCCCCTACACTTCATTCTTCATATTTCTATCTACATAATCATAATATGTCCCAAACATTTTTTTACATTGGGATCCTTTGGAATCACTAGTAGTTCCCTTATGTTGGCTTCCACTTGTTCATCGATTATCTCAAAGGGTTATCTAGGAAGCCATGACTCTCATGGTTCTACTATTTCTATCTATAAAAATTTTGTATCCAATATATAGGTGATTTTTTGGGTACTTTAGAATATCATCAAAGATATACAATATCTATTCTATATCTTTATTTGAATGTTTTTGAAGAAAACCTAGTAAATATAATGGAATGAGGTACCATATTTGAAACTATTTACATGTTTTTTATAAGTTTGATGTGACAGTGGTTTCCTCAGCCTAAACACACCCTCCATATATAGGTAACTAACACATAAAGTAAAATACAAGGCATATGACTAAAGAACCATACCTAAATTAGTAGTTTGTACACTTTATCTTTTTTAGATTTTTAAAAATTGTTCATGTAACAACTCTACTAGATCAAACTCTTTCTTATCAGTTATCATTTCATATGTAGTAAGTATGATAGTAATTGTTACTAAATTCTCTCTATCTATATAGTAAATATTGTGTGCTATAGTTATTGTTACATAGTGCTCACCAAGGTTTATGATATATTCCACTATTAGGTTCCTATTGTTTGATCTTGTTCCAGTTAGCTTCATAACTCATTTGGTTTTTACTTTTCCCTTCATTGGGAGCTCTTCTTTATCACATTATCCTACATTTCCTAATGACTTCCTTGGTGATCCTATAGAGTTGATCTAGGTATATGAAGTTTTCAAGAATTATACTTAAGATCAACTTGACCCATTTTGGTTGCTCCCAAAATTTTAGGAAGTTAGCTCATGCATTTGTACATTTGATTCTTAAAATATTTGATATTGTTGTAAGTATTTTTCTTTTTCCATCACCTCATTATCTTACAATAATAGTCATCTAGTGCCTTCAATTTTTTGTGACCAATTTTTATCAAGGGTGCATGTGTTAAACATGCACAAGACAACTGGGAGGGGAGGGGTGAATCAGTTGTCACAAAATTCCAACTTAAACTTTAACACTTATCAATTACACAACCACACTATTATATTATTAAGTATGAGAATGAAACACAAATAAAAAAAAGTAAATCAACACAATGAACACCATAATTTTACATGGAAAACCTAATGAGGGAAAAACCATGGTGAGGGTTAACTCACAATATAAAGGATTATAAAACTGAATACAAAGGCTCATTGCCAAGGGCCCACTACCCATAAGAGGACTCACTGTACAAATATAAAGGCTCACTGCCTACAAAAAGGACTCACTGTCCAACAGGGAGGCTCACTGCCTACAAATACAAAAGAGAACAAAAGATCCACCACAACAATTAACACACATCCAAAACCTTGAATAAAGGATTGTAGAAACCTTTAGCTCACTACCTTTAGGAATCCAACACAATGAAGAAATGCTGCCTCAAATCACTCACACACACTTCTTCTCTTATGATTTGTGGTTTACTTCATCACTTTGCATCACTTTGTCTTTCAACTCTTCACAATTTGTCTTGTATTTATACCAACTTGAACCTTAGGAAATTTCTCCAAGGTCGGCCACAAAACCTTATTTCATAAATTCAAATTAGGTTGGAAACTCAACATTCCCATAGTGGAAAGGAATGAGAGTGGACCAATAAAACATTTATCTCGAATTAGCCACACGTTTCCCTAATTCTTCAAATGAAGTGTAAACACTAGGTCGGCCAAACCTAATGAGAAAAAAATGAACCTTGATGTACATGCTTCTGAATAAGAAGATGAAACATAGATGCCACAACATGCTTCATTATGCATGAGAACACATCTCAAATTCCTTCAAGTACATTTGCAACAAGTACAATACTCATCAAACACTAAACACCTTCCACCAGTCCATTCAGACTGTGCAAACACACACAAAAACACTAAAACATGACTTCCGGATCACCAAACCCAAAAATTCTTTGCCAAAACCCATAAAACACCTTCACAAGACATATCCCAGATTCACAAGATCTGAAACAAAACAGCGGAGGACTTCAAAGCAAAACAAATTTCTCCTAGTCCACAAAAGACCAACTCTGCTAGAATATTTCACACTGGTGAACGCAAATTCTATATACCATCAAATCAAAAGCTCAAACTCAAGAGATAGCACCATGAGAACATCAATAGCACACCTTCAGATTTGCATAAGCATATGATCAACACAAGAGAAATGCGTAGCACATACCAAAGCACACACTCATCACTTTGACTTCTCTTCTTTATTACTTTTCTCAAAATAATTTGGAAAATCACCAATTCAACACATTTGTAATGTCATAAAGATAGCTCCATGTAATCACAATATCTCAACATCATCTCAACTATACAAGTACAATCCACAACATACAAAACTGTGTTGACATCAATGAAAACATTAATGACAACACCACCAAACTAGCTCATACTTGCAACAATATCCCCCTTTGTCATTGATGGAAACACATGATGTGAAAAACCATCAAAGACAACATCTTACACAATATTCTGGGAGAACATCTTCTTTCCTTCAACAACTATTTTTCACATGACTACCTCTCCCCCTTTGACATCAATGGAAAAGAACAAGCACTCTGATCACTCCCCCTTAGGAGTACACCCATGAAACTCATACTGCAACAATGAAAACCTTTACTACTCCCCCTATGGAGTAGACCCATTCACCAGTCTAAATAAAAGAATAATTTATGAATTCACTAGATTGTTGCACCTTCATGTGCACCTAGTTTGGAGGGCCAATGACCCCCAACCTCTCCCTAAGATGCTCAAAAGTATCCTTCAGAAGAAACTTAGTACATATGTTTGCAAATTGTTCCTTCATTGTCACATACTCCAATCTAACTTCATTCTCCAACACCTTTTCTCTTAAGAAATGATATTTGATAGATACATTTTTTGTTCTTGAATGCATAACTGGATTCTTTGAAATATTTATAGCACTCGTGTTGTCACAAAAAATAGGAATGGGTTCATCACATATCACTCCAATTTCTTTTAGATTTTGTTTCATCCACAAAACTTGTGTGCAACTGGATGCTGCAACAATATATTTTGCTTTTGTAGTGGATAAAGAAACTGAGTCTTGCTTCTTACTCAATCAAGAGACCAATCTTCCACCAAGAAAGAAAGCACCTCCACTGGTACTCTTCTGGTCATCCACATAACCAACCCAATCTACATCAGTATAAGCACTCAGGGTGAAATCAACACCCTTAGGATACCATAGGCCATGATCTGGTGTACCTTTAAGATATCTAAATATCCTCTTTACAACTGTAACATGTGTCTCTTTAGGATTACCCTAAAATCTAGCAACTAGACATACTACATGCATAATATACAGTCTGGTAGCAGTAAGATATAGTAGTCCACCAATCATAGATCTATATTTGCTCTAACCAGTTTTGGCAGAATCATCATCTTTGCTCAATTTACATATGGTTATCATAGGAGTACTAACTAGTTTCAAATCATCCATCCCAAACTTCTTCAATAACTCCTTTACATACTTAGATTGTGAAATGAATATCCCTTTATTAGTTTGATTCACTTGTAGACCAAGGAAGAAATTCAATTCACCAATCATGGACATCTCAAATTCTTTTTGCATCTCTTCAACAAACTTCTTACACATGCCTTCATTTCCACCAAAAATGATATCATAAAAATATAGAACTACTATCAACATCTTGTTAACTTGCACTTTGAAGTAGAGATTGCTTTCAACAGAGCCTTTGTTGAAACCTTGCTTTGTTAGGTATCTATCCAATCTTGCATACCAAGCTCGAGGAGCTTGCTTTAGTCCATACAATGCCTTCTTCAACTTACATACCATGTCCAGTTTGTGAGATAACTGAAATCCTTCAGGTTGTTCCATGTACACTTCTTCCTCTAATTCACCATTCAGAAATGATGACTTGACATCCATCTGATACACTTTGAAATCCTTGTGGGAAGAAAAATCCAAAAACATCCTAATAGCTTCCATTCTAGCCATAGTGGCAAATGTTTCTTCAAAATCTATACCTTCAACTTGTGAATATCCCTTGCATATAAGTCTTTCCTTATTCCTTACAACTTCTCCACTTTCATTCAGGTTGTTCCAGAACACCCATTTTGAGCCAATTACATTCTTATTCATAGGTCTAGGGACTAGTTCCCATGTCTGATTCTTTTCTATCTGCTGCAACTCTTCTTTCATAGCCTTCATCCAACTCTTATCTTCACAAGCTTCACTCACAAACTTAGGTTGAATTTTAGAAAGTAAACACAAATTTACCTTAGCTACCACTTTAGTTCTTGTCTTCACACCTTCAGTCTTGTCTCCAATTATTTGTTCCTTAGGATGATTCTTCTGTACATACTTAGGAGTCTTAACAACAGGTTCTAGTTCATTCTCTTCTTCTTCTTCTTCAGTTTTTTCTTATTTCTCTTCATCTTCCTTCTCCTTATTCTCCTTAGGTACATGTCCATAGATAGGATCATTAGGTTCAACTTCACTTATCTCAATAGGTCTGTGCATGTCTTCATCAACTTTCACATTAACACTTTCTACAATCTTCCTCAATCTTTTATTGTAGTATCTATAAGCTTTGCTAGTGGTAGAGTACCCAAGAAAAATTCCTTCATCACATCTAGCATCAAAATTTCCAAGATTTTCATCATCTCTTTTAATGTAACATCTGCTTCTGGACAAATACCTTAAATTACTTCACAGTAGGAGTCTTACCAATCCATAACTCAAAAGGATTCTTTCCGTTGTTCCCTCTAATCTAAACTCTATTAAGAACATTAACAACAATATGTATTGCCTCTCTCCAATACACATCCGGTACATTTGATTGTTTCATCATGGTTCTCGAAGCTTCCTGTATAGTCTTATTTTTCCTCTCAACTACCTCATTTTGTTGAGGGGTTCTCAGAGCAGAGAACTATCTCTTTATGCCATGTTGTTTACATAATGCATTAAACTCACTAGAAGTGAATTCTCCTCCTTTGTCAGATCTCAAACACTTGATTTTCAAATTTACTTCATTTTCCACTCTTGCTTTGAACACCTTAAACCTATCCAAAGCTTGATTCTTTTCCCTAAGAAAAGTAGCCCATGTCATTCAAGAATAATCATCAATAAGTAACATGAAATACCTGTCACCATTCAAGCTTCCTGTTCTAGTTGGACCACAGAGATTAGTATGAATTAATTTCAACATTTTAGTAGTAGAGTGCTCTTTTCCTTTAAAGCTACATCTTGTCTATTTCCCCAATTGACAACTTTTGCAAATAGTATTACCAAGCCTTGTGATCTTAGGCAGACCTCAGACAATATCCTTTGAACTAATTTTGACTAGATTATCAAAATTTACATGTCCCATCCTCCAGTGCCATAACCAAATTTCACTGACTTGAGATACAAGGCATTGACCATCAACCCCCTTAAGCTGATAGATGTTTCTATGAGTTCTCCTTCCAATAGCAACCATGCCTCCTTATCCAAATCCTTTTATGATTTCACAAGTATTATCCTAAAACACAAGTTTAAAACCATTGCTACACATCTATCCAATAGTCAAAAGTTATGCCTCAAACCCTTCACATAATATATATCATCAGTATTGTGTACTCCATAAAAAATAATTGAACCTTTCCCATAAATATTAACCCCTAAATCATTAGCAAACATGACTAAACCGCCATCACACTTTTCAAGTTTAGTGAACTTACTCTTATCTCCAATCATGTGATTTGAACATCCACTATCAATTACCCAGTAGTCTTCATCCTGTCTTGCATGAAAAGTGGTAACCAAAGTACCTTCCATCCTATTCCTCTTATTCTCTGGAGCTTTCTTGCTTGCACATTTTCTATGGTTAGCAGATAAAAATTTACTTTCCAAAGCTAAGAATAAGCACTCACTATCATCAACCTCATTTTCAAATTCATCATTAGAGATTCTAGCTTCTTCTTTAACATAGTACAACTTCTTCTATTTCTTATCCTTTCTATCCTTATCTTTATAATCCTTATTCTTTTTATGTACAACTCTATTTAGACATCTCAAAGAATAATGACCAATATTACCACAACTAAAACATCTAAAGAGCAACATACCTTTATACTTTTTGGTACCTTTCTTCAACTTCCTGGTGAAGTTTGCTTCCAACTCATCAAAACCATCACTCTTCAGATCATCTTCAATCTTCATTGCCTTAAATTCCGTTTCCATCTTTTCTTCCTTGTCTTCTTTCTTGAACTTTCTTATCTCAAATGCTTGCAAGGTTCCAAACAACTATTCTTTAGTGTACTTAAGATCATACATCTCTTCAATAACCAGGATCTTATCACTATAGGAATCTGGTAGGGTGATCAGAATCTTCTCAATAATATCCTCATCGGTCAGCTTTCCCATTTGATTCTTAACTTCATTCGTTGTCATCTCAACCCTCTGGAAATAACTTGTAAACTCTTCACCTTCTTCTATTTTCAAATTTTCATATCTTCGCTTTGTCGCCAGCTTCTTTGTTAAATTTACTCTTTCATTCCCTTCATACAGTTCTTCCAACTTCTTCTAGACATCATGAGATGTATCCAAAGAAAGAACCTTAGTTCGTTTAGTTTTAGATAAAGCACTATAAATCACATACCTCACTTTCTCATTCTCCTCATAAGAAAAAACCTAATTTGTAGTAGTAGGACCACTCACTGAAGCAACATACTTCATCTCAACAACCTTCTAGGTCTTGTAACTGAGAGAAACAATGTATCCTCTCATATGAATTTTCCAATCACTGTAATAAGATCCATCAAACATAGGGATCACCAACTTATTCACCATCAGATATTCCTTAAGTGGTTAAGCTCTACAACAAGGAACCAAAGCTTTGATACAAATTTTTAAATAGGCACATGACAATTGAGAGGGGGGTGAATCAGTTGTCACACAATTCCAACTTAAACTTTAACACTTATCAATTCCACAACCACACTATTCTGTTATTAAGTATGAGCATGAAACACAAATAACAAAAAGTAAATCAACATAATGAACACCAAATTTTTACGTGGAAAAACCAATGAGGGAAAAACCACGGTGAGGGTTAACTCACAATATAAAGGATTATAAAACTAAATACAAATGCTCACTGCCAAGGGCTTACTGCTCAGAAGAGGACTCATTGTCCAAATACAAAGGCTCACTACCTACAGAAGGGACTCACTGTCCAGTAGGGAGGCTCATTGCCTATAGATACAAAAGAGAACAAAAGATCCACCACAACAATTAACACACATCCGCAACCTTGAATAAAGGATTGCAGAAACCTTTAGCTCACTGCCTTCAGGAATCCAACACAATGAAGAACTACTACCTCAACTCACTTACACACACTTCTTCTCTTATGATTTGTGGCTTACTTCGTCACTTTGCATCACTCTGTCTTTCAACTCTTCACAATTCATCTTGTATTTATACCAACTTCAACCTTAGAAAATTTATCCAAGGTTAGCCACAAAAAGCTTATTTCATAAATTCAAATTAGGTTGATAACTCAACATTCCCATGGTGGAAAGGAATGAAAGTGGACCAATAAAACATTTATCTCAAATTAGCCACATGTTTCCCTAATTCTTCGAATGAAGTGTAAACAATAGGTTGGCCAAACCTAATGAGAACAAAAATGAACATAATTGATGTACACGCTTCCCAAAAATAAGATGACACATGAACACCACAACACACTTCATGATGCATAAGAACACATCTTAGATTCCTTCAAGTACATCCGCAATAAGTGCAATACTCATCAAACACTGAACACCTTCCACTTGTCCATCTAGACTGTGCAAACACACACAACAATACTAAAACATGACTTCCAGATCACCAAACCCCAAAATTCTTTGCCAAAATCCAGAGAACACCTTCACAAGACATATCCTAGATATGCAAGATCTGAAACAAAACAACAAAGGACTGTGGAGCAGAAACATTTCTCCCAGTCCATAGAAGACCAACTTTGCCAAAATAGTTCACACACTAGTGAATGTAACTTCCATATACCATTAAATCAGAAGCTCAAACTCAGGAGATAACACCACGAGACCATCAATAACACACCTTTAGATTTGCACAAGCATAGGATCAACACATGAGAAATGCAAAGCACATACTGAAGCACACACTTATCACTTTGTGTTCTCTTCTTTATTAATTTTCTCAAAAGCACTTGGAAACTCACCAATTTAGCACATCTGTAACATCATAAAGATAGCTCTATGTACTCACAACATCTCGGAAACATCTCAACTAGATACAAGTACAATCTGCAACATATAATTCACTATGTTGACATCAATGACAACGTTAATGATAACGCTACCAAACTAGCTCATACTTGCAACAACATACATATGTATTTTCTTACACTCTTCACATAGTATACATAGGCTAAGATGTTAGAGAAATACCCATATACATCCACTTCTATTGATTTTAATGGATATTTCATATATTTGGGCTAGGAATTTTTATTTGTATCAATAAGAATCGAATCTAAAATTTTATTTTCTATATTTTCCTCTTTTACTTTTTATAATTTCTCCCCTTTAGCACAATCTCAAATTCCCCTCTCACTTGTCTAAAACCTTCCCTTCCTAGTTTCTCACTTATCATATTTTCACACTACTCTCTCTTCTCCACAAACTTCCATTTTACCAATGATTGAAAATTCTATATTCTTGCAGTCCTTTGGCTTTCATTCAAAATTAACTATTTGTTTGCACTTAGAGGTTTTGTTGATTTTTTATTGGCTATGCCAACTTATATATAGTTCCATGTTACTTTTTGAACTTATTGTTCCATCTATATCTTTCCTTATATTTTTTCTATTAGTTCTATTCAGTGATGTGACATTTTTATAGCCATTACTATGCTTTTTCCTTTATCACACTTATATTTTTTAATAAATTTAATCCTTTTAATCCATATTTATTTGTACACTTAGTTATTTATTTTCACTTTTATATTCTCAATAATAGTTATTTATTTTCACTTTTATATTCCCTTATTGAGTACTTTGTGATAATATTTGGTATCACAAGTTCCTTAGTGCAATGTATAATGTTGTATAGTCCTCAATTTTTTTATAAATTATAATTTTTTCTTTTATGAAATTGTAGATTGCTTGTCATATATGTGGCTATTACATTTACTTATTGTAACCTTTATGCAATATTTTTTTGATTTATGTTACTTTATATCTACTACAAAGTGTTTAGTATTGTCTAGTCTTGTTTTTAATCTATCTTTCCTTGTTTGTTGCCATAAATTGTGCGTGGTAGAGATTTGCTCAATTTTATTTTATTATTATTCTTGGTGTTTTCCTATATTTTTTAAATTTCTTAACTTTAATATACCCTTTTAATTTTTATTTTACAAGTACTTGGTAACAATATTCTTCCTAATTTGAGTCCTTAGTCTCTTTCATAATATTTTTTTTACCTTACACTATTTATATACCCATTTAATAGGTCACCTTGTAGTGTCTTTAGTCTCACACCCCTTAAATGTATTATTTTGTTAGTTTTATAGGGTACTGACCATTACATTTTCAAATTTCTAAGATTTTTGAACTTGCTTTCGTACAAAAAGATAGTGTCATTGATTTGGAATAATTTATTTTTTATATTTTTATCATGTCATGCTTTCTGTCTTATTTTCTCTTGGCTTTGACTACATACACTACCATTAGTTTTACATCTAATTTTCCCAAGTCCAATAGTCTTTATTTTAGTGATTAATCTTCTTTTAATCTTAATATGCTTGCTAATATGAAGTTGGGTACCATTTATTGAAATGATATATTTGTGTCAAGGCCATAAAATAATTGGAAATGGAAAGAATTGTTAGTATTTTACATGTGGTCTAGTAAACCCATGTCAAAATTATTATTTTAACATTTGAGTTTTCCATATTTCCATTACACATCTTTATGACTATTGTATTTAATTTTTTGTTGAAGGATTCAATAGCACCATTAGATTGTGGGTGGTATGGACTACTTCTATTATGTGTTATAGTGAGGTTTTCTAGTAGTTTTGCAATAGTCTTATTAACAAAGTGTTTCCCTTGATCACCTGTAATGCTCATTGGAGATCTAAACCTTATTATGATATTTTTGTAGATAAATTTAGTAGTATTTTTTTGATATAATCTCTTGTGGCCTCTACTTCTACCCACTTTTTAAAGTATTCTATTCATATTATTATGAACCTTGCATGTGTCTTTTATGTTGGTGGTCTAATGGGACCGATATAATTAATTTCCCATTTCACAAAGGGAGCTTGTGCTTTAATTGGTTGTAAGTGAATTTAATCTATTGTGGTAGGTCTTCCTACCCTCTAGCATATGTGACATCCTTTTGTATAACTATTTTCATCTCTAAATAGAGCATGTTGCTATAACCTTTCCAACATTACTTTCTTAGTTGCAAAATTTCTAGAGTTATGTCCTCCTGAAATACCTTCATATGCTTCTCCAAAATTTTATTTAATTCATGTTCTAGCACCGACCTTTTAGAAATTAATCTTTCCCAATGTTATATAGCTTTCCTTCAATTAAAGAGTGGGGGAAATATCTCCAAAATAGTCTTCTTTTTGTCTTTTGTACTTCCTTTAGGTTATTCTCTTGTTGACAATAGTAGTGCTACATCACTTAGATATTAAGATATCAAATTTATTCTAAACAAGTTTGTACTATGAATCTCATACTCAATAGGCCCTAAATCTTCCCCATTTCCAATTCTCATAAAATTTGAGATGGTGGCAAATTTTGGCAACCCAATTTTATAGTTGAGGGATAAAAATATAATATTTAATATTGTACGAAACAAAAGAAAATTATTTGGACATTATAAATTTTGGCATACTGATAGATGTGACCCACTTGATTTCCATACTAATGTAGGATGGTGGCAACATGGTGTTGCAATTATAGAATGCCTCATAATAAACTAGATAGTCAAGTAGAGGGAATATGGATTGAAATTCTAAATCTTGGTAATGAGGTGGATGGTCCCAAGGTGAGTTAGATATGATGTGTTCAATAAGAATTGTGTGTATGGGATTTTATGGGTTCCTACGCCCACACAACCTTAAATGTGATGCTTTCTAAAAGTAGATCTATTATTGTGTATCTAGAGATTATAAATTTTGACTACAATCTTGTCAAATTTAAGGTTAAATGGGTTTCTACACCTATAAAATTCCATGCACAGTACCATCAAATTTAAGGTTGAAGGGGCAAAAAATGTTGATAAGATGTTAGAACATGATCAAGGCATATCTAGCCCATAATTTTCACCATGTGAACTAAGGGCTTGACATGTTATGCCATTTAAAAAAGCCTAGATCCACAAACCCCATCAATGTTTAGATGAATCCATGCCCTACATTCCCTAATGTACCAATTTATTAGTAGTAATCTAACTTTATCCTTGGGGGAGTTCAACATATTAATGTTGAACTAAAGATGAGTTAGTTGGAAAGAGGCAAATTACTAGCCAACCAATGCAAAAAAATTATTCTTTTAGGGTGATTATTTGGGGTGTAAATGTTTAAAATGCCTAATATTTTTTAATTAATGTTGAAGTTCACCCACATAACATGGTGGTTGGGTGCTTCTCTAGACATAGTGATGATATAGTGTAAGTTTGGGGTAGTTAGCATGCATGCACCTCCATGACCATCCTAAGTTGAGGTGGAAATTTGGAAATCTTTAGGCCAAATAGCCTCTAAGGAGGTTTGAAGGAAAAAAATGTAACTTTAATTTCTTATAAATAAATAATATCAAAAGGTCTCAATTGTTGGCAAGCCATCCATACAAAAAAGTCTAATAAGTTTCTTTAAATCCCCCAAAATTTTAAGAGATATATTTTATAGCGGGATCCTCCATGGAGTTCTTTGAAGGGGCATAATCCTCATCTACTAAAGCCTCAAAATATTTTTTTTAACATAGGACATTGATAGGGCTAGAGGTATTATCTTTGAGTGAAATTGAGTAATGCTTGCCAGTAACATCTCCCTTGAATGACCCATCCTCACTAGAAGGGTTATGCAAGAATTTAAAAGTTTGAGCACTCATATGAGAGTCACTAAAATCCTCTCAAGAATTTATAAAAAAATACTTTTAATAATGAGAGTAATTGATGTATTAGGGATGACTTAAAGGCTAGAATTGCTAAAAGCTCGAGGGTCACCATGGGGACCTTTGGTTTTCTAATATACAAAGGTTTGGATGAAATTTTTAATCTCCTTGGGATGTTTAAGAGAATTCAACCACTTTGTTAACTATGATTGGCCAAGGTGCTAGTTCAGGTATGAGCAAATAGTCTTTAATTTTGTGGTCTAGGGTTTGACAATGAAAACTTATGCATCTTCAAAATATTTATGTAGGCAACCTTTTATGAAAAATACAAGCCAATTACCTAAGTATTGATGGATTTGTTAGAGTCAAAGGTGAGGTCAAACTCAATATAGATTCACTTGTAGGGTTTGATGTGGAATTTTTCTTTTTGGTCATGGAAATTAAATGACCTAAAGGTTGAACAAATTGTGCCATAGAGGCCCACATGAGAACATAGAACCTAGGAAACTTAAACCACACAAGGACTTTAAACTCTAAGATTTTTATAAAACTGTAAAGTCTTGTGTCAAACAAGAAAATACCATCATGGTGTTATGAAAGAACCAACAACTTGAATTGTTGATGACTTTGAAGCATAAATAGTAAAAATCCTTTGGAAAAATTTGAACCCTAGACAACTTAGTGCCATGGGGCTCCTAGGAATTTTTAGCCCAATAGAACAAGTATTGATTAGAAAGGATACAACACACAAATGAAAAAAGAAGACTATAAACCAATTATAAATATTCAATGGACACATCAATAGATAATATAACATCAAGGTCTAAAGACAAACCTTATTATACTCTTTTAGAATAAATTTATGTTTGTATATGGGAGCCATCCTCATTGCCTAATAAAACACTAATTGCAAGAGTATCAACTTTGACTATTATAAAGATTTGCTGTCACCAAAAGATGGGACTAAGAGTGAACTAGAAATGTGCATATAGTTTAGAATGTCTTATAAAAGAAGTTTGAGATGAATGCACTAGAAGGGAAATCCTAGGACTCAAAAGTGGAGCATGAGACAACACAAACTATCATAAAACTCTAAAATGTTCATAATCTTTTATATTTATCTCTTCATAAGAGCATTAATTATTATTTTTAATCTCAAATAATCTCACGAGAAGTGGGTTTCATATTGTTATGGATGGTTGTGAAAGCATAAAAGTAGTCAAAGTTACCAACTATGGCAATTTATTCCTATGTCACAAAATTTAAAACTCATCTACTATTGCTAGCGCATAACCAAACACTTTAGTTCAATCAAGCTTTTAGTAACAAGTGCCACATAGTGGCTAGTACTTGCCTTTATAGTATTTTAATTATAATATTTTAAATTTAATAAAAGTAAATGCAAGTTTTGTGAATAAAATTAAATGTTAGTTTTGTTAATTATAGTACTAACAAATCATTTAAAAATGTCACATTGTTATTTTTTATTAAAATTATGTAAATAGTATATTAGTCATTATAATTTAAATTGTAGGATAATGAATGCTTATATTCTAATTTAACGGAATAAAAGATAGTTACATGCATTTATATTAATATTAATAATTATTAATCTTATCTTAATTATATTATATAAAAATCAATAATCTTATATAAAAATAATTATATATTAAAATTATAAATATTATAAATATCAAAATAAATAAAAAATGATAGTATAATATAATTATAAGGAAAAAATATAATTATATAAATATAAAATTTATCTAATAATTATGTAACTATGTATAATATAATATAAATTTACTATATTGTATTAAATAATATTTATTGATTAGATAATATAAATTTATATATATATATTTTTAAAAATCTATATTAAATAAAATGAAATGATTATATAATATAATTATATGAAAGAATTAAATAATAATTATTTAAGCATAAAATTTATATAATTATTTTGTTAAATAACAATATGTATAATAGAATCTATTTGTGTTCATGAATCTATAAAAAGATATTTGAGTATAGAATATCATGAATATACATAAAAATTTAAAACACAACAAAATAAACATAAACATGTAATATTTAATATTACAAAAATAATAAATTTTTAAAAAATAAAAAAATAAATAATTTTTTTTAAGTTAAATTCATCAAAAATTAGTCTTAAGAATTTTGGGAGAAGAATTATAGAGAAAATTCAATTTTCTAAAAAGAGGCTTCAATTTTCTAAAAAATAGGCAAGATAATAGTTAATTTTCTAAAAAATAGGCAAAATAACAATTCACTTTCACTTTTCCTAAAAATCCATCAATAACACAAAACATTTTAGCCAATCATAATCACAATAAATAATTTTTATAATTTATAAAATTAAATATTTTACAAATTTACTTTATAAAATTGAATTTTATTTTATTTCAAAAAGAATTCTTATTTTTGATTGGTTGAAAAGTGACTTATTAAAGAAAAAAACAAGATAAGTGAGGTTATCTCAAGAAATTGATAGTATTGTGACATAAAATTTATGTCAAAACCCATGGAGAGGGATATTGACAAAGATCTTTCTAAGCATTATAGCTTGCATCTTTATACCGAACTCCATTTGTGGCAACACATTCTTGTGTGCAAGTGACATTGAAATAACTTTCCCCTACATGCAATAGGAAGAAAAAAGAAACTTTCAATGAAAATGAATGCTTTAACAGATGCTAATCAAGCTCGGCAATTGTGTGAACGACCCCCGGGTCCCCCATAGAAGGTGTAAAGCCCTCCAAAACCATTGTCCTGTCCGACAACAATATCATAGCAATTGGTGTTTGAAGCCAAGAGATATTTATCCACCTTAATGTTGTTCATTCCATAGAACTGTATTTGCCTGATATTGTGCACTTGACCTCCATCCTTCGACTGGAAACCGCCCACTGCCCATCTCTGTCTTGCTTAAACTCTCTCCTGTCTTCTTCGCTAAGTATGACACTTCCCCCCCATATATAATGAGGGAAGAAGCCTGGCTCATAAATCTAAACAAATTAGAAGGCCAATATCCCACTAATGTTCCATAGACTTCCAAAATCCAAGCTGATTCTCCATCTATCTGAGACTGTTATAAAATCTCACAAGAACCAGTCAATGTGAAAGAAATTAGGTTAGGGTATTAAAAAGATGATTAAAAACAAGGAAATAGGTTACATAGCAGAGATATTACATACTAGTCTTATGGTTATTGGCAGCTCGTATTGGCTTGAGTCAAATAATTTTGATGATTTGAGTGGATCTCCGAAATTGAGCAGAAAGCTGTTCAGGACAACAAATCCAGGGCAATAGGTATTGTAGCAGCCAGTGGTTAGGTATCTGTCAGCCTGAAAAATAACAAATTTTAATGCATTTGGTATTGATGTTTACTGAGCGCATCATTATGTGATATCAATTGTTGGGTATTAATATAAGGTTATCATGACACATGAGTAATGGTTCAATAGACCTCATGTCCCATATCCAGAGGGTTCCAAGGTGAGCTCAGAGTTTCAGTGAATCTCTACCATGAAACATGGGAAATGAAGATTGATTCAATACTAAAATAAGTTTACTCTTCAAAAATGATAGGGTTAGATGAAAAAATCTTATAAGAGGAGCTGAACTTAAGATATCCTTTTGCTGCAGAGGTGTTCTATCATTGAGTTATTGTTTCTCTTGGTGACAAGTTCATTTTTAGTTTAGGTGTGACTCATTTTCAAACACTCCCTTTGAATGACAATGCAGATGCATGAGGATCCTTGCTTGGCCTGGCTATCCTGACCTAGGCTTTGATACCATGTTAAATTTTTTATGGATCACTAAAAAGTCGAACCTAAGACATCATTGCTGCTGGTGCTCTACCAATGAGCTACCGGTCCTCTTGGTGACCAATCCATCTTTGATTACAATATGGATCATTTTCCAATGCTTCATAAGCAATGATTAACATAAATCCATTGGCATCAGGCAAATTCACAGCCAACAATTCACCACCAGCAATTCACTCCCAACAACTCATCACCAACAATTCATTGCCGTGACATATTCATCATCTATACAATTCACCACCAGCAATTCATCGCCATGGTATATTCACCACGTATACCTTTTTTATGCATTCAACAAAATCTCTATACTTTTTCTTTTTTGGGTGCTCTTGGCCACTTAAATATTGAAAAATGTATGCATGGTGAATATTCCATGACGATGAATTGCTAGAGATGAATTGTATATGCGATGAATATGTCACAGCAATAAATTGTTGACGGTGAATTGTTGGAGGTGAATTGTTGTTGATGAATTGATAATGATGAGTTTTCCTCTAGAGCCAAACCCATCTCTAGTGTTAGTGGATCATGATGAATTCATTACATAAAATTCAATCCTAACAGATAGCTGATTTTCTAAACATGATGGCTGTTAAATAAACAAAATCTTAGTCATAATTATTAGCTCCAGATACCCAATTAAAACCAGACATATGGAAACATCGCTGATTAATTTGATCTCTTCATAAAAATCATAGAAGCTAAGCTCATCTATGCACAGAAGCCAACAAACTTACAGTCCAATACACGAAGAACCTTGGATTATCATCACCATATCTCTGTGGATCGACCTAAAATGTGATTCAATAAGAATGAACGTATTAGGTCGATTGTTCAGTGCAGGATACATAAAATTTCTGATCATGGCATGTAACACATGAATTGAATTGACTCACATGCCACCCTGCTTCGATTGTTTCAAGGCGATTCTCTTCAGTGACCCAAACTTGACTCAAACTATAATGTGCGTCCTTTGCAACATGAGTCTTCCACACACTATTGTAAGCACTCGTTCCGATAACTGGGGTATCGAAAGTAAACTCCACAACTGCATACTAATAAATTCATTGAATCACAGCATAATTAGACATACATATATATCAATATCACATAATTCAATTCAAACTAATGATATACCTCGTGAGAGCGTGTATTCCCATAATCAGAAAGAATATTAATGGTGTCAGGAGAAGGCTTCTTGGTGTACTTGTCCACACCACCAGCTCTGAGAACGTCTTCCTTCTTCACTTCCCTGAGTGAAAACGTTCCACCAGGACATGAGTGGCTGAAATTTCCTGCACTACCTCCTCCATTATGTTTCAAGAATCCTCTCCTTTCCTAACCCAAAAACAAATTTCTGTCACTTCCCATATTAAAACAAAATCATTTGCTAGTCACAATTTTTAAGCCCATCTTAAATTAAATACATCATTTTCATTACTCATTAATCTAATCAGAAATAGTACTAGTCATAACATAAATTAGTTCGACTTAAACAACACATTTTGAGCTTTGATTTATTTAGACGACTCATCTTAAATCATAGTAATAGATGGACCCTACTGAAAAAATTAGTGTGATTTCATATGAACTACTTAAACAGAATGGGCTGTTTAATTTTGCCCACATAAATCTACTGCAATGTTATTCTTTAAGTAGACAGCCGATTCACAAGATCAAATGATAAATCACATACTACATTATGGGCATTCTGGAAGGTTTGTGGTCTTAATGCCAGCTGATCTTGGAATCTCACGCACAAGATGGTACCTCCATCTTCCTCCTGCTCGACCTAGGAGAAGAAAATCAAATCGAACCATAAATGCAAAACATATATCTGAAAAAAAAAAAGTAGGAGGAGGTATAACCTGATATCTATGAATTGCAGGAGGGTTGACATAATTGAGAAACTCTTCCACACTCATGTTATCATATGAGAATGCATAGATTGACAAGAGAGTTAAAAGGAAAAGCCTGAGAATACAAGTGTAAAGCATCTTGGGTGATTTCTGTGCTGCAAGCTGAACTTTTTCCTCATTTTCTTGGCAAGTAATGTCCCTATTTATGTAGGATACAGGAGATTTGTAAGTTCAACTACTAGGGCAGGTTAGCCATGCAATAATTATCATTTCCTAAAACTACAACAATACTTCAACGGAAAAGGAAATGTTGGGTTTTGTTTACTGTAGCAGTATTTTATTTGGAATGCTTTAAGCGTGTAATATTACTTATTTTTTAAATTTTTATTTCATTTTACTTACTTACATTTTATTATTCGTAGGCATCTCCTTGTATCAGACGGTGAGCAAGTCTATTTTCTAATAATAAATGAATAACGGTCTTGGCCAGGTAAGGCACCCATTTATATTAGGTCTTAAAAACTTAATGAGTGAATTAATGTAGTATTTTTTAATTTTTCTTATACACAGTAGATTTGCACTGCATAAAATTGCAAATGTAAAATATTATTTGAATCTGTAGAGGTTAATATAATATATAACAAGAGCTGCAGGGCAGCGAAGTTCCTGCCAAAAAGTTATAAAATAGTTATGTTTTTATTTGTTGTGTTTGATAAGTTTTAGCAACAATGTTAATAAAATGAATAAATAATAGGTACATGAAAAGCAAGTTTTCCTCTAATGATAAACATTTGACATTTATAACTATATTCTAGGATTAATATATACATAGAATTCCTAACTAGTTGCAATTTTGGTTCAAATGAGATTAATATATACATAGAATTCCTAACTAGTTGCAATTTTGGTTCAAATGAAAGAGAAGCTAATGTATCGTAATGGGCTCTAGCATGAGTAGTGCTAATACATTTCCTTAGAAATTGGAGGTTCAAAGCAAAACCAAAATACTAAAGAAAGATGAAAAAAATCAAAACACAGTAAATCATTCATAACCTGATTTGAACACAACATTCATGATTCAAGCAACATCAAGTATTCAACTTCTTGGAGACAATTGCTTGAGGAGCAGCCTGAATGTACACAACATCCATAGTCTGACTAGGAGCAAGAGACTTCAAGCATTCAAGAAACAATCTTAAATACCGAGAAACCCATAATGAAAATAGCATAGGATTAATACCTAAATTCATGGAAGGCAAGCCGATGTAATTGAAACACTTAAAAAAACAAGAACACAATGCATTAGCACACAAAATAGGTGTTGGATTGTTTATGCACATCCCTGCATATGTCTCCTTGATTAACCAAACTTTATCAACTATGTGGGAAGGAGCAACAAAAAATTCAAGAATCTGGAAACTTGCAAAACTAGCTTGTGCATCAGTTTTTGAAAAGCTTGATTAATTATGCATCAATAGAAATCAGATACATAAAGTTTGCATTATCTGCACATTAAAAGGGCAAGATAAGTCCAATGGCAGAAATTAATTGTATAATAGGATGTCATGTGTGTGAAGTGCACTTCCAAATTGTGGCAAGATTTTTTATTTCTTCAAACCTTATAGCATATGATGAATTATAAGTATTTCCACAGGCATTGCGGCATAGATTTGCTTCAAAATTGGAATTGTTTGATGCAGAAAGTGTAAGCCTAAACTTTCAGCTTACAATAGAGCTCTTGGTAACCTTTGAGAAAGAAATGAATTTCAAATGGATTTTGAAACTGTTCAAGCCGAAATAAATCATTGCAGTTTGAGCACGTTCAGTAGAGAAAAGCATGCTATTTTCTCCTGTCGGGAAAATCTCCTTATCACTCAAAAGTTTTGAGCCAATTACATTTCAAGAAATTAATTACAAAATCTCCTTATCACTCAAAAGTTTTGAGCCAATTACATTTCAAGAAATTAATTACACATAACTTTCTTTCACGTTTTATATAATTAAATAAAATATTTGAGTATTATTGTGACTATTTTTTTATATAAAGTAAATTATTAATAAAGATAAAGATAATTTATTGATACATAATTTTTAATTAGAACATAAATAATTAAAAATGAGGTAATTCATTATTTTTATTTTTTAATAAAAAATAAAAAATTAATGAGTATAATCTATCTTTTAAAAATATATTTAAAAAATAATAATTATTAAGTAATAAAATTATATAAATATTCTAAAAACAACACTAATGACAATCAAATAAAAATGAATGTAACTATCTAGTCTTTAAAGAATTATGTATGAAATCTAAATATTTTTTTTGTTATATAAATTAAATTTTGTATTTTTCTTTTGATGTGTGCCACCCTCTTTTTTATCTTTTATAACTTATATTCCTTTCAGTTTCATAAATAAAATTTGACTTTTTTACATTATTAATATATTAATTTAATTAAAATAATCTTTAAAATAATTGAATATGTATTTTTGTTTAATATATTATATATTAGTTTTTATACATTTTATCTTCTTCAATAATTATGTATATATTAATATTTTTTTAATATTAAGAAATTATTCTTAGAAGATTCTAGTAGTCAAGCACAATATCAATATAGGACAACTATATTATTAATATATTAATTTAATTAAAATAATTTTCAAAAAATTGTATACATCTTTTTAAAAATATATATTATTTTTTATACATTTTATCATCTTCAATAATTATGTATGTATCAATATTTTTTAATATTAAGAGAATTGAGGATAATTATTTTTAGAAGAATCTAATAGTCAAACATAATATCAATATAGAACAATTCTCATAAAAAACATGCCATATGGTTGCACATATTTTATTACCTTCTCTTTTCTATGTCCTAAATTTTTAGCTTATTATTTAAATAGTAAATGAAATATTAAAATTTAATGTGTTTTATTATAGTGAAGTATTATTTCATAAAATGATTAAATTAATAAATATTATAATTCTATAAAACAATTATTTAAATTGAAAATTTAGATATTTATTTTTAATCTTTGTGTTTAAGAATTATTATTTTAATTAGTATTTTTTTGAATTATTTTTTATAATCAATAATTATTATGGGGTTAAATTGTAAAACAAATAGAATTTTAGAAGGGAGAACTAATTTTAATTGGTAGTAGTCTTAATTGCTACATGTCATTATTTTAAATAAATGAGAGAGTAATTCTAAACAGTTAATAATTTATTTATTTATTAATAATCAAATTAGTGTTGATTTAAATGTCTTTTTTAAAATATATTAAATTATTTAAAAATAATATATTACAAAATTTAAAATTAAAATATAAAATTTTAATATTATTATTTAATATATTATATTATATATATTAGATGTTACATATGTTATATATTATATTGTATATATAGTATAATACAATGTTAAAATTATATATTATACATATAATATTTTGTTAAATTAATTATATATATATATATATATATATATATATATATATATATATATATATATATATCCTAGTTTATTTTAAAATTATAATTAATAATTGTTGAATTATTTCAAAAATAAAATTTAGTTTTAATTTAATTTATTTGTAGTATGTAATTAATATAATTTAAATGATTAGTTTTAAAACTAGAAAATAAATATTTTATAAATTTTAGAAATTAAAATTTAGTTTAATTTTATAATTATTTCTAAGCTTTACAAATAACATTGTTGTGATTTGATTAATTATTTTGTATGATTAATAATTCTAGCGGAAAAATCGCTTATATCGGGTGAAAATTGTGTACCAATGAAATTAAAGAGAAATGATTTTTGAAATATATTTTGTTAAATAATTCGCATGTATACATTGATATAGATTAAAAAAATTCAAATAGAAAATTTTCTCAAGTTCTTATTGGTTAAAATGAGAGTTATTAATAACAAGTTAAATTCTAGTGGAACTAAGGGAAATATATTATATTCATTTTTCTTTTAAAATATAATTTTTTATTTGATTTTTTTAATTTGTTGAAATTAAATCAACAATCTAGTTTTAACAATTTTTTATTTTTTGACTATCTCAATAGTTCTTACAATTATGTCCAATTCTCTTACACATATATCTAATGATATATATAGTTCATTTAATACATTTTTTATGTATACTTTCTTCATATTTAAAGTAAATCCATAATAGATTTATTGATGTATTTCTCAATCTTTCCACTTCCATTAAATAAAAATAAAAATTATCTAAGTTAATTAAGAAATGAATTAATATTTATAAAACAATACTTTATATATCACCTATAACTTAATACAATCAAAACTATATTTTATTTTGTAAGACTAATCCCTTATAAAAAGACAAATATATCTTATCACATTCATTATTGCATAAAAACCATTAATATTTGGAACACACCATTAGCTGAAGAAAAAATCAAAATTGAATAACCAAATTACGGTAGAAATTTGTTTCATTTGATATATACAATTTAAATATATATAATGTGCATAACATAAAGCTTCCAAGTCAAAAAGGCTAGTATAAAAAGGAGTATTTCAACTCCATGAAGTGACTATAATAGTGGAAGAGAAATACAATAGCCAACAAATCATATTTACTCTTCCAAGAACAAACATCAAGCTAAAATAGAAAATCAGTGTAGCCAACAAGAAGAGTAGGTAGAAGAAAATTACACACACAACTCTAAAAGAGAGAACAATTTTTGGTATGTAATGTTACTAGCACATGAGAATTATTGTAGCCAACAAGAAGAGTAGGTAGGAGAAAATTACATGCATAATTCTAAAAGAGAGAACAATTTTTGGTATGTAATGTTATTAGCACATGAGAATTAGTGTGGCCAACAAGAAGAGTAGGTGAGAGAAAAATGACATGCACAACTCTAAAAGAGAGAACAATTTTTGGTATGTAATGCTACTAGCACATGAGAATACACGCAAATACATGGAGGCCAAAAATATTTCCTTAAAAACAAATTCCAATATATTTAAAAATAATTTCTAAAAGTGAAAAAATTATTTAAAATATTTTTAACATTTGATAATTGGATCTACATGACATAAAAAAAGAGCAATCATTAAATATTAATTCTTTTAGTCTCGTATTTTATCTTTAATTTGGAAATTCCCATCATTTGCCTTAATCTTTCAATTTTTTTTTTTAAATGTCTTAGTAAAAGGAATTAGCAAGTTGATCACTGGTTTCACAAAACAATATCAATATGTTTGGTTCAGCTATGAAAGATAGTATTTTTTGATAGCATATGTCGGGTTATTATCATAATAAATAATTTTGTCTTATTTTGTTTCTACTTTAAATCTACCATAATTCTCTCCAACTAGAGTGCTTGATAGGATGTTGAAGTTGAAGGAATATACTCAACTTTTATTCATGAAAAAGATATCTATGTTTATTTTTTTGAAGACAAAGAAATAACACCCAATCCCAAACTAAATTTACACAACTTAAAGTACTTTTTTCTATCATCAATAGATCTAACCCAATCACTATTTGTATACCCAACGAATCCAAAATTATCTATAGATGTATATAAAATGCCAAAACTACTTTACCATGAACATACCTCAAAACCTTTTTCATTGCCCTAAAATGAATTTTACTTCGTTTTGAATAAATATCAAAAGAAAATTAGCAACATACATGATATTTGGTCTACTAGATATAAGTTACATAAGAATACCAACCAAAATCCTATACAATATTTCATTTACTTTTTCTAAACCTTCATAGTTAAAAAAACTTCTAATTTATGTTCAAAGGTATGTTCATGGGTTTGTAATTTTTCATTCTAAATTTATCAAGTAGATCATCAACATACTTCCCTTGTGAGATAAAAATGACATTATTTGGTTGTATTACATATATCCCAAGACATTAGTGCATCAAACACAAATCTATTATTTCAAATTCATTCTTTATGACATTTCTATTATCATCCAATAACACTTTACTATTTCCTATGCAAATTATGTTAGGAGTAGGTGTTATACACCTTGCATAATGCTTATAATGCTTATAATGTTTAATTTATATTATGTGTGTGAGTGCACCTAGGGGTACCTAGATGGACGTGCACCACTAGGAGTTATAATATTGGGGCCACTTTATGTTGTATGTAACATTGGGACTTAATTATAAAATTTAATTATTTAATATTTGAGAATAATAAAATATAATAAAGTACCCAATATTAAATGAGGGGTCATGATTTTGTAAGTTCATGGTTTTGGGCACATGGTTTATGTAATATCACTTGGTAGTTTTGTGGGAGCTTGCTTCTATTAAAGCAACCACAAGGGTAGTTGTCTAAGGTTGGGAGTTTGTTACAGGCTAGTAGGTTGAGCTTGTGCATGTGTGAGGGTTTGAAGCATGGCATGGGATGTGTGGATTCATGCTTGGTCACATGGAATGCATGGATAACTTGTTCTCTAGAAGTGTTCACGGAGTCTCTGAAGATGTATTGTAATGGGTTTTCATTGTTGAATAATACATGGAGTATGGATACTTTTGGAGGCTGGGTTTTTCTCTCTTGAGGGTTTTCCTAGTGTATATCTTGTGTCATCTTTCATGGGTATGTTGTTTATTCTCTTGCATGTTGATATTGAGTATTTATTTGCATGATTTCAGTTTTGGGTTATGTGGACATTGTCATACAATGGCTAGAAGTTTCCTTACAAGTGGTATAAGAACCATGGTTGTCGTTGGATAACCTTAGATTGAGAAAAATATTGCTTAAGTTTGAATCTATGCAATGCATGAGAGAATGAAATACATGAAAAAATATGAGAGTTTTGTAGGTTGTTTTTGCAGATATGAGGGTTTTGCGTTTGCTATTTTGATGAGTTGTTTGCAAATTTGGGGTGTGATAAATTTATTGGCAAAATAGGGTTTCTTGGTTATGCATTCAAATAGAGGTTTTGTGAGAGAAAATTCACAAATGATATCCTGGGACAAAATGGACCTCATGGTTGGATTCAATTTGGCCGAGAGACGAATTTTGATATATAATTTACTTTATTTTGATTACTTGTAAAAAATACAATTTTTTTTTTTAAAACCCTATTTGCAGGCCGTACGAACGCCATTTTAATATTCAGAAAATAAATTAAAAATTAAAATCAAAAATAAAAAAATCCTGTCAAAATTGTATTTACCTACAAAAATAAATAACAAATAATAATAATGGGTGGGCACGATTTGCAAAATCGTATCCACTTCCCTGTCAGTACCGTAGCTAGGGTACGTCGGCCTATTGTTCCCTTTTCACCGCCATGTGAATAACTATTAAATCTACGATCCCTTTTTAAAAAGTTGACTTTGAATCACTTAAGAGTTTAAGTGCTTGTATAAGTTCAAAAGGGGAATCTTTAATCAAACAAAGCTTTTAATTAAAAACTATTCAAACCTCTCTAACCGCCCCCCGACTTCATGAGATTTAATTTTTATAATATTAAATAGAAAAAGGTCACCGCTTTTTGGAAAACTTTTAATATTTGTTTTGATTTTGGAGTGGGGCCCACTGAATTGTTGTCTATATGGGTAAATTAGACTTTTTTTTCAAACGTGCATAACTTTCACTCAAATACTCCTTTTTTCGACTTCTTAGACTCGATGGAAAGCTAATTCAGGGCTCTACGATTTGATGCGAGTAATTCTCTAATATTTTATAGTTTTGATAGTGTTTTGCATGCTGGAAGTCAGGTATTTGTTTTGAGTTTCAAGAGGGCATATCAGGTGCATACAAAGTAGGATTTTGGACATCAAATAGTCAACGGAAAGCTTGTTCAGAGCACTACATAGTGGGTCAGGTTTGGAGATATTTTGGCATGGTTTATTTGTTTTTTTCTTTATCTGAGTTGTTTATGGGTTACTTTGACTATGGTGATACCATGGGTTTATGGATGATCGAATCTTGGTGATTTGATGTTGGATTCATTGTATGCTCAATTTTACATCTCAGATTATTCTCTCATTTGACATGGTTATCAGTATTTGGCTGGATTTGTATGTTGCATGGTTGTATCTACAAGTTGTGCAATGTTGTAGGCGGTCTATACTGACATGTTGCATTTATGAATTGGACATGGGTTGTCTTTTCCCATTGATATTTTAGTGTTGATGCATGTTCGTTTTTGGTGGATTGGTTTAATCACTTGGTTTGCTAGTTTGGTTATATTGAGGAGGTGGGATGGTATTACCAGGTACAGTCATGATATGGGACTTATGCAGTTGACTATGATTATGTAGATATGTGGACATGGTTGAGTTGAGTTGTTAGTACATTTGGTGGTGATCATGGTGTCATGAATGTTTTTTGTGCATTAGAGAATTTGGCATGTCATGATGGTTTATGCAGGTGCATTATTGGTGGTGTTAGATTGGATCTTGATTCATGTTGTGGCAATGTATCTTCTTGGTTTGAGGAGGTTGGTATCATGATGTCATTTATAGCTTGGTTACACTTTTCAGTGGGAGCTTTTGACAGTGATGGATTGGCGGTGATGGATATGTATATGATGGTTTGGTAGAGTATCTTCTTGTTTTAGAGGATGGTTATCATGTTATCATTGATAGCTTGGATTCACAAGTTTGGTGTGAGCTTATGACAGTGATGTGGTGTTGGTTGTGTGTATCATGATGCCATGGGACTGCTCGGTATCATGGTTTCATGAGCGCATTTGGAAATGATGTGGATCCATTGTTGATTATGGATGGTTGTCTTTAGTAGGGGTTTGTTACCAATGTCATGGAGGAGCTCTTGGATTATGTGTACATTATAGTGAGAGTTCATTGACATCAGGTGCTGGAGATGTTAAGGTATTGTTTATGACTTGTTGGTTTTGATAGGTGATCCTTGGTTGTAGGATGGTTTTGTTATTATGTCATGGTATACTCTTGATTACTTGTTTAGAGTTGTGGCATGGTACATGTTATGATGATTTGAACATGTGTGATCTTCTTTTGAGAAGATGTGAGATCATGGTGTCATGTTTATGTTCCCGATTCTACAGTTGGAGCTATGATTTTGATCTTGGTTGGTTCTCTTTGTATTGAGTACTTTGATCATTTTCTTGGAGTTTAGCATGGATTGATTGGTTATAGGTGCTCATGGATACTTGGAGATGTAGGTGAGGTTGGAGTTCTCTTGTGATTAGAGACATTTTCTTGAGACAATTTCTCTTGATGAGATTTCAGTAGGAAGTCCGAGGAGCCTACAGGGTGAAGCCACAATAGTGGTTTACAATTGAAGTGAGGAAGGAAAACTCACAAAAAATGAATGCATGGAAAAAAACTTGATTTTAGGGGTTCGTATGAACCTATTGGTTCAACCGAACCCATTAGGGGTTCACTAGAACCTGGGTTCGGCCGAACCCTTTTAATTCTTTCTCGCCAAAAATGCCAACAAAACCCCTTATAAAAGGGGGGTTCGAATGAACTAGGGTTCGAATGAACCCTGGTTCTAGTGAACCTCTAGGGGTTCGCTCGAACCCCTAGGGGTTCATTCAAACCCCCTTATTCCTCATCCCCCCCTTAGACACAAAAATACCCTTAATTTTGCCACTTCGGAGCTCAGGTTGAGGATGAAAATGGATGAATCTTCACAAACCCAACTGGAATCAGGTAGTCCTCAAAATGATCTATCCAATGAATATAATTTTAATATGTTTTGGTTTTATTATATATTTGTTTTTTTAGTCTTATTAAAAATAGGTTTTTCATCAAAAATGAAGGTCTCTGTTCTGCACATGTGGAAAAATAGAAAATTATCAATTTTTTTTTTTGAAAAATATGAGTGCACCAGATATTGAAGTCCTTGATTCAACAAAAAAAATAAAAATGAATTTAGATATACACAAAAAAAGTTATGTGTTATACAATCGCGCTATGTCTGAATTGTAATTGGTTTGACTTCGAAACTTGATTAAAGAAAAAAAATTCAATAAAAAATTGTCTAACCAAGTGGAAGCACTAGATATCAGAGTTACGAATCTAAATTCAAAAGAATTAGAATTTTATCCTTCATGGAAAAAAAGTTATGCATTATACGGTGTGCGTCACTTTTTAAAAATGCTATTTTTTGAAAAAAATCGGTTTTCGTGGGAGATGGAAAAAGAAGTGCAATTTGATTCCAAAAATTTTGAAAAAAATATTTTTAGAATCTACAGAGAAAATTTGATGAGACTCTAGTTTTCATCATCTTCAAATTCTTCACAGTTTAGCCGCTATAGGTGCCCAAATATGAATATTTAGTTAAAAATAATAATTTCAGTGTCCAATTTGGCCAAAAATTGTAAACCACTATTGTGGGATCACCCTACACCTTGGTTGGATGTGAGTCCAATATGGACCTATGAGGATATTTTTCTTGGTTGAGTCATGATGACTTGGATACTAGAGGATCATTCTCATTCCCCACTCTTGGTCTACTCGGCAGTTCACTTGAGAGGTATTACCCATTTTTCTTTCAAGTGTTTTATGTTTATGATTTATCTTCTCATGGATATGGATCTTGACCTGGATGGGTATTTGGTTCTGGAGGGTTCATTTGAGGAGTGTTGGCATTTTTATCTCCTTATACATGTTGGGTTTAGGAGATGGTTTATTGGGTTGATTTCCTTGGTTTGGGAATGGTTACTTTGAGTTTGATCTTCTTGTTTTGAGATGCTTACATCCATGATTAGTTACATGATGCATATGTTATGTTTGATCTTGGTGATTGGATAGTTGGATGTTGTTATGGGGCGTTGTGGAGGAGATCATACTTGACATAGTTGTGTGCCATAGAAAAATGACCCCTTGTCATTTTCATGGCCTTTTAGGTCTTGTTTCATGATGTTTGGTCCATTTTTCTATGATTTAATGTTATAATGTGGCTTGAACATGCATATTTAGGTCCTTGAAATTCAAATTATGGTGTCTTGTGAAAGTGTTGTGAAGTGTTGTAAAACATTTCTACACTCTCCTAGACTCTATTCATTGCAATTCACCTAAAAATCACCTTTTCATCACTAATCAAGTCCTATTTTGAAGTGTTGTGAAGTCTTGTAACAATATTTCATGCTTTTCTAGGCATACTTTCACTATTTACACCTTTCTTATGCTTTATTTGACTCCTTTATGCCCTTATAAGCCTTAATTAAGTGCATTTTTGAATGTAAGCCCGACAAACAACATTAAATGTGACTTAATTCCCAACACCTATTTTCAAGTCCTAGGCGGGACCCATTCACCATGGGTGGAAAATGAGTCCCCCTTGGCTCCAAATTCAAAATATTTCAAATTTTCTTTTTGGTTTTTATTCAAAATCACTTAATGTCGGCTTGCGATAAGGTATTAACGGGTTACTAAGAGACAAGATTGTATAAATAAGTGTTTTTACATCCATTTTAACCCCCATTCATCAAGTTCACTTATTCACTCATTCATTCAAGCATTCAAGCACCTTACAACATCAAATCAAGCATTAATCAATCATTTTGGAGCATCCATTGATACATCGTTAGATTTTCATCAACAAGGGTTTGGTAAGTTGATAGCATTTTCATGTTATTGTTTTATCATTCTCTTTCATATCATTATTTCATTAAGGGTTTAATTACCAAAGTGGGGTTTGACCAAGGCAAACCCCTATTTGCTAACCCTCAACCATTTTCCCACTCTTGCATGTGTATTTGCAGAATTTTCTATGTAGATTTAGCAAGCATTTAGGTGATTGAAGAGTGGTCAACAAGTCAACTAGGTGCTTCAAGTCAAATCAATCATATTTCAAGCTTGGAGAAAGTATTCAGTCTGTTTCCTGCAAAATTGACTTTGACAACCTGAAAAGCAGACATTTCCAGATCTAGTGTTGCAGAGTTGTCTCCTGATTTCTTAGAATTTTGGGAGAGGACTGATTCACCACCAATGGAAAATGAGTCCCACCTTAAGGCTATAAATCTAAGTTTTGTCAGATTTCAGATCCCGATAGCCAAAAACCTGTTTCTGATAGTTTTTCATCAGAAGCAAGACTAATTTGCCACCTTGGGTGAATGAGTCCCACTGCTAATTTTTTGTGATTTCAGACAACATTCCAAAGATTCTAGAATCTTCATTAGACCTCTAGGTGCACACTGATTCAACCTTTCTCTTTTTGTTTTGCATTTATTCATCTTCTAGTTCATTGTTTGCATATCATAGTGTGTTTTCTAGCATAACATAAATCTTAGTTTTGAATTCATAATCAGTCATTTAGATCACTTAATACATTTAATTCATTTCATTTAGTCTAGACAACATCATACATAACATAATTTGAATGAACCTAGCTAGCATTTTTGGCCTACCTCTCTCATTTTAGGTGAAAAACCCTAGAAGAGTTAGAGAGTCCCGTGGTGCCAAAAATCTACGGTTCATTTTGGTGAACCTGCATTTTGAACACTTTGCATTTTTGAATTCAATTGCATCTTGCATCATAGATTACACTTGCATCAACATTCAATTAGGGTATTATTTTGTTTTTGCATTCTAGGGTTTTTCAAATTTCATTTTTGCATCACATATCATTGACAAAATTGAAAATATACATTCTGCATCTTAATTGCCATCTAAAAAGCATTAGAATCATTTTAAATTTCTCGAAAAACATAAAAAAATCTCATACTGGGACTCATTCACCACCCTGGGTGAATCAATCCACCTGCACTTTTTAAACAACATTTTTAGACATTTTTTGACCTTTTCCTGCATTAGTTGCTTTCTGTTTAGTTTCCAGAATCTCTGTTTTAAGTCATTTATTGCATCATGGCATTTTCTTTCAATAAGTTTTGGAATTCATTAAAATCCTTGGTAGACATGTCCAATTGTGCATGTCCAATTGTGCCTTTGGCTATGACCCTAATGACCTTGAACTTCCACATGCTCCTTCAAATCCTCATGATTTTCCTCATCGTGAAGTAGACATCATTGGAGAAGATGATGATAACATGCACAAGTTCTACAATGAATGCCTTGATAACCTAGAAGCCAATGCAACCTTCTATCCATGGACCATGAAGTCATAAGACCTTCCTACTATTGCACCTCATGATCACTTTGCATACTTGCATCTTGAAATCAATGAAGGCCCTAAGGTTCCCCCCTCAAGTGAACCTATTTCCTCTAAAAAAACACACTCAAAACCATTTTACGATCACAAAGTCACAAACACTCCCATAAACCTTGAATAAACATATGTTCAAGGCTTTACTATACTAAGTAAACAAGGCTGTGACACAACACATGAACATGTATGATATCCACCAACTTCTTGAACAAAAACCAACAGAAGAAAACACCACAGGACTAGGATATCAAAATCGTCCTCATCCTGATACACCTCTTTTTGAATATTGGAGACTTAGAGATGATGGTACAATGATTTTTGATTCTCCTCCTAACTTGAACATTCTTCTTCCATGAGAACAACCTTTACATGAAAGTGACAACAAGGATGCTAGGATCCCCACGGGCCCTCTTCCTCCTTCCACTCATGAAATAGGAGAATCTAGCAAATGAAAACAACCTTACAAATTGAAGAAACTCAAGTTTCCTACACATCCTCCACCCGAATGTGAAAGGAGACTTCAATTGTATTTAAACAAAGGTCTTATACTTTTACCACCTATGAATCGATTGGTCATTCCTCCTAAAAATTATAACATACCATATTGCAAATATCATTGTATTCTTGGACATTGAACCGAAGAATGTTAGACATTGAAGGATATACTAGATAAGTATCACTTCACTGATATTGATTGTTTCCCCATCATACCTTAAAACAATCAAATCCCTTTATCATTCCATATTTGTAGAATTCCTTATTCTCATTATCGCATGATCCTTTCCCATCACTCACCTTGGCTCATTCTTGCCTTTACACTTTGGTGGGGGAAAGAAGTTGTTAGCCTTGTCCTTGTAATGCATTTGTCTTAGTCTCTTAACTATGTTATTCCTTTCCGCTTAACCATTTAAGATTACGAAACCAATAACTTAGTTAATGGTTGACTTACATTTGCATTACTTGCTCCTTTTCATTTTTCTTTTATGTGTGTATTGTGTTTCCCCTGTAACATGCATTTGATGTTATCCCTCTTTGTCCACTTCTTCTATTTGTACCTTTATTCTTCTATATGTCGTACATCTTCGCTTTTTGCCTTTTTGTTTTGTGTTTTCCTTTTGGGGATGATGCAAAGCATTGGGACGCCCTATGTCTCTTCCATGTTGACCCAAAAGGTCCTTTTCCTTTTTTCCTTTTTTTTTGTGTTTTCCTTTTGGGGATGATGTAAAGCATTGAGATGCCCTATGTCTCTTCCATGTTGACACAAATAGTCCTTTTATTTTGTTTTGTTTTTTTTTTTTAGTGTTTTCCTTTTGGGGATGACGCAAGCCATTGAGACCGAAATGTCTCCTTCATGTTGACCCAAAATATTTTTCTTTTCTTTCGCCTTTTCGTTTTCTTTCTTTTCTCTTGTGTTTTCCTTTTGGGGATGATGCAAAGTGTCGGGACCACAACGTCTCTTCCATGTTGACCCAAAATAGACTTTATTTTTCTTTTCTTTTCACTTTCTTTGTGTTATTCTTCCAGTTCTATGTGCTTTGGGGAATGATGACAGTTCTAAGCTCTTTCATAAAAACATTGCAACAATAAACATACTGACCCCAAATCCATATATCCCTTATGTGTTTGGTGTGTTCTTTTCTGGGGGCAACTCCCTTTCTTTTTTTTTCATTCTCATGTACATGATGCAGCCTAACTTTGAAACATATGACTTGGCATAGGGCTTTCCAAGTTGGCTCTCATGTCTTGTTTTATTTTTACATCTTCTTTCCTTTTCTACTTTAAAGTAATTTCTCACAAAACGATGTGTAGCAATTCCTTTAAAGTGGGGGGCATACATTATCATAATTCATTTGCATTCTTGGTTCCTAGTGTAGCCTTGTCGTTCATTTCATGCATTCGCCACTTTGTGGATGACATTGGGTATGATTTCCTTCATAAGTGTGATCTATCTTAGCATATTACATTCCTCAAGTGGTGGCCTAATGCGAAACACTACATCCCCTAAGTTGTGAATATTCTATTCTTTGATTGATCCTCTCTTGGAGACATTAGACACAATGTTCCCTAAGTGACTGATCTTGCATGAACTTAACAAGACTCCTTAAAACATCTCTTGACATTTTACATTTTACATCTTTTGCCACCTTGCATAATGCAACTTGCATGCATGTGCTACCTTCCTTTTTTTTCATGAGTTCTAAGCATACAAAGCTTTTTTTGTCTCATGAAGCACGAACCAACATTTTCCTTTGTGGCACCTTGTTAAAGTTATCAGGAGGTATAACTTTGATATGGTTGAGTGGGAAGCCCATCCGATGGCACAAATTTCCCCATAGCCACCTTTTTGTTTGTGAGTGCATACCAACTAGTGTATGTATCTTACCTTTTGGGCCTTCTCACCCAGCAGACCGCCATGAGTTGTGTTGCCCTAGAGTGAGTATGCATTTCTCTTTTTCAAACAATCAGCCTAGTTCTAATCCATAACTAGTTGGAATAGATGATCAAAGCTTCATCTGATTCTCTCAACGCTTGTGTGTTCCTTTTTTCTCATGTTTATTTTACAATGGGATCTTCATCTTGGAGGATTGATCATCCCTCTTAATCATTGTTATTCCATCTTGCTAACATAAGTACATTTGAACCCTCTTCTCGATGTGCATGGCTAATTTAGTGTGAGTTTGAAGCAAGTTCATCCTCTCACTAAAGTGGGGGCTAAATGTGCCATAGAAAAATGGCCCCTTGTCATTTTCATGGCCTTTTAGGTCTTGTTTCATGTTGTTTGGTCCATTTTTCTCTGATTTATTGTTATAATGTGGCTTGAACATGCATATTTAGGTCCTTGAAATTCAAAGTATGGAATCTTGTGAAGGTTTTTTGAAGTTTTGCAAAACATTTCTACACTCTTCTAGACTTTATTCATTGCAATTCACCTAAAAATCACCTTTCATCACTAATCAAGTCCTAATTTGAAGTGTTGTAAGCCTTAATTAAGTGCATTTTTTAATGTAAGCCTGACAAACAACATTAAATGTGACTTAATTCCCGACACCTATTTTCAAGTCCTAGGTGGGACCCATTTTCCGTGGGTGGCAAATGAGTCCCCCTTGGCTCCAAATTCAAAATATTTCAAATTTGCTTTTGGGTTTTTATTGAAAATCACTTAATGTCAGCCTATGATAAGGTATTAACGAGTTACTAAGGCACAAGATTGTATAAATAAGTGTTTTTACATCCATTTTAACCCCCATTCATCAAGTTCACTTATTCACTCATTCATTCAAGCATTCAAGCACCTTACAACATCAAATCAAGCATTAACAAGCATTTTGGAGCATCCATTGATACATCATTAGATTTTCATCAACAAGGGTTTGGTAAGTTGATAGCATTTGCATGTTATTTTTTTATCATTCTCTTTCATATCATTATTTCATTAAGGGTTTAATTACCAAAGCGGGGTTTGACCAAGGCAAACCCCTATTTGCTAACCCTCAACCATTTTCCCCCTCTTGCATGTGTATTTGCAGACTTTTCTATGTAGATTTAGCAAGAATTTAGGTGATTGAAGAGCGGTCAACAAGTCAATTAGGTGCTTCAAGTCAAATCAATCATATTTTAAGCTTAGAGAAGGTATTTTGTTTGTTTCCTATAGAATCAACTTTGACAACTTGACAAGTAGACATTTCCAGATCTGGTGTTATAGAGTTGTCTCCTGATTTCTCATAATTTTGGGAGAGGAATGATTCACCACCAATGGTGAATGAGTTCCACCTTAAGGCTGGAAATCTAAGTTTTGTCAGATTTCGGATCCCGACAGTCAGAAACCTGTTTCGACAGTTTTTCATAAAAAACTGGACTAATTCACCACCCTGGGCGAATGAGTCCCACTATTGATTTTCTATGATTTTAGACAACATTCCAAAGATTCCAGAATCTTTATCAGACCTCTAGGTGTGCACTGATTTAGCCTTTCTCTTTTTTCTTTTCATTTATTCATCTTCTAGTTCATTGTTTTCATATCATGGTGTGTTTTCCAACATAACATAAATCTTAGTTTTGCATTCATAATCAGTCATTTAGATCACTTAATTAAATTCATTTCATTTAGTCTAGACAACATCATACATAACATAATTTGAATGAACCTAGCTAGCATTTTTGGCCCACCTCTCTCCTTTTAGGTGAAAAACCCTAGAAGAGTTAGAGATTCTTGTGGTGCCAAAAATCTGCAGTTCAAGTTGGAATTTAGAGGTGTGTGTAGAAGGACATGCTACAGGTATTTGGTTTGCAAGTTTTGCATATCATTGTGGATGTTCCTTGGTACTACATGTTTACATTTTCTATGTGATGATGTTGATAGACTTGGTATGCCTTGATCACTTGTGATGGTGCCTTGTTTTTGGAATGTTAACGAAGTGACAAATTGAATGCACTCATTCCATGTTTGTATTCATCTAGACATTTCCCATGCTATGGGAGCTCCTGGATGTATGTGTTACTCTTTGACAGGTTTGCACATGGAGTTTGTTATTGTGGTTTATGGGTGGATATGTGATGGCATGATTTTAATATGTTATGTATACCTTGGAGGTATGGATAGTTGGATGTGTTGGCATTTTCTGTGGGTGTCATTTCAACTATGGTGATTTATTCTTGATAGCTTTTGGTTCATATCTTTACCTTTGGATTGATTGTTTGTGTTTTTGAGATATCGGTTTGAAGCAGGATTATGCTTCTTTGTGACAGTTAGTGTGACATGTCTTTGGATGTGTTCTTATCTTAGTGCATTGGCATCGTGGAGGATGAAAGCATTCATGGATGAGATGGTGGTCACCTTGGTTCTTGTTATAGGTATCTTGATGGAGCACATGGAGCACTTGGATTCTTGGATGGTACATGTTGCCTATGACGTTTATTGTCTTGATGTTTGAGCTTACATGTTACCCCATTATACAATGTATACAAAAAGTGGTAGATTTTTAGGATTAGGTGTTGTACACCTTGCATAATGCTTATAATTTTTAATTTATATTATGTGTGTGGTGCACCTAGGGTACCTAGATGGGCGTGCATCACTAGGAGTTATAATGTTGGGGCCACTTTATGTTGTATGTAACATTGGAACTTAATTGTAAAATGATTATGTAATATTGGGGAATAATAAAATATAATAAAGTACCCAATATTAAATGAGGGGTCACATGATTTTGTAAGTTCATGGTTTTGGGCACATGGTTTATGTAATACCACTTGGTGGTTTCGTGGGAGCTTGCTTCTATAAAAGCAACCACAATGGTAGTTGTCTAAGGTTGGAGAGTTTGTTGCAGGTTAGCAGGTTGAACTTGTGCATGTGTGAGGGTTTGAAGCATGGAATGGTATATGTGGATTCATGCTTGGTCACATGGAATGCATGGATAGCTTGTGCTTCAAAAGTGTTCATGGAGTCTCTGAAGATGTATTGCAATGGGTTTTCATTGCTAAATAATACATGGAGTGTGGATGCTTTTGGAGGTTGGGTTTTTCCCTCTTGAGGGTTTTCCTAGGGTATATCATGTGTCATCTTTCATGGGTATCCTGTTTATTCTCTTGCATGTTGATATTGAGTATTTACTTACATGATTTCAGGTTTGGGTTATGTGGAAATTGTCATACAATGGCTGTAAGTTTCCTTACAAATTAAATTATCAAGATGCAAATAGATTATGAGTAAATCACATATACTTCAAATTTTTAAATATAAATAGTGTGGGCCCACTTTTACTCCATTTGAAACCATTCTTATAAAAATAATCATCTATCCTACTATAACACTCTCTAGGTGCTCACTTGAGTTCATAAAAATCCTTTTTCAACATGTAGACCTTTTGTTCCTATCCTATGACTTCATACTCTAAAGGTTGTTTTTAAAACACTTCTTCATTCAAGTAAGCTTTCAAGAAAAATGATTTCACATAAAATTTGTACTTTCCACTTAAATTATGCTTATAATGCCAAAACTATTCTTATAATACCTAATCTAGTAACAAGAGAATATGTTTCAATATAATCAATACTTGGTTGTTGTGAGAAGTCTTTTCCCCTAATATTGTTTTGTGCGTTTTGACAATCTGTTGAATTTATATTTGGTTTTGTAGATCAATTTCAACCCAATACCATCTTTTTCAATTGGTAAATCAAATAGTTTCCATGTTTTATTTTTTTCAATGACAACATTTCTCATTTATGGATTTAATCCATAATTCATGTTTTATTACATATTAAAATCATCCTAGTTCAACTTGAATATAAGATAGAAAATAAAAATTCGTAGTTGAGTCAACAATAGTAGTCTCTTCATAAATTTTATCTTAAGAATTTTTAGTTTCCTTGGAGGAGGAATCATGCTCAATGGATCTAATGAAGAAGATTGCAAGTTCAGTGAAGGTGATGCAAAAGACCTTGAGCTATTTCTTGGTCCAATAGGATAAGATGATACATATTTTTATAATTCTATAATTGTTTTCCTTTGCTGATTCAAATTTCTATTCTATTACCAAGATTCATTTTTGGAAAAGATAACATATCAGCTAATAATTAACCTCTTAGTTATTATATTATACACTATACAACTCGTTGTCTCTGCACTATAGCCAATGGAAATGCACCTCTCAATCTTATCATTAAATTTTTAGTTTTTAATTTTTAATTTAGCTATGTGAGCATAAGTAGTGCATCCAAAAATATTAAGATGTAACTTCACACCAGGATTTCTACCACACCATGCCTCATATGGTGTCATATTTCTTATTGTAAGAGGAAAAATATAATTTAGCCAAAGTATATTAGCTAAATGATTTTTCACTACTTCTACATTAATATTGGGACTTGTTTTCTACTATTTTAAAAATAAATTTGTAGTCCCTAAAATTACTAGCTAAATTATAGCATAGAAGAAATTAATAAAAGATCATTTATTGAAAAATAAAATAACAATTGACATATTTTTATTGCAAGATTAGAAAGAGGGGAAAGAGAGGAACACAGTACCAAATAGAGAATCTCACTATCTAGGATGCCAGTGCATTATGTAGATGTCTATACATCGTGCTATCATCCATATGATCTAGAAAATCAAAAGCATTTGTTTACATAGGAAATTACTACCTATAAGCATGACGTGGAAAGTTGAGAGTGTGATAATAAAAATTAGTAATAGTGGAACAAACTAATCTATTACAAGAAACACATGAATGAAAACAAATAAAAGGAGGAAGCTATAATTTTTTTTCTAGGAGATTGGATATATTCACCTAAAGAAATTTGGATTTGTAAAGAATGAGAAAAATGTTAGGGTTTTTTGGAGGTTTTCCCTAAAGGAAAACCCTCTCTTTAATATTTATACCTCCACAACATGGACAATATATATAGAATAATATATAGAAGTCTAAACTTATAAAATGTTTGATAACTTAATATCTGATTAATCCTTTTTTTCTACCAATTCTCTATTATCTTTGTTCTTGTATGACACATACCATTCAAGATGACAATGAAGATATTCAAAGCAAATTTTTAAGACATGAAGAAGCATTTCTTGTATATAATTCATTTTATAGGGATTCATTCTTAAAGTAAACATGCAATGGTCTGAATTACACCAGTTGTAGCCTTGCTCATCCATAAAACTATCAAATTTGATATATCATTACCAAGGTGCTTGCTTCAAGCCATATAAACTTTCCTTCAATCTGCACACAAGTTTATCCTTACCTTTGACCTCAAATCCTTGTGGTTGTTCCATATATATTTCCTCTTCCAAATCACCATGGAGAAAGGTTATTTTAACATCTAGTTGCTCCAAATACAAATCTTCAATAGCCACAATACTTAAAACAATGTGTATAGAAGTCATTTTAACAATCAGAGAAAAAATCTCATCAAAATCAATACCCTTTTTCTATGCAAATCCTTTTACAACTAACCTAGCTTTAAATCTTTTCTTACCTCCATCCTCCTCTTTCAGCCTATAAACCCATTTATTTGGTTAATCCTTTTTACCTATAAGCAACTTCCATAATTCCCAAGTCTGGTTTTTCGGCAAGGAGTCCATTTCTTCTTCCATTTCATGCTCCCACTAAACCTTGGTATCCACCTGCATAGTTTCATCATAACATTCTGATTCACTAGCATCAGTTAATAAAATAGAATACAAAGAGGGAGAAAATATTTTTGGAGGTCTACTTATCCTTGAAGATCGTCTAACATTCATTGGATTTTGTGGTATTTGTTTTTGTTTTTGTTATGGAGCATGAGCAACCATGGAACATCAATGTTCGGTGTATCATCCAACACTACATAATCATTTTCTTTCTTCTCATGCTGCTGCAAATAATCTTTGTACAACACTTTCTCATTGAATATGACATTCCTGCTTCTCACAATTTTTTGATTTTCAAAACCCCAAAGCCTATAACCAAATTCATTAATGCCATATCCAACAAATATACATTTATTTGATTTTGCATCAAGCTTGGTTCTATTTTTAGAATCTACATGTGCAAATGCTTCACAACCGAAGGCCTTGAGAAAAGAATAACTCACCTTCTTACCTATCCATGCTTCCTCTGGAATACCACAACCTAAAGGATTAAAGGGACCTCTATTAATTAAATAAACAACAGTGTTTACAACCTCTTCCCACATGTTTAAAGGTAGCCCAACATGCAATCTCATAGTCTGTGCACACTCCATTATTGTTCTATTCATGCGCTCAACCACTGTATTTTTCTGTGGAGTCCTTGGAACCATTTTCTGCCTACAAATCCCATTAGAGGAATAATAATCTTCAAACTCTTTGCTGCAATACTCACCACCATTATCAGATAAGAGGCATTTTAAATTTTTACCCATCTCATTCTCAACCAAGCTTCTCCATTTTTTAAAAGTTTCAAATACATTAGATTTATGCCTAAGGAAATAAATCTATACCTTCCTAGTTGCATCATCAATGAATGTAACATAATACCAAGAGCCACCGAGAGAAAATACCTAAGCTGGTCCCCATACATTTGTATGCATGTAATCTCCAATTTCTCATCTTTCGTTTCCTTCCCATCCTTGAGAAAACTCTCTTTTATTTTCTATACACACAACTTTCACAAAAATCTATATTAACAAATTTTAGACCTAGTAAAACATTCTTTGAATGAAGTACTTTCATACCTTTTACACTCATATTCCCAAGTCTATTATGCCATAGTGTTGATTCAAAATTCACAACAACTATCTAATTTTTTGCTTGCTTGATTGCAGCAACCGTTCCTAAACATTGATTTTTATCTGCAATAGCTAAAGTAGAAGGAATAGTATGACTTGTACAAAGATATAAGGTGCCTACTTTCACACCTTTTTTACCACTAAGGCACCTTTTGTAACCTTCCAATTTTTATCACTAAATGTAACAACACAACCTTCATCATCTAGTTGCCCTATTGAAATTAAATTTCTCTTTAACTTTAGAACGCGCCTTACCTCATGTAGTACTCAATGATTCCTATTCCACAACTTAATCTTGATTCTTCCCTTTCCAACAATCTAACATGGTTCATTATCTCCCAAATAAACTAGCCCAAAATCCCCTTGGACATAATCAAGAAAATAACTTCTATGGGGCATAGCACCCTGAATCTAACACCCAAGAATCATCAACATTATCAATAGAAGAAATCAAAGCATCCTCATCAGATTTATTACTTACCACATTTTCCTCTTTATTTCCTTCCTTTTTGTCTCCTTCATTTTTCTGAGACTAACAATCTTTCTTTAAATGACCTAGCTTACCATAGTACTAACAATCCCTCTTGTCTCTAGATTGAGACCTTTTTTCCTTTGATTTTCCTCATGAATTCCCATGATTTCTAGAATTGTTTCCTCTCTCCTTTGTTATGCCCCTACTTTTTGCATTCAAAACACTTCTTGATGTGGATGTTTCGTGCCTGAGCTTTTCCTATGAATTTCCTCACTCAAAATAACACCAACAACATCATCAAATTTCAATGTATTCGAACTAGAAACAAAATTTATAACGACCATTACCAAGCTATTCCAGCTTTCTAGAAAATAACACATAATCAAAAGAGCCCTAACTTCTTCATCAAATTTTACATTTACAAAAGTTAATTGACTGGTAACCTTATTACACTCATTTAAATGATCAACAACTAACCCACCTTCTTCCATTTTCATATTAAATAAATTATGCTTCATAAGAAATACCTTATTCAAAGTGGAAGGATTTTCATATAACTTCGCCAAGGTTTCCATCAAATCTTGAGTTTTCTTTGCTATTGTAATATTGAACGCCACCGATTGTTCTAGGAATAAATGAATGGATCCCAGTGTGCCTTTCTGTCTAAAAGATTCCAATCCTTATCACTCATTGTTGTTGATTTCTTGGCTATTCCTCCTAATGACTGCCATAAATACTTTTGATAGAGGTAGTCCTCCATCTGCATCTTCCATAATTGATAGTTCTGCCCAATGAACTTCTCTACCTTCAACTTACCCTCATCTACCATTGCTCCCACTCAACCATGAGACTCCCACTCAACTGTGAGACCTTCCTATAGAGGATAACTGAAAAGAAAAATCACTTTGATACCACTTGTTAGGGTTAGAAGGTATATATCTAACAAGTTAAATGAATATTTAATCAATAAAACATAGAAATAAAACACAAAAAAAATTAACACAAAGAATTTAACGTGGTTCACTCAATCTGGGCTACATCCACAAAACCACAACCATCCAATGATTTTATTATCTAGTGAAAAAAATATTACAATCTCACGAATAGTTGCCTTTTTTCATACTGTAACTCCCATCCCAACCCCTTATAACACGCTTAGAAGCTTCCGGATTAGGGTTCTACAAAGTTAATTTTTTTCCCATTTTCGGTGAATTTTCCTTTTTTCGATGACGACACAAAAAAGTAGGAGAATTTTTTTTCTCAAGGGCAGCCACCCCTAAACCCCTGCCTTGGGGCCCAACCCGGTCCCAGACCCAAGCGAGGATACATGAAGAGTGTATAGTATAGCATGATCAATCACAACATACCAACAATCTCCCACTTGGAGACTGTTCAGGCTCCAAACCAAATAATCTCCCACTTGGAGACTGATCCTGGATGACACCGCTACACTTACAACTCCCACTAGAAATAAGCACCTTAGACCTTGCAACTCTGTTATACTTGAATTCAACCTTGAAGGCCAACCGAAGCTGAAGAGGATACATGAAGAGTGTACAGTATAGCATGATCAGTCGCCACATACCAACAACATTGTCACACATAATAGAAAAAGGACAACCAAAACTAGTTATAATCTTCCTTTCAATAAATTGCATTACCACTTTGATAATGTAGTGTTTACATGCCTATTCATTTATCCCTCCAAAAATGTAATAAATGGAAGTTTGAATGAACCTATGGCCTATAAAATAAGGTGGATTGATCATACCAATAAAATAAAGTGCCCATAATGTGAAGGGGCATACCTCCACCATAGGTTGCAATGCCATAGCTGGAGTCTTCTCCCTCAAAATAGTTGTTTGAAAAACATGACAAATATAATCATGCATGTTTGCATCATGGAAAATTTGAGGCCAATAGTACCTTGCTCACAAAATCTGGTGTGTCATGGCAAGACCAAATCCATGATATATATCAAATTTATCATGGAAGTTAGCAAGAACCATATAAAGATAAATCTTACAAAGACAATGAAGATGAACTCCCTCATGACTTCTCTTGTATAATACAAATCCTTTCAATATGAAATTTTGATTTTCAATCTCAGGGCTCTTTGTTGGATTGATTCATGTGAGGAGGGTAGCAATGATTGAGCAGATAAAAGTTAATATCATCATACCAATAATTTGGAGAAACATATTCAAGAGAGTATTGGTGGGATGATAACTCTAAACCAACTTTAGCCATACTATGCGTGAGTATGTCCTCTTAGAGATTCATAGGCTAAATATCAATATCAAAATCCTATAACATTGTGACCGATTTTCCTCTCATTTCTCCCAACTCATTTTGCATTAAAATAATCTTAATTATTGGACTAATAATAATCACATTAACATTTATTTACAAGATATAGTGTCAAAAAATCTTCATAGACTTCACTAGAGAATTTTCTTGTCTTTTTGTGTCCGAGTGTTTCAACTCAACATTCTTCAATTGGGCACTCATTAATGTAAATGGATGCTCACCTCTTGACCATTTATTTTGGGTTAACATCACAATACTATTGAACACACTTGGAGACTGAGAGGGGGGGAATCAATCTATACAAAAATTTAAACTCTCAAGCAATTTCAACTTCTTTATCAGATCAACACTAATGCAAAATAAAGAAACTCAAGGTTAGCAAGTTCGTAGTAGTAAAATATATAGCAATGCAACTCTTAACCAAATTAAAAAAAATGAGAATTGAAACATGTATATCACACACAAATACAAGATTCCACTAGATTTACGTGGAAAACCAAATGAGGGAAAACCATGGTGCGAGTTAACTCATAATATAGATGCTTATTATAAAATCACAATTAGGCTCATTGCCAAGGACTTGCAAACTAAGGCTACAACCTTAGAGAAAGATACACATGACTTGCAAGAACTATAGAGGATACAACTTTAGGGGCATGATACAAAGGACTTGATGAGATTCACTATCTTAGAGTAAGATCTACAAAAGTTTATAGAAAAGATACAAAACTTGTCAACATAACCCTTTGTTGACTGGGACATTATAACACATCTGACCTTTCTTTCTTTCACCCACTTTCATACTAGTTCTGATGGATATTCAATGAATTTCTTGCACACACTTTCACACACTTGTTTTCTTAATCCATTACACTTTCACCTAAAAATATCTTGCATTTATATCCATTGCAACCCTTCATATCTTCAATTAGGTTGGCCAAGAAAAAGCTAAACAATAAATTTGAGAAGTCATCCACAACAACATAGTGTAGCCCTATCCTGAGGATAGAGAAAACCAAAAATAAACTCATTACATCTTCCAGTTTGATCCAAACTAATTCATATGCTAACACACACAATCATAATTCAACAATAGGGAAACATGTAGATGAAATTTGAAGCACCTAGCTAGTTAGCCCAAAAAAAATCATTTAATTGAGTTCACTTGAGGCGGTTCTAACAAAGATATGTCAAGACCAAAATCCATCATAACACATCTTCAAATGTTTTCACAAACCATTAAGCATTTATTGTTCATGCCAAAGAATAAGCCCTATTAGTTATATATCCACAAATAACCTAGAAAGCCAACTCAACACATAATTTAGCACCAAAGAGATCAAACATTAATGTGTAGATTGAAAGAAGATGTTCCTTGAAAATTTAAATACACTTACATACACTTCTTTCATACTGTCATGCCACCAATAGCTACCACAAACTAGAAAAAATCAAAATACTTTATCCCAGAGACATGAAATGCATAACCATGAGATATAACATTAACAGATCAACTTGTGGACCACTTCAACATATGGAATTAGAACTAAGACATTGCATGGAAGTTGAGAGAACATTCACCAAACCACAAGAGAAAAGGCATCAATGTAGAGAAATGTGAAGCATTTCTCAGACTAGTCTAGACAACCAACAACACTGCCAACCTTCTGTTAGTAACAAGAACCTCCTTGGAAACACTGGTGACTTGAAAATATAGGAGTGCAACATCCATAAAACACTAACATTTAATCTAGAACCATAATGCCATATAATTCAAAGCATTCTCCCAAGTGGTCTTTAACATAACTTATTGAACTATAAGCACACAATCATCTCACAGAGGCCAAAAATTTCTTTCAGCAACATGTAATTCATTAATAGCAATAGAAGAGAGCACACGATATGTAGTAGATCATCAACAACATCTATACACCATCAGAAACACTTCTAATCCCCATCTTAATATATCATCATGAAATCAACTCTGCTCATTGAATCTATTTTTAATGCTTCTTTCATCAATACCAGATAAGTCATGAAATCCTTGACCATGAACCTTAGAAACAATAAAATAGGCATAGAATCGATCCATTCTCTTTAGAAACAAAAAAATAGGCATGAAATCCAACCATGAACTCTATAAACAACAGAAAAGGCATGGCATCCAACCATGAACTTCAACAATAGAATAGGCATGACATCCAATCATGAATTTCAACAACATAATAAGCATGAAATCCAATCATGAACTTCAACAACAAAAATATAAGCATGAAATCCAACCATGAACTTCAACAACAATAGAATAGGCATGACATCTAATCATGAACTTCAGCAACACAATAAGCATGACATCTAACCATGAACTTCAACAACTCTACCATATAACAATAACAACTAGAAATTAGTGTTGACATCAAGGATAAAAAACTACCAATAATATCACCAACATATGTAACATTCTTCACCAAGTGTTGGAATCAACAACAATCAATGTTAAAATCAATGACAATGTACTACCACAATCTCCCCCTTTAGCATTGATGGAAACACACATTGCTCACTCTCCCCCTTTGACATCAAGGACAAAGGAACACACATATTTTCATAATATTCTCACTCCCCCCCTTTGACACTGGGAATACTTCAAGGGAAAAAGGTCGAAAGATCTAGCAACACATTCTCCACTTTTGACCAACAACACTTCTTGAAAAAGCTACATATCTTCTCCAAACTCCCCTTTACTACTAGCTCCCCTTGAGAGGTAGCACACATCAATCTAGGAGAAAAATATATGACCTGAATTTATCCCCTGGATAGATGCACCATCTATGTATCTAATTAGAAAAAGGAGGGGAAATAACCACGAACTTCTGTCGAAGATAATCAAAAGTATCCTTTGAAAGTTCCTTTGTGAAAATATCTACAATATGATTAGAGTCAGACATGTCATCACCTTGATTCAGTAGTAGAAAGAATTCTAGGTCGGCATGAGATTTAGAATGCCGATAATCATTATGCTCGCACCAAAGCTTAAAGAAACAAAAAATGTACCTAATGGAGTGTTAAGACCATGGTTTGAAAGGCTAAGACAAAACCATGGCTTTGCACTCAATAGAAAATTACCAGACTAGTATAGGGAAGGAGTGTTCAACTGTTGCATTTAGAGGGAGGCATTGAACAAGGAAAAGGAGAACACCATAATTCTTGATGAGGAACCATGAGGACATGGTCCAGAACAAGTGGGGAAGAAATGATGAGAGCATTAGCATACTTTCATTTAAAGCATTTTATGTTTAAAAGACTTGTTATTTTTGTTAATTCACATGACTGGCGGTAGATTATATATTAACATATTTACTTATTTTGCTTTATGTTTAGCTAAATTAGTGGATATATTTGAATTAATGGTTTATGTTAATTGTGTTACTTTATGATGTTATTAGCTGAGATAATTATGTTGCGTTGATCTTTTACTACCATAAATGTTATCCTTTTCTTAAGGGTTTTGAACAGGGTATTTTAAAGATTGATGATGTGGATAAACTCTCTGTTTAATCATGATGGATGAATATGCCATAGATGGGCCCTGCTAGATGATGAGTCACTCAAGTCCAAATTGACTTCTTTATAGTCGGTTATAGAACTTCTACTTCCAACACCAATCTGGCATAGTTCTTTTTAGTCCTGTTTTAGTTCTGTTTTAGTTTTGTTTTAGTTTGATTGTAATATTTAGTTTGATCGCCTTAAGTCTTGGCAGTTAACGCCATGTTAGAAATATAATAAGGATATTCTTATAAATATCCATGTTTCGGTTTTAGTTAGAAGTTAGATAATTTCAATCGGATTTCAGTAATTCAACATCAATACTTTATTCTGTGTTCTACTTTTGATCAATGGGAATGAAAGCAAGGATTTAATTCAATCTCTATGTTAAGGGATCTTACCTGAGGAAGAGCAAGGCCCACTCAACCTTTGGAACGATCTTGTGTTGGTATTTTTTTAAGTTATGCTATTTCTGATTCATTCATATTAAATTTGAAGTAGATGCTAATTCTGAATTGTTAAGTTGTTAAATCATTTTCCGACTTAGTGAATGTTAATTTTGGATAGTTACTTCTGCTCGAATTACTTTCAAGTTTTAGTTTGTTATGGTTAGATTAAGATTGTTGGAATCATTATAAGTTTTATTAGATTAATTGGATTTAGATGTTGTTCGAAGTAGTTAAGTTTGGTGTTTATTTATTAAGTTTCATTAGAAGCGATGATAGGAACTTATGGAAAGATGAAGTTGGAGTTTGTTGAAAATCTATTCATGGAGATTAGTTTTTATGTTTTCTAAAGTAATTGTCATTTCCTCGCAATTCATTTATGTTCTTAAAATAGTGTTTAATTTCCAACAATTAATTATGGATTTCTTTTAAAAGCAAAATAGAATTAATTTGGATTTCGTGTTTTAGATTAAGGATTAAAGTAATCATTAGTTGTCTCCATGAATCAGTCTAAATCAAGTTCAATAAATTCATAAATAAGTCAACAAGATTTTAAATTAGAAAATAAGATAGAAGTAAACCTTAGGAATCAGTCGCTACAGTTCAGCTTCTGAGAGCTCCTGAAGAGCTCCTAACAACTCCTGAAAGCTCCTGAAGTAGGCAAATTGATACCTGAAGTCGCTGTTTACAGTGAAAAACCCCCCCCAAAGAATTTGTGACAACTATCCTTATCGCATATTGCTCTGAGACACACCCAATTCGATATATAATTGATTAAATGATGCAAGTTGTGACATCAACGACCTTTCCTATCAAAGATTCATCATGTTTATCTAAGGCTAAGGTTAATCGTCTTGGTTTCCCTCTAACTCCTAAGAAGTGTCAGGGTCACTTTTCAAATTACCCTGGTGTCTGATGCAAGAGCATCTAGCATGTAAGAGGAATCTTGCATCACCCATAAAAATGTTGTTTCTTTTCAATAAGGGCTAAATTTGGCATGGTTACTATTTTTAGTAAGTTTACATTTATGCATGGTTGGGCACAAAATATTACATAGACCTCTAGAATGGTAAATTGAAGCTAATGGCAAAGAAATCACTTCAATATCATTTGTCATTTGAGAGATAAAAATTTCAATTTTTGAAAATCCTATTAAAATATTCAAAGTCAATTTTGAAGCACTTAGAGGCTCTGAATGGGCCTGAAAATTGGCGGGAAATGAGAGCAGTCTACCTCTAGGTATTACATTTTAGGGATGTGCCTTCCTAATCTAGGTTTTCGAAAAGGTACTATAATTGAAAATTCAATGGTCGGATCAAAAGTTATGACCCCGCGAAGTTGTAAGTACAAAAATAAAATTTTGAAATATCTTCTTAAGGAAGTTACACTTTCCAAAAGCTTTTAGGGTGGTTACACTTTCCAAATAAAGGATGTGAATTGGGGTTACAGTGAGGAGGGAAGAGTAGCATAGATGGTGGCTCCGATTCACAAATTTATGTAATTAGAAAGCCCATGTGATGGCAATTGTAATGTTGTAATTTTATTTTCATTTTAGTAATAATAGGAAATCTTTGCTTCCTTCTTGCATTTTTTTTGTGTAATTCTCTATTGTTGTTGTGAATTTCAGATTGTAAGGGCAGTACCCTTCATCATTAGGCTTGGTTAAAATATGATACAACCTAACCCTTAGCCTTGGACTTGCAAGTGCAAGTCCATATTAAAAGCAAGAGAAAAGACCAACTTTACCAATATGGGTGATGACTTTTTTCTAATTTTTTTTATGAAATTAAAGCCCATTATAGATGATGATGTATATTTTTCAAATATGTAATTTTTTTTAATTATTTGACTAATTTTTCTATTTATTAATTAATTTTTGAGGAAATTGGTCCATAAACTCGAAATGTCACATTTTAGTATTTTTTAATAAATTTTAATTTTTAAAGTTTTTTTAAAATTATATGTCATAATCTATACATCATTACTTAAATAATGAAAATTTATTTTATGATTAGTTTATCTTAAACTATGTTGGTCGTACATGACAGGCTTTCAAAAACACCAATTAGAGCCAATAAAAAATAAATAACTCGAAAAAATTATTAAAAAATATCCTCATCAAACCTTACTATAATACACATCTTTCCCCAAAAGGAATAAGAAAAATATTTTTATTTAGATTAAATTATGTTGGCTGTACACATGCATGGCATGGTCCTAAAAAAGTGACTTTTAAAAAGTGGTTTTTGTACAAAGCTATAGAAAATTGATTTGTATCATCTGGGTATTAAAATAAATTATATATTTTACAACTAGACTCAAATATATTTCATATTACTAGACTTTCTTAAGATTCTATGTGTACATGCTTCAAATTTTTAGTCCAACTATGACAAACTTTGATTTTCAAGAAAGACACTTCCACTTTTTGGTCAAAAAATGGACCCAACTTCTTGCAACTACCCTTCAAATCCATTTAATAAGAGATGATGAACCTAGAAATGTGTATTTAACAAAAGGAAAAAAGAACTTTATAATTTCTTTTAATTTATAATAATATTAAATTTTTAATATTTTTTACATAATGTATCCTCAAACAAGTATATTATGTTTTATTAAGGCTAAAAAGGTAGTTCTTAAAAGTTCTCAAACCCTTATACAAAGAAATTATCATCAGACTAGAGAAACAAGTTCCACTAGTTATGAAACAAAAAAAAACTAGCAAAGAACAATCAAGAACAAAAAATGGAGAAGAAACAATGATAACACAATGCAAGAACATAAAAACATAGAGAGATATAACCTACTTAATAGCAACCAACTTTTGTAAACCAATTGCAACTTTCCTTTTTGTTTTAGGAAGTTGACTTGGTTAGCAAAGGAAGTCTCCAAGTTGTCCTCCTCGATTTCACTAGTGTCAGCATCATGATCCATGGTCTTGCCTCATCTTATATATTTGTAGGGCCCTCCATCATACTTTACATTCTCTATTTTTTGCAATTCATTTTGTAGCACATAAAGACTAGCCATAGAGTTCTTTATGGTGTATTTTGTTGAATGCAACCGCTTGAGAAATATCGTCTTTCAACTCTTCTTTGATTTCTTTGAAACAATATAATTTTTGATCCAACATTCCCCACCTTTGAAAAGTAAAGAAATTTTTACTTCCTACAAGAGTTCATCATCAAAATGGTCATTGGGTTCCTCCTTGTGAGTCTTAAAAATTTGCATCTATTTCTTGGATTTTCCTTCTAGAATATTGATGCTACCATAAGAGTCATTTAATAGTGCTATTGTGTGGGTTGAAATTATCCTATAGTATGTCAATTTATTATTTCAAGTTGATACAATTGGGTAGTTCTGGTTATGCAAATTTACAAGCTTGCAAGGCAATAACTTTTTCCCAAACCCAACAACATTGAAATTATTAAGTTCTGTAGAATTATGAGCTCAATTTTCCTAGTAAAGACTAACTTTGGAGTTGGGCCCATCCATTGAGGTGCTAGAAGAATTGGGCAATGGGCTTATCAAGAAATCGAATATGCATGCCATAAAAAATCTATTTTTTTCTTTCTTATGACTGATAATTCAAATATCACTCTTGAGTATATTTGAAAATAATCATCAATGTTAATCAAAGGTGCTAGAAGAATTGGGCAATGGGCTTATCGGGAAATCGAATATGCATGCCATAAAAAATCTATTTTTTTCTTTCTTATGACTGATAATTCAAATATCACTCTTGAGTATATTTGAAAATAATCATCAATGTTAATAAAAGTATAGAATATAAATTTTATGTTTATTTCTTACAAAATCATCAAAACCCTTTCAATTGTATGGATAATTAATAATTGTGTAAAACAATATTATTAATATGATGTTAAATTTACATAGAGCTAATTATGTGATGTGGTATTTAAAAATGACTTCCTACAAGATACATTCATAGTATTCATGTATTTTCATGTTGCTATATAATTTTCTTGTTATTTGAATGTCTTGATCAAACTTTATGTTCCAAATTCCAATTTAAGACTCTTTTGATAACTCAACTCATTTTTAAGATCTTTTAAACCAAACAATTTATATAATTCTTAAAAAATATAAATATACATTTTGACCAAATTTTTTTGTAAATATTTATAGTTATTAAACATTTAATAGCACCTATAAATACATTTAGAGGTTAATGAAAGTCCTCTCAAATAAAGAAGCTCAAGCATCTCCCAAGAAACCGAACAAACGCCTCAACGACATTTCAAAGGTTGATAAATTCAAACAATGCAACTTGTGACGAAAACATTAACATTAGTAGGGGAGAGGACCCAATAGTTGTGCACCCTAACTTTGCGCTTCTAATTATCTTACGTGGAAATTTCAAATCACTCCCAATTTTTTACAGCAACTTACTTGGCAAGTCCCCTGCTTATAACTAAGGTTTCAGGGCCACATCATCATGCTTTTTGTCAAGGTGTCCAAAAAGGCCCAAAAAAAGGTGAGACCAATACTTGTGCATTCACAGCATGTTTTATTGAGCGCTGATGTGGAATCACATGATTGGTTTCTTTTTAGATCAAAAGAATACATTTTATTTAATTATGGGTAGTCATCATCAACACTAACAACTTTAAAGTCACAACTATTGGTCCAATATTAATAAAAATATTAAGCATTATATAAACAACTACTATCACAACTATTGAAACATGCTCAGGTACTGGTCCTCTCCCCTAAAGTGGACAACCGTTTGCTCACGTTAGCCTTTAAATTTGTATAATCAATCCGTACTGGCCGTCACTGAATCTGCACGTAATGAACAGTTGCGCTCTCATTGACTACTAAGTCCATCTTTAAATAGGTGTATGTTATTCTGCTAAAGATCCCAACTTTAATGTTGTCTGCGTCGAAAATCGAGGCATAATAGTGGAGAACAAGAAGACAAAAGCTCAATGAAGAGTTCTAATATTTCCCCAATATTAACAATTCAACTGCTTATTGTTAAGCAACTTTGCTGCGCAGATCAGATCCGATGGGATGTGGAGGGGCACTGCAGATCCATTCATGGACTGGTATTCCAAAGAGGAATATAATTCGGATAGTTCGTTTGAGAGCAATTTGATTACAGTAGTAGGTAAATGATCTTGTTCGCAACACGCCTAAAACAGGATATAATGCGACTTTCCATGGCAAGGCTCCCAACAAGGTCTACGCTCTCCTGCAATGCAGAGGAAATGCTTCGCCAAAGCAATGCCGCAAATGCGCCAAAGCAATCACAAAATATGCCATCGGAGGCCCAAATCATCAGGTCTGTGGTTACTCTGTGCAGTGCCAAATATGGCATGAGCTCTGCTTTGTGCGCTACGCCAATTACAGCTTCTTTTCTGTCTTGGAACCTTTGGACAGGTTCTGGACGATCCAAGAACCCTGCTGCGTTTGAGACTTGTCTTGGGAGGCGTGGCTTAACCGGCACACTCTAAGCTGGTTTGACCGCTTAGGTGGCAGATGTGGGCCCCTTTCCATTGTTAGCATCGGTCCCTCTCACCAGTGGCCGTTTCCGTCGCCGTTAACTTCGAATTCAAATTATTCCCGCGCGACGTCCCGTGAATGCATTTGACCGCATTCAGACTCCCTAATTGTTTTATACAAATTTGCTGCAGCGGCGATAGTGAAAGCTTCGAACAGTTATGGGCATCTATCAAATCAGAACAGAAGGGGGATGATTGTCACATATCACAGTTGGAAATTCTCGGGTAGACATTTATGCAAAATGTGGAAGCATAGACAAGGCGCATGAACTGTTTGCAATAGCTATCCAGCCCCGAAAATGCAGCCCCGAAAATGCACCGGGGCATGGATGCATGCTGCATGCCATTACTTGCACGGGATGTTATGCAGGTGTACCATTTCCGTTATTTGACAGATCTAAGTACTGTTGGATAAGACTGGGTGAAATGTATTTACTCTTCATTTTATAGAAATTTACCAACTTTATGAAGTTTTTAATAATTTGAACTTTTATGCTTATATGATATTTAATGTTTTAATAAATATTAAAATATATTATATTCAAATAATTATTAAAAGAGTGTAATTAATTTATATATATTTTTTCTAATATAATAATATAATATAATATATTTCAACAATATTATTATATTATTCAAACTAAATATTTTTTATAAAATTATATTATATTATAATATTTTACTAATATTATTATAATATATTTGAATTATGATATAAAAATTGTAATATATTAAATACTATAATATAAAGAAAAATTATACTATAATACAATTCTTATGTACTAGCATATATATATTTTTAATAATATATATAAAAAATTGTCCAAAGATCTCCTTCTTGAGGCTGGAGAAGGATATCTCTTGATATTTTTTATATATATTATTAGAAATATATATATGCTAGTAGCATTCACAGTGCCATATGGAAAACAAAATTATTATGGCTAGGGTTGAGGTTAGCTTTAGGAATAGGGTTAGAGTTAGAGATAGAATAAGAAGTAGGGTTGGGTTTAGCATTATAATTTAGATTTAGGGTTAGGATTAGAGATAAAATTATGATGAAAGGTAGGCTTTGAGATAGAGATAGAATCAAGGATAGGGTTAGGATTGGGATTATGATTAGGATTAGAGATAGAATTAGAATCAGGGTTGGGTTTACCATTACAATTAGGGTTAGGGTTAGGATTAGAGATAGAATTAGGATTAGAGTAAGGGTTAGAGATAGAATTGGAAGTAGGGTTTGATTTAGCATTACAATTAGGGTAGGATCAGGATTAGCATTAGAGATATAATTAGGATGAAGGATAAGGTTAGGTTTAGGGTTAAGATTACAATTATGATTAAGATTAAAGTTATGGTTAGGTTTAGACATACAATTAACATTATGGTTGGAAATAGTGTTAATATTATTGATAGGGTTAGGGTTACAACTAGAGGTAACATTATGATTAGGTTTGGGTTAAAGTTTGTATTGAAATTAGGATTATGGTTAGGGTTATGTTTATTATTATGGTTAGGGCCGATTAGCATAACTATTAGGATTACAATTAGGGTTAGAGTTAATGATAGAATTAGAATTTGGGTTGGGCTAGAGATATAATGAGGATTAGAGTTGGGATTGGCATTAGGTTAGGGTTATGGTAGCATTAGGATTAGGGTTATGGGTAGAGATAAATTTTGGATTAGGGTTGGGGTTAGTGTTACTATTAGGATTAGGGTTAGGTTAGGGTTTGAGTTATATAATTAAGGTTAGGGTTATGGGTAGAGATAGAATTAGAGTTAGGGTTGTAGTTAGAATTATTGAATCTTAATTGAGTCCTAACCAAAACTAAACATTAACCCTATTTAAACCATAACTCTAACCTTGATTAAATTGTAACCCTAATCCTAACCATAATCATAACCCTAACTATCACCCTAGTTGAACATTTTAACACCAACCCTACCCCCACTCTACTCTAACCCTAACCCCGAAACTTTATTCTATAAGCCTAACCCTAATTGAACAACAATTAAACCCTAACCTTAATTAAACCCAAATAACAATTGCAACCCTGATTGAACCCTAACCCTTACCCTATTTGTTTTTCAACAATAGTATTATATTATTTAAACTAAATATTTTTTTATAAAATTTAATTATATTATAATATATTTACTAATTATTATAATATATTTGAATTATGAGATAAAAATTGTAATATATTAGATAATATAATATAAAGAAAAATTATATTATAATACAATTCTTATAATGTACTATATTATATTATATTATTATTAATACTATATTATATTATTATTAATACTATATTATATTATTATTGTATTATTAGTCTTATTTGGATAGGGATATTAATTGTTCATTGGATTGTATTTTATCCAAGGGTGAAAATTAATTTACTTTTTAGAAGTTTATGTTAAATCTCTTAGATTATTAGTCTTATTTGGATAGGGATATTAATTGTTTGTTGGATTGTATTTTATCTAAGGGTGAAAATTAATTTAATTTTTAGAAGTTTCCATTTTAAATTATGGTTCATTTTCAATTGATTTATTGATATTTGGGTGGCTCTATTATTATATTATATTAATATTATTATTATTATTATATAATTATTATTATTGTATTATATTATTATTATATATTTTTATCATTATTTTAATATAATTATAATAATAATTATATTATAATAGTAGTGAACCCATCAAACATGGGGTTGGGGGCCTAGCTCGGTTGGCTAAATCTTTCTTGTTGCAGGAGGTTGGTCACAAGGTAAAAAATAGTAGTGAACCCATCAATTTTTGTTAAATAAAGTCTTAAAAATATTATTAAAGTCAATAATATTATACATGATAATAATAATGTATATTATATTTAAATAATTATTTTATTAATTATTATTATTATTATATTGTTATAATATGACAATATGATAATATTATAAAACTAATAATAATAAACAACTAAATATTTCATATAAATTATATATAATAATTAAGAGAATAGTTATTTAAATAATATACATAATTATCATATATAATATTATTTAAATTTAATTTTTTTTTTTTATAATTTTAATATAAAAACAATTATAAATTTTTTCTTTATATTATAATATCTAATATAGTACAATTTTTATATCATAATTCAAATATATTATAATAATGCTAATAAATATATTATATATAATGAAATTTTATAAAAAATATTTAGTTTAAATAATATAATAATATTGTTGAAATATATTATATTATTATATTAGAAAACTATATATAATTTAATTAAATATTTTTAATAATTATTTGAATATAATATATTTTAATATTTATTAAAACATTAAATGTCATAAACATAAAAGTTCAAATTATTAAAAATTCCATAAAGTTAGTAAATTTCTATAAAGTGAAGGGTAACATTTTAAAGTGAAGAGTAAATGCATTTTACCCTGTCTTATCAAACAGTACTTAGATTTGACAATAACGGAAATGGTACGATGCATAACATTCGGTGCTAGTGATGGCATGCGGCATGCATCCATGCCTAGGTGCATTTTTGGGGCTGGATAGATGCTGCCAAAGAAATGTGTACTCATGGAATGATTTGATTGTAAGATATGCACGAAATACATCTTTAAAGAGGGATTTAGAATCTTTCATCCAAATGTGATTGGTAGGTGTAAAGCCAAACTTCCCAACCTTTACCAACATCCTCCCAGCCTGTGTGAAAATGGGAGCTTTGGAACAGGGTATGGACATCCATCACAGAGAGGAATTTTGTCAGATGTTGTAGCTGCAACTTCCTGCTTGACATGTATGCAAAGTAGTAGTCCCAAAAATTTAAATGGAAAAAATAATAATCTTGATTTAGACCATTACTCTACTCATCATTCAAATAGAGATATTTCACTGTTTTTTTTTCTATAACTTTACAATAAAAAAATGTTAAGTTCATTCGATCTTTTATTTTGCAGATGCAGCTCTACCTTATCTTCTAGTTTTCATTTGTATTCAAGTTTAGAGCATTAAGTGTAGATTGATATTTATTTTAATTTCACATTATTTTGGATTAAAGTTTTGAATGTATTATTTAGTATATGACTGCCTTCTTTCTTGTTGTGAGTGTATTTTTCATGTAGTTTCTTTGTTATATGACTGGGTATATGATCACTTGGGACCTTGCATTACAGTTGCATCAAATTTGATCTTAGAACCTGAGGTTTTGTTTGTGGAGAGGTGAAAGTGTTACATGACAATGACTAAAGTTTGCAACTAAGATATTTCCATTCTCCATAAAATTTGAGGATGGGTATAAGGTAGTGTGGATGTCCTTGAGTGTGTTGGTTATGTGTAGGTGTGGTGTGCATTTTGTTATAAGAAAAGTGTTGAAGAATGAGAGAATAAAAAATAAAGGAATTATTGTAAGTAGATGAGAAAGCAACCAAGCACTTATAATAAAAACTCAAGAAATAAACTCATGAAGAAGATCTTCAAACCTAAACATGACTTAGGATTTGTCCCTTAACAACGAGGCTTTGATGGGTTTCTTGAACTTTTAATTTACACGTTAATGATTGATATCTTCAATCTCAGTCCTAAATTAGAAAAGAATATGAAGGATCCAAGTCTATTCTTTGACTATGTGACATTACACACTACACACACACACAATGACATTACATTGAAGTCTTAGGACACTAATGATAAAGATTCCCTTCAATATACAACTAGCATTATAAAATCCTAGTAAAATAATTTTGAAAAGGTTGTTAATCCTCCAAGGGATGATGCAACTCTAACCAAATTTCAAGTATTGTGCATGGAGTGGGATGCTTATTATCTATTCATAAATCAATGTTAAAATATTTGGAATTCATTTGAAAGTAAAACACAAGTTAATTACATGTAAGCACTAACCTAATCCAAACTCAACTTAACGTCCATATTATTTAGCTACTAAACTTAATATTGTTAGCTTGCAAGATAATAGTACCAAATTTTATATAAGAATATAAAGATCATTGTTTTTTCAATTTTCCCCAAATGACCATGTGACAATCTCTAGGCCTTATTACTACTAGTTTCAATGCTTAGTACCCCATGTGCCTATAAAAACTGAATAGGTTCAATCTATGAGTTTACTATGAATAATGCATATAGTGTATAAGTTGTGACCAACCTTTAATTCAATCATTTATATAAGGGATTATATTTCACTTAATTTTTCCCACCATAAGATCAAGGTTGTTAAAATTCTAGGGATAATCTAATCATATAGTCTATTATTCCACTTGGACACCATCACAACAAAGCATATCGTTTCATGGAATGATGACAAGATATATAGACTTGGCCATCTATTATTCTCTACATCAAATTCTTATCAAGTATTTAATTAGTTATATTTTCATACATTATAGAGAGTTGGCTATCACACATAGGATCCACTAGACTTGAGCTAGTCAAGAATTCCTTCCACAAGATCTTATATATTGAATTAACTAGACTTACATTTACATATATAAAGAACTACAACAAGTCCAATGGGGCCAAGCACAAGTTAATAGTTGAAACACCTAAGCAAGCCAACACCACCTAGCTATAACTAGCATTACCATCATTCTATACTCATATAATGGCCATCATTTGATATCTATAAATCTATTAAGATTATCAATATTGACCGCAAGAGTGACCATGTATGTCTAGTCTCCCTTAATGAGTGGTTATACAACATAACAAAGCCTTAAATGAAATTAATTATTTCTTAGTTCTTCTTCTTACCATGCAAGACCTAGGGCACTAATCACAAATACATCCTTTTATTAGCTAATGTGCTTTAGAACAACACACAAAGTACAAAAACTCATGGGAATTGATCTACTGGATTCAAAACTATAAGAACTATTGGATTTCATCATATAACTTCTTGATTATGGGATTCTACCCAAGTACATACCTCAATATAGGCTTCACTAGATCCTTCATTCTTTTTCTTTCATTCTTAAATCTTTTGAGTGATCAACACCCTTCTTACACACAAATATCATTAAATTAGTAACCTTTGGTAACCAACCTATTTTAATACTTATATGGTTTCTCAATCCTCTATTCCTTAGCTTTTATTTGTGAAGTTTGTAGGTTCATCAAATTATTTAAATTTCATCTAAGATCTCTTCATGATCTTAAATTAATTCATTCTCTCAAGGTTTCTACCCATACATTTTCAATGGTTTGTAACCACTTATATATTTTTAATTTCATCATGATATAATATGTCATTGAATGTGCTTGATCTGTATGTAGAATAACAAATAAACCTTTTTTAATCTTGGTATTTTATTGTGGAGTGGGATCCACTTATTCTTTTGGAATATTTTGATTTTTCTTTGAAACCCATGTGGAAGTAGTATCTTCAAATAAGGTGGCATTGGGATTGTTTAAATTTTCTTCCTTATTCTTCTTTAGAGAATAAATATGAAATTTTCCTTGTTTTCGTATATACGAAGCAATAAAATTATCATTCTCTTGCTTTATTGGTAGAGAACAAGAGTTATAAGTTGAATTTTGTGCTTAAAAGTATTAGGGGGCAATGTAAAGGGCTTCACGTACTCCTTATTTTTCCTTTTTATTAAATTTTTATTTGTTCTTTGTCATAGATTTATTTGGTATAATTTATACATTATATCTTTGTATTCATAAGAAACAACTATTTAATGTCCCTTACTCTTACAATCATAATAGATGTCCTTGAGGGTGTCCAACATATTTTTCACTTGTGAGATGACTTGACTATAAAATGTAATCATAATCATTTGAATCATGTGGGATATCTTGGAAATATTGAAATCATCATGAGAATGATTATGTTAGTAATATGTGATACAAAATTCTAAATGCAATCATATCGAAAAGCATAGAATTTTTTATCAATATAGTAGGGTAGTGGAAAATGCCAAAAGCTATACCTCCCAACTAGTCCAAACACCATCAAAATAATGTAAAGTATATAGACATGTATGTAGAGGAAAAAACTCCAAATCTCAACTAATAATATTAGATGGATTATCATCTAATAGATTTTTATCATCTTATTTATGTGGTTCACAACCACCTTTAATGTTTTTAATTTTAGCATGATATGATGTCTTTGAATGTGCTTGATTTATGTAGAATAGGAGAAAGACCCTTAGTAATATTGCTATTGCACTTCTGGAGTCAGATTCACTTGTTCTTTTTTAATATTCTATTTTTTCTTTGGAACTCATAAGTAACACCTTTAAAAGAGGTGACAATGAGATTGTTGAAAGTTGCTTTCCTTTTCTTCTTTGGAGCATAACGAGGAAATCATCCTTTCTTTGGTACATATGAAGGAATGATATAATGTTATACTTTATTTATTGGTGGAGGACATTATTTATAAGTTGGTTTTTGTGCTAGAGGAGTATTAGGAGGTAATGAAGAGGGCTTCATTTTCTCTTTATTTTCCTCGTTAACTTTTTCTTGATTCTTTTGTTGCATATGCATTTGTTATAATTAATGAATTCTATTTTTGGTTTCATGAGGAGCTTCTATTTGATGTTCCTTACCTTTGGAGTCATAACATTCTTGAGAGTGACAACATAATTTTCAAGTTTGAAGTAGTTGATTTGAAAATAGGTACATATGCATCTCTCATCACTTCCACAATTTTCTCTTGACAGACATATTTTAGGCATTGATGCATCATAGAGGGTATCATGTTTAATTATTGTAACTAAGATCTTCTAAGTAAAATTCAAAATATAACCAATGAAGGAATGATATGGAAAAATTCATCTACCCCCTTAAGCCCCATGTTAAGAGAAAAGATATTACTCCCCAAAATATCCACAAGAATGTCATTGGTTATGTTTAGAGAAAAACATAAATGTGTATAATTATCTGATGATAAATTTTTAATTATATGAAATTATTTTATGCATATGTTATACTAATTGCCTAGATCAATGTGAATACCTTCACATTATTGACCATGAAGAAAACCATGACCATAAAGTAGACCACACTAATTGTGGTTTTGGATACCCTCATAAAATGAAATAATTGAAGATACATAGCCTAAGGTGAAATTTTATGAGTAATAGCTATAAATGTTTTTGTACAAGTGTGGGAAGAGGAACAAACATGTTTTCTATCTATAGGGTATGTATTCATATGTGTGTACATCATAGAATTAGTAGGATGATTGAATACCTATTAGTGCTCAATATTGTTAGAATGTGTATACAATGGAAAAATATTAGCATAAATTTCAAAATTTATTTTAGTGGAGAAACCAAACAATTTCCCCCATCATTCACACCACTAACATGAATCACATTACTATCAATGAGATCTATGATTTTATTCTTGAATACCATACAAGTATATGTATGGCTTCCGTTAACTCTATACAAATTGTAGAAGTATTATTCATTATTTTACTCTTAGTTAATCCACTAGAGGAATCCAATAGATTGATGTAATTAAGGCTGACCAAATTATTATGAAAGTTTGAAGAACATTATCCAATGATTTGCTAAGCTTTGTAAATTTTAGGCCCTTAATGTTTGAATGGTACAAAATTAATTGTGGTAGACATTTGATTGGAACCAGATTTAGATTCTTTCTTGTCATTTCCTTTTTGAAATGTATTGTTCTTTTGACATCTTGAAGGGTTGGAGGAAGTGAGGGAGGCTCCATAATTCCAACCATTAGATTCAAATAGTTAAATTTCAATATTTTTTACATGAACACACAAATTTTACCACATAAATATTGAAAACTAATTCTATCGTCATTAGTAGACTCTTGAGAAACATTTAATTAAATTTGTTAGTTGATTCTAAGCCCATATTGACATATAAGGGTTGTAAGAAAGTGCTAGCTAGCTCATCAAAATAATGGATAGAAATAGGAGCTAAGGATTAAAATTATTCAAGGGCATAGTCCTTAGGGTTCATGGAAATAATTTAGGTAAGGCTTTATCTTCATATGCAATATCTAGACATGTATCATTAAAAGCTCATAGGAAAACATTGTAACTATCTTTTCCATAATATAACTCAAATATAGCTACAATAAATCCAATGAGCAATGGGTGTGTAATAGCCTATGTAGAACCCTCATCCAAATACCTGCTTGAAACAAAACAAGTGAATACATTAGGAGATCAAATGCAAGGAAGAATAAGAATTCCTCATGGAATACATTTACAAAGTTTTAAATAGGAAATGAGACAAGAATGAAATGAAAGAGCAATAAAGCAAGCTAAATCCTATTGAAAGCAATGCAAACTCTTGATCCCATGGGGGAATTGGTGCCAATTTGATGTGAAAATTGGCCCTTTCCCAACTCCAATGATGCAAGCTTGATGAATGTTGATGAATGATCCACTTTGATGAAGGATGGTGAGTGCTTCAAGACCAATATCTGCATAACCTAGCTATGGATTCAAAAGTATGGATGAAGATTGCTCTAAATTTGAGTATAGTAAGTTTACTCAATTGGTGGATGATGAAATGAGGAGATGAGCTCTTCATTTATAGAATTCCAAGATGGATGAATGCAAATTTGAGCAATGTGGGACTAACATTCAACCAATGGAAAGGTGCCACTTGTCAACATTTGATAGGATGAAGGTTGAGCACATTTTGATCAATGTGCAAATTTGAAATTTGAATTTGATGAGATGACATGTTTAGGGGGGATGAAAGATGAGTTAAATTCCAAGTGGGAGGCATGTAAGAGACAATGTAAGAGCTTTAAATGCTTTGTTGGATGGACAAGTCCTTTTGGGGGGAGATTTCAAATTTGAGGAATATTCCATCTTTGATGCCTTTTTGAATGAAAATAGGGAATTATTAAATCAACTAAATGATTTAATTGTGCAAGTTGCAAAATCTAGAGGATTTGAGTGATTAGGATTAGCATTGATCATGATTTGATTAATTTAAATGATGTTAGTTGATTTGACCATTTTGACTTAGATTTTAGGATTTAAATAACTCAAAATGAGAAAAGAATGATTTAGACTTAGTTAAATATTTTTTATTTATTTAACCAAAGGGGATGATGTTAGATTAAATTAGATAAATGTTTCATTTATTTAATTTAATTAGATGAACTTTAGAAATTTAATCAAATAATATGAATTATTTAATTAAATAAAGATATGAAGATGAAATGACCTAGCTAATTACACAAAGACAATGATTTAATTAAATCGAGGGATTTATTTAATTAAAAGGGGAATTATGATGAATTTAATCAAATAAGGCTATTTGATTAAATGGTTAGATAGAGGGATAATTCAGGATGAGGCGATGTTAGTAGATCAAGATCGAGTGTGCAATATCAATCTGTATATTTTCGATGTCTACAGCCTCAAATGAAAAAGGTGTGCAATGTGGAAGATTATATGTAATAGAGTTAGAGCTACAATTTTATTCTTAAGTTGAGAAAACTACTTCACTAGTGTATTGAAGGTTTAGAAGTGCAGGTAGTAGTGGTATGAGAAGTATGGGAAAATTGGAGTATGTTTAAAGGGAGTGAGAGTTAAGAGGAATGAAATGGTAGTGGAAGAAAAAATCACATTATAAATGTACAGTTTTTGGAGGATGACAAGGAGAAATGGTAGAAGGAATTTACTAGTAGTACTTCTATGGGTGTGAGTAAACACTAGTCAACTTTAAACTTAGAACTCTAACTTGGACATAGATCATCACAATTTAATAACATCACAAATCACACATATAATACACATCTAAAAAATAATTATCTCGCTAGATTCAACCTAAACATATACCTTATCTAGACCTTCCTTAACTCCCTTAAACTTAGAGCAGTTGTGATGCATGAGCATCCTTGGTTCATGGCAATCTTGCATCAACCAAAAATATTTTCCTTTCAGTTTTGTTCTTGTTTATTTCTTGTTCAATTCAAGTTGGTGGATTCGTCAGATTTGCTCACCGAGCCTTGTGGATCTATGTTTTCATCATGGACATGTTCATTTTCCTTATTCCAAGATTTTAGCGTGATTGGATCCTTTTCCGGCAAGTTATTGCTTCCGGAATAAGTGGTATTTTTCTTGAACCGACATCAGAATAGTTTTCAAGCCTAATGGCTAGTTTGATCGCTCGTGGATCATTCCCGTAACTTGTGGATCCTTATGGTGTATTTCAAATTGTTCCATGAAGTTTTCCCTGACCTTAATTTAGGTCCACACTTCATCCTATGCATCCATTGAGGAGAAATTCAAATTTGAGGCCAACCTATTTCATGCGCACATTATGTTTCCTTCATCGGAGATTGTAATGATCTTTGGCCAATGTGGATGATTCTAGATCTCTAGATATGATATAAAACATTGTACAATTATAGATCATTAGTGAGGTAGATAAGTTAGAATAGATGAATGATATGTAAGATTTCGCTCGCTTTCAAGGAGCATATAGGAATATTGTGTTTGAACATGTTGTATCAGGCCTAAGAGCCGAATCTATGAAACTGGATGTTCCCGACCGATTGTAATTGAATTTTCTGTTAATAAGAATGTTTGAATTTGTATTTGCCTCCATATTTTGTGTTGCTTTCGTTGTGTAACTCTTGTTGCATGGTTTGGATTGTTCTCTTTGAGGACCATCCTACCGTGGCTGCGCCAAGTTGCAACTACCTTTGAGACTATCATTTAAATTCTTTGATGGATGTCCATACCCTGTTCCAAAGCTCTCATTTGGCATAGGCTGAGAAAGGTTGTAGAGTCTAGCTTTACACTTGCCAATTTCATTTGGTTGCAAAGTCTCTAAAGCCTTTTCAAAAAATCCATTTTGTTAATATCCTATAGTAAGGGCGTTTCATGAGAACATGTTTCTTTGAGGCATTATGTCAAAATTCCACATTTTGCATATCCTGCAATCATGGTTTTTGTCAAACAGTTTGTGTGCCTTGTCTATACTTACACTTTCTACATACACGACTAAACATCTAAAAAAAAATCCTCTATTTGTGATGGATGTCCATACCCTGTTCCATAGCTCCCATTTTTGCACAGGTCGGGAGGATATTGGCAAAGGTTGGGGAATCTGGCTTTACACCTGCCAATTCATTTAGATGAAAGCTTCTAAATCCTTTTCAACTGACGTATTTTGTGCATATCCTACAATCAAATCATTCCATGAGTCCACATTTCTTTGAGGAATTCGATTAAAAAGTTCATGTGCCTTGTCTATGCTTCCACATTTTGCATAAATGTCTACCCAAGCATTTCCAACTATAATATGTGACCATAATCCCCCTTCTATTATGATTTGATGGATACCCATAACTGTTTCGAAGCTTTCACTGTTGTCGTTGCATCAACCATTTGTATAAAAAAATTATGGAGTCTGAATGTTTTATGTGGTCAAATGCATCCACAGGTCGTCGAGCAGGAATAATTTGAATCGAAGTTAAGAACGACGGGAACAGACGTTTGGAAGAGGAACATATGCTGACAATAGGAAGGGGCCCACATCTGCCACCTAAGCGGTCAAACCAGCTTAGAGTGTGTCGGTTAAGCCACGCCGAACCTCCTTCCCACTGGTCGGGCTTAACCGCCACACTCTAAGGGTACACTCCTTAGGTGACCGGGCCCACAACCCCATTTGGCTGCACATTTCTCGTCACCTTTCCCATTTTTTGTTTCTGTATTTGTGTTCGCCATTTAAGTTCCGTTTGTGTCCACAATTTGGGGCCGTTTCAGTCATGTTTCCAGCATTATACTGCTGTGGAAGCTATAAAAACCTGTTAAAACCTGTAGAATTGGCTGCTGTCCAGAAAAATTCATTGGCGATTATGCAAACGAGCATGCCTTGTAATATATGAATGGATCTTTTAATTGCTATCTGCTGTTCGAAAGAGTTTGATTTTTTAATCCCATATGCCTTGCATGAGAAAATGCAAGGGACAAGGAAATTATAAAATCTGAATTCAATGCATCACTTGTCACCAAACGCATGAAACTATTGTCAAAACATATAGAAAAAAATCTTTATTTTTCTTTAAAAAACACTTCTAGATCATTATTTCTAGTTTTTGAATTTTAAGATTTTAATAATTACAAACAATAAATTATTAATAATTAATATTATTAAAAATAAATAAATATAATGCTTCTAGAACATTACTTTTACTTTTTGAATTTTTAAGATTTTAATAATTACAAACAATAAATTATTAATAATTAATATTATTAAAAATAAATAAATAAAACTTTTTAAATTTTAATTTTTAAAAATAAGTTTATTAATTATTAAAAATAAATAAATAAAACTTTTCAATTTTTATTTAAAAAAAATAAATCTATTAATAATTGATATCTAATAAGAATTAGTTTTGAAAAAGGTAGATAATAATAAAATAATCAAAAGAAAAAATTAATTACAAATAATAATAAATTATTAATTAAAATTAATTTTAAATAACAATTTTAGTTAAAATTATTATATAATAATCAATAATAAATTATTGATTGTTAATTATTTAAATGACAACGTGTTTATAATTTTATTAGAAATAGATTATTTTGGATTTTGACAAACTTGACACATAAATGACAATTTGATGATTAAATCAATGTATTACAATTGAGTTTCTAATTGGATATAACATAATAGACACTAAAACTAATTGAAAGATTGTTATGAGGGTAGTAAAAAACACAAACTAATCAACAATCAATAATTATTATAAATAAAAATAATAAAAAATTAATAATTAAAATCAATTTTAAATAACAATTCTAATTAAAATTATTAAATAATAATCAATAATAAATTATTGATTGTTAATTATTTAAAATTAAAATTGTTGAATAAATTAAAAACAATTCGATTTCGATAACATATCTATAATTTATTAGAAATTGATCATTTTGGATTTTGACAAACTTGACACACAAATGACAATTTGATGATTAAATCAAGTTATTACAATTGAGTTTCTTAATTGAATATAACATAATAGACACTAAAACTAATTGAAAGATTGTTATGAGGGTAGTAATGCAACATTTCAGGGTGCATCTATGAGATCACAACTCTTTGAGGCATTGTGTCAAATAGGCAAGACATTAAAAGAGTTTGCTAATTATAAAAAAATATGCATCTAATATAAAAAATACAAAGAATGGAAGCAATACTTGCAACATATAAATTGTTCTGTAGTAGCCACTTTAAAGAATCATGTTACCCTCTACCTTATAAATTTGTTAGTAAACAAAGCTAAGAAAATGCTATAAATAAGATAATAAATTGACTATTAGCATATACCAATTTTCATAAAGCTATAGATCTCTTCCATTTCAAAACACACAAAACAATATTGGGTAGATAGTCAATCATCTTTAATTTCTATAGTGAATAATTTCTCCCCATAGGAATTAGGTAGAGTATATAAAGTAAACCAATGAACACACAACCCTTATTTTGAAGTAGTTTGGTTTGTGCTCCTTTCTCTCCTTAATCTTGTCTAATTATTTTGAAGAGACCAAGGGTCATAACTAAACTATAGTTCATTCAACCCATTGAATGGCTTAGTTGATGAGGTTTGACAAAAGCAATTTGATGAAGTGATTGTTGTGTTTAACATCATGCATGTGGAATGAAGTGTGGTGGCAATAACCTACCTATAGTTGAATCAAACATTATTTTTTTAGAATTTTAGAAGGCTTAATATTAGAAAGATAGGTGTTATTTTTAGACTTTTTACATGGGCTTCCTAGTCACCCATTTGTTATAAATTTGCCTATACAACTAAAATTCCCCTTATGAAGTATGTAGTGAAGATTATATTTCATAAATGAAGAATGCATCTTGTTGAAGTATCCATTTGTAAAATAGACCAAAAATCATGAATTACTAAAAACCTTCATGGCCCAAGCAAGGACTCAACCATATCCTTATATCCTTACCTACCACCTAGATACTTTGAGCTATCTACTCTTATTGACCTAGCATATATTTTTATTTGTAGTTGTCTTATATTTAGGTGGTGAAGAGATTTATTTGTGCAAACTAAAGAGAGGGTTAGTAGTCATTACACACTATATGGTATAAACTATAGAGAATAAAGATGAAAATACAAGAAAAATAAATGTAGTTCACAATTAGTTATTTCCACCATACATTGATTTCCACATAGTTGTAAATTTTGTTTCATGTTAGATATGCCCACAACAATAAAATTAGGTGATACTACTAATGTAGTTTTAACCACAACATTTGAAAATATTGTGAACCTTGTTCTCTTCAAAACAATCAAACAAGATTAGGTGTAGCTATATATGTGGGATAAAAATCAAATACATCACTTTTTTGGCAACAAATATAGTGTGCCCCCATATTTGTTGGGTGGGAGAAGGGGATTATAAAATGTGTAAAGGGTTGCACAAAATGTACTACTACTTCATGTTTCATGTTAGATATATTTGTATTTGTAGTTATCTCATATTTAAATGGTGAAGATATTTATTTGTGCAAACTAAAGAGAAGGTTAGTAGAAATAGCATATTATATGGTATAACCTATAGAGAACAAAGATGAAAAGACAAGAAAAATAAATGTAGTTCATGATTAGTTATTTCTACCATATATTGATTCCCATAGAGTTTTAGATTTGTTGAACATATTAGATATGCCCACAACAATAGAAGTAGATGATACTACTAAGGTAGTTGTAACCACAACATTTGAAAAAAAACCCTCTATTCATTATGCTTTGATGGATGTCCATACCCCATTCCAAAGTTCCGATATTGACACAACCAACATGGATGTTAATGAAGGTTATGAAATTTAGCTTTGTACTTGCCATTTGTATTTGCTTGAAGGAATTGTTGTATGGTATTAGATGTTAGATTAAACTCTTTAATCAAAATCCAACTAAAGTGGATAAGCAACATTTAAGTATCAAATAAATCTCTTCGTCACTTAAGTATAAGATAGCTAGCCAATATATGTCAAGTTAATAAGAGTAGATAGCTCAAAGTATCTAGGTGGTAGGTAAGGATAAAATGATATGGTTGAGTCCTTGGTTAGGCCATGAAGGTTTTTAGTAATTCATGATTTTGGGTCTATTTTACAAATGGATACTTTCAACAAGATGTGCTCTTCATTTATGAAATATGATCTTTACTACATGCTTTATAAGTGGGGAATTTTAGTAGTATAAACAATTTATAATAAATGGGTGGCCGTAGGAAGCTCAAGCAAAATTCTAAAAATAACCCTTGTCTTTCTAATATCAAGCCTTAAAAGAAATCATTCTAAAAGTTTAGTGTATGATTCAACTATAGGTAGGCTATTGCCATCACACTTCATTCCACATGCATGATGTTAAATGTAACAAACACTTCACTTCTTTTGTCAAGCCTCATTAACCAAGCTAGTCAATGGGTTGAATGACTACAATTTATTAATAACCCGATCTCTTCAAAATAGTCAAACAAGATGACAAAGAGAAAGGAGCACAAACAAAACTACTTCAAAATAAGGATCATTCACATTCATTTGTTTGTTTTACATACTCTACTTAATTCCTATGGCAAAAATTATTCACTATCTATTTCTAATAAAATCATAGATCAATTTTTATGAGTTCACTTTCTAATAAAATCATAAATCATATTGTCAAAATTTAGAATATTAAATTGTGAGTTGTTTGTAATTTATTCATAATTTTAATAATCAATAATTATTGTTATTATTGATTATTATTTAATAATTTAAATTAATATTGACATTTAAAATTGATTTTTAATTAATAATTTATTATTATTTGTTAATTAAATTTTTGATTTATAATAATTATTGATTGTTGATTACTTTTTTATTGCTTATTTAAACTAATCTTTATTAAATATCAATTATAAATAATTTATTTTTAAAATTTAGAATTTTTTTTTTTAATAATACTAATTATTAATAAAAATTAAATTTATATATATTTTTTAAATATTAATAATATTAATTATTAATAATTTGTGGCTCTCGAAATTGATATCACAAAAAATGAAAGACTATTTTTAAATATAACAAAACTGTTTTTAATAATTTTTAATCCTTGTTTTATACATTATTTCATGGAAGAACTCAGATTTTTTAATCCCCTTATCCCTTGTATTTTCTCGCGCAAGGCATGTGGGATTAAAAAGTTAAATACACACTCTTCCAGGCAGCAGGTAGACGCGAACGGAAACGGGAACGGGAACGGCGACCGCAAATACGGAAACGGGAAAGGTAACGGGAAATGTGTAGCTGAATGGGGTTGTGGGCCCGGCCACCTAAGGAGTGTACCCTTAGAGTGTGCCGGATAAGCCCGGCCCTTCCCACCACATAATACTTGGTTTACTTGGTCTTCTGTTGACTTCATTATTCAGACCTGCAAAATTGCTAAATAGCAGAGTGAAAGATTTTGTGTCTGTTCACTTCTAAGATGGGGGTATTAGACGCTGCTTCTAACAGCGCTTTTCTTGAAGGTTGTTACAACGGTGAATATTTCGGCTGCATCATCGCTTACATCTTCTCTTTCGGAATACTTGCATATGGGTGCCTTCCAATTATAGTGATAGGAGCAGATTTGTGGAGCGCATTCAGGAAAAGGAAGCATTGGATTCCAGCAGACTATCTGGTTCTTGGTGCTCTTGCTCTTCAATTTGTAGCACTCCTCAAAATCTCTTTCGACTTTTCTCAGAACTCCTCTCTTGACTATTATACCGAAGAATCGGATATGTGTAACCTGTTAAATAATTTTGCTAGTGATGGGCTCCACGTTCTAAGTGGGAGAGTGAGCATTTGTGTGTTAATGGGCTGTTTGTTACCAGGAGTTGCACGCCCTCTCTCCCCATCTTTGTGGTCTGACATGGCCGCGCTTATCATAAGCTCTTCAATCTTTCTATTCCAGATTTGTTACGAAGCACAACTGCTTCAGTCACAAATTCACTTTATAGGCCGTTGCAGAGTAGGTATGACCAAATTTAATTTGATGCAATTGACAAACGCTATAATAATAGTGTCAATTATATTTCTGGTTCTTATTTTGGGTTCTGCTGCTCTGGCTTCTGTTACTATTCCTCAAATTATCTCTTCTAAAATACGCACAATTTTTTCTCCTCCGAATTTCCATACAAAATTTGGATGGGAAAAATTGGAAGAATAAGTAACCAAAGCATGGATTGTGGTTCGCACTTCCGATCCTCAATATATAATAACTAGATCAAGTCTCAGTTCATCCGTAGCGCTACTCATTAGCGCTTGCAATGGAGTTTTGGTCTGTCAAATGTTGGTCTTCAGAAAGCATTCATATTGGAATTTTTTGACTGATATTGAGGGTGGCCTCCGTTGTGTGGTCATTGTGATGGGTTCCCTTGTCATATACTGGAGATGCATCACACAAGTGGTTTACTACCCAAAAAGTTTAGAATGGAGGTGTTCTAGTTTCTCACAATATTTTCAGATTGAGGATTTTTGGAAAAGTCATTTGTTGGGGTTGATGCGTAGCTCCACAGGACATCGACAGCTTGGTAGAAGTTGCCTACTAAAAATAATCTTAAAGCTTTGCAGGGTCATGAGATTGCATAAGTTATTACATGTGCTTTATTGGCTTCAGATGTTTTCCGTTCTATTTAGCAAATTTTGTTGTTTATTATCACAATTGTTGCTTTCCAACAAATATTTCGGCAAACTTGTCATGGGTTCAGCATATGAAGAATTTTCCAATTTATATAGATCAGAAGTTCAATTAGGAGAATCCTCTGACTACAGTAGATACTTAAGGGCATTGGTAAATATGGAGGGCGAAAATTCTGCTGGATTGTGGATAGCCAACAGAAAATCCATTGGCCAAATACAAAAGCTGATGCAAAAGGGGGAATTAGAGGGGAGACAATGTGCTGACTTGATATCTTTGCTTCTGGAAAAGTCTTCGCCCGATTTCTGTGGTGAAAAATTTGTGAAGCCCCAAAATGATTTTCTCAACAGGTTAGGAGTGGAAAGAGAATTGGATCTTCGCAAGCCATCTTGGAAAATGACAGCAATCTCAATAATTGCTATCATCATCGAACTTTCTCAATTTATCCATGACGAGGCCGAGGCCGAGGCCAAAATTATGTTAAAGAGAGGTATTGAAGCTTGCTCTCAAGCATGGAATATCATGGAGGTCGTGGAAAATAATGCCAGTGAAACAGTTGCACTTAGTGTAGCAGCCGATGAAATCTTCCAAAACCTACAGAAAAGACACAAATGGCTTGAATACAGTCTTCCACTAAGCAGGTCAGTTGACAGGTCCCCTGCAGCCGCAAAAACAGCGATCCAGAATCTTGCTGAGAAGGGTAAGGAAGTAGCCAATCAATACTGCTCAAGCAATCCCAGTGAGGCAATTGCAGGTTACAACTTGTACAGGATCGGAAGAGTAAGCATGAATGAAAATAATCAGTTTAATAGTGTAGAAGAAATTTCTGATAGAATGTGTAGAATGTTAGCAGATGTGATGGGGTCCTGCTGTGTGAAGGCGGCTGGTGTGATAATGGAGGATTGCAAGAAACTGAAAACTATGTCCGATGAAGAAAGCATTTTAAAAATTGCAAGAGTAGCGGGAAAAGTGAAAGGAGTGAGTGAAAGTGTTGGGTGGACTTTAAAATGGAGCTCAGACGCAGAAAGCACATCCATTAACACCTCACTAGCAAGAGACGAAACTCCTGCTCTTAGAAGGTATCTCACTTTTCAGATCGGATAGATAGCGACTTCTATTTTCTATTGTTCAACATATGACTGGATTATGCCTAGAATTAGACTGATCATTTGCTGGTTGTGTATACATTATTATATTTAGAGAAGTTTCTCTCTTTATTAAAGTGTCCTGAAATTGCAAAGTAAGATTATGCATATCAAACAACACAATGCAAGTTTTAAAATTATTAGATTTTAACATTATCAACAATTTTACTAGGAAAGGCCCGATTTAAAGGAGTGTACTAGTTGATCGTCAAAGTCGACCTGCCCTATGAAAGATCAAAATAGTATAGTGATACATTCGGTGGTTTGGCACAGAAAAGAAAGTAATTTCTGGTGAAATTGGAGAGCTCTTAAAAGATTTCTGCTTCTCAATTGATAGATTCAAAGATTCTTGGATAAATCTGTTTGTACGTAATAGATGTTTGGAGATTATGATGAGATATAATTTATATTTTAATTTTTTTTATAAATTTTATTTTATAATATAAAATAATGAGGGTTTGGTATAAGAATGCAATATCAAATTTTAGGATATATTCAACATATTGTTATTATGTTTGTCACTTGTATTCATTAGTTTTGTTTTGTGCTTGTCAATGGAACCATAAGATTTAAACTTTGTTTTGAGCATCCATTTACAAAGGTTTCTTCATTAGCAAGCAAAAGTACTGACTCCCTTTTCTACTTTCGATGAATTGAATCCATCTCCTAGTTTATAGCACTTTATTATTTTCTTTCTTTTATTACTTCTTTAAAACTTCTTGGTTCATGAGTATTTAAAATAGTTTTGAGTCATGCATAACTAACCTTATAGCCTTGTGATCTAATGGGTGGTTACCTTTCTCATTCTAATACCCTTAGAGGAACATTACATTATGAAGTGGACAATGAGCTTAAATTTGGCTCATCAATTCCTTCTCCTTCTTCTATTGATTCAATAATTCTTTCTAGTTTTAGCTCAACCTTTTTGCAAGTGGACAATGATGATCATTGTCATTTTTCTCATCTAGCAATTCAACACAAACACTTTGAAGGTGACATTCTTCTTTGAAAAAGAAATCTTGACAGATGTAAAGTTTGTTTTCTTTTAGATCATACAATCAATAGGATTTATTGAACCCACCATATCCAAAAGTGATGCATTTTTTAGTCTATTCATTAAATTTCCTTCCATCCTCTTTTAGAATGTGTCTGTAGGCAATGCTCCTAAAAACTATCAAATGCTTAACTGATGGTTTCTTACCCAACCATCCTTCTTCTAGAGAGATGATTTCCAATATTTTAGTCAAAAATTGACTAATGAATATGAATTACTTCTCCCAGTAATGTATTTCCAAGATTGCAAGTCTTGAGCAAAGGTTTAGCTTTTTCTTTAAGTGCCTTATCTATTATTTTAGTAATTTCAATTGTTGTGGAGTATGTGGAGTTGAGAGTTGCCTCTTAATTCCCTTTTTTGTAATATTTTTCAAAATTATTTGAGGCACATCCCCAAGTATTGAATCTTAGCATTTTTATATTTCTATTAAGTTCATTCTCAACTTGGTGTATAAACGTCTTGAAAGCATCAAATGCTCCAAAATATTTCTTGAGAAAGTAAACCCATACATTTTGAGTGAATTCATTAATAAATGTCATGAAATACTGTAGAAAGTATCTTCATTGGTCCACAAAAATTAAAGTGAACTAACTTTACTTAATGGAAACTCTTTCAAGATTTTTTAGATTTTTTTTTTGTGATGTTTCCCCATAAGACATACTTTAATGAAACACTTCTCTATAGTGATGGGTGGAAGACCATATACTATATTCTAATTAGACATTTCCTATAGTGAATAGAGATTAATTTAGTCAAACATTTAATGTTGTAGGTGATTTATTGAAGCATTACTTGAAAGTGAGTTTTTGGAATCTAGTTTGTCCTCAAGTAAAATAGTTCTCCTTTTATATATCTTTCACATACTAAATTTCCATTACTATCATTTACTCATTACAATTTTCCTATTCAAAAATTACCTTCATATTTTTTTCTAATGAATTAGCTAACTAAGATGATATTTGTCTTTAGTCTTGGAACAAATAAAACATTATCAATACATCTTTTAGTGGCATCCATTATCATCTTCAATATCTCCTCAATCAGCATACCTTCTTGCTTACCTTTTTCCATATCTTTCTTCTTCTAAGTTATGATTGGCACTTGACATGACCAAGAAGATTACAACAAACCTTTCCTTTATTTTTCTCACCACTATATACAACCATATATATATATATATATTATTTTTTTCTTTATTTTTCTAATAAATCTTACGAATTGTAGCCAAAGGAATTAATTTTTGTGGTGAATGTATGAAGAGAGCACAATAGCATGTAGCAGATGTTGTGTGGTTGTGTGTAGAGATGGATTGAAGATGTTGTAGGTTATTTCTGGTGGAGGAGGTCGGGCTTTGGTGGACATGAATCCATGAGGGGGAAAAAGAGAAATAGGTTGTGTTGTTGGAGAGAAGTGGTGTGAGTTTTGACACGATGCTGGAAAAGGCAGAAGAAAGATTAGTTTTCAACACTTGGAAAATGAAGGAGTTTGTCGTAGGTTGATGTCAACTTGAAAGAGTGATTCCATCACTCAACTCCATCATTGTGATCCTATGATCACAATCTTTCTACCTGACGTGTTTGATGCAGGAGCATCCCCGATGAATGGGTTATCCTCATCAACCAATTTTTTTTTTTTGTTTAATTTTTAGTTTTGGCTTGTTTGGTTCTCTTTTGGCAGGAAAACACATATGCAACTTTGTCAAAGACTTTCAATGAGAAAATATCTAGTCATATTTTAATACACTAGCACCAACAAAGTTTTAAACTTGAAAGAATCATTGAAAAAGGATGTACAATTCCATCAATGTCACCATATCACAAAGTAATGGAGTTGCAGATTGATGGTTGTGAAATCCCCATTTAATTTTTTATGTATTCAAATTTATAAATAGCTTAAATATTTGAAATGTAATTGCAATATGTAATAAAAATAAAAATGTTCGGGACAAGGAAAGGAATAGATAAAATATACACGCTCAGAATATGAAAGGATGCAGACTATGGGCAGTCAGTGCAAAAGAAGAGGTCGCGCCTCATCCCAGCCAAAAAAAAGAGGAAATTTCAGAGTGAATTGAGGAGGAAAGAGAATACATTGAACTTAATGAAGGGGCTACACCTGGCAGGTTGAACCGCTGAATGAATGGAAGAAGTGTCTTTAAGTGATTTAAAAAAAAAAAAACCAAAAATCATCTAGCTTAGTGGGCGACATATAAGTAGGGAATATGAAGGGGTAGTTGAATACCTTCTTTATACAAATTTAAAACATGAATAGGGGATGATGTCAGTGTGAAGAGAGGGGTACCGACTAAGAGAGATAAATGTGTAGATTTAAGGAAGTCACGTGTTGTTAGGGAGTGTGGGGCTGCAATAGTTTTATTTTGAAAACCAAATAAAGATGAGGCAAATTATTGGAATTAAAAAATGAACAGATAAGTTGAAGGCAACACTTAGATTATGTGGAAAGTAATGCTTGAAATGAGGAGAATCTCACTCAGAAAGGAGAGAAGATAAATTGCCAAGGTAAGAGAAATTTGATGGGAGTTGTAGGCAGATTTAAATTTGTAAATTTTTGAGATTGATTTGAATAAAAAGAAGTTTAAGAAAAGTAGTTGTATCAGCGTGAAGTTTATAGATTGTTTAAATGTGAGGGAATTTAAAAAATAAAGTTGCCATTGCAATTATATAATTTGAAGTTGTGATTGAAGAAATAAAAATTTGAGTTTGTTGCAATCTTTGCTTTATTGAATTTTGAACCAAGGTAGGGTTTTGCCTAAGAGTGGTTTTGTGATTTGGATGCTTGAGAGAGTGGTGTTTTTCCTTTGCATCATTCTCTTAACAAATGCACTGTGGCATAAATAAATACATCTCATACATGGGTGTTGATTTTTTCCATGTTTCAATAGATCCTAATGTCCTGCATGCATGCAAGTTAAAACCAACAACATGCACGAGTCCCAAGTGACCCAATTAGCAACCTGTTAAACATGCACGTACATGAAACAACATGCAAGCACATGCAAATCTTGTAGCTCCAAAAATCAAGCAACCTCACATGCTAGGCATCCCATAGAGAAAATAAACTTTACTACCAAAATATAACTCACTTACAAATCCTAGTCAGTCTGAGTGACAACTAAATCTTCATTAAGAAAGTTTCCCGAGCTTCAAGCTTTAGTCAAAAAGTCAAATACATGCCACATGGAATCATGGTACTCCTAGAGTTTTCATAATTCTTAATGCTCAATTGAGTGCCCACGTAACAAGTGCCACTACTCCTTCCTTTCACTTTTCTAAAGAGATAAACTAGCACACAAGTGGACCACACCAATACTTGCATCCAAAGTAAACTACCACATGACAACATGGCACCCAATTTTTATTTATAAATAATTACCTTTTCCCAATGGAGTGCCAATGTGACATGTATCACAATTTTTCCTTTTCACAACTTGCATGTAGGATACCAACTCCATGTTGGGTCCCATAAAACAACTTAGCAATTTGGAAACATAAATTATTGTATTTAATAAATTAAATCAGAAACATAGGGGAAAATAATTAATAAATTAATCATGGGACTCATTAAGGTTGAAACACCTTAATCCCAAAATTCTCCCACTTGTCGAAGACCTTCCCGAGTCTCTGTATCACTACTTATGTCACAAGGCCCATAGAATCGACACACCATCTCAACTTCTCTATGCTCATTGGCTTCATCAGTGCATTCACAACATTCACAAAAGTGTCCAAATTTTCCAAGTTCACCTTTCCATCTTCCACCATATCATGAACAAAATGAAACTACACATCAATGTGCTTTGTTCTGGCATGGAAAGTAGGAATTTTCACTAAACATATAACACTCTAGGTATCACAATAGATAGTAATCTGTTTTGTATCAAAACCATGAGAACATAGTCTCTTAATACAAATGGCCTCTTTGCAAGCATGAGTACCTTCCATATACTTAGCTTTAGTACAACACAAAGTGACTACAACTTTCCTCTTACTCATCCAACTAATAGCACCACCAAACATTATGAAAACATATCAAATTGTGGATCTCCTATTGTTAATGTCACCTACCCTATCAAAATCCACATATCCATGAATGCTTGACACCAAATGTCAAGGTCTAGTAGGATAACCATGAAAACATAGGCCATAATCGAAGTACCTTGCAAGTACCTAAACACTCTCTTTAACACATCCTAGTGCACCCGTCCAGGATTAGCCATAAAAAAACTAAGGAATCCCACTACTTGGGTAATGTATGACCTCTTACAAACCATATCATACATTAAGTTGCCAACAACACTTGCATAAGGAACTCTAGTCATGTCCTCCATCTCGGTATGAGATTTTGGACAATCCTCCATAAAAAGATTCATCCCTTGTATAATAGGAACAACTAATTGTCTACAAGTTGTCATGCTAAATCTCTCCAACACAGAGTTCACATACTTGCTCTGGCTTAACCAAAGCTTTCTTTTAGATCTATCTCTTCTAATCTCAATCCCTAGAATATACCTCGCTATGCCTAGATCTTTCATCTCAAATTGTGTTGACAACTAAGACTTCAAATCAAAAATCATACTTTTTCCATTCCCAATAAATATATCATACACATACAGGACAATAATGAGAATGCAACCATAATCAGTCTTGTAATAGAAACAATAGTGAGATTTGGATCTCATAAATTCCAAGGATAACACATAGGTTTCAAACTTCTAGTAGCACATCCTAGGAGATTGTTTCAAACCATACACCAATTTTCTCACCTTACACACTAGGTTCTCTTTTCCTTTCACAATGAAATACTCTAGATATGACATAAATTTCCTCCCCCAAATGACCATGAAGGAAAGCTATCTTCACATCCATTTTCTCAACTTCAAATTCATAAGCTTCTTCAAGTGATAATAAGAATCAAATGGATGTTAGCTTAGTTATTGGAGAGAAAATATCCCCATAATCAATTCCATCCACCTGGGAATATCCCTTTACAACCAACCTTGATTCATTCTTCTCAACACTACCATCATGACCGATTTTCTTCTTGAACACCCATTTGCATCCAATGAGCTTACATCCTTCTAGCAAAGGTACTAGATCCCATGTGGAATTTTTTTTACAATGCCTCCATCTCTTCATCCATGGCTTCTATCCAATAATATACATCATGCATACCTATAGCCTCTCTAACAATCCTAGAATCATCATTGTTAGTAATGAATGAAAATATGCAACTGGAATCTAACATAGAACATCCAAATCTACCAGGTTTCTTCCTTTCTCATGTAGACCTTCTCAATAATTGAGATTGAGGTTCTTTATATTCTTTAGAGATGCTAGATCTCTCCTCATCATTAGGTCCACTAGGATTGCATAGTTTATCTCTCTCAGGAGAAGGTGGAATCCAAACCACCTCTTTCTTCTTCTCTTCCTTCTCTAGCCATAGATCAACTATCAAAGTTTCAACTCACAGAAGATCACACTTGTATTGTAGAGAACCTTCTCTACAACTAGACCCTAAAGTTTGTACCCTTTCACATTGACACCATAGCCATTTAAGATACACTTCACTAGCTTACCCTCCAACTTAAATCTCTTTATATGAGGAACATGAGCATATGCCTCACAACCAAAGACTCTAAGAAGTTTCATCGAGGGCTTCTTGCAAGACCATGCCTTAATGGGTGCCTTTTTGAAAAGAGTCAAAGTAGGAGACATGTTAATCAAGTAACATGTAGTGGATAGAGCTTTAGACCAAACTTTTGTTCAATTCCAACACCACTAGGTTTTGCCACAATAGTGTGTCTCACTTCTGGGACATGTTGATTTTTGCTTGAAATCATTGTTTTTTATAAAATGTAATGATTTAAGTCATGAGAGGCTCCATCTAAAGGATTTTAATTGAAGAGGGATAAATATGACCCCCTTAGATCGTACCTCCTTGGATAGAACCCCTCTAGTATTAAATCATACCCACAATGGAGTCTCCTTCGCACCTATGAAAATGCTAATAAAAAACCACTTTTTCTTTACATTTTGAGATATTAAAAAATGTCAATTAAAAATTATTTTTTGGAAGATTATAGCCCTTGAAACAAGCTTTCCAACAAGTATAGTTTTCATATATTTTCATTTTATCATATATTTAATTTTCAATTTTTACTAACCATAGGTTTTTCTTCGAACATCAAGCTCTTTATTGTACATAGGTGGAAAAATAGTAAACCGTTTTTAAATAAAATTAAAAAATACCCTTTCCCTAGGTATTGATATCCTTGTTTCACCCAAAAAAATTGGATTTTGATGTACATGTTACCCATAATTTTTCCCTAGGTCTTTATTCGGGATGTTATCTTATTGTTTTGCCTAAGTCATGAACCAAATCTAGTTTTGGGCAGTCTTTTGTCATCCATTTGAAACTTGGGTAGGGTTTTATTAGGTTTGTCGAACCCACCATTTTACTTATCTTTCATCGGGCAGTGTTCTCTTGTCACATCCAAACTTCCTTTTTCTCCCAAAGTACATGTACAAAACCGATTGAGCAATGAGTCTAAGTTTGAAAACTTCACTCATAAGTTATGCCTCGGGCGGAATTTTCTAAGTCATTTCGAACCTGGGTGGGGTTTTGTGAAGTTATGCGAACTATCAGTTTCACCGCCTATGAAGAATTGTGTTGATTAAACCAAATTATTGCCAGTCTAGTTATTCAATTAAGATGTTATACAAAAGAAAGCTAGTATTTTCCAAGCATAATATAAATAGAAACCAACAAACCATGCATGTGAAAGCACAAATAACACCAAAAAGAGATATTTAATTTATATATAAACATTTTTACATTATGCTGGTATAATCATAATCGCTTGGTTCAAGTACAAAAACCTAGGTTGGTGGGCACAAAAAGAGACAAAAAGAAGATATTTTAGGTGCACAAGGTAAACATCAGGACCTGGATGCTCTCAGTAACAACCTACAAGCGTTCAATTTGAGTAGGTGAAAGCAGATTCTCGTGTGACTAGAGGAATTGCACGAACAACCCCATGTCATTCCTCACTACTCCATTGCACAGTAGAGCCACGACCTCCTCCAGAGACTCATCCTGGATAAAAAAAATGCAATGTAGATGGAATCAACTACCAACCCAGTTTAAGGATAGTAACTAAGTCCATTTATTGCCACCTTGACATGATGATGGAATTCCAATTTCACCAGACGCTCTAGTGCCCTCACGCCCTAGTCTCGATGGCTAGATGTTTTGACAACTATGTAAATAAATCACTCTAACATGGTAGTATTATGCACATGGGCTTGGCTCAGAAATGCCTTGCCTAGTATGCTTTGAAGCACTTCTTCCACCTCACTCTGCACCATGAAGACCTCTTTCAGTTGATCAGAAATGTGTCTGAACAGAGGATTGCACTCAATCTCTTCCAGAACAATATAATAGTTCACAAAATTTCCATCGCTTTTGGAGCTCACCATATTGGATGCAATTGATGTTGGGAGAGAAGTGACACTACCTGAATTTATATAATTTTGGTTAGACATGTGCGGATTCATTCAAGATTGATAAGATGTGAATTTAATTCACATTTATGGTCAGTTTGTGTCGATTGAATTACAATCCTTCATCAGAGGAGGAATACGTTGCATTAAAGATTGATGAAATGATTGGTCCTTTGGCGACTGTTGCTTGGGTGATGATTGATTTTCTCTACTGATATTTTTATTCTTGGCAAAGTTTCCAATGGTATTATCAATTTCCCGATAAATGTTTGGGATACAAGAAGTCACTAATTTAGTAACGACTTTAGTGTCCATTCAATGGCTTTCACCATATTATAAATTAGAAGTTAAACATGGATAGGGGGAATTTTTTTGATCTCTCTGAATATATATGGGGGTGTTTTTGAGGAGGAATAACATTAATTACATATTGCAATAGCTTATAATTGATGTGTTATAAATTAAAGGATTTGAAGTATGCTAACTTGGGTGTTATGTGTACGATATAGCTGTGTTTTCTTCAAAAAATTGAGTTGTATATCTTTCATTTATTGCAGTCTGAATCTATTCACATTAGTTAGATTTGATAGTCATGGTTTGTAATCTTTGTATTGATCATAAATGGATGCTTTCTCTCCCCTCACGTTAGCTTCATATTTATGAGCTAGCGTTAGTCACCTTTTCTTCTTTTTGGTTAAAAGCATACTCATTTCTTTAGAATAGATAAATTAATTGAAGATTTTGTGAGGGAGTTGTACCTTGATAAAATTTAGAGAAAGGCCACAAATACAATTGTGCACTTTTCAAAGATGTTAGTAGATTTATATCAGTGCCAAGTCCATTTTTAGAGTTGCTATATGATTTATCTATCAAAGCTTATTTCATTCGCTAACAAATTTTTGGCGACTCCATTGGCGATAAATTAGTTAGAAGTCTGACAATCTCCATTACGTCACGCAACAAAATGACACTTCTTCATAATGATGTATTCCCTATTTTGAAACCAGATTTAGATTGGGTTGGTGCTGAGCAAGAACATATCGTATCACAATTAAATACACTCACATGGAGATATAGAAGGAGTGCGACAGATTATGTGCGAGTGAACTTTGTCTTCGAAGAAGAAGAGGAACGAGCCCAGTGACCATTTGTACCTATGATTGAACCACCCCCAAGAATGATATTTGAATATTATGACAACCCACCTCGTCATCATATTCATCATCCCAATCCACCTACATGTCAACCAAGGGACCCACCTGCATATCGGCCTTAGAATCCACCTTTGGCTCATTTGCCACAATAATCTCCTTTTTCTAATTTTACTCTAGAGGTGAGTTGGTGACTCTATTTGTTGTTTATGGCTTCAAATCTCTGGTGCAACCAAGGTGGTCCCCTTGCTTTATCACAATATCATGACCCACCTAGAGGATCTTGGAGGGGATTTCCTAAATTCTCAGGTCAAAATGAACAAGATCCTGAGGACCATATTTTAGATATGATGGCTATGAGTGCAATTTTAGGAATCCAAGATGAAGATGTGTAACTTGTAAGGATTTTTATTGAAAATTTGGTTGAGAAATCTATTGAATGGTTTAGAGAACTCGAAAAGGGAAGTATCACTAGTTGGCATGTTCTTAAGACAAAATTTCTTCAGCATTATGGAATCCCAACTAATGTTGCAACTACCCTGCGTCACTTTTTCTAGATTATGAAAAACATAGGTGAAACGATGAGGGATTTTGTTCACTGTTTCAATCAATCTCTCCAAAAGATTCCTACCCCAAAAAAGCCCAGTGCAGAGATTCAATACCACATATTCATTTCTGCTCTTAAACCAGACATACAATTACTTCTGAAAAGAGACAAAATTCGAGGAATTGAACAAGCTCAATAAGAGGCAGTGAAGGCTGAAGATGATTTTATTGTAGTAGGCAAGTTGAAAGTAAATTCAAGTATGAAGCTTGAAACCAGTTATAAAAATTTTCTCAAGCTTCTAGTGAGATGCAATCCTACTGTGGAAAACATGAACTTAACGATCCTTGATAATCTGCATTAGCCTAATGAAAGGCATAACCATTCCTGTGTTGATTTATCCTTGAACTTATGAACCTCTGTTGAAGTTGAAAGTGATTAGGGTTCATCTAGTGATGATGAAGATGAGGAATTTATAGTGAAGCCACCATTGATTTCAATTTCTTCTCCTGGTGAACTCTCTCTTTTAGAGGCTAGCTCGAAATATTTGGTATCAACTTCTCTTGTTTCTTTGGAATATGAAGCTTTCCTTTTCAAAGAAGTGGAGAATAAGAATCTATGTTTAAGTTTGGAAGGAGATGATGATTCTAGGAAGGATGATCTTTACAGGAAAGAATGGAGGTTAATTTATCCTAACCCTCTCTTTGATTTTGATGAATTTGACATATATCATAACCCTCTTTTTATAAATTTAGAAAATCAATTAATGATAAAAGAATATTGTTTGCTCAGAGCTGCAGATAATCATGACCAGAGACAAAAAGAGGAAAATTCCAATCTCCCAACTAAAGAAGAAAATAAAAGTCAAGTCCAAAAAGTAATTGAATCTTTAGATATCATCTTTCCTGACACACAATTAGTTATGAGAAGTTCAAGTCTGCCAGTGAAATCCTTGAAGGCCGAGCAACTGTAAGTGAAATAATTGAGCATTTTGTTTGAGAATATTTTCATTTTGAAAAGAATATTGCACAAGATTCAAGTTGTTTTAGTCAAATTTTTGAACCTATATGTGGGATGGACGAAAATGAAAAAAGAATTGAAATGGCTAAAACAAAGATTGAGTCTGATGAATTTGATGAAGCGTGTGCTGCAAATTGGTGTCCAAATTTTTTAAATAATGCAATTACTTCCACATATGGTACTCAAGAAGTTTCTTTATGTCGTGATTTGTATGTGGGATGTCCAATTCGAGGGATGGTTTCTTTTTGTTTAGAAAATAAAGTGCAACATGATATTACAGATGACATTGCACATGCAAAATTTGGTGATTTTATGCAAGGAAATGCTGGTATGAGCCATTTAATTACTGAGGCATCTTATCAAGAATGAATATTTAAAAAAAAGACATCACTTAAGAAGTATTTATAAGGTGTTGAATTCATTTATTTGACAGTGGAGGTTGCAATTTGGCAGTTGGTTGTACACACAGTTTTCAATTGCTCAACATTGATTTGTATAGGCAGCTACTTCTCCCAACCTGTCAATGGATTTGAATGAATTATCTCGTGAGTCATTTGAGGTAGGGTTTTCCTAGTAGATAGTGAAATTTTTGTCTCGATAGTCTAGATGTTTCTTTCCTTGTTTTGTCTGTTTTTGGCTTGCTTTTGTTGTCTCTCCTCCTTGACTCCATGCCCAATGGATAAGGACTGGTCTACACTTATGATTCTGGGTTTGTTGCTTCGTCCTTTGCAGTCCTTGTCCCTAGTTAGAGCCATTGTTACCCATAAATTTTCCTTAGATCTTTATTTGGGATGTTATCTTATTATTTTTCTTAAGTCATGGACCAAATCTAGTTTTGGGTGGTCTTTTGTCATCCATTTTGAACCCGAGTGGGGTTTTATTAGGTTTGTCGAATCCCCCATTTTATTGCTTATTTTACTTATCTTTCATCAGGAAATATTCTCTTGTCACATCCAAACTTCCTTTTTCTCCCAAAGTACATGTACTAAACCAATTGAGCAATGCGTCTAAGTTGAAAACTTCACCCATAAGTTATGCCTCGGGTGACATTTTCTAAGTCATTTCGAACCTGGGCGAGGTTTTTTGAAGTTATACGAACTATCAGTTTCGCCGCCTATGAAGAATTATGTTGATTAAACTGAATGATTGCCAGTCTAGTTATTCAATTAAGATGAACTATACAAAAGAAAGCTAGTATTTTCCAAGCATAATATAAACAGAAACCAACAAACCATGCATGTGAAAACATAGATAACACCAAAAAAGAGATATTTTATTTATATATAAACATTTTTACATTATGCTAGTACAATCATAATTTCTTGGTTTGAGTACAAAAACCTACATTGTTGGACACAAAAAGAGACAAAAAGAAGATATTTGAGGTGCACAAGGTAAACATCAGGACTCAAATGCTCTCGGTAACAACCCGCAGGCGTTGAAATTGAGTAGGTGAAAGTAGGTTCTCATGTGACTGGAGGAATTGCATGAACAATCCCATGTCATTCCTCACTACTCCAGTGCATAGTAGAGCCACGACCTCCTCCAAAGTCTTGTCCTAGATAGTAGACACAATGTAGATGGCATCAACTACCAACCCAGTTTGAGGATAGTAACTAAGTCCATTTATCGCCACCTTGACGCGATGATGGAATTTTGGTTTCACCAGACGCTCCAATGCCCTCATGCCCTAGTCTCAATGGCCAGATGTCCTAACAACTGTGTAAATAAATCACTCTAGAATGGTAGTATTATGCACACGAGATTGGCTCAGAAATGCCTCACCCAGTATGCTTCAGAGCACTTCTTCCACCTCACTCTGCACCATGAAGACCTCTTTCAGTTGATAAGAAATGTGCCTAAACAAAGGATTGCACTCAATCTCTTCCTGAACAATGTAATCATTAACAAAATTTCCATCGCTTTAGGAGCTCGCCATATTGGATGCAATTAATGTTGGGAGAGAACTGACACTGCTTGAATTTATAGAATTTTTGTTAGACATGGGCGCATTCATTCAAGATTGATAAGATGTGAATTTAATTCACATTTAAGGTCAGTTTGTGTTGATTAAATTACAATCCTTCATCGGAAATTTTGCATGTGCTATTGCTTGGTTTCCTCATACGTTGCATTAAAAATTGATGAAATGTTTGGTCCTTTGGTAGCTATTGCTTGGGTGATGATCAATTTTCTCTGTTGATATCTATTCTTGGCGAAGTTTCCATTTGTCTTATCAATTTCCCGATAAATGTTTGGGATACAAGAAGTCACTAATTGGTAATGACTTTAGTGTTCGTCCAATGGCTTTCGCCATATTATAAATTGGAAGTTAAACATGGATAGGGGGACTTTTTTTGATCTCTTTGAATACATCTGGGGGTGTTTTCATGGAGGAATATCATTAATTACATACTACAATAGCTGATAATCGGTGTGTTATAAATTAAAGGATTTGAAGTATTCTAACCTGGGTGTTATGTGTACGATATAGTTGTGTTTTCTTCAAAAAATGAGTTTTATATCTTTCATTTATTGTAGTTTGAATCTATTAACATTAGTTATATTTCATAGTCATGGTTTTCAATCTTTGTATTTATCATAAATGGCTACTTTCTCTCCCCTTGCATTAGCTTCATATTTATTAGCTAGCGTTAGTCACCTTTTTTGCTTTCTGGTTAAAAGTATATGTCGTTTCTTTAGAATAGATAAATTCATTGAAGATTTTGTGAGGGAGCTGTACCTCGACAAAATTTAGAGAAAGGATACAAATGCAATTGTGTGTTTTTTAGAGCTGTTAGTGGATTTATATCGGTGCCAAGTCCACTTTTAGAGTCGTTATCTGATTTATCTATCAAAGCTTATTTCATTCGCTAACAATGTATACACAACAAGTTAGGTTGTATGACACACACATATGTCCAAATTATAGTTATAGTGACTTCAAAAATTAATCTAAAAAAATATGCAACAAAAAATAATGAAAAAAATATCCTTTGCCTAGATATTGATGTTGAGAATCTGTATTTCAAAAATTATAATTTAGTCCTTTATATAAAAAAGTTATGTTGTACGACACAAACATTACTTTTTGAAAATGTTGTTTTCTATTTAAAACTATTTATTAAAGGAGATGTTGAAAGATTCATGATTTATTTTAGAAAATTTGAGAAAAAATAAAAAATTAGAATCTACACACAAATTGCCACAAATCACTAGTTTACATTATCTTCAAATTCTTAATGGTTTAGTTGCTATAGGTCTTTGAAGATGAAGATTCGGTTAAAAATATTGATGTAAATGTCCATCTTGGGAAAAAAGTGAGACACAATATTGTGATTTCACCCCACTCAACATCCTCCTATCCCTCTCCATCATCATTCTGTTCATTCTATCTACAACTCCATTTTGTTGTGGGGTGTATGGAGTTGTCTCTCTCAATCCCATGGTCCTTATAGAATGATCAAACTCTGTGAAATAAAAATCACCACCATTATTCATCCTCAAGAATTTGATTTTTCTACCATTCTAGTTTGCAACCAAGGACTTGAACTCCTTAAACTGACTAAAAACTTTAGATTTACTTTTGAGGAAATACATAAATGTCCTTCTAGAATAGCCATCTATGAATGAGACAAAATACATAGATCTAGACAATGAACATTAATTGGAACAAACACATCAGAATGCAAATAATTTAAAACCTCAAAAGATTTATAAGAACTAGAATAAAAGGAAACATGATGTTTTTTTCCATATATATAATATTTGCAAACATTGAACTCGAGATTATAATCATCAAGGCCTTCAACACGACTCTTATTTTTTAGGGCTCTAAGACTCTTCTCACCAATATCACCAAGCTTTTGGTGCCACAACATTTTTTTCTCCACTGGGAACTTTATCTCCAAAGGATTTTCACCCTTAGGTACCCAAAATGCACGACCATAAGATGTAGACAACACAATCTTCTTCTTTACTCGATCTGATGGTGAGGATGAAGAGTCCAAAGCCTATTACTTGGACTTTGTAGAAATACTATTTCACTAAATAGTGCATGCATCCAACTTATACAAGGTGCCAATCCAAGCACCCTTAGTGAGCACCATAGAACCTCTAGTCATCTTGCATCCACTACTCAAGAAAATAACCTTCACTCCCACATCACCCAACTTACTCACTAAGAGTATATTTTGTGCCAAACCAAGGATGTGTAGAACACCATAATTCCCCCTCACTCTACCATAAGGGAATCAAATCTTGACTCTTATAAGACCAACAATCTTCAAGTGAGAGTCATCACCCAGATACACCTTCCTACCATTTGCTCTTCATACTTTGAGAACCAACCTCTATGAGAGGTCATGTGGAAAGAGGCACATGAGTCAATCAGCTGCACATCTTTCAATGCATACGTTGCCAAGGGTGCAAAAAATGCATTTGCATATTCATACAAGGATTCATGTTGAAATAAAATTTATTAATTTTCTTCCCATTCTCCCCTCTTTGCAGTCTTTTAAAAAATGTATAGATTTCCCACAGTTCCACCATTTAGCCTTGGACTTTCTACCAGGAGACTTAGATCTCCTTGTAGACTTGGACTTAGACTTCTTGTCCTTTTTCTTTCCTTTCTCCTTTGATCTACCAAAAATAGATAGGGCCTCCTTGGCCATCTCAAAAGACTTCCTCCACATCTCTTCAGATAAAAGAGAAGCAACCACATCTTCCATGTTGAAAGTGGTTGTTGTGCTTCCAATAGCCATCGACAGGTGGTCCCACAAGTCTGACAAAGAATATAGAAAAAGCATGCAACAGTCCTTGTCTTCAATCTTCACACCAATAGAACCCAACTGACCCACTAGCATATTATTGAATGCATTCAAGTGATCAACAAATGATGGACTCCTTCCTCCATCCTCATAGAATACAACTTCTTTCTCAGGAAAATATTATTTACCAAGGATTTCCCTTGAAAAATATCACCAAGCTTCTTCCAAAGACTAGTTGAAGTCTTCTTCTCATGGACATTTAGGAGCACAAAATCAGCCAAACAGAGTCTTATCAAACCCTTTTCTTTTTGATCCTATAGATCTGAATCCTCTTGCAAGGTTACTACCAATTTTGCACTAGATATTGCAACCCATAGATCTCTATCTACAAGCATAGCCTCCATTTTGAGTTTCCACAACTCAAAATTTTGTTGTCATTGAATTTATCCATCTCTATTCTTTTAGATGTACTTTCCATCTTAAAACTACAACAAGATTACAAAGTTTTCTCTACAAGAACTAACACTGAATCTAGATAAGCACAAAAACACCTTCTAACCCACCAAGGATAACAAAGTTGGCCAACCTCTAATGCCAAATGAAAGGAAACACGACTACAAAAATGTTTCCCTAATGCAAATAAATCAGGGAAGAGGTTGCAAAAATTTGTTTCAAATCTTTAACTTTAACAGTCACTTAATAATTCACATGGAATTAGATTAATTTCAGATTTAAACAATTAAAGCACAACAAAAAATATATGTGGGAAAACCATTTTGGGAAAAACCCCACACCAAAGCATAGATCAATTTTATTTCTAGTAAAAGCTATTACAATACAATGTGTAGAGTCTATGCTCTTGTAGGTGTTATTTCATTGTGATACAAATCTAGAGTGAATTTGGTAGCATAATAATGTATTAGAAATTACAATCAATATCTCTTAACAAATACACTAACGATCAATAAATACATCTCATACATGGGTGTTTATTTTTGCCATGTTTCAATCTCCCAATCTCTTACATGCATACAAACTAAAACCAACAACATACACAAGTCCCAAGTGACCTGATTAGTAACCTATCAAACATGCACGTACATGCAAGCACATGGAAGGCTGGTAGCTCCAAAAATCAAGAAACCTCACATGCTAGGCATCCCATAGAGAGAGCTTTTACTACCAAAATGTAACTCACCCACAACTCCTAGTCACTTTGAGTGACATCAGCCTTTGTTAAGCAAGTTTCCTCTTCAAGCTTCAGGGTATGTGCAAGATCATGATGGGCCAAAAAGTGGCAATATGATGGGTATGTGGCTGATGACATTTTTTTTTACCCAAAATTGATGAAGCGAAAGGGTTTTAAAAGAGATTGTCGGAGTTTCCACCAATATAAATTATACTTTGCTTTGAATTTAATAAATAATAATTATTCGAACCTATTTGAATTCTGACTAAAGTCCTAATTGATGGGTTGGAACAGAAAAGCATCTATAATTCTCAAATGGTGTCATATTTTTTGAATCCAAAACATGTGTCACATTCTATGCTTCACATAATATAGGATTTAAAAAATGAATTTCATAATTACAGCCAAGTTAAGGTGGTCCAAACATGCAGTTTATATTTTTTAAAAGTTTGTAATAAAAAAAATTCATAATTAATTATTTACTTGGAAAAATTACAAAAAATACATTAGATTGGGTTAGGTCCTCTACTTATATCTAAAATTTTATAAAAATATTATCATTTTATTGTGGTTAGGGTGGTCAGTGAACCTACTTCTTATTTTTCCTTAGGAAATTTAAGTACTACTGCATTGAAATTTCAAATTTTCACCAAATAAATTTAAAAAAACAAAAAACCTAGTAGTTAGAAACTACATTCAATTTGCTACAGATTCTATTCTTACATATTTTTGAAATAATATAGATAACTTATTCAAATTTTTCCGTCAAGTTGCCTAACTCTGATTTTTTTGAATTTTTCTCCACTTAAGGGCCTATTTTTTCCATCATGATCCTTCATATACCCTTCAATAAAAAAGTCAAATACACATGCCAAATGGCATCATGGTGCCCATCCTAGAGTTTTTCACAAATTTCAATGCTCAATTGAGCGCCCAAGTGACAAGTGCCACTTCTCCTTGCTTCCACTTTTCCGAAGAGATAAACTAGCACACAAGTGGACCCCACCAGTACTTTGTTCCAAAACAAACCACCACATGTCAGTTCATCATGCCCATTTTTTATGTCTAAATACTTTTCCTTTTCCCAATGGAGTGCCCATGTTACATGTCATAATTTTTCCTTACCACACCTTGCATGTATGGTGCCAATTCCTTGTTGGGTCCCACAAAGTGACTTAACAATTTAGAAACAAATATTATTGTATTTAAATAATTAAATTAGTAACTTAAGGGTAAATAATTAATAAACTAATCATGGGACTCTCTAAGGTTGAGACACCTTAATCCCAATAGAAAAGAGATATCTCAACAACATTATTGGAAGCATAAATATTTATAATTCCAAAATAATGATTGTATAAATTTAAGAGGGTCCAAATCACATGGCTAGTGGAGTGAGAACAATGGTTGATGGGTAAAAGGAAAAAAACTATGTCACACTTTCATTGAACTTATTAGTATGAGTGAATTTTAGTATTTATAACTAAAAATCAACTTTGGTCAAACATATGATCTAATAAGATTTATTCTAGATAATTTAAATATGTCCACAACCTTTTCAACTAAAGTTGTTGGCTAAATGCATATGTAGCACCACTTTGAGGCCAATTTACTAAAAAAATGAAATTATTTTAAAAAAATAATGTTTCAACAACTCATACTCATATAAATAACATTTTAAAAAAAATGTAAAATACCCTTTTGTAGATCCATAAGTGTAGTTTTCAAATATATATTTATTTTAATATTATTTTAATATTATTTTCATTTTTTACTAAAAGTAAGTTATCAACAAAAAAATATTTGGTTGATTACCATGTGAAGAAAAATACTAAACCTTATTAAATAAATTTTAAAAAATATGGTTCCCTAGATAAAAGAATCTAGTTTAAGATAGTATAATTTGGTTTCTATTTTAGATAAATGTTTGATATAAAAGTTGACGTTGAGTGGAAACAACCATGTTTTAATACACACACATTTAAATATTTATTTAAAAATATATTTACTAAAATTACAAAAAAATATATCCATGCCCTCAAATTTCAAATTATAGATATACACAAAGAATTTGAAGGTAAAAAAAAGAAAATTCCTATATAAAGCTTGACATCTCATGTAATGTCATTTTTCAGCGTTTTATCAACAACTAAGTTATAGTGAACTCATTTATAAAAAACAATATTCAAATAATTTTCTAATCTTGTCAAAAAATACACATAAAATATACTAAAAATACACATTTTATTAGTTTACTTCATTTAAAAATTCAAAACATATATGCCACTTTCTAGTGATTCAAGTTTAAAATGACCAGTGTTGGCCATTTCCTTTATAAAAGTGTGACACAACTTTGTACTTTTACCCTGACAACATAATGATGTCAATTAGGAGAGAGAAAGGTGATGGTTCCTCCATGACCATTCCATGATTGTTACAAAATATAGAGTTGTATAATCAAATGGCATGAAAATAAAATGAAAGTAAAAAACCAATGATCTTCACTTTTTATAAGTAGAGAACATTTAAAGCCAATTTCTTCATATAAATATCTTACACAAAATATTTTATGGAGATGCCAGTATGACCTCAAATATTTTAGGAGAGAAAATTTATTGACAAGAATCAAGTTTCATGTTGTAGCTATTCGACTCCTAGAGAGGAATAATGATTTTGGAAAAATATTCTAGGGTGAAACTACCCAACTAAATATTGGGAAATGATATTCTTCACTTCTCAATACCCATCCACTTTAAGCCTTTGTGATTGTCTCACAACCCTCTTTGAAAATTAGAGGATATCTCACTTGAGGGTGAGAAAATTCTTTCCCCTTCTTCAAAGGGTGTGAAATAGTAGTAGGCTACACTTTGATAGTTGAATCATCCAATCTAGCATAATATTTAGCCTAAGAACCACAATAGTTAATATTTTTTACTTTATAATGAGAGATCATTTTCTATTTATCCTTGGATTTCAAGGTGGGAACCTTTGTAGTCTGAGAAAGCTCAACCAATCAAGAAGGTGATTTGACTTGAGGGGTCACCAAAGGCTAATACGTAATTTTTTGCTCTGTGGATTGGCACTAAGAATGAGTGTTGTGAAAATTGAGGTAAAGCACATGTTGGGTGTGACAAAGGTTACCAATATGAATATATACATATTCTTTTATATCCTTAGTGAAGTCAATATTGATATAAATATGCTTTTCTAGATGAGCTTGAAAAAATCTATTAAGCTCAACATAAATGATCCTTCCTAGGGAAGTAACAATAGAATGCAAAATATTCTAATATGGAAGGGGTAAACTTGGGAATTTGAGCCAAATTAACACAAAGTTTCTTCTCATGCGAGATAGAGAAATATCATGTCCATGGATGAAAGACCAATAAATGTGTATGTATATACCAAGGACCATGCTTAAGGATAGCCTCTACACGACTAACCTCAACAAAAAAAATAGAAAGAACCCTTTAGTGAGCTTCTTGATGAAATCAATTTGGACCCCATTTAGGGTCCATTACTTGTTGACCGAGTCCCATAGCATACTTTTTGTGGGATTGTGTCTGAAAAATACCCTATTAAATTAAATTCTTTAGCCATTTATATGCATTGTTAAATTTAGGGATGTGTAAAATCACATCAATTCGTACATCATAACATGCCTTCAATAATTTTTTTGGGGATGCTTGTTT